>CM073470.1:16935000-18135000 GCA_037074535.1 Gleditsia sinensis
TCATGTATTCTAAATTTTCGAAACTCAAAAAAGATAGAAAAACAAGATGGAGAAGCACAAGCTCAAGATCTTTTCTCAACATGGTGTTTTGATAGGGAAATTATGCATGAAAAAGTTATTGACGCCACAGAGGAGTTCAATGACAGATATCTCATTGGAGTGGGAGGGCAAGGAAGTGTGTATAAGGCTGAGTTGATCCCAGGTCAAATGTTTGCTGTGAAGAAACTTCATTCAAATCCCAATGCAGAAGTCTCCAACTTAAAAGCTTTGACAAGTGAGATTCGAGCCTTGACAGAAATCAAACATCGTAACATTGTGAAGCTATTTGGATTTTTTTTAAATCCAAAACTCTGCTTCTTGGTCTATGAGTTCTTAGAAGGTGGTAGCTTGGATAAGATATTAAAAAATGAGGAGCAAGCAATTGCGCTTGATTGGAATAGGAGGGTGAATGTTGTTAGAGGTGTGGTTCATGCATTATTCCATATGCATCATGGCTGCTCATGTCCTATAGTTCATCGCGACATATCCAGCAAGAATGTCCTTCTAGATTTGGAATATCAGGAAGCTCACATCACTGATTTTGGAATAGCTAAGGTTTTGAAACCTGACTCAGATAATATGACCTCTTTTGCTGGAACCTTTGGGTATGCTGCTCCAGGTTAGGCCTTTTTGTTTGTGCTTTACAAAAAATATTTCACTTTTCTTTCATTCTTTCTTATTTTGAAATTCTTTAGTTTTAAAATTTATTTTTTTAATCATCGCCCTCATATTTTAACTTGCTGCAGAGATTGCTTTTACTATGCAAGTGAATGAGAAATATGATGTTTATAGCTTCGGAGTTCTAACTTTGGAAATCCTTATGGGAAAGCATCCTGGAGAACTTATTTCTTCTTTGACAGAGATCCCAACGGCCTATGATTTGCCATTGAAGGAGGTGTTAGACCAACGGCTTCCTCGGCCCCTAGACACAGTTGTTGAGGAAGTGATGATGATTGCAAAAATAGCAATGGATTGCTTAAATCAAAATCCACGTTCTCGTCCAACCATGGAACAGGTATCTCTGGAGTTCGTGAAGCCAAAATATTATTCAGTAGACCAATTTGCCACCATCACAATAGGACAACTGATTATGAAAGATTGAACTACATAAGTAATTATCTTTTGTGTCTTATGAATAGACCATAGTTGTTTTCTGTTTTGTAAATTTCTTTTTCTCGCATCATGTATGAGTTTGTGGTTGGAATAAGAATATAAAGCAAGGTACTAGTTAGCTATTGTTCCTCAGAAATCGGTATGGATTTGAGTATGTATAATGTGTATATACTCATTAATAAATTAGTAAGAAAAATTATTGAATTATAAGTCAAAATTGATTTTTTCTTATACATGGTTCAATATACTTTTGAATTAAATTTAATATAATTCTTCAAAATAATATAATATATTTTTGCTGGATAAGTTAACAACTTCACTAACTTTTTCATGATCGATTAAATTCCTCTTATGTAACACCTTCTCAACCATTAATACCCATTATGAAAAGGACTAATTTGTGCAATTGGAAAAAATTCTTGTAAGGTTTTAAACTGCCGTTACTATTGTAATCACAGCTTAAGACGTTACTTGCTTTCTTTTTCTTGAGATTTTAAAGGACAGTTATTATTTTTGTAGGTTCACCAATCATGCCTGGGATTGCAATTTGCAAGGACTGTATTTTCAGGATTAAAGCCCAAATTAATCTTGGGCCAACCTTAGGCTTTGGATTTAAACTTAGCCCGACCGAAAGACAATGATAAATTGTGAGATGAAGGAGCTGCTGACGCAATTTGGATTGCCACACAGCAGTTATTGTCAGGGACTCAGATGGGGTCTGCTTACCGGATCTACTAAATCCTGCTCAGCCCGTTCAGCCATGGATGCCGAAGCAAAAGCAATGGCAGAGGCGTTGATCTTAGCAAGAAACCTCCACATGAATCGTGAAACAGATGGTAAGAGCCATTTGAATCACTCGGAAGAGCATTGTATATTACTATTACCAAAAGTCTGTTTGAGAGGTTAACAATTTGATTTTAAATAATAATTTTTAAATTTATGTAAAACAATAACAATTTAATCATTCAATTATCAATTTAACCACAATTTGTAGTTGAAAAAAATTGCAAAAGTGATTATTCGAGATATAATTTAAGTAAGCTTACTGACCGAGAAATGATATTGGAGTCTCATAAATAGCATTGTATATTACTAGTACCAAGACTTTTATATGCATTATAAAAGGCATTAAAAATGGATTTTCCTTTATTTTTTACTTATTTTGATTTAATTTTTCAATGTTCTACAGTTCGTTTTCTTACATTTTTAATGCTCGGAAATATATAGACTAGTAAATGAAGAGAGCTAGCACTCTATACCACTAATATCAAAACTCCTAAAAGTATTAATTTCTATATAATTTTTTTTTCTGAATTTAATATTTTCAGGATTTTTAAATTTAATAATTAAATCAAATAATTTAATATAATAGCCTGCTAAAACACCCAATTAACTACAATTAAACCATATATAATTGCTTGTAGTTTTTTAAAAAATATCAATGTTGCCCTTCCATCTCAAGTTAGTTAACCATTTGATAGCATTTGCTGAGGCGTTCTTTAGAAAATATATCTTCTTTCTTTTTTATTTTCCCATATTTCACATTTCTTATTTTTCCCTTAACTCAGTTTAGACTTCACCCAAGTTGAAACCATTATTGCAAAGGAGCTCGACCTTTGTGTAGGCTCCCTACACCCAGCGCCGACGCAAAGCTGAATGATTTGCTGCACAAAACCAGATCCAATTTACGAATAAACCGGACCATGAAACTCTACCTCCTAAAATTCAATGTAATTCCATGTGGACCTAGGGCCCACGTATCGTATATTAATCTGAGACTGCACTTCACCTTAGCCAAAGGAGCGTGACAAACACGCTTGGGCAGCGACTGTGTTTTATCTTTTATGGCCGCTGCTTCCTTTGCACCTTTACGGCATTTTTTGATGTGGGGACTCAGCAGATTAATTATGTTAAGTTCAATAATTGTAAGGTGCTACTTTCCTCCACCTTTCTTCTCTTCTTGATTGTTCTATTCTTCTATTATATACCTTAAAAAGTTGTTTTTTTAGTTTAAACTCCAAAACTAATTCATTGAGATAGTTCATTGGAATATGGGTGAGCCAAGATTGGCCCACTTCATTAGAGCTAATTTAAATACAAGTTAAGACTAGCTAATTTAAATATGAACTTAAAAAATAATAAAACTGAATATGGACCACTTTTTTCACATTTTTTTAATTTTTTATTTGTATTTTTTAAATAATTTAATTAGAATAAGATTACTTAATTTATTACTTATTTTTCAAGCTTGTCACTATCCACTTGATTGTTACAGTTTTGTAGTCATATGCATTTTCCTCTTACTTTCCTACACCATTACCCAAAGTATTATTATTTCATTCCAACCTCCCCGCCTGCCATCATCTCAATTGATAAACTGTAAAATACTGTAATTTTTTTAATTTTCATAAACTGGGATAGCATTGATGCTGCTGCATAATTGTTTGTCCTCTTGTACAAACTTTGAGTTTGCTCCGTCACTACGGTTTTCTCTAACATAAAATTCTCTCTCCCTTACTTTCCTCCTGTCCTTCGATATTGAAGAGAGAAAAGAATAGCTTTGATAAATGAATGAATGAAGCCTCGGTAATAGGGACTAAAAGACAAAGAATTTTACTGATAAAGAAGGGCCGAATCCTGTTAATTAGGAATACCCTTTTCTATATTTGTGTTTCTTATTTGACTTGTGATGCATTGCAAAGAATTATAAACAGCGGATTTTCTGTTTCCACTTTTTTGACGTTCTAGGATAACGTACGAACGGATAGCTTAGTATTTTCCGCAAGACTTTTTCAGGGTTCACTTTAAAAGCGTTAAGATACACACTCTCTCTCTATTCTATTTTGTTTAACAAAAATAATAATAAATTCTTTTATTTTTGAATGACGTAAATTTGCTGGTCACCAATGGTGGTTTGAAATTCTTCTATTTTTGAATGATTTATTTGAATCTGTTGACTGTTACAGAAGGATTGACATGATAGAAGAATTCGAGAAAGTTGCGTATGTCGGTTTTTTGGATGTCAGGAGAAGTAAAAGGCCTCTTCAGGGAGGATTTATAAATCATTTTTAAAAAAAAATTCTGTTACGAGTAATCTGTTGCACAGCATTACTCGTAGCAGTCTCCTGTACAACAACTAAGAGCCAGAGATCTTCATGAAAATGAAAGGAAATTCAGACATATATTTCGAGGTTAGGTCTCTTGAATATTGAGTTCAAGAATCTTTATGTTTACTGTATGCTTTTACACTTAATTACTGGTAATAGGATACCCCTCGATCGGACGAGAGTAAGCATTCCATGAACACAAATCTCCATCCTTTCTTGCATTCCATGTATTTAAGCCATATTTTTACATGACTTCAAGTATCAAGACACTGTAAAGACAGCTACTTCAAAAAGATAAATAGGATTAATTTATTTTGGCATTTGAAAAGTAAGCAAAGCTCCATCGTCCTTTTTGATATAGTAATTTGTCTCTTTAGGGGTAAACTGTACCTGTGAAACTATGAATCAAGCCACAAATTATTCATTATATATATATGTCGGTTCTGAGTCTCTATACTTTGGCCTGCTTGTCTACCTCCAAGGCAATAAATTTGGTGCCTGGCTCAAGTGAAAATGTTTCGTCTAAGTTCATTTTTAAAATTTATATTTTATAACAAAACCAAGTTTAGGTCTGGCTTGTTTTAAAATTTTTTATTTGGACTTTAATGTGAATAAAGAGATCGATTGATATTAATATAAATTTTTTTCTAAAAAAAAAAAAAAAAGACCAAGACCGACTTTATAACAAGCCAAGATTGACACAATGTGCAGAAACCCAATGAGGGTGGTCCAAAAAATGTAAACCAGAAGAGAGCTTAATGCTAAGATTGACTGACCAATCCGCATAGCCATTTTCTTATCTAAATATTAACATTATAACATCCCTATACTTTTCAATATCTTGATTCTCATATTGACATATGTAGTGCAAAATGCATTTCTCTTGTTCAAATTCATGAATAAGGCCATTTGAGTCCACCGGATAAAAATCTTCTACAAAAAGGACACCGAAGACAATTATTGGAGAAAAGAAAGCAAAGGGAAATAAATTAGAATTTGAAAAGTAAGCAAAGCTCTGGTTTCCTTGTGGAAAGTAAATTTCTTCTGGGGTCATACAATACCTATATTCTAATTTTTTTTTGTCATGTCAAACACGTAAAAATTAAAAAGGTATTATAATTAAATAGCTTTCTTTTCTCTTTTATAAAACACTAGGCAAAACAGCTTCTGTGCGTGTGTGTGTGTACACACATATAAATTGAAAAAGAAATGAAGCAACAAAGGACTAACAAAGCAATTAACTTTTTTATTGTTACAATTTAAATAACTAAATAGTGACAGAAATTAACATGAATTGAATATATATTTGAGTAGAGTGACATTAATACAAAACTTAGCATTATAACATACCAATACTTTTCAATATTTTTATTCTCATACTGATTTGTATGCTAAATTCTAAAGTTTAAAAATAAATAATTTGATAACAATGAATTTATACTGAAATAATTTATATTTATGTGGTGAAAAATCATTCCCTTTTTTTCTAAGTCAACGAATAAGGTCATGTGAGTCCATTAGATGATAAGGTAACACTGAAGACAACAACTACGTGAGAAAGACACAGCAAATGGATTCATTTGGAATTTGAAAAGTACGCAAGCTCCATTGTCCTTTTGGATAGCAAACCCTTTCTTGGGTTTAGGGTTTGGTTTTGCTTTGAGGCAGACATATGCAGGCAAGTGTCTTGACGAGTGACTCATGGACGCTGATAGGTATACAGATTTATCAGATAGACATTGACTTAGATATTGCAAGTAATAAAATCTAAAATAATTAGATGGAATTACATTCAATTTTTTGTTTAGTGTTCTAATAATTTCAAAATATTTTTCAATATACAATTATCAGTTTATAACATAATTATACTTTTTCAATATCTTGATTATCATATATTGATTTTTTGTGTTAACTTTAAATTCTAAAACAAAATAGATAAGAATTAATTTGTAATCTAGCAACAAATTATTGCCTTTGCTTTGAGGCAAAGATATTTAAGTGATACTAATGAGTCAATTGGCTCAGTGTTATCAGAATTATTTCCATGTTTGAGAATCTGAGTTCGAATTTTAGTTGCAACTAAATAAATTAAAAGAAAAACAGCAACAAGAATTTTCTTTATACTGAGGGACAAATTCCTTAATTCACATTTTTTACAGAGTCATCAAGATTTAAAGGGCCCCCCATATTAGCTTGCGTTATTTTATACTATGTTATGTCATAAAGGATAATAAATATGGAGAGAGCTGGAGTTTGTCGGGACTTTTCAATCAAACTATACATTGCACTATCAAGATTGTTTGAGAAGAAATTTAGTCTCGATTAATATACAAACTGCTCTAAGAATAATTTTTACCGTACCAAAAAAAAAACTATATCAATTGCTCCAAAAAAATGTTGATGATTAGATGCACCTTCAAATTTGTTTTAAAGCAGGACAGCAGTCAAGATGCAAACCATTTTGACAACATTGAAGTACATATATTTTACACAAAATATTAAACTACACTTCACTACAAATTCCATTGATTCTGAATTAATACTTACAAGATGTATAAATTAAAAAAAAATCACTACAATATAACAAGCTGCAAAACGCACAATATATATGAACTTCGTATTGTATTGTCCAAGTGAATTAAATTTTTTTAATATTTTAAAGATAATTTTGTGAAAGGTTTGACACCTCAAAAATTGAAACTTCCTACCTTGTAATGTATACCTTCAGAGCTTTTCACAAAAATTTGTAGATTTTTAACAATAATTTTATATAGAATTCAAGTGCTAGTATTGAGAAAACGGGAGAAGCCTACCCCGGATCTTACCAAACTGAATTATATAGCTAGTCTATACGGACTAGCCTTAAATGATCAAGCCATAGTAGCAAGCCAATTTGGAAATTCAAAATATTTGTTTATTTTAAAATTTTATAAATTTTAAAAGTTAAATAATTAAATAATACCAGAATTAAAAAATGAATGGAAATATTTAGAATTCAAAGTCTTCAATGAATAAGTTAATTTAAATAAAATCCTTGAATTGAACCAAACAAATATATATACACACACTAGTCATTGATTAAGGTCATCTGAGTCCATTAGACAGTTAGCATCTCAAATTACGACACTGTAAAGACAGTTACCGTTTTCCAATGAATGAATCAAGCCACAAATTATTGCCCATGAGTGACTTATGGACATGCCTAGGAATATAGACTTGGGACAGACCAGGGCCGGCCAACCCTCACGGAGGCTAAAGCGACTCTAAAGCGAGTATTTTTAAAGTAAATAATAAAATTATATTAAAATTATTATATTTTTATTTAAAGTTTATTTTTTTGTATTTTTTTAAATAAAATACAAATACATAAAATGAATGGTAAGTGAAAAAAACAAAATTTTCTGTGTACAATTGACTCTTACTATTTTTTAAAAAATTATTAAAATAAATAATAAATTTTAACTTTATTTTTAGGCCGGCTCTGCGACAGACATTGCACTTTGACTTTCCAAAAAAAAAAAAGGACTTGAAGCAGACATTGACTTAAAGTATGGGAGGGTGTTAATTTTATTTTTTGGGGACGTTGATGTTAACTAGATAACGACAAAAGAAAGGAAACATTAAAAAAACAAAACAAAACAAAAAAAGACTAAGCTCGTGAATGGATTATCGACCTCTAGTCAATGTATAATGGCATGCTTATGGACACATAGGAATATACTACGTTGTAATAGATAAGAAGCGTTAGGCATCTTGCTTGCCCATAGAAAAACTAAGCATCCCACACTCGCCATTCAAGTCACCCATTGTTCAGTCGTTGAATCCATTCCTGATTCAATAATTTTCCTAGTGACCAAACCATGGTGTCCACGTTTGAAAAGGCTTTTTTCGCTCAGATTCTCTGCGCATTTTTCTGTGCGTTTATAAACATCTCTAATATATCCCAAGTTGCTTCTTTTGCATATGCAGCAGCATCAGAAGATACTACTGAAGCCAACACTCTATTGATGTGGAAAACCAGCCTGGACAAACAAAGCCAAGCTACCTTGTCTTCTTGGAGTAATGGAACTAGTGCTTGCAAAAACTGGAAAGGGATTTCATGTGATGAATCCATGTCTGTCTCCACGATCAGTCTTACAAGTCTGGGGCTACAAGGTAGTCTTCACAAACTCAACTTCTCATCCTTTCTTAACCTCCAAGTTTTAGATATAAGTTACAATCACTTTTATGGAGACATTCCCCCTCAAATAGAGAACTTGAGGAGTCTGACAAATCTTATTATTGGAACAAATAATCTTTCTGGCTCAATTCCCCAAGAAATTGGAAATTTAAGCAAGTTAAAACAACTTTGTCTCTCTGATAACAACTTGTCCGGACCTATTCCTTCCTCCATAGAAAATTTGGTCAATTTGAAAGATCTTGAACTTGATGAGAACAATCTTTCTGGACCTATTCCTTCCACCATAGGAAATTTGGTCAATTTGGAAATTCTTAAACTTTATCAAAACAAAATTTCTGGACCTATTCCTTCCACCATAGGAAATTTGGTCAATCTGAAAGATTTTGAACTTGATGAGAACAATTTTTCTGGACCTATTCCTTCCACAATTGGAAACTTAAGCCAGTTAATATTTCTTTTTCTCTACCAAAACAAGTTGTCTGGTCCCATTCCCCAAGAAGTTGGAATGTTAAGTAATCTTAAGCAACTTGATTTGTCAGATAACTTGATATTTGGTAGAATTCCTTCTACAATTGGAAACTTAAGCCATTTAATATTTCTTTATCTCTACCAAAACAACTTGTCTGATCCCATTCCTGATGAACTTGGGAAACTATCTTCTCTAACAGCATGTCAATTGCTAATTAATAACCTCTTTGGGTCAATCCCACCTTCCATAGGAAATTTGGTCAATTTGAACAATCTTAAACTTTCTATGAACGCACTTTCGGGACCTATTCCTTCCACCATAGGAAATTTGGTCAATTTGAACAATCTTAAACTTTCTATGAACGCACTTTCGGGACCTATTCCTTCCACCATAGGAAATTTGGTCAACTTGGAAAGTCTTGACCTTTCTGAGAACAAACTTTCTGGATCTATTCCTTCCACCATAGGAAATTTGACAAAGCTTACAGAGCTATCATTTCTTAATAACAAACTCCATGGTAGGATTCCACAAAACATGGATAACATTACAAGTTGGAAAAACTTACAACTGGGTTGGAATGATTTCATTGGTCATTTGCCAGAACAGATTTGCCTTGGAGGATCATTAACAATGTTTGGTGCTAATAGGAACCATTTCATTGGTCCAATTCCAAGAAGCCTGAGGAACTGCTCCAACCTCTATAGACTTAGGCTTGATGGTAACCAATTAGTTGATAATATCACAGATGCTTTTGGTATATATCCAAATTTGAACTACATCGATCTAAGTGGCAATAAATTGCATGGCCACCTTTCATCCATGTGGGGCAAGTGTGGTAATCTTACAAGCCTTAAGATTGCCAACAACAATCTTTTTGGTGGTATACCACCACAACTTGGGAAGGCAACCAAGCTCGGTGAACTTAACCTTTCATCAAATCATCTGAGAGGAGAAATTCCAAAAGAATTGGAAAAGTTGAATTTATTGACTAAACTCTCTCTAAGCCACAATCAACTTTCAGGCAAAGTTCCTATAGAAATAGGATCACTGAGTCAACTCGAACAGTTGGAGTTGGAAACAAATAATTTAACTGGCTCAATCACCAAAGAGATCGGAGGACTTCACAAGTTATGGCTCTTGAATTTGAGCAATCATAAATTCAAGGAAAGCATTCCTATTGAGTTTGGTCAGCTACAAGCTCTACAAGAACTAGATCTGAGTGAGAATATGTTGATGGGAACAATACCAGCAGCACTTGGAGATTTGAGAAGCTTGATAACAATGAACCTCTCACACAATAATCTCTCTGGCACCATTCCATCCAGTTTTGATGGTATGTCAAGCTTGTCTTCTGTTGACATATCATACAACCAATTAGAGGGCTCTCTTCCAAACAATTCAGCCTTTAGAAACATCGCATTTGAAGAAATAAGGAACAATACAGGTTTGTATGGTAATGTTACTGGCTTAGACTTCTGCAAAAAATTCAGCAATGGCCCATATAGTCATAAGAAAAACAGTCAAGCTATTGATATTACTCCTTTCTTTGGGTGCACTTATACTGTTAGTGGTTGGAGTTTCATGTATTTTAAATTTTCGAAACTCAAAAAAGATAGAAAAACAAGATGGAGAAGCACAAGCTAAAGATTTTTTCTCGGTATGGTGTTTTGATAGGGAAATTATGCATGAAAAAGTTATTGAAGCCACAGAGGAGTTCAATGACAGATATCTCATTGGAGTGGGAGGGCAAGGAAGTGTGTATAAGGCTGAGTTAACCCCAAATCAAATGTTTGCTGTGAAGAAACTTCATTCAAATCCCAATGCAGAAGTCTCCAACCTAAAAGCTTTGACCAGTGAAATTCGAGCCTTGACAGAACTCAAACATCGTAACATTGTGAAGCTGTTTGGATTTTTTTTAAATCCAAAACTCTGCTTCTTGGTTTATGAGTTCTTAGAAGGTGGTAGCTTGGATAAGATATTAAAAAATGAGAAGCAAGCAATTGCGCTTGATTGGAATAGGAGGGTGAATGTTGTTAGAGGTGTGGTTCATGCATTATTCTATATGCATCATGGTTGCTTATGTCCTATAGTTCATCGCGACATATCCAGCAAGAATGTCCTTCTAGATTCGGAATATCAAGAAGCTCACATCACTGATTTTGGAATAGCTAAGGTTTTGAAACCTGACTCAGACAATATGTCATCTTTTGCTGGCACCTTTGGGTATGCTGCTCCAGGTTAGGCCTTTTTGTTCGTACTTTACAAAAACTATTTCAATTTTCTTTTACTTTTACTTATTTTGAAATATTTTAGTTTTAAAATCAATTTTTTTAATAAGCGCAATAATAAAGTAGTTAACATTTGACTAAATCATGAAAGAAATGCTTTTGTCAATTTTTGTGTATTTCACCAATCTTTTAAAAAGGTTTTTTTTTATTGTCATCAAATGACTTAAAATAACATATTTAAAAGAAAGATAACGTTGGATAATATTTATAAATTTTTATATTTAGTAAAGGTGTTATTTTCCAAGGCCATACATCTCTTTTATAGCATAAAATAGATTCTACTATCATTTTAAAACTTTTTTTTTTTGCCAAACTTGTTTTAAAGTTAGCCAGAACAGATTCTAACAACAGTACAGGTGCTTTATGCATAATATCACCGCCCTCATATTTTAACTTGCTGCAGAGATTGCTTTTACTATGCAAGTGAATGAAAAATGTGATGTTTATAGCTTCGGAGTTCTAACTTTGGAAATCCTTATGGGAAAGCATCCTGGAGAACTTATTTCTTCTTTGACAGAGATCCCAACAGCCTATGATTTGCCATTGAAGGATGTGTTAGACCAACGGCTTCCTCAACCCACAGACACAATTGTTGAGGAAGTGATGTTGATTGCAAAAATAGGATTTGATTGCTTGAATCAAAATCCACGTTCTCGTCCAACCATGGAACAGGTATCTCTGGAGCTAGTGAGGCCAAAATGTTATTCAGAAGATCAATTTGCCACCATCACTGTAGGACAACTGATTATGAAAGATTAAACTACATAAGTAATTAACTTTTGTGTCTTATGAATAGACCATAGTTGTTTTATGTTTTGTAAATTTCTTTTCCTCGCATCATGTATGAGTTTGTGGTTGGAATAAGAATATAAAGCAAGGTACTAGTTAGCTATTGTTCCTCAGAAATCGGTATGGATTTGAGTATGTATAATGTGTATATACTCATTAATAAATTAGTAAGAAAAATTATTGAATTATAAGTCAAAATTGATTTTTTCTTATACATGGTTCAATATACTTTTGAATTAAATTTAATATAATTATTCAAAATAATATAATATATTTTTGCTGGATAAGTTAACAATTTCTGTAACTTTTTCATGATCGATTAAAATTCTCTTATGTAACACATTCTCAACCATTAAAATTTGTGCACTTAAAAATAATTCTTAGAAGGATTGTAGTATGCATGGACATTATTTCTTTTTATTTTGTCTTATGTTCTTGCAATCATTACAACAGCAACTACAATTTAAAGCGTTGCTTCAAGTTTTAAATAATTCAGCATCACATTAATTCCGTAATTACAATTTGCAATGATTGTATTTCTTTGCACTTTGTCACAATTTTTCTACAATTGTTGCAGTTGCAATCACAGCTTAAGACACTTGCTTTCTTTTTCTTCCATTTTTTAAAAGAGTGAAATGCATAAGGTTTTAAATGACGGTTATTATTTTTGTAGGTTCACCACTCATGCCTGGGGTTGCAATTTGCAAGAACTGTGTTTTCAGGATTAAAGCCCAAAGTTTTTTTTGGACAGGATTAAAGCCCAAATTAAATTTATACGTTTTCAGATCCGAATTAAATTTGGGCCAACTTTGGCTTTAGATTTAAACCTAGCCCGACCCAAAGACATTGATAAATTGTGAAATGAAGAAGCTGCTGACGCAATTTGGTTTGTCACACAGCAGTTATTGTCAGGGACTCAGATGGGATTCTGCTTACTGGATCTACTAAATCCTGCTCAGTCTGTTCAGCCATGGATGCCTAAGCAAAAGCAATGGCGGAGGCGTTGATCTTAGCAAGAAACCTCCACATGAATCGTCTGATATTTGAAACAGATTGTAAGAGCCATTGACAGCAGAAAAACGTTTGAGATCCTTAATCGATGTGTCAGTGGATTTAGTTTGTGAAAATATTTTATATTTTTATATTTTTAAAAATATTATTGTTATTTTTATTATTTTTTATTATATAATTATATTTTTATTTTATTTTTATTAAACGTGTCTTAAAAATCGCAGTAGATAACCTATTCTTCGCAGGGGAAGCCATAAGTACAAGCTATCAAGGATCCGTGCACGTCCTGCAGTGGTATGGGGAGTTAGTTTTGTTCCAGCCGGTTATGGAACAATCTTTCTTGCATTCCATGTATTTAAGCCATATTTTTACATGATTTCAGGTATCTTATTATGTATATATACTTTTACACAATGGCAAATTTGAAAGAGTGCACTTTTTTTTTTCATTATCTTTATATATTTTTAAAATAATATATATGAATGCTTATATAGTAGAGACATTTTAATTACATGCCTTCAGGTATCTTATTAAGTGCATAACAAACACGTGCATTTAATTTAGAAGTATAATATATGTCTTTACAGGGTAGAACTATTGGCAATTTGGCACAATGGCACTTTCAACTCCCTATTCTCACTCCTTTATGCCTAATCAACTATAATTTTCATTTTCTAACAAACCCTATATAAACTTTTATTTTTTTAATAAATTAAAATATAGAAAATATATTAAAAAAATAATATATAATATATAATAAAATTTAACTATAAAATGAAAACCACACAATATAATTTTTTCAGCCGCAGTAAAATTACACTTGGCAAAATTGCCTTTTAGCTGCAGTAGATTCCATTCTGAATGTCATAATTTAATTGCTAATCCCTAGCCAAATTGCTAACTAAATTTTAGCGTTGGCCGTCAATCCATTACTAAATTTAATCAACAAATTGTAAGTGTTGACTTTTAACGACGACTCTATTCGTTGCTAAATTCATCTATTTTTTGGGTCATACAGAGAGGTCCAAGAACCTGCAAGGGGAGAGGTAAGCCCCCTGGGGAAGAGAAAGGGGTGGGGAATACACCCCCCAGGGGTTGCTAAATTCATCTCTATGCCATAGCTAAAGTTTTTTAAAATTTCTTTTATATTAATCATGCACGTGTTTTCATATTTTTGCACTATTTTTCAATATAGAGAAAAAAATATTAAGGATACTGTAAAATATTGTAACTTAATTATGGTAAGAAATTAAGGATATGCCTAGGAATATAGACTAGGGATAGACATTGACATATATATATATATATATATATATATATATATATATATATATATATATATATATATATATATATATATATATATATATATATATATAAATTTTTGACCCACATATTTAACATAGATAATTCAAAGTTATTTATTAATATTTATCAAGTTATAATACTTTATAATTTTGCATTTAATTATTTACCTTAGAATTTATATCCATTAATTAAAATATTAATTGACATGTAACTTGTCGTTAAAATTATTTATACATTTTGGTTTGTGCTTAAAATATATTAATATATTATAAAAACTTATATCTTTCTTTGAACGGAGGAATACAACACCAAACCTGGCTCATAACCAAAGATTGTGATAACATTTTATATATAGCACTATCTGAATGGGTATGAGCCTGTAGGGAAACCCATGTAATCTATATATTGTGTGTTTTTAAACTCTATATGTGAAGTTCTTTTCAAATACAGGCACTACAAGAAAACATAGGTCTAGTGAACTTTTTTTATAGCTTTAGCGATGGTTTTAACTATTGTTAAAGTATTTAACGATGGTTCCTAAAATCATAATAGAATTCATTGTAGCAGCTGGTTTAATGACAGTTGTTGACAACCATGGAAATGCCATAGTTAAATCTATGTTTAACTATAGTTATTAACTTTTGTTAAACCTGTATGTTTTATAGCTATCTCTAAATAACAATGATTATTTTAACCATCATTAAATCAAATCTTAACAATAGTTTTATTAACCATTGTTTTTTAGACTGTTGTAAAACTATCGTTACAACATAATTTCTGCTTCTTTTTTTTAATATTTCTATAATCATATTGTATCCAGAATAATATCAATATCCACAAGAAAATTAATTTACTAATTAAAAGCTAAATTTCCAATTAAAAAATGATATTTAATAAAAATTTGAATGAAAATGTCACATTATAATTACAATAAATTTACAATAACAATGTAAAACAACTTTGAGAGTCTAGAAGTGGTGTCCACTCTGTTGATTACTTAGTGCCTGAGAAGGAAAAAAACATGTTATTAGTAATTAAATAAACCCAATTGTAAAAATATTAAGTTTTATGATTCAACTAATATGTTATTAATTAAAAAATTACCTTTGGACTAGGATTTAGTTGTAGCGCAAACTTTGGTGGCACTTGACTTTGATAATTCTAAATGAAAAAAATCATAACTACTTCTATTTGTTATTTTCATGCTTCCATTTCTACCTCACGACGTTGTTGTTATGTATCTTGCTCTTGTATGGTTGCCTTAAGTTGGGCCATTTCATTTTGCAATTCAGCATTGAAGAGCCCAAATTGTAAACTTCTAGTAGAACACTGGCCAAACACTTGGGCCAAGCAAACGCTCAAGTCAATGCTGGAACTAAGTATAAATATATTGAAATTTATTAATATAAATAATATATACACACACTATTTAGCTTTCTATTATAAAAATAAATTAATTTTGAATGTTCTAGAATCGTTTTTTCCCCATTCTCTATGCACAGAAACTTATATAGTAAGTGAAGAGAGCACTCTATACCAATAATATCAAAACTCGTAAATTGATTAATTTTTGTGTAATTTCTTTTTCTGAAAAGTATACATACAATGTTTAAAATTGACCTCTATGAGTTAGGGAGATATAGAATTCAATGAAGGATTAAATCTTACTATGTTATGTCATAAAGGATAATAAATATGAAGAGAGATGGAATCTGTTAAGACTTTTCAATCAAACTATATATTGCACTTTTAAAATTGTTCAAAGAGAAATTTAGTTTTGATCAACATACAAACTGTTCTGAGAATATCTTTACCGTAGCCCCAAAAAAAAAAGTAGTAAAACTATATCAATTGCTCCTAAAAATGTTGATGCTTACGTGCATCTTTAAATTTATTTTTAAAGCAGGACAGCACTGCAAAACATTGTGACAACATTGAAGTACATAGATTTTACACTAAATATTAAACTAAACTTTCACTACAAATTCCATCGAATCTGAATTTAATACTTACAGGATTTATAAGCAATTTTTTTATGATTCATACATATTTCAATTAATTTATTACTAGCAGTTCAAAACGCACTATCATGTTGATTTACTTTTGCATTTAGTGTTATAATTTTTTTGGTAGTTAAGCCTCTTAATTAATGATGTTATTGCACTTTGTAATATACATTTTTTTTTACTGAACTTGAATTAAAATTCATCAAGGAGATATTAATAGCATCTACCCATCTGGACGTATTTTGTTATTAATCATTAAACTCAACAAAATATTAAACAAAAATACTAACAACACTTAAACAAAAATTAGAACAATATTTTTTGATAACCACTCATCAGATTAGCATTGTATTCCCCGTTCCCTCTTCTGATCCTACACTATTCCTCCTTGGAGTGCCGCTTTTTTTGTGTCTTGGCCAAATTTCCATTCTTCTCAGAGGATATGAGTTAATTTGTTATCGTCTTCAATGGCTTCAAAATGGATTTTGTGAACTTCCACTATTTCTTCTATTGAAGAAGTTTTCGGTTGCCAGCCAAAAGTCTGACGAAGTCCTTGCTATTCTTTCTCTTCTTATATCTGTGTCACAAGAATATTATGTCTATCAATTACTCATTCTTATTTTTCTCTTGGTTTCCTTTTGCATTTTATATATACATGAAAAAAGCACAATTTAAATTTCACATTGCTTACTGTTCTTTTATAATTTATATTACAAATTATTGGAGATTAAATTGATGCATTTATGAAAATAGAGCTATTAAAAGTGCTATTAATTTTTTTTAATAAACTCTTCATTTCTTTCTACGTACCAATCTTTGTAGTAAATATTATATAATAGACTATAGCAAAATCTTAAATATTTTCTGAGTAATTTCAAGTTTGAAGTCAGGTGATACATATTTTGCATGCTGATGTCAAATCTTTCGAACCATATACCTTGCTTTGCATTATTTCTCTCCATTTCTTTCTAGGAATCTTTTGTAGTATATATGTCAATACTAAAATGGGTTTGGAACTTTTTGGTCTATTTTAATTTATCAAAAAAATATTGTTCTAATTTTTGTTAAAGTATTGTTAGTATTTTTTTTTTTGGACTGGCGTTTAGCATTTTGTTGAGTTTTATGATTAATAACAAAATACGTTCAGATGGGTAGCCGCTATTAATATCTCCTTGATGATTTTTAATTCAAGTTTAGTAGGGAATGTATATTATAAAATACAATAGTACTCTCAATTAAGAGGTCTAACTTTAAAAATTATAACACTAAAAATGTAAAAGAAGATTGTGTGTGTGTGGACAACTCCGGTCTCTTATATGTGGTCCAATAATGTATGGCATTTTATTGAGTTAATCAAGATATTAATATCACTTTCGTTTAGAACAAAATAAAATAAGCATCCATTTTAATATCATCACTAATTCATCAGATAGTATTGGATTTACAGCAGAGGAAGAAAATATTTCTTTATTATATGAAAAGATGATACAAAATACAAAGGCTTTGACACTTATTCATAGTGTTCAGAGAGAAGAAGGAAAGTAACAAATATTCA
This sequence comes from Gleditsia sinensis, assembly GCA_037074535.1. Lineage (NCBI taxonomy): Eukaryota > Viridiplantae > Streptophyta > Magnoliopsida > Fabales > Fabaceae > Gleditsia > Gleditsia sinensis. The sequence continues at coordinate 16,952,866 of CM073470.1, forward strand.
ACTAATCCCTACTTAATATAACCAAAACAGGAGCCAGCTTAGCTTACACCAGAATGCTTTCCTCCAGCTCAGCTTATACTAGAATGATTTCCTCTAATATCCCCCCCACAAGCTGGAGCATAAAGATTCTAAATGCTCAGCTTGGAGATGGACTGTAAGAACTGAGAAGAACTAACAGGTTTAGTAAGGAAATCTACAAGCTGATGAGAAGTGGAAATAGGCAGTAGGTGAATGAGGCCAGCTTGAAGCTTCTCTCGGACTAAATGGTAATCAATTTCTATGTGCTTTGTTCTTTCATGGAAAACTGGATTCTGGGCAATGTGGATGGCAGAAAGATTGTCAAAATAAACCAAGGCAGGAGAGGAATGATCAATGGATAAATCGTGAAGAAGGTACTTTAGCCATTGAATTTCACAAGTAAGAGCTGCAAGAGCCATGTATTCTGTTTCAGAGGAAGATCTAGAAATGGTTTGCTGCTTTTTAGTTTTCCAAGAAACCAAACTGTTACCCAAAAAAACACAAAAGCCAGTGACAGATTTTCGAGTTTGTGGACAAGCAGCCTAATCTGAGTCAGAGTATCCTTTCAATTGCAGGGAAGAAGCAGCAAAAATAAATAAACCTTGTCCCAAATTGCCTTTGAGATACCTTAAGATTTTGTGTAACTGCTGAAGGTGAAATACAGTAGGAGAATCCAAAAACTGTGACAAGTGTTGAACTGCAAAACAAATATCAGGTCTTGCATGGAAAAGATAAATAAATAAATAAATAAACCTAATCTGAGTCAGAGTATCCTTTCAATTGCAGGGAAGAAGCAGCAAAAATAAATAAACCTTGTCCCAAATTGCCTTTGAGATACCTTAAGATTTTGTGTAACTGCTGAAGGTGAAATACAGTAGGAGAATCCAAAAACTGTGACAAGTGTTGAACTGCAAAACAAATATCAGGTCTTGCATGGAAAAGATAAAGCAGTTTTCCAACCAATCTCCTATAAGAAGTCTTGTCAGTTAAAGCATAAAACTGATGAGAAGTAGATTTGGGAGAAACTACCATAGGTGTGGAGACTGGTTGACAATTAAGAAAACCAGTTTCTGCAAGAAGATCCAGAGTATACTTCCTCTGATGCAAATTGATGGCAGTACTGTTGCGGGCAATCTCAAAACCAAGGAAGAACTTCAGAGAACCAAAATCTTAAAAGCAGTATGCAAAAAAATTTTAACCTCAGTAATCAGAGAGAGTGAACTGCTAGCCAATATGACATCATCTACATATACCAGTAGGGCTATAAAGGAAGTTTGATCTTTCTTAATGAATAAAGAAGAATCCAAAACTGATTAGGTAAAACCATGGGAAAGAAGGGCATCAGTCAGCTTGGCATGCCACTGCCTATTAGCTTGCTTTAAACCATAAATAAATTTGAGTAATTTACAAACTTTAGTAGAATCAACACATTGAAACCCGGGAGGCAATGTCATATAGACCTCCTCATGTAAGTCACCATAAATAAAAGCATTATTAATATCCAATTGATGCAAATGCCAATGATTAATAGTGCAGCTAGTGCAAGAAGAGTTATGACTGTGGTAATTTTAGCAACAGGAGAAAAAGTATTAAGATAATCAACCCTATGTTGCTGTGCATAACCCTTAGCCACTAACCGGGCTTTATACCTCTCTATAGTGCCATTAGCATTATACTTAATTTTGAAGATTCACTTACAACCAATAGGATGTTGTCCAGGGGGTAAATAAGTGAGAATCCAAGTATGATTCTTCTCTAGGGCTGAAATTTCTAGTTACATGGCATCTTTCCAGTTTTGATGCATGATAGCCTTATTGTGTGTCTTAGGTTCCTTATGTGGGAAAAATTAGGTGACAAAGGCTTTATGAGGTGGAGAAAGGCGATTGAATGAATCATATTTAGAAATGGGATGAAGGATAGAGACACAAGCAGAAGTGGGATGTGTGTGTGGTAGAGTGCAATGATAATCATGGAGATATGCAGGGAGTTGATAGTGTGGGTGGGCCTTCTAGAAGGACAGGGAATGGAAGAGTGAGTCTGAATATCAACTGAAGTAGGTAAAGGAGGTGGAGAAGAAGAAACAAGGATGGAATCAGTATGAGAAAGAGGAAATGAGTTAGAAGGAGGAATAGTTTCTGATGGATCAACCAGGGGTGGAGAAGAAAATTGGGGAAGAACAAAATCAGAAGAGGAAGGGGAAAGAGAAGAAGAAGAATGAAAGGGAAAAGAAAACTCATAAAAATAAACATCTCTAAAGAGAAAAACATGCCTAGTTTGAAGGTTATACAAACGAAATCCCTTGGTGTGAGCAGGATAACCTAAGAAAACACAAGCTACAGCCCTACTATCAAACTTGGTTCTTTTGTGAGAGATGGTGGAAGCAAAACTCAAACAACCAAAAACACGTAAATTGGAAAAAGATGGAGGTTTACCATATAACAATTGAAAAGGAGTAAAATTGGAAATAATGGGAGAGGGAGTCCTATTGATGAGATAAGCAGCATGACAAATACAATCAGACCAAAAAAAAAATAGGTAAATTGGCTTGAAATTTCAAAGCTCTAGCCACATTAAGAAGATGTTGGTGTTTTCTTTCAACTACTGAATTTTGTTGAGGTGTATATACACATGTGGTTTGATGAAGAATACCTCTAGAACTATAGAAATCAGGCATGTTGAACTCATGTGCATTGTCAGACCAAATACATTTTATTTTAATAAAAAATTGAGTTTCAACCATGAAACAAAAATTTTGAACCAATTGTCTAGCCTCAAATGTAGTCTTCATGAAAAACAACTAGGTATACCTACTCTTGTCATCAACAACAGTCAGAAAATATTTATGGCCATAATGAGAAATGACATGAGATGGTCCCCATACATCAATATAAATAAGATCAAAACAAGAGTCAGACACAGAAGAACTGAAAGGAAAAGAAGGCTTACGTTGCTTTGCAAAATGACATATATGACATTGATCTAGATTGGATACAATGATATTATTATCTAGCTGTTTCAAGACATGCATTCTAGGAACAGAAATATGGCTTAGTCTAAAATTCCAGACATTTGAAGAACACAGATTAAGAGAAAAACTATTTACAGCACAAGACATAGATGACACCTGTAACTGAGGTGAAACAAGATGATACAGACCAAACACTTTCTTAGCTAATCCAATCATCTTCCAATTGACAGGATCCTGAATAAAACAAAAATTATGATGAAAAGTGAGGCAGTATGAATATGCAGAGGTAAGTTTACTTGATGAAATAAGATTGAAAGAAAACTGTGGAACGTAAAGTACATTCTGAAGAATAAAGTTAGGGGCAAAAACAATAAAACCAATATGAGTAACTGAAACTCTATGATTATTTGAAATACTGACAAAAACATTGGAGATGGCTTTATATTCATGGAAATTGGTAAGTGTGCAAGTTATATGATCAGTGGCACAAGTGTCAAGAATCCAAGTCATGCAATGAGGTTTATTAGCATTAAAACAAGAAAGAACAATGCTACCTGAATCTGTGACCATTGGAGAAAAATTTGACCTCAACTGATTGACACGTGCAGCACCAGGATCAGATACTTCACTAGGAAGATTGGCTTGTTGAAGCAAACTTAATAATTGATGATACTGTTTTTGAGTAATTGGTTGATTCTCGGGTTGCATGAAATTGGATTTCTCAGGCATAGGAAACTTCTGAGTCGAGTCATTGTTAACATCAGTACCAGTACAAATCTCTGTATTCTCTGCTTCCTCTAACGAGTCACTGAAGGAAACTTGATTAACTTGAGCAACAGGAAACCTTCCTCGACCTTTATAACCAACTGATTATCCATGTTTTCTGTAGCAGGTGTCCACAGTGTGGCCCAAATTATTACAAAATGTACACAGAGGCTGAGAATTGTTGTTACCATAAAATCGTTTCTAGTAAAAATTTGAGGATGAATAACCAGAATTATTCCTCTGTGGTGTAAAATTATTTGGTCTTCTGCTCATTGTACTCTACCCTTGACTAGCAAAAATTGAAGGTTCATCAATCTTGTCTGAAGAAACCACAAATTGCCTTTCATGTTGAATGATCAGAGAAAAGAGCTTGTTGATGTTAGGTTGAGGATCCATCAACAAGATTTGTGACCGTACAGTTGAAAAATTTTAACTTAGTCCCTTTAAAAAACGAATGGAGTAATCAGTCTATTGTGCTTCCTTAACAATCTTCAACGCATCGCATTTACACTGTGGTTAACAACAACAAACTGGAATCGGCCTAAGATTTGAATACTCATCCCATAGGATTTTAAGTTGTGTGAAATACTCCGTGTCACTTAAATTTTTTTGCTTAAAACTATAGATCTCTTCCTGAAGATCCGAAATCCGTACCGAGTCTCCTTGAGAAAAACGATCTCGAAGATCATTCCATACGTTGATGGCATTATCTAACTAGAGAATACTCTGAGCAATGGATGGAGAGAGAGACCTTACCAACCAGGAATAAACCATGGTGTTGCAGCATTCCCATGCCGAATACAACGGATCATCTTTTCCTGGAATTGTGATGCTTCCATCAACAATTTTTAAGTTATTCTTCGACAATAGAGCCATCCTCATAGATCTATACCACGAGTGATAGTTTGATCTAGAGAGGATAGGAGAAACCAGGATCAGCGATGGATTTTCGTTTGGATGCAAGTAGTAAGGGCTTGAAGTGTTTTCTGGATTTTCTTCAGATTGGACATTGTTGACAACTGCTGGTGATAGATGAGAATTGTAAACTACTTCTGAGTAAGAGGCCATGAATTTTCTAGAGTCAGTTTTATGTGGATCTCGAGAAATCAACTTTGTGTGGAGCTCGAGAAATCAGAAAATATACCCTCTAATACCATATTGGATTTACAGCAGAGGAAGAAAATATTTCTTTATTATATGAAAAGATGATACAAAATACAAAGGCTCTGACACTTATTTATAGTGTTCAGAGAGAAGAAGGAAACTAACAAATATTCAACTAATCCCTACTTAATATAACCGAAACAGGAGCCAGCTCAGCTTATACCAGAATGCTTTCCTCTAATAGATAGTAACATCCAGGTGAACCAGATAATAAACCCTCTGGTATAATCACAAATTGATGTCTGCTTTCTTTCATCTTTCGAGTTATATCCTCCAGATTGTATGTCAGGTTAGGTGATCAGTGGTTTGTGGTTTCGTTTATGTTTCTGTTCCTACCATTTGGCATTATTTGAACTTTATAAATGATAAAAGTTTGGTTTTTCAGTATGCTCCCACACCCTTTTTTAAACCCAAAAAAAAAACATGTTGATTCGAGTCCATTAGAATCCATTAGACAGCTACTCGAGAAAGATAAAGAAGAAGGATTCAATTAGGCATTTGAAAACTAAGCAAAGCTCCAACGTCCTTTTCGATATAGTAATTAGTCTCCTTAATTAGGGGGCCAATTGTGCCTGTGAGATAATAAATCTAGCCACAGGTTATTGCCTATGAATGACTTATGGACATGCCTAGGACTATAGACTTGGAGCAGATATTGACTTAGATATTGCACAATGACCTGCATAACAACAACAACAAAACTAAAAAAAGAGACTTGGATCAAAAATTGAATTATATATAATTTTTGACCCATGTGATACGCAAATAATTTAAAGTATGGTATGCCTACGTATTTAATATAGATAATTCAAAATTATTTATTAATATTCTTTCCATTTAATTATTTACTTTAAAATTTATATCTACTTATTAAAATATTAATTTACATGTTACTTTTTGTTAAAAATATTTATTCATTTTGGTGTTTGTGCTGAAAATATAAATTAATATATTATAAAAGCATATATTTTTCTTCGAACGGAGGAATACATCACCAAAACTGGGTCATAACCAAAGATTGTGATAACATTTGTACAAATAGGGCTGTCAGAATAGCCTTAAATAAGTTATGTAACCTATATATTGTGCGTATTTAAAACCTGGGAAACATATGGCATGCACTAAACATTTTTAACTTATGCCTTAAATAATTTGGGATGAGCCAATAATGTCACAACCCGTTCAGGCAACCAACTCACTTAATTGATCGACAAAACCTTGGAAGCGTAATTGAAGTCTAAAAGATTAAGCCCCCTATTTTGCTCGTTCACCACTAAATTTCAGAAGCATGCTAAAAGTACGAAAGAGTGGGCTACATGCCGTACTCGGCCCCCACTGCAATTCAAAAACTTGCTCAAAATTTGAAATAGCAAACCTTGTACCTTATTCATTGCAACTGAAAGTTAAAATCTTGCTCTAATCTCTAAATTTGAATCAACTTCATTGACTTGTATCTTAAGAGAAACATATTAAAAAAAAAAGGGAAAAACTAAGCTCGTACTCTAGTTTGTTTAGTCCACCAATCTGTTGGGCCGGATTTAGAACTTATTTAGTTGTTTTGATCTTTGAAAGGTATACATAAATCTCAAATTGGTTAGTCAAAATTTTACTTTTTGAATTTAGTTTTTCAAAAATTATATTATCTTCAAAATCATTTTTACGTTCATTCCATTAACAAATATTTAACAAAGTTCCTTATCCCACCTAACCAAGAAGTTGCATAATTTGGTTAAGAACATGGTTTGACTAAACTCCTAGTTTGGTCAATGAAGTGAATACATTAAATTTATGTTAATGTGGTTAACATAGACACTTTTGAAAACGCGATCTTTTTTTTGGAGGACTGTATTTGAAAAAGTAAAAATATGAAATACCAAACTAAAAAAATGCATACTTTTAAGGGCTATATATATATATATATATATATATATATATATATATATATATATATATATATTAATAATGAGTATTTTTTACATATAATTTTTTTTATGATGCCATATTAGAGAAACTCAATTCTTTATTTCCTTGAGCAGAAAAATATATTCTGATATTATTTAAATTAAATAAAAAATAAATAAAACCTCTAGTGTTGGGCATGGTTTAAGCAGGTTTGCATTTGCCGGTTTCTTCAAGGCATGAGGCTGCCCGCACTTTCCAAAAGTAATGCATAGTCTACACAGTTTACGACACTTCAATGTAATTATTGACCTCTAGTCAATGTAAATGCAAATGGATTAAAGTTTCTTTGACAAGAAAAGAGTTATTAGTTTCCTTCTCTATCATTTTTATTATTTATAAGTGGCGTTAAGTATTTTTTTTTTTTTGCCCTAAGCACCCCACGCTCGCCATTCAAGTCGCCTTTCATTCAGTCTTTAAATCTATTCCTGATTCAAAAAATTTCTTAGTGACCAAACTATGGTGTCCACGTTTGAAAAGGCTTATTCCACTCAGATTCTAGCTATTCTCTTCATTTTTTTCTGTGCCTTTATAAATCTCTCTAATGTATACCAAGTTGCTTCTTTTGCATATGCAGCAGCAGAAGATAGTACTGAAGCCAATGCTCTATTGATGTGGAAAACCAGTCTTGACAAACAAAGCCAAGCTACCTTGTCTTCTTGGAGTAATGGAACTAGTGCTTGCAAACTTTGGAAAGGGATTTCATGTGATGAATCTGATGGAACCCACAGTTATTAGGAAGAATAAAGGGTAGTTTTGGGTTGTTATTAAGTTAGGACGCATGGCATAATATAATAGGAGTAGTTAGTTAGGATTTTAGTTATAAATAGAGGGAGAGGAGAGTGGAAGAGGATATGGAAAATCATGGGAATTGGGTATTGGGAGGATTCTAGCCCCTTTAAGTGCTAGAGGTCACTTTTATTGTATTTTCTCTGCATTTCTTCTATGTTTTCAATATAATTTCAGCATGTTATTTTCAGTTTCTTAGTAAAATCCCTGATGGAGAGCTAGGTCTCCATCAGAATCCATGTCTGTCTCCATGATCAATCTTACAAGTCTGGGGCTACAAGGTAGGCTTCACAAACTCAACTTCTCATCCTTTCCGAACCTCCAAGTTTTAGATATAAGTTACAATCATTTTTATGGGAATATTCCTTCCACCGTAGGAAAATTGGTCAATTTGAAAAATCTTTACCTTTTTGAGAACAAACTTTCTGGTCCTATTCCTTCTACCATAGGAAATTTGACAAAGCTTACTATCCTAAACTTGGGAATGAACAAACTCAACGATAACATTCCACCAGAAATGACTAACATTACCAATTTGATCAACATACAGCTATATAAAAATGAGCTTATTGGTCATTTGCCAGAACAGATTTTCCATGGTGGATTATTAATTAGGTTTACTGCAAATGCAAACCATTTCACTGGTCTAATTCCAAGAAGCTTGAGGAACTGTTCCAACCTTCAAAGACTCAGGCTTGATGGTAACCAATTAGTTGATAATATCATAGATGCTTTTGGCATATATCCACATTTGTATTACATTGACCTAAGTGACAATAAATTGTATGGCCTCCTTCCATCCAAGTGGGGCAAGTGTCATAATCTCACAAATCTTAAGATTGCCAACAACAATCTTTTTGGTGGCATACCGCCACAACTTGGGGAGGCAACCAAGCTTGGTGAACTTAACCTTTCGTCAAATCATCTGAGAGGAGAAATTCCAAAAGAATTGGGAAATTTGACTTCATTGATTAAACTCTCTCTGAGCCACAATCAACTTTCAGGCAAAGTTCCTACAGAAATAGGATCACTTAATCAACTTGAAAATTTGGAGTTGGCAGCCAATAATTTAAGCGGCTCAATCACAAAAAGAGATTGGAGGATTTCCCAAGTTATGGCTCTTGAATTTGAGCAAAAATAAATTCGAGGAAAGCATTCCCTCTGAGTTTGGTCAGTTACAAGCTCTTCAAGAGCTAGATCTCAGTGAGAATATGTTGAGGGGAACAATACCAGCAGCACTTGGAGAGTTGAGAAGCTTGATAACAATGAACCTCTCACATAATAATCTCTCTGGCACAATTCCATCCAGTTTTGATGGTATGTCAAGCTTGTCTTCTGTTGACATATCGTACAACAAATTAGAGGGATCTCTTCCAAACAATCCAGCCTTTAGAAACATTACATTTGAAGCATTAAGGAACAACAAAGATTTGTGTGGTAATGTTACTAGCTTAAACTTGTGCAGAAAATTCAGCAATGACCCACATGGTCATAAGGAAAAAAATGTCAAGCTATTGATATTACTCCTTTCTTTGGGTACACTTATGCTATTATTGGTTGGAGTTTTATGTATTGTAATATTTCAAAACTCAAAGAAAATAAAAAAGAAAGATGGAGAAGCACAAGCTCAAAATCTTTTCTCGATATGGTGTTTTGATAGGGAAATTATGCATGAAAAAGTTGTTGAAGCCACAGAGGAATTCAATGATAAGTATCTCATAGGATTAGGAGGGCAAGGAAGTGTTTATAAGGCTGAGTTGATCACAGATCAAATATTTGCCGTGAAGAAACTTCATTCCAATCCAAATGCAGAAGTCTCCAACTGTAAAGCTTTTACAAGTGAGATTTGAGCCTTGACAGAAATCAAACATCGTAACATTGTGAAGCTATTTGGATTTTTTTCAAATCCAAAACTCTCCTTCTTGGTTTATGAGTTCTTAGAAGGTGGTAGCTTGGATAAGATATTAAAAAATGAAAAGCAAGCAATTGCGCTTGATTGGAATAAGAGGGTGAATGTTATTAGAGGTGTGGTTCATGCGTTATTCCATATGCATCATGGTTGCTCATGTCCTATAGTTCATCGGGACATATCAAGCAAGAATGTCCTTCTAAATTCAGAATATCAAGAAGCTCACATCACTGATTTCGGAATAGCTAAGTTTCTGAAACCTGACTCAAGCAATATGACTTCATTTGCTGGCACCTTTGGGTATTCTGCTCCAGGTTAGGCCTTTTTGTTTGTACTTTACAAAAAAATATTTCAATTTGCTTTTACTTATACTTATTTTGAAATAGTTTAGTTTTAAAATAAATTTTTTTAATAAGCGTAATAATAAAGAAGTTGTTAACATTTGACTAAATCATGAAAGAAATACTTTTGTCAATTTTTTGTGTATTTGACCAATATTTTAAAAAGGTTCTTTTTCTTGTCATCAAATTACTAACAATAGCATATTTAAAAGAAAGATAACGTTGGATAATATTTATAATTTTTTATATTGAATAAGGGTGTTATTTTCCAAAAGAAAATTAATTTATGCTTTTGATTTTGCTTCAAAGGAGAAGCTCCAATGCCATACATCTCTTTTATAGCATAAAATAGATTCTACTATCATTTTAAAACATTTTTTTTCTGTTTAAAAGTTAGCCAGAACAGATTCTAACAGCAGTACAGGTGCTTTATGCATAATATCACCGCCTTCATATTTTAACTTGCTGCAGAGATTGCTTTTACTATGCAAGTGAATGAGAAATGTGATGTTTATAGCTTCGGAGTTCTAACTTTGGAAATCCTTATGGGAAAGCATCCTGGAGAACTTATTTCTTCTTTGACAGAGATCCCAATGGCCTATGATTTGCCATTGAAGGATTTGTTAGACCAACGGCTTCCTCAGCCCACAGACACAATTGTTAAGGAAGTGATGTTGATGGCAAAAATAGCATTTGATTGCTTGAATCAAAATCCACGTTCTCATACAACCATGGAACAGGTATCTCTGGAGCTTGTGAGGCCAAAATGTTATTCAGTAGACCAATTTGCCACCATCACAATAGGACAACTGATTATGAAAGATTGAACTATATAAGTAATTAATTTTTTGTGTCTAATGAATAGACTATAGTTGTTTTCTGTTTTGTAAATTTCTTTTCCTCGCATCATGTATGAGTGGTTGGAATAAGAATAGAAAGCAAGGTACTAGTTGACTATTGTTCCTCAGAAATTGGTATGGATTTGAGTATGTATAATGTGTATATACTCATTAATAAATTAGTAAGAAAAATTATTGAATTATAAGTCAACTTTGATTTTTTTTTATACATGGTTCAATATAATTTTGAATTAAATTTAATATAATTATTCAAAATAATATAATATATTTTTGCTGCATAAGTTAACAACTGCATTAACTTTTTCATGATCGATTAAAATACTCTTATGTAACACCTTCTCAACCCTTAATACTCATTTACAATAAGGACTAATTTGTGAACTTAAAAAAAAAATCTTGTAAAGTTTTAAACTGCCGTTACTATTGTAATAAGTTTAGCAACTATGATTGCAGTATGCATATATGGACAATATTTCTCTCTATTTTGTCTCATGTTCTTGCAATCATTACAACAGCAACTACAATTTACAGTGTTGCTTCAAGTTTTAAACAATGGTTACTATTCTAGATTCAGCATCACATTAATTCCGTAATTACAATTTGCAATGATTGTATTTCTTTGCACTTTGTCACATTTTTCTACAACTGTTGCAGTTGCAATCACAGCTTAAGACTTTATTTGCTTTCTTTTTCTTCCATTTTTTAAAAGAGTGAAATGCATACGGTTTTTTGTAGGTTCACCAATCATGCCTGGGATTATTTCAAGGACTGTGTTTCTCTACATTTTGTCACAATTTCTTGCAATTAATAGATTTAATCATAGTTCAAGTAGCCTGCACAAATTAAAGCCAAATTAAATTTGGACTTTTTCAGGTCCGAATTAAATTTGGGCCAAGCTTATGCTTTGTTCTCAAAATGGATTTAAGCCTAGCCCGACCCAAAGACATTGAGAAATTGTGTGATGAAGAAGCTGCTGACTATGCTTTCATGCGGCTTAAGAAGATCATTCCAGATGCTTTGTCACCGGTAAACATACTACTTTTAATTATGCAGCTTCAGTATCTTTTGTCTCAGTGGGGCAGTATCTCTATGAGAGGCTAAGAATCTCAGTAGATAGCCTACTCGTTGCAGGGGAAGCCACAAGTACAAGCTATTCAGGATCTGTGCATGGTGCATTTTCTACTGGAGTGCTGTCTGGTGAAGATTGGTACGTCCTGAAGTGGTATGGAGAGCTAGACTTGTTCCAGCCCGTTATGGTAGAGGAGGCTTCAGTACCTATCCCTCTTCAGATCTCTCGTTTTTAAACCTTTGGATCACACCTTAAGTGGACAGAATTATGTAGTCAGACATATCTTACAGTAGGATTTGGCAAACACTACGATTGCCTTGTGATGAAATGCTTTTGTAGACCCACACCAAACCAATCATTAATAAACAAAGAAACATTTTAATATACCTTTTAATAGGACCAACTCTTGTCCTGCTTACCTGTCTATCAATAATTGTTTTGATCTACTAATTTTTTTTTGTTTAGACTGAGTTTATTTATAACAACTGATTTGTATTTATTGGCATTTTAAACATAGGTCTTACCCTAATGAGATTTGTAGTGAGGGCTGTATAGAAATGGTAATGTGAATTTTTGGGTACTCGGAAGGCAGTTTTGGACTCCAAGAATTGAGTCTTGTAAGCTAAAAAAGCAAAATTGCATCTTTAGTTTCAAGATGCATCTATCTATTCGTGTTTGAGGACACTCAATTATCTCTATTGCAATATATATGTTATGCGATGCTTAAATAATTAATGCTTTGCTTTTTGTTGTTTCTGTTATCTTTTTTAACTCTATCGTTCTTGAGATGCCTGAAATTTCGGATCATATCTACGAAGAACTAGAGTGGCGGGGGATCGCGACGGAGGTTTTACGACGGTCGGAAATAACCGTCTCCAAACCTGTCTTTAGAGACGATTTATGAAACCGTCGTTAAATTCCAAAAACTAACGACGGTTTCATAAAAACCGTCGTTATATACGGACGGTTCAGATCAAACCGTGGTAATCTGTCTAACGCTATCGAAACCATAGAAAGGATACGGCAATCCACGACGGTTTTTAATAAACCGTCGTTATTTAACGACGGTTTTTCCGAAAACCGTCGTGAAGTTATAACGTTCGGAATTCGGACCGTTTGAGAATCTTAAAATTTAACAATGGTTTAATGAAAAACCATTGTTAAATGGGTTTTACGACGGTTTAAAACAGGTATAGAGACGGTTTTAAACTGGCGTTAAATCCAGCGTGCTCTTTTATATTCGCTGGTCCTTCTTGTTTGTTTTACGAACAAATTTAGTTTCAAACTTTTCGTATGATATATTTGCTAAGAGTGTTTGTTGTGATTTGCGAGTATTGGTGTTGTTGTTGACTGCTTCTCTTCATTTTTTTGAAGTTATGTCATTTAATTTTTTAATTTTATTTGTTTTTTTTTATGTTGTATGTTTAAAATAATTTCTTATATTATTTTTTATGTTTTTTTGTTAGATTTTGTGACGATACTTTAATTTTGATTTCTATTTTTGTCTGTTATTTATTTGGAGTCGTTTTGAAGGTATGTAATGTAATTTTTTTATTTTAAATAATTGTATGTTATAATGCGATAGTATTAGATATTTTATGTACTTAATATTTAGTGTAGAAATATATTTTACATTGTGATGTACATGGAAGAGTAAATTTAAAATTTTTTATATTTTTACAATGTGTATGATGTTTAATATTATAATATATCATGTCCGTTGAAAATATGTAAGACGTAATGTCTTTTTTAATAAGCTGAATTGTTAGCCTTAATTATTTTTGAAGTAAAATATTTGTATCTAATATTAGAAATGATTTAAAAAAACAAAAAATAATGATCTTGAGGTGGTATTGATAGAATAATATGAAAAAAAATTATTAAACACACATAGTTAAAAATAGTATTTGTAAAAAAAAATTACAAGTAGGTTTTAAAAAATAAAAACAAATATATATAATGATATAAATTTAGTAGATTAATTGAAGTGTAATTGATGAAGTAAAATAATGAATTTTAATAAATAGACAGACTAAGTATTAAAAAATATATTTGAAAATTGTGACACAACTTCAAAAATATACGTATGTTTTAATATAAATTAAACAAATATATATAATATTATAAATTTTGTATAAAATGATAGTGAAGAAGTTATTTAGTAATTAAGAAATATAATTAAAATTGATGCAAATGAATAAAAAATAGTTATTATATTGATAAACGTGTTTAAATAATATACATAAATTAGTAATAGTCAAATTTTATTACAGTTGTTTCAAAAATATTTAAATATTTGTTCAAGTGATGAGGTAAAGTAATAAATATTAGTAAATAGACGGAATTAGTATTAGGAATTGGTTTAAAAGAATTAAAATAGTAATTTAAAAATACACATAGTTTTTAAAATTTGAATATATGGCGACGGATATGGGCCACTACTTTTACTCTTTCAGATAGGGAATTGAAGTTTCAATTCCCTATATGAGTTCGTTAGAAATTTTATCATATAAATACTATAATTGAAATCCTAGCAGCAGATATGAACTCATAATTCTATTTTTTGCTGCTAGTGACTGGCCTTCCCAAATAGTTAAGATTCGTAGAGATTCGATCATGAAACTCATCTTTTAAATTGACGACATTAGGAGAATCAAATAAAATTAGCACATGATCAGAGACTTTATCAATGGCACTGTTTCAAAAATTAGAATTTTTGTTCTTGGATTCATAGAGATATTTCAAGTGTTTTATTTCATATTATGCAAGGCGGAGACATCATTTATCCCACTTTAATAAGGTGCGACAAGTCTTGCCAATGAAATCTATAAATTTCATACATTATACATTTTTTAAAGTCAAATAGGTATTTTAGTTCTCTAATTCTTACTCTGTCTTATATATATTTCTTAATCTTTTTGGGATCAGGATTCGTTATTTATAGGGAACCAATGACGAAAATTTTTTATTCGGTGATTCATTAAATGTCAATTACCATCAAGTTTGTTAAACATTTTTTTCACGTAAATCAGTTTTACCCTCTTCAAAAATTGTTTCAGCTATGGATAAATCTTTGATGAATAAACCTCGACAATCAACAGAGTACCTTAATGGTTTAAACGAATTTTTGGAATTCGCAAATGACAACTCTAGAGTAGAAGGTTGAATAATATGCCCATGCCCAAAGTGTAGATTCAAGAAATGGCAACTAATCGAGGTCGTGCGTCAACACTTGATCGTCAAACCATTTCCGGTGGGATACAATTTATGGAGTTTGCACGGAGAAATGATTACAGAAGAACCTACTGTAGGACATGCTATAATGTCAATTGAGGTCTCCGAACCCATAATTTGAGATGACCCTGTGCAGAACATTGTCCGTGATGCATTCGGGATTCACCCCGAAAATGAGAGCATCGATTCTGTGGATATGCTAGTTCCACAGTCAGCAGAAAGGATGGATGATAGTGTCAAAGATTTTTTTGAGTTACTGAAAGATGGTCAACAACCACTCTATGAAGGGTGTGAAAAGTATTCTAAATTGTCTTTTTTGGTGAAGTTGTATCACATTAAGTGTTTGTGCGAGTTAAGCGACAAAGCAATGTCGATGGTACTTGAGTTACTTGTCGATGCATTCCCAGATGCCAAGATTTCGCCTTAATTTTACGAGGCTAAAAAAGTCATTAATAAGTTGGGGTTGAACTACACAAAAATTCATACATGTCAGAATGATTGTATGTTATACTGGGGTGAGCATGAAAATAGAGAAACTTGTATAAAGTGCTCCGCATCAAGGTGGAAACCGAAACAGAAGGGGGAGAAGCGAAAAAATGTGCCTAATAAAATTTTAAGATACTTTCCAGTTAAGCCAAGATTGCAAAGATTGTTCATGTTTTCCAAAACTGCTGAATTTATGAGATGGCATGCTCAAGACAAAATTTCTGACGGTGCCATGAGGCATCCAAAGGATTCTGAGGCATGGAAGAGATTTGATCTTCTAAATCCTCAATTTGCATCAGATCCGAGAAATGTTTGTTTGGCCCTTGCAACGGATGGTTTCAATCCATTTAGAAACATATCTACAAGTTACAGTATATGACCAGTTGTACTGATTCCGTATAATCTTCCTCCTTGGATGTCTATGAAACAGAGTTCATTTATGTTGTCAATGATAATTTCAGGGAGAAAAGCACCAGGGAATGATATAGATGTATTTTTACAGCCACTAATTGAAGAGCTGAAGGAGTTATGGGTTGAAGGTGTTAAGACGTATGATGCTTTTAGCAAAGAAATGTTCAATATGCATGCAGTTCTTTTGTGGACAATAAGTGATTTTTCTGGTCTTGGATGTTTATCAGGCTGGAATACTCATACTGGATTAGCATGTCCATACTATAACTTTGACTCTACTCCAGTCCGTCTCCGTCACAGTCGGAAGTGGTGTTTATGGGACATCGCCGCTTTCTTTCTCCAGGTCATAAATTTAGGATGGCCCGCCATAGGTTTGACAGAACAAAGGAAAGAAGAAACTCTCCTCCACATCTGAGTGGCGTTGACATTTTAAGACAAGTCGATGATATTGAAGTTGTGTTCGGAAAAAATGTGGAAGCTGATGTTGAGACTCAATAACGACGTTCCCGAGGTAAGGGTTTGGTTGATGCTGGAACTCAACAATGGAGTAAGAAAAGTATATTTTTCAAACTTTCGTATTGGACGAATACTATGTTGCGTCATAATCTTGACGTCATGCATATTGAGAAAAATGTCTGCGACAACATCATTTACACTTTACTTAATGATTCTGGCCGTTCGAAGGATCACTTAAATGCGCGAAAAGACCTAAAGGAGTTTGGTGTGAGGTTTGAGCTGTGGCCAGATGAGGACGGTAAATATGCACCTGCTTTGTTCACATTGACAAATGCAGGCAAGGAAGTATTTCTCAAAATCCTTAAGAATGTATCAGTACCGGACGGTTATTCAAGTAATATCTCCAGATGTATTGACGTAAGACAGCGTAAGATCGGAGGACTAAAAAGTCATGACTGTCACATCCTTATGGAACAACTGTTACCGTTAGCCATAAGAAAGACACTTCTGAAGCCGATATCTGCCGTTCTGATCGAGTTATGTTCATTTTTTCGACAACTTTGTTCTAGAGTTTTGAACATTAATGAACTTGATCAACTTCAAGATCGAATCATTATAACGCTGTGCCATCTTGAAATGTTATTTCCGCCATCTTTCTTTACAGTCATGGTGCACTTGACTGTACATTTGACCATGGAAGCAAAGTTAGGAGGACCAGTTCAATATCGATGGATGTATCCCATTGAAAGGTAAAAGATTAAAAACACATAATTCAAATTTCTTACATTATTGTTAATCCACTTTTATTCATTTAATCTATATTGTATAGATACTTGGTGTCACGCCCCTAATTTTAGGACACGTGAAACACGTATATCATGAACATATATTTTCCATAAACATAAATATCTCAATCCTTTACCAAGAAAATAGATACATATAGATTTTCCCATACAGATACCATATATAAATCAAGTATATATACATCAGAGTACAGCAGAAACAAGGATCCTGCCTGTGACGTTCAGAGCAACTCTAGAGTACAAATATATTACAATATAAAACATTAAGAGCCGAGAAACAATGTAGGCTCACCACTGGAGTACGACCCCTAGTCGATCACGTGGCTGTTGGACCAAACTCTATGTCTTTATCTGAAAAATAAATCCACATCGTGTAGTGAGTTTTACAACTCAGTGAGCAGATAATACCTCTTATGACCTCTTAGGTCAACATATGGATGTACTCATATAATAAAATTTATGTTATCAAAAATTATATTTCAGAAGTATATCCACATGGGACTCGCATTTTCAAATATTCTCTGTTCCAAAAATCATAATCAGGTCTTTCAAACTGTATGCGGTACTGTATAAACAATACTCATATCAAGTTCAAAATCATATTCAATACTGTAAAATCATTAATCAAATTATGCTATGCATCAAAACATTTCTCATAAAATATTCGGAGGATCCCATATCAGAACCACCATACCAGAGTTTGACCCCTTCCGTACTTTGGTGGTATAGAATTTGCCTAAACTCAGCATCCCACTGAGGTTTGCCCTACTACCATTCAAGAGGATACGCGAAGAGACTCTGTATGGGTCTTTCCCAAGCACACAGTAAGGGAAAGCAAATAACATCTCATATAACTGGCATCTCGCCATCATATAACTGGCATCTCGCCCATATATAGGAGGCATTCCGCTCTCCTTCATATATAATCTCCCATGTGTTGGCCCTCACACGAGGCTAGCACCACCTCCCCTGCTAGCTGAGACAATCAAGGTGCGCACCAGAGCTAACAATACCTGCTGTTAGCAGACAGTGTTTCCAATAGAATTCCTCCACAGAAAATATCATATGCACATATACCATATAATTCAGTATAAACTTTTCAATATAATACAGACTTTCAGTCTCAGTATATTCCTCTGTCAAAACTTCCCAATCAGGGGAAACATATAATCATGCCCATATCTGAGGCAAATATATTATTGTATAAATCAATGTCATGTGCATAACATATTTCATTTGCCATATAATGAAAAAATATATGTAAAAATCACATGTCCAATGTATTTCAAAATTCATCTGTTATAAGTTACCTATTCAGGGTTTATCACATATATATGCCCTTTCTCGAGGCAATCATATATCTTTATAAATCAATGCCACGTGTATAAATATTAACTTTATCATTTAATGAGAAATACATGTGAAATCAAATATTTCATGGATTCAGAAATCCAGTTTCAAAACTATACTCTTCTTGAATTATATTTCAAAATGTAAGCAATTTAGATAACTTTAATGCATTTCAGAAATATATCAAAATGTGAATATCTCATAAACATAATCATATACATATTCAAGTATCAAGAAGAGTATAGGTAAGCCATAGGAAGAATAATCTACTCACAGGTAAGGGCTCCAGATTGGACAACCCTAAAATCCTTGTTTCTGGTCTGAATTCAGTAAAACAAACTCCAAAATCGAGTTCGGAAGGTCCAAAAACTTGAAAAAATGATTTCGGGAGTTTAGTCACTATTCACCGCCGGAAAATACTATTCACGCCGAAAAATATTATTCACCGCCGGAAAAATACTATTTACCGTCACAAAATTTTTTACCGAATCAACAAAACGAATTCATATCCTAATGTTTATCTAGTTTCTGAATCCATCTACGGAATCAGATTTCTAACTAGAAGTCTCTAAGTAAGGTTTTTCAGAACTTACCTTTTACCGAGATTTTCTACTTCAGATCTACGGTGATTCAACGGTTTATTTGAAAAACTGATTGGTCAAAACTGAAGTACTCTTCGTCCTGAATCCAATAACACTTTCAGTTTTGCTATCGGAAGCCCTTAAGCACTCCAAATCGAAAGATAAAATTTGAGATCACTATTCATTCACTATTTATTACTATACATATTTTCGATTTTATTTTTTTTCGTTCAACTAATACTCCCCGGCTTCCGTTTTATCAGCTTTTTTTTTAAATATAATAATAATTATTAAATAATTAATAATAGGATTTTCTTTTATAAAAATTCATATAAATTCAGTTTTTTACCATAAAATATCCCAAAAATTTCTAAAAATTTCTATTCTCATAAATCTTTAGTTAAACTCTTAAATCATGATTTTTCTTGATAAAAATCATAATAAAACAAATTTCAAAACAAATATCTTTATTCATATTAAAAGAAAGAATATTTCTAAAAATACCATAAAAATTCAATAGAGGCCGGTATAATTATTTTAAGCAACACAATACTTCTTTTACTTAAAAGTCCACTTACTTTTAACAAATCATAATCATTTCTACATAAATAAAAATATATTTGCTTATAGCGCGCCAAAATATAAATTCTCATATTTCTTTTGTAATTCTTTAATCCATGTAATAAATAAACTTATTTTCACCGGTTCTTATCTCCATTTTCAAAATTCTCTCTTTTATTCTAAATTTCCTTTAATTGAAATTTTCGTTAAATTTTTACGGTTATTACACTTGGGCAAACTTAAATCTTTCGTGCGGAATAGATCAAGGCCAGAAGGCTCAATAGCAGAGTCGTACGTTGCAGGAGAAGTTTTATTATTCTGTTCCAGGTATATAGATGATGTTGACACTGTCTTCAATCATCCTCCTCGTGTGGATGATCGACCCGATGTTGGGACGTCTAACAGTGGTTTGTTTCCACCAATTGGGAGACCAGTTAGTGGATTTGAATATTTCACACTTTCTCCTCGAAAAAAATTGCAAGCCCATCGGCATGTCTTAACAAACTGCAAAGAAGTTGATCCTTATTTACAGTAAGTTAACCCACACTTGGCTCAAGTTTTATACAATTTTTGGTCTTATGTAGCATTAAGTGATTAGACAATGTTTACTTTACAGGGAATTTAGGGACTATGTAAGGCATAGTTTGAGAAGTCGGACGCAGGCATCTACCGAGATAGATAAAAAAGTCCACAGAGAATTTGTCTCCTGATATTTTCGTCGTGTAAGTATTTCAACATGGGCACACTTCATTCATTTGTCAAATATGAGTACAACTCATTCTTTATTCATTTTTCAGATCGCAATTGCTGATGATGGATCGCAGTGTGTCGATTTAAAATTTCTTGCACTTGGTCCACTAGATAGAGACGTCGATACCGTGCTTACAACGTAAATGGATTCAAATTTTGAACTTTAGAGCGAGACCAAGGATGATATCTCAAAATAGTAGAGTTTACGATACATTCGGGATGAGGAGTTATGCAAGTAGTAGTGACAGGAACATGCAATTCGGTGGCGTCCCGTATTATGGAAAACTATTGGACATTATTGAGTTAAACTACCATGGCCATTTTACAATCGTATTATTTAAGTGTATGTGGGCCAACACAACCACATCGAGAGGAATTGCAATTGACGAATTTGGGGTGACATCGGTTGATTTTTCTCGGTTGATTCACACTGGTGAAATTGATGATGACGAGCCATACATCCAGGCATCTGAGGCTCATCAAGTGTACTATGTACAAGATGAGCTAGACAAGAACTGGAGTATAGCGATGCATTTGAAACCTCGTGACTTATACGAGATGGGCGATGAAGAGGAAAATCTCATATACGATAGCGATCTGTTACACGCACAAAATTTAGAAAGATTGTTTCCAGAAGAAGAAGCTAATTTATGCTTGTTACGGTATTAGTTTTGATGTTGCCGCCTATTTACATATATTTTAGATTAGACTACTTATTTATTATTGTTCTAACTTATTTATTTCCATAACTTTTATTAGGCAATGCTTATTTTGTATTTGTTTTATGCGCTAACTAATCTTATTAATTTCATTTTGGCAAGAGCGGTGACAATGAAGAGGGCTAGATCACTCTACACGGCAGGGCCGTCTAGTTCTGACACTCCCCCGCCCTGCGGGGCGAACAGCCCACTATGGAGCCCGACACCATTCTCTCTCAGATAGGAGGGTCGGAGGCTATCGCGTCGTCCCTCCCTGCCAGTGCCTCCATTTCACTAGATTCACAGGCCGTGCCCTCCACACTCCCCCCACCAGACGCTCAGGGACCAGACGATGATTGCTCCTTCAATTTTGACGTGCTCTTTGGCGTTCAGGAAGAGGAGCATCAGCCAGGTGAGCAGGAGCGCAGACGCAGGAGGAGCTGGACTGTTGATGTAGTCGGTCAGTATTGTAAACATGTACACTTTGTCCCGTATTAATAATTTTGATATAGTAACATAATATATAATTGTCTACATTATGACAGACGGTACCGGGCAGGTGACGTCCAGACAGTTGACTGTCCACGACGTATGGGCCTTGCCTCAGGGGTCAAAGGTGGTTGTCGACTTCAACGACAACCACCAGGCTATCGGAGATAGTGGCGGTTTGCTCGGTGTCTTTCTCGGTACCATCGGGGATAACTTTCAGTTATTCCCGATCTCTTATAGGGACTGGAGAAGCATTCCTCAGCAGTCGAAGACGAATGTCTTCGTAAACAAGGTTCAGGTATGGAAACATATATTTTGTAATTAATTGTATTTATTTGTCATTAATGTGCAATATATGTGTAACTAATTTTTTATTTTCGACTGCAGACACATTTTAATGTGACGGATTAACACAAAAAACTGATCATGCAGTCGCTAGGCGCGAAATGGAGAGGTGCACGGTACAATTTATTTCGCCTAGCGTATGACGGCACGAAAACCAGAGATCAACTGCGGACTGAAGTCTCGACCGGCATCCCACCTGATCAGTGGGCAACTTTCATAGACTATCGCCTTGACGCGAAGTCTAGGGTAAGTCGTGTATATTAATATATTTATCAAATTTAACTTTTAAATTATTGTGACTAATTATTTTGTCTATGTGATTAATTAGGATGTGGCTGCGAAGAATAAACAGAACAGAAGACAACTTACAATGCCACACACCACTGGATCGAAGAGTCTTGCGCGTAAGAAGGCAGAGATGGTAAGTTCATATCTATAAATAAAATTATTTTTAATGTTGAGATGACTATAATATATATAATAATAAATTGATTACTTTCTTTTAAATCCAGGAGATTGAGCTTGGCGGTCGAGTGACTCGTGGTGATGTATGGACGGCAGCTCATAAAAGAGCTGACGGATCATACATCAACGACGAAGTTCGGGCTATTGCGGTAAGTAATAAAATTTCCTCTACTGTACATGAGTAATTATTTAATTTTGAGATAATGTTTAATATTATTAATTTTATGTTATTAGGAGAAAATTGTTTCGATCCAGCAGGAGGACAACTCGTCCTAAGAGCTCTCGACAGCCAATTCGCTTGCGAGAGCTCTTAGGACTAAGGAGTACTCCAGCCGCGTTCGAGGATTTGGGTTGGGTGTTTGCCCAACTCAAGTCTTTGGCCGTGGTTCGTCTGGGTCGAGCTCACAGTCGGGGCCGTCATACCATGACTTACAAAGTGAGGTGAAGCGCCTGAAGACCGCTATGCATGAGCGGGACGTTGAGCAGCAGCACCTGAAGGCAACTATGCAGGAGCGAGACGCTGAGCTCCAGCGACGAGATGCTGAGCTCGCAGCACGGCAAGTACAGATGGAGGCTGCTATGACGTTCCTGCTACAAACATTTCAGGGTCAGCTGCCACCTGAAATTTCAGGACGTCACAGTCCCAGACCCAAAGTAACCTTTTAATACATAAATTTTGTTGGTATAATTTTGTTTATTTTAAAAACACTCAAAATTCTAACAAATAAAATTAATTTTTCAGGACCCCAGCGATCGTGGTAGTGGGCATCATCGTGATCAGCATCCGTAGGGTCTGGAAACTTGATTTAGTTATTATATTTGTATATGTAATTTTGTCACTTTTGTTACTATTAATTTTCTGTATATATATATTTTTATATATATAAATTCATTATAATTCAATAATTTATGCATCTTTAGTATCTAGTTAAATATTAATAAATATTAAATTACAATTTTCAATTTTTAAATAATTCAAACGCTTAATTATTATATAATAAAATAAAATGTATATAAATTAATTTATACAATATTAAAAATATAAATTAATTTTTATTTTGCATAAAAATTTAATAATAAAAACATTATTAGTAGTTTTATGAATAGTACAAAATATTATATTTTAAATTACAAATAAAATTGATATAAAAAATTTAATTAATTTTATTAATTAAAAAATAAAAAATAATAATAAATAACGACGGTTTTTGTGAAAAACCGTCGTTATAAATAAAAAAATTATAAATAACGACGATTTTTGTTAAAAACTGTCATTATTTAACGACAATTTTTTCTAAAAATCGTCGTTATAATTAATTTTATTAATTAAAAATAAAATTAAAAAATAGGAAATAACGACGGTTTTTAACTGGTTTAACGACGATTTTTAGAACTGTCGTTAAATCAGACATAGCAACGGTTATTGCCACGGTTGATGGAACCGTTGCTATACCTGGAGTTCCACGACGGTTTTAAAACCGTTGTTAATGGGCATAACGACGGTCGAAACCGTCGTTATCCCACTAAAAAACCGCCGTAATGCCGTGGTTTTTTAGTAGTACTTGCCAAAATCATGACGTGGAATAACTGCAGGTCAGGATATGTAGTTTGGATGTTTGCACAAAGCACCAATTTATCCTAAAGCATTCAATTTCTCACTGCTTGGCATTGTTAAATAGCAGCTCATTATATGCAGAGTATGTGAAAGAGAGGAGAGATTTCTGGGTAAAGATGGTTTACGTAGATATTCAAAGAGTCTTATCTTTGATCTTGTTTGTTGCACCAAATAAGGTTGGTTAGAATAGATTAAATTAATACTATATAGTCTTATACATTGTTTGGTGTGGAAATGAAATTGTAAAAGTTTATATGATTATTATTGCTTGACACCCGACACCTAAAGGCGAAAGAAATAAGCCATGATAAGAATAATCATCCATTTTAATTTCATCACTAATTCACCGGAAAAAAACTCTTATCTTTTGAGCATGGGTTACTGGTTTCGTTTCAATTCTTGTTCCTACCATTTGGCATTTTATGAACTTGACAACGGTTCGATTTATGAAAAAGTCTTCTATCCGATATGCTCCTAGTTTTGAGTAGTATTCCCATTTTTTACACGATTTTTTATTCCAAAAAAAAAAGGTTATATGAGTCCATTAAATAATAAACATCTCAAACCATGACAGACAACCACTCCAGAAAGATAAAGAGGATAGATTTAATTTGGCATTTGAAAAGTAAGCAAAGCTCCATCGTCCTTTTCCATATAGTAATTTCCCTTAAAGGGTCAACTGTAACTGTAAAATAATGAATCAAGCCACAAATTATTGCCTATGAGTGACTTATGGACATGCCTAGGCATATAGACTTGGAGCAGATATTGACTTAGATATTGCACCTCCGTTAAAAAAAAAAAAAGAATTGGAACAGACATTTATTAATATTTATCAAGTTATAGTACTATTTATATTTTTTCATTTCATTATTAACTTTAAAATTTGTATCCACTAATTAAAATATTAATTGACGCGCGCGTAACTTTTTGTTAAAAAGATTTATTCATTTTGGTGCTTGTACTTGAAATATAAATTGATATATTTATAAAAGCTTATACTTCTCTTTGAACGGAGGAATACATCACCAAACCTGGCTCATACCAAAGATTGTGATAACATTGTACACATAGAACTGTCAGAATGAGTCTGTAATCTATATATTACACGTATTTAAACCCTAATTGTGAAGCTTTTTTAAACTACCAGCTAGCTTGATTAATTTGTTGCCTTCAATAATTTGAGATGAGCCAATAATAGGCCAACTCGTTCAGGGCAACCAACCCACTTAATTGATCAACAAAACCTTGGAAGCATGATTGAAGTCTAAAAGATTAGGCCCCCTACTTTTCTCGTTCACCACTAAAATTCAGAAGCGCGTTCAAAGCATGAAAGAGCGAGCTTCATACTTTACTCGTCCCCCACTGCAATTCAAAAGCTTACTCGCAAACCTTGTACTTTATTCATTGCAACTGTGTTAAAATCTTGCTCGAATCTCGAAATTTGAATCAACTTCATTAACTTGTATCTTATTAGCAACTTGTTCAAAAGTCTGTTGGGTCGTACTCTTGTTTGTAAATTTAATATCAAAACTCCTAAAAGTATTAATTTCTATATAAAAAAATTTTCTGCACAACCGGTCGTACTGAGTTAAAAATTTGAAAATAGTTGGTTTTTAGTTTAAACTCCTAAAAGTACTCTTAAAAGTTGATTTTTAGTTTAAACTCCAAAACTAATTCATTGAGATAGTTCATTGGAAAGATTTGAAAATGGAAAGCAGTAAATGGGACACCGATGCAGCCATTTTTTTATGCTATTTCACTCAACAAAAGTAAATCAAAAGTTGAAGAACTTTTCCAATTGGTAATTATGCTATTTATGAGGTTGGATTTGTTTTGGTTGTTATTTATCAGGTTGGTTTACTACTACCTACTAGCTCTGGACTTACTTATCAACTATTTGTAATTTTGTATTGATGTTATTTCTCAGATTGGCAGCGTTTGCATTGATTTTAGAGGGCCTATAGACTATAGTACCTTTCAAGCAACTAAAGATATAGATTATTATAATAGCAATGTGAGAGGATCTTTGTTGGTTATTTACCAGATTGGTTTACTAGTAGCTGCTAGCTCTGGACTTATTTATCAGAATGCATGGAAATAGCTGTGGACTTATTTTTCAAGCTTGTCACTATTCGTTACAGTTTTGTAGTCATATTCATTTTCCTCTTGCTTTCCTACACCAATTACCCAAATTATTATTATTTCATTCCAACTTCCCCGCCTTCCATCATCTCAATTGACAAACTGTAAAATACTGTAATTTTTTTAATTTCCATAATCTGGGATAGCATCTAGTTGATGCTGCTGCATAATTGCTTGTCCTCTTATACAAACTTTGAGTTTGATCTGTCATTATTGTTTTCTCTAACATAAAATTCTCTCTCCCTTACTTTCCTCCTGTCCTATGATAATGAGGAGAGAAAAGAACTGCTTTCATAAATGAATGAATGAAGCCTGGGTAATAGGGACTAAAAGACAAGGAATTTCGCTGATAAAGAAGGGTCGAATCCTGTTAATTAGGAATACCCTTTTCTATGTTTGTGTTTCTTATTTGACTTGTGATGCATTCTAAAGAATTATATTCCAAATCATAAATCTGTTCACTTTATAAACACGAGATTTTCTGTTTCCACTTTTTTGATGTTCTAGGAAAACGTAAGAAGGTTGAGCTTAGTATTTTCCGCAAGACCTTTTTAGTGTTCACATTAAAAGCGTTAAGGTACACTCTCTCTGTTGTGGAAATTGAGCTATTTTTCCACCAATAGCAAATCTAACAATGGCTAAGAATGATAAATAAAGAGCAGAAAAGCAAATAAAGAGAATACCAGGATTTGACGAGGTTCGGCCAATTGTGCCTACGTCCCCGGACACCACTACAAATATATTCCTCAAACAAAATACAAAAGAGAGAAAATCAACTAAGCCTTTAGAAGAGTCAAAAGGCTACAAAGTTTGGTGTGAAGTTTACTAAGGGGGAGGGTTCCTTTTATAGGCTAAGGACCCTTCCCAAATTCAACAAACTTCCGATGTGGGACTAAATTCCCAAAAACCAACAAATCTCCACCTTGGGAATAAAGTCCCAAAAGTTACAAAACTTTCTCTCACAGTAATACTATCTTTAGTCGTGTCTTCAAAAGCACCTACGGTGCTATCCATCTGCAATCTTCACAATATTGATCAAGTCCATACAATGTTGAAACTTGATCGATGTCACTATCTTGGTCATCATATCTGCAGGATTTTCAGCTGTCTGGATCTTCTGAAGTAGTATTTCACCTTCTTCCAGAATCTCCCTTACAAAATGATATCGAACATCTATATGCTTCGTGCGTGCGTGATAGACTTGGTTCTTTGCTAAACAAATAGCACTCTGACTGTCACAATGCACTTTGACGTGCTTCTGACCAACTCCCAAGTCCTTCAGCAATCCTTGAAGCCAAATAGCCTCCTTAACAGCCTCTGTAACAGCCATATACTCTGCCTCTGTAGTAGACAAAGCAACTGTTGACTGCAAAGTTGACTTCCAACTAACCGGTGCCTTTGCAAGTGTAAACACATAACCGGTAGTTGATCTTCGTTTGTCCAAATCACCAGCATAGTCGGAATCACAATAACCAACTACATATTGACCAATCTTCTTATCCTGCTCAAATAACAACCCAACATCCACGGTGTTCCGAATGTACCGTAGAATCCATTTGACAGCTTGCCAATGTCCTTTACCAGGATCATGCATATACCTGCTCACAACCCCAACTGCTTGTGAAATGTCAGGTCTTGTACACACCATAGCATACATCAAACTACCAACAGCGTTTGCATAAGGAACTTTCGCCATATATTCTCGTTCAGCATCATTCTTCGGAGATAAATCAGCACTAAGTTTCATATGAGGAGCAAGCGGAGTACTCACAGGTTTTGACTTGTCATCCATGCCAAAACGTTGCAGCACCTTTCTCAGATATTGTTTCTGAGTTAGACGAAGTTGCCCCAATCGTCTGTCTCTATTTATCTCCATGCCGAGAATCTTCTTAGCTTCCCCTAAATCTTTCATCTCAAATTCTTGCTTCAGTTGAGCTTTCAACTTGTCAATTTCTCCAGAATTCCTTGAAGCTATCAACATATCATCAACATAAAGAAGAAGATAGATAAAAGATCCATCTTGTAGCTTGCGCAAATACACACAGTGATCGTATTTGCTCCTTGTGTACTTCTGCCCCAACATAAACTTGTCAAATCTTTTGTACCATTGTCTTGGAGATTGCTTCAATCCGTACAAAGATTTTTCAAGTTTGCATACCATATTTTCTTTTCCAGCAACCTTGAACCCTTCCGGCTGAGTCATATAGATTTCCTCCTCCAAGTCTCCATGTAAAAATGCAGTTTTTACATCCAGTTGAACTAGTTCTAAATCCAGTTGAGCTACCAAGGCCAGTAAGATTCTGATGGAGGAATGTTTTACCACTGGAGAAAAAACTTCATTGTAGTCAATTCCCTCCATCTGAGCATAGCCTTTAGCTACCAATCTCGCCTTGTAGCGAATGCTATTCTTGTCAGGAAATCCTTCTTTCTTTGCATATATCCACTTGCATCTAATAGCCTTCTTTCCCTTCGGCAGACTTGCTAGCTTCCATGTCTGATTCATATGAAGAGACTGCATCTCTTCATTCATAGCATTCCTCCACTCTCCATCTTCGGAACTTTGAATTGCTTCTTGATAAGTGGTAGGAATTTCATCATTCACTATTATAGATGCATGAGCCACCATATCACTAAATCGAGCAGGTTTGTGTCTTACCCGTTGTGGCTTCCTTAATGCAATTGGTTCTTCTTGCTGGTGAGATTCTTGGGTTGGAATCTCTTCTTCATTTGACTCCTCTTCTGCCATAGGAGTTTCTCCATCTTTGTACATAACTGGGTCGATTCTCCTTTCAAACTCTACCTGCTGCGGAGCATTATTGATCTGTTGAATGTCATCCTTCTTCAACATGGCAGATTCATCAAAGGTGACATCTCTGCTAACGATTATCTTCTTGGTCTCAAGACACCAGAGGCGGTATCCTTTAACACCCGTAGTGATCCCCATAAAGAGCGCCTTCTTGGCTCTCGGATCCAACTTTGATTCCTTCACATGATAATATGCAGCGGAACCAAATACACGTAAGGAATCATAATCAGTAACAGATTTTCCAGACCAAACCTCCAAAGGAGTTTTACCACCAATTGCAGTTGATGGTAAACGATTAATAAGATGGCTCGCATATCTCACAGCCTCAGCCCAAAATTGTCTGCCCAACCCAGCATTGGACAGCATACACCGAACTTTCTCCAGCAATGTCCGGTTCATGCGTTCAGCCACCCCGTTCTGTTGTGGTGTATGTCTAACTGTGAAATGTCTCACAATACCTTCATCTTGACAAATTTTATCAAACGGATCACTTCGATATTCACCTCCATTGTCTGTTCTAAGCCGTTTGATCTTTTTGCCAGTCTGAGTTTCAATCATCTTTTTCCACTTAAGGAAACAATCTAACACTTCATCCTTTGACTTCATAGTGTACACCCACACTCTTCGAGAGAAATCATCAACAAATGTAACATAATAATGTTTTCCTCCCAAAGAAGCTGTCTTGGAAGGACCCCACACATCAGAGTGAACATAATCCAGAATACCTTTAGTATCATGGATTGCAGTGCCAAATTTCACCCTCTTCTGCTTTCCCATCACGCAATGCTCGCAGAAGTCCAGCTTACAGGTTTTCACATCTTTCAATAATCCTTGTTTCGCCAGAATTTGCAAGGATTTTTCACCTGCATGCCCTAATCGCATGTGCCACAACTTAGTTGCATCTGACCCTTCATCATCAAGAGTTGCAACTGCAGCTGTTCCAACAATTGTATTACCATCATAGTAATACAAATTATTCTTCCGGGTGCCTTTCAACATCACCAGAGCTCCAGACACTATCTTCAAAACTCCATCTCGCATTGTCACCGTCAATCCTTTGGATTCTAGGACTCCCAAAGAGATGAGATTTTTCTTCATGTCAGGTACATACCTGACCTCTGTCAAAACTCTAGTTGATCCATCATGGTTCTTTAAGTAGACTGAACCGATTCCAGTTGTTTCACAAAATGTGTCGTTGCCCATGTAGACAACTCCACCGTCTATTTCTTTGAACTCAAAGAACCATTCCCGGATATAACAAATATGTTGGTTGCATGCTGAGTCAAACAACCACTTGTCAGATCGCCTTGTGGAGGTTGTAGCAACCAGTGAAAGATCTGAATCTTCATCACTGTACTCAGCAGCACATGCTTCTGCAATAGCTTTGCCTTTGTCAACTTTGCCCTTATTTTTCAATTTAGGGCAATCTTTCTTCCAGTGCCCCTTCTCTCTACAAAAGGCACATTCATCTTTACTCGGTCTGCCTCTCGACTGAGATTTTCCTCTTCTTCCTTTCTTCTGGCTTTGTGGTCTGCCTCTGGCTACCAGCGCTTCTGCAACCACCTCCGCATGCTTGCTTTCCTCCCTGTCTTTTTTCCTCAATTCATGACTATATAGAGTACTACATACTTCACCGAGGGAAACTTTCTCTTTCCCATGAAGTAACATAGCTTCTATAAATTCATACTCTTCAGGAAGTGAAAACAGCAACATCAATGCCAGATCTTCATCTTTGAAGGTTTCATCAAGGTTCCTCAAATCAGCTACTGCCTTGTTAAAAGCAGTAATATGATCGTTCATGGTGGTACCTGGTTGATAACTAAACCGGAACAATTTCTTCTTCATAAAGAGCTTATTGTGACCGCTCTTCTTCAGGAATTTCTCCTCCAATGCCTTCCACAGCTTACTTGCAGAAGTTTCCTTTGAGAAGGAATATTTCTGCTCTCTGGAAAGGCATGATCGAATAGTACCACACGCCAACCGATTGATGGTCTTCCATTCTTTTTCTTCAATTTCATCTGGTTTCTCCTCTTCAATAGCAATATCTAGACCTTGCTGGAAAAGCGCGTCTAGAACTTCACCTTGCCACATTCCGAAATGACCCGTACCGTCAAAAATCTCCACCGCAAATCTTGCATTTGGCGCAGCAAATCTCGTCAAAATTGACGACGAAGAAGCTGCCGAAGTTGATGTAGTGGAAACTGTGGCTTTCTGAGTCTGCTCTTTATCATCAGCCATTTTTGCTCAAAAGTGAAAAAATTACTAGTAATAATTTAGCCTGAAAAAAATGCACCAGGAAAATTCTCAGGAAAAACTGGAGGGGTCACACGGTCCCACTTAAAAACCAGTTTCCTTAGATAGAATTTTCCTAGACATGCACTTAATTAGACAATATTTTACTAGCAATTTTAACACCAACTTTACAAAAAAAAATCTCAAGAAATTTTTTCTGATGTGGAAGATCAGTTAAAACCGCAACCACAGAGCATACTAAAATTTTCAAGAGAAATCGCAACCAAATGCTCTGATACCAATTGTTGTGGAAATTGAGCTATTTTTCCACCAATAGCAAATCTAACAATGGCTAAGAATGATAAATAAAGAG
This sequence comes from Gleditsia sinensis, assembly GCA_037074535.1. Classification (NCBI taxonomy): domain Eukaryota; kingdom Viridiplantae; phylum Streptophyta; class Magnoliopsida; order Fabales; family Fabaceae; genus Gleditsia; species Gleditsia sinensis. The sequence continues at coordinate 16,984,508 of CM073470.1, forward strand.
CAGAAAAGCAAATAAAGAGAATACCAGGATTTGACGAGGTTCGGCCAATTGTGCCTACGTCCCCGGACACCACTACAAATATATTCCTCAAACAAAATACAAAAGAGAGAAAATCAACTAAGCCTTTAGAAGAGTCAAAAGGCTACAAAGTTTGGTGTGAAGTTTACTAAGGGGGAGGGTTCCTTTTATAGGCTAAGGACCCTTCCCAAATTCAACAAACTTCCGATGTGGGACTAAATTCCCAAAAACCAACACTCTCTCTATTCTATTTTGTTTAACAACAATAATAATAAATTCTTTTATTTTCGAATGACGTAAACTTGCTGGTCACCAATGGTGGTTTGAAATTCTTCTATTTTTGGATGATTTATTTGAATCTGTTGACTGTTACAGAAGGATTGACATGATAGAAGAATTCGAGAAAGTTGAGTATGTCAGTTTTTTGGATGTCAGGAGAAGTAAAAGGCCTCTTCAGGGAGGATTTATAAATCATTTTTTAAAAAAAAAATTCTGTTACGAGTTACCTGTTGCTCGCAGCAGTCTCCTATATAACACTAAGAGCCAGAGATCTTCATGAAAATGGAAGGAAATTCTGACATATATTTCGAGGTTAGGTCTCTTGAATATTTAGTTCAAGAGTCTTTATGTTTACTGTATGCTTTTACACTTAATTACTGGTAATAGGATACACCTCGATCTGACGTAAGTAGGCATTCCATGAACACAAATCTCCAACTTTTCTTGCATTCCATGTAATTAAGTACATATACTTTTACACAACGGAAAATTTGAAAGAGTGCACTTTTAATTTTTTTTTTTCATTTTCTTTATATTTTTTAAATATATATAAATGCTTGTATAGTAGAGACATTTTACATGCCTTCAAGTAGCTTATTAAGTGCATAAAAAACACGTGCATTTAATTTAGAATTATAATCTACTAAAATGTTTTAAATGGCTGAATGGGAATAACAATATATCATATATGTCTTTACAGGGTGGAACTATTGGCAGTTTGGTACAATGGCACTTTCAACTCCCTATTCACACTCCTTTATGACTAATCAACTATAATTTTAATTTTCTAAAATGCCCTATATAAAATTTTATTTTTTTACTAAATTAAAATATAGAAAATACATTAAAAAATAATATATAATATATAATAAAAGTTAACTATAAAATGAAAACCACACAATATAATTGTTTTATCCGCGGTAAAATTACACTAGCAAAATTGCCTTTTAGCTGCAGTATATTCCATTCTAAATGTCATATTTTCATTGCTAATCCCTAGCCAAATTGCTAACTAAATTTTAGCGATGGCTGTCAATCCTTCACTAAATTTAATCAACACATTCTTAGTGTTGACTTTTAACGATGGCTCTATTCGTTGCTAAATTCATCTATTTTTTTGGTCATACAGAGAAGTCCAAGAACCTGGGAAGGGGAAAGGGCGGGGGTAAACACCTAGGAAAGAGAAAGCGGTGGGAAATACGCCCCCCGGGGGTTGCTAAGTTCTAAAGGTTCTTGTAAGTGCATTTGAAAATTCTTAGCCTTGGTCGGAACAAACTCAATGGTAGCATTCCTCTAGAAATGAATAACATTACCAATTTGACCGATATACAACTGTATAAAAACGAATTCATTGATCATTTGCCAGAAGATATTTGCCTTGGTGGATCATTAACATGGTTTAGTGCTGATACAAACCATTTCACTGGCTCAATTCCAAGGAGCTTGAGGAACTGTTCCAACCTTTATAGACTCAGGCTAGATCGTAACCAATTAGTTGATAATATAACAGATGCTTTTGGCATATATCCACATTTGAACTACATCGATCTAAGTGGCAATAAACTATATGGCCACCTTTCATCCAAGTGGGGCAAGTGTCAAAATCTCACAAGCCTTAAGATTGCCAGCAACAATCTTTCTGGTGGTATACCACCACAACTTGGGCAGGCAACCAAGCTTGGTGAACTTAACATTTCATCAAATCATCTTAGAGGAGAAATTCCAAAAGAATTGGGAAATTTCACTTCATTGATTAAACTCTCTCTGAGCCACAATCAACTTTCAGGAAAAGTTCCTACGGAAATAGGATCACTTAATCAACTTGAAAATTTGGAGTTGGCAGCCAATAATTTAAGCGGCTCAATCACAAAAGAGATTGGAGGATTTCACAGGTTATGGCTCTTGAATTTGAGCAAAAATAAATTTGAGGAAAGCATTCCCTCTGAGTTTGTTCAACTACAAGCTCTTCAAGAGCTAGATCTCAGTGAGAATATGTTGAGGGGAATAATACCAGCAGCACTTGGAGAGTTGAGAAGCTTGATAACAATGAACCTCTCACATAATAATCTCTCTGGCACCATTCCATCCAGTGTTGATGGTATGTCAAGCTTGTCTTGTGTTGACATATAATACAACCAATTAGAGGGCTCTCTTCCAAACAATACAGCCTTTAGAAACATTACATTTGAAGCATTAAGGAACAATACAGGTTTGTGTGGTAATATTACTGGCTTAGACTTATCTAAAAAATTAAGCAATGATCCACATGGTCATAAGAAGAAAAAAATTCAAGCCATTGATATTAATCCTTTCTTTGGGTACACTTACGCTGTTAATGGTTGCAGTTTCACGTATTCTAAATTTAAGAAACTCAAAAAAGATAGCAAAACAAGATGGAGAAGCACAAGCTCAAGATCTTTTCTCGACGTGGTGTTTTGCTGAGGAAATTAGGCATGAAAAAGTTATTGAAGCCATAGAGGAGTTCAATGACAGATATCTCATTGGAGTGGGAGGGCAAGGGAGTGTGTATAAGGCTGAGTTGATCCCAGGTCAAACGTTTGCTGTGAAGAAACTTCATTTAAATCCCAATGCAGAAGTCTCCAACCTCAATGCTTTGACAAGTGAGATTCGAGCCTTGACAGAAATCAAACATTGTAACATTGTGAAGCTATTTGGATTTTTTTCAAATCCAAAACTCTCCTTCTTGGTTTATGAGTTCTTCGAAGGTGGTAGCTTGGATAAGATATTAAAAAATGAGAAGCAAGCAATTGCGCTTGATTGGAATAGGAGGATGAATGTTGTTAGAGGTGTGGTTCGTGCATTATTCCATATGCATCATGGTTGCTCATGTCCTATAGTTCATCGCTACATATCAAGCAAGAATGTCCTCTTAGATTTGGAATATCAAGAAGCTTACATCACTGATTTCGGAATAGCTAAGCTTTTGAAACCTGATTCAAACAATATGACCTCATTTGTTGGCACCTTTGGGTATGCTGCTCCAGGTTAGGCCTTTTTTTTTGGTACTTTACAAAAAATATTTCACTTTGCTTTTACTTTTTTCGATGTTTTTTGTGTTTGACCAATTTTTTAAAGAAGTGCTTTTAATTGTCATCAAATTACTAAAAATAACATTTTTAAAAGAAAGATAATGTTTGATAACATTTATAAGTTTTTATATTGAAAAGGGTGTTATTTTCCAAAATAAAATTAATTTATGCTTTTGATTGGCTTCTAAAATTAGATTCTACTGTCATTTTAAAATAGTTTTTTCTCCTTCAAAGCTAGCAAACAGATTCTAACAACTTTACAGGTACTTTGTGCATAATATCACTGCTCTCATATTTTAACTTGCTGCAGAGATTGTTTTTACTATGCAAGCAAGTGAGAAATGTGATGTTTATAGCTTCGGAGTTCTAACTTTGGAAATCCTTATGGGAAAGCATCCTGGAGAACTAATTTCTTCCTTGACAGAGATCTCAACAGCCTATGATTTGCCCCTGAAGGATGTGTTAGACCAACGGCTTCTTCAGCCCACAAACACAGTTGTTGAGGAAGTGATCTTGATTGCAAGAATAGCATTTGCTTACTTGAATCAAAATCCAGGTTCTCGTCCAACCATGGAACAAGTATCTCTGGAGCTTGTGAGGCCAAAATCTCATTCAATAGGCCAATTTGGCATCATCACAATTGGACAACTGATTATGAAAGATTGAACTACTTAAGTAATTAATTTGTGTCTTATGAATAGAGAATTGTTGTTTTCTGTTTTGTGAGTTTCTTTTCCTTGCATCATGTATGAGTTTGTGGTTGGAATAAGAATGAAGCAAGGTACTATTAGTTAACTATTGTTACCCAGAAAGAAAAATTAATTATAAATTTTATATATATATATATTATGTTGGTATGGATTTGAGAATGTATAATGTGTAAATACTCATTAACAAATTTACTGAGAAAAATTATTAAATTAGTTATATGTCAACTGTGATATTTTTTATACTAGTTCAATATACTTTTCTAGTAAATTTAATATAATTACTAAAAAATAATATAATATATTTATGTTTGATAAGTTAACAATTTAATTGTAAAAAATACTTTTTAATTCATGTGAAAATAATAATATAAATAATTATCTGTAAGAAAATGTCATTCAACTACTAGTTTAATCGCAGTTTGCAGTTTCACTACATGCAAATGTGATTAATCATTGTATAAAATTAGACCAATTCAATAATTGGCCATGAATGTCATTGAATTTGGTTTGAAATTAAATTTTTTACTTCAAGTAATCTCTGGTCCCACGGATGTAGATTGTAGTATGCAAGGACAGTGTTTCTCTTTATTTTGTCTCATATTTCTTGCAATCATTACAACAGCAATTACAATTTAAAGCTTTCCTTCTTTTCATTTTTCAAAAGATTTCTTATAAAGTTTTAAACAATGGTTACTATTCCAGATTCAGCATCGCATTAATTCCGTAATTACAATTTGCAACGATTGTATTTCTTTGCAATTTGTCTCATTTTTCTAGAATCGTTGCAATTGCAATATCAGCTATGACTTTCTTTTTCTTTTTCTTTTTCTTTTTTTCCATTTTTTGAAAGAGTACAGTACAGCGTATAAGGTTTTAAACTACAGCTACCATATTGTTGTAATATGCAATGACTGTTTTTCTCTACATTTGGTCACAATTTCTTGCAATCAATGTAATCACAAATTAGATTTAATTATAGGTCAAGTAGTACGCTCGATCCAAAAAAAAATGTCTTAAAATTAAAGCCCTGATTAAATTTAGACTTTCTAGGTCCAAATTAAACTTAGGTCGAGCACGGGCTTCGCTCCCAAAATGGACTTAAGCTCAGCCCGACCTAAAGATGTATTTTAACAAAATGAATGATCAAGCCATAACAAACGGACTAACAAAATAACGAGCTAATTTGCAGACCCAAAATATTTATTTATTTTAAAATTTTGTAAATGTTAAAATTTTAAAATAAACAAATAATACCAGCATTTATAAATGAATGGAAACTTTTGGAACTCAAAGTCTTCAATGAATAAGTTTATATATATATAAACCCTAATAAAGGAAAAGAAGCAGCTTCTATATATCGTCAATCAGGTTTAGTTTCTCATCTTCTGCAGATCTCTTCACTCGAGCTGTAGCCTTTTCAACCTATAAAACAAACTTTGTTCTTAGTTTATGAAAACTTCAAATTCAAATAGGATATGAAAAACGGTATAGAAGAAAAAAAAAGGATGTACATCCATGTATTGTTATGTATGCAACTTATCTTTTTAAATTGTGTAGAAATTATTAAATTAAAAGAGTAAACCACCATTTAGGTTTTTAAAAGATGAATGCTTTATCAATTCATTCTTTACAAGATAATTATCCTCTTCGATTATGAGAGAAAAAAAACTATCAATTTAGTTTATAGCAAAATTATATTAATAATTTTTTTTAAAAAAATTCGAGTCAATAATGATAATTATCTCTAAATACTAAATTGATAAAATACATATATCTTGAAGTCAGCTAAATTTACTCTTCTTAATATGACTGTATTAAACATGATCATGAATTGAGTTACGATTATGATTTTTATCTATTTTTAGTTTAATAATTTTTTTTATATAATATAAAATTTGAAGCTCCCCCGACAACTCAAAAAATAATAATTTAAAGCCTTATAATTAAGCAGATTATACTTTACCTCTGCGTCCCAATTTGTTCTGACTGTAAGAATGATAAGAGTCATCGTCTGAAGACAAATTCCAGTAATCATGCCCCACCACATGCCCTAATATATGAGCCAAAGTGGATTCCATTGTTATAGTCATTAGACAAAAAGTGTAAACCAACAATTTAATCTACAAATTTATAGATATAATTAACATTAGTCTTGAAATTTTTCTGAGGACTAATATTCAATAAGTTTGATATTTTAATTTTCAAAAATTAACAAAATATCTGACATAGGACTAATACATGTACTCAAAAAATTTTGAAGACTAAAATTAAAAGGATTTACAAATTAGTAGAATATAATTTCAACTTACCGCTACTCCCAAACTGGTTTTGAAGCCAAGGACACACCCAATGGGGAGACCAATCAGGTAATAAGAAGCGAAATTCACATAAGCCACCAAAGCTTGCCATCCACTTCCAATTGCCACTCCTAAATTACCCAAACTCATCAGCTATAAATATACAATTTCGCTACTTCTTTTCATTTTCTTCAAGGGACCTTTCAAGGTTTTAAATTGTGGTTATAACTCTGGTAGGTTCAGCAATCGCATCGGGTTTCAGATTGTACTACATAGAGATTGTATTTCTCCAGATTTATCACATTTTTCCACAATTATTGCAATAATGAAGGTCTTATAAGGTCTTAAATTACGATTATTATTATTATTATTATTATTATTATTATTATTATTATTATTATTATTATTATTATTATTATTATTATTATTATATGTAGTAGTTTCAACAATGACTAAAATTCTTTGCATGTTGTCACATTTTCTTACAATTACTACTATCGTAATTACAATTTAAAATCTGGCTTCTTCTTTTTTATTTTTTTTAGTGTAAAAAATATATAATCTTATAATTCGGAAGATGTTTTGATGTTTGAAAATATGTATTATTTTATGCATTGGTTTTCTTTTTAAAAAAATTCAATTATCCTATTTTAAAATTTTAAAAATTAATTTAAATAAAAAAAATTTATTTCAAGTTTCGAACTTGGGCTCAGACAAGCCATATGAAAAGATAAGACAAGCCGGGCTTAAATTTTTTCTTTAAAAAGCCAAGCTCAAATAGGGTCAAGTTCAGACTATGATCAGGCTTAATCACAACTATAATTTAAAACTTTGATTCTTATCTTTTGGATTTGATTGTTACCTGAGAGTATAGGTTGAATTCCATTCAAGAGAACAGAAATGGCAAGCAATGGGGTCAAATTGGACACAGCCTGAATGACGGCAGAATCCGTGGTGAAGAGCTTGCTTAGTTCAACCCTAAATATCAGAATGATTGCACAGAAAAATAAGCTGATGAGGAGGCTAGTTCCATTGACTACCATCACCGAAAATCTAGCTAATCGAGGACGAGCTGCTCCAAGTTCATTACTAACTCGAACACTACAAAGTCAGAAACTCCCATTAGTATTGGAACAGAACTAAGCTCTTTAAATGTTTCCTTTCATTCTTTTTTAGAGTTGTAATTGAGTCAAACTGTACTGAACTAAATTTTAGCACATTTAACCTCTTTCATTTAAAATAAATTAACCCAAAATTCAAGGTTAATTTTCAATTAAACTAGAAATTATAATAACTCTTAATTTATTTAATAAATAAGTCGAGATCAAATAGGTCACAGAAGGTATTATAAATATAACATATATTTGTATGTGCATATATAAATTAAACTAATAAAAAATATAGACTTCTATATTATGTATGTGAATGTATACCATGTATATGTATATATGTGTGCATATATATTTATAAAAAAATATATGCTTTAATATTTTAATTATGCATATAGTTTATTTATCTATAATTTTTTATAAAATATATGTAAATAAAAAATTATAATACTTTATTGATTACCAAACAATTGAAAAATAAAACATGCTTGTCTTAAACCAAGTTTTAAAATTTTAAGCTGTTTTACTAGACAATTTTAATACATTAATCAAGTTCGTTACTTAATAAATTAAATAAGCCAAACTTGAGTATATTACAAGTAGTTTGATTCATTTAAAATTTTGAGATTCTCCAATAAAAATAAAATATGTAGATATTTTTTAAAATTTAGCCGTACATTATTAGATTATTTAAAAAAATTTATTCTATATATATGTCATAATTTTATTAAAAAGTGGATGGCTAATACTTAAAAAATACACATACAGGCGATGATAGTGCAGCTCTAAACCATGTTTTTGTTAGACAAACCTGGTGGCTGCACAAAGGCCGAGCATGAAGTTTATGTCCCAGTTCCAGTAGTTCATGCTGCAAGTTTATTGCATAAAGGTCTATTAAGTTTATTGCAGCTACTTGAATTTATTTAAGAAAAAAAAAGGTGCTTGAGTTTGAAATACCATATGGAAATAGAATCTAATGAAACGGTTGGGTTGGGAAGCAGCCCTGATAGAAGCACTAGTCCCTGGCTGTACCATATCTCCAAGCTGCATTGAGATGTTTTAGGATCAATGGGGATTCAGATGAAGAAGAAAGAAATAAAACACACACAAAAATTAAAATAATAATAATAAGGTAATAAATTTATCTTCTAGATGATAATTTTTAGCTCTTTCCTTTATTTAGATGTTTAAAATTAATAAGGTAATAAATTTAAAATAGTTAATTATAATCTAATTGCACAAAGTTATCTTTTATTATAATAGTTGATTGTAATTTGGTTTATTGATATGTAATTTTAAAAAATAACAAATAACATAATATTTTATGATTTATATGTTTTTCAAAATTGCTGGAACTTAAAATTAAAAGTGAGAGAAGATTTTGAAAGGTTAATAAAAAATATTTCATTATGCGTCCCCCTCCTTGCAAACTCCCAAACAAGTTTAAGTGAAACCTCTCATTTCTTTTCTTTCTCCTCCTTATCTTTCATTTCGAACACACCTTTTATGAATTTATGATGGCTTGAAAGGGCAATGAGCCATTACAAAATTTAGAAACTATAAAAATATAATTAAAAGAATGTATTGTCATAATCTAAATTATAAAGAATAACTAAATAATTAAATTATTAGAATAACAAGAATTTAATTGTAGTCACATTGCAAAAATTCTTATGGATCACAATCTTAAACCTTGAAATTACGTATGAAAAAATAAGAATTTATTTATTAAATATGTTATGCTTTTATTAAATTAATTTACTAAGTTTAATCCCTTTCATATTCAAAGAGAAAGAGGGAGAGAAATCTTTCAGTTCTTTAGACGAGAAAAGAGGGAGAGAAAATGGCGAGAAGCATACCACAGCATAACAGCAGAAGCAGCAGTGAGCTTGAAGTAAGGCCATATTCCTGCGAAGGCTTTTAGAGAGAACCCAGTCCAAGTTTCCTTGCAAGATGGGCTTAGTACAATGTAGAGCCCATTGACGAACACAAAAATCCACCAAGAAAGGCTAAGAGTAAGAGCAGCCCAAAGAAGACCATAACCCAAAACATAAACCACCAGCCATGAAAGGAGGATGTGCAAGAGGAACACTCCGACTGACATGTAGGCCAGAGGGTTCACTATGTTCTGGGCCTGGAGGAATCTCTGCATTGGGCAACTCAATGCAAACGCATAGATTTGAAGGATAAGCCCACGGGCAAAGGTTTGGCCCTCCTGGGCGATGCTCTCAGACTGGCCCATGGCCTTGAGAATTGGGCCAGAAAACCAATAGAGGAATGTAAGAAGCACGGCTGCTCCTAAGTGCAAGATGATTGCTCTTTGGCATATGATGCCCATTGCCTTGTATTTCTTAGCCCCGTATGCTTGTCCACAAACTGTCTGCACTGCACTGGCCATGCCTATCTGTGAAAAACACACGTGCTACTGTAAGTACGACTTACAAAGATTAAGTTGTTTTGTATTTAGGTTTAATTACATTTTCTAATAAATATCAATTTGATTTCTTTTTTTTAAATATTACAATCAAATTTTTTTGTAAAAAAATTTGTAAAAAATTCTTAACAGTCACATAATAAAAAATTATTTATATATGGACAAAATTTTTATAAAAAGACTTGACCGTAATATTTTAAAAAACGTAAGAGATTAAATTAATATATTTTAAATAAAGAGAACAAATTAAATTATGTTAAAATAAAAAGATTCAAAATGTATTTAAGCCTTGTATTTATTTATTGTAATCGAGTAATATTTAAATTAGTTAGCATTCACTTTAATTAATTCACTTTCATATTTTGCTTAAAATTAAATTATCTATATTAGAATTAGAATATTTATAATTAAATGAGTAAATTAATAGTTTAATTTTTAAATTTATATACATATTTAAATTTAGTCACAGATTTTTTTAAGTGTATAAGTTAATCTTTAAAAATATCAAATTTGTTGCACGTCGATCAATTTATCAAATATCACATCAATTTTATAAAGATTGATAAAACATAATAAATATGATATTTTTAAAAATTTATTAATTTAAAATTTATAAGTCTAAGAATTAAACTATTAATTTATTTTAAAAATTTGACGCTAATAAATTACCAAAATTAATATATAAAATTTATAATAATATGCCTTATTAATTAACCAAATAGATGCTCATTTTTATCAATAGGTTGTACTACGTTGGGTTTTCTTTTCACTTATTTTCTTATTGTTAGGTTGTACTACGTTACTTACATCGACTATAAGAAATAAATTTGATTGAGCACAAGTTTTGAATTTCATTTGACATAAAATTAAGTTTTAAATTAAAACATTCTAAAAACAAATAAAAGTCAAACTTCTAATTTAATTAAAAACTACCCTAAAAAATTGATCCTAGTTGATGATACTATAAATATAGAATCAATCCTACAACCAACATATCAAAAAGATCGATCAAATAAAAAAGAAAATAAATGAGACAAGGATAAAATTTTGAAGTCAAATTTAATTAAAGAAGACCGTTCGTTGGTTCAAGTGGGGATCTTCTTTTTAGGTACCGCGTGCCTCTCTCTCTCTCTCTATATATATATATATATATATATATATATATATATATATATGAAGACCGTTCGTTGATTCAAGTGGGGATTTTTTTTTAGGTAGCGCGTCCCTCTCTCTCTCTATATATATATGAAGACCGTTCCTTGATTTAAGTGGGGATTTTTTTTTATTGTTTTTATTTTTAAAAAAATTACAAAAATAAAAAATATATATATATTAAAAGACTAAGATAAAAATAAATAAATAAAACTAAAAAATAAAAGTCACAAATAAATATAAGAGATAAATTATTGTTAAATACTGTAAAATTTTAAATCAAAATTTATATTTTTTAGCATAATTTATTTATAATTTAAGTGAAGATAGTAATTCAAATTAATTTTATCATAATTTTATATATCTATATTATAAATATTATGTTAAAATTTTTAAAAATTTTAAAAAAAATTGAAATTATTTTAAAAGTTTTTTTAAAATTATTTATACGAAATTTTTAAAATATTTTTATTTTTGAAATTATCCAAACAGATATTATATGATATTTATATATTTATATATTATATAAAATTAAAATATATTAAATATCTAATAAGGAAAGTCAAACTTTATTTATTATCTATTTTTAATAAGATATTATATATATTTTTTAACAACTACCAGATTGTATATTTTTTTGCTCACCGCTATGTCCAAAAGTTATTGGTAATATCATGATATTTATATATTAATATATTAGATCATGATAAAAATTTAATAAAATATAAATGTGAGAGAGACATGTGAGGTTGAATCAACGTACCATAATCCCATAAGCAAGTCCTTGGATTCCAACGCTGGCTATAGAGGCACCAGCAAGAGCTAAGGTACCCAAGTGGCCTGTGAACATGAGGGTGGCAAAGGTAAGCATGTAAGTGAATAAAGAAACAACAATGGATGCCCCAGACAAATTCCATAGCACCCTTGACTCCCAAGCTACCAGCTTCACCCACCCTCCCATCCCAATGTGCCCATTCTCCAGCAACTCCTCAATTGCACCCGGCGACAGATCCCGACCGGCCGGAGACAAGCTCCCCTCATGCCCTCCAATAATCAATGGCTGGTTCTGATCCGTCGTACCCATGATTTGGTCAGGCTGATATTGCAATTATTTGGGCATATACAAGGAAACGTGTGCATATATATATATAATACACAACTTGAGGCTTCATGTTCACTAACTAACTTTTGTGGACTTTTAATTAGTTTAACAAAGGTACATTAATAATAATAAGGTATGATCTACCAGTCTTTGCACGTGCTTACACATGATTATAAAGTAGGCTCACTTAACACAAAAGTGAAAGAGTTCTACATTTTTAAACCTATTGAAAATTTAATTCTTGAATATTTTTTAGTGCACAAATTAGTTTAATTTATTGTATATTAGTTATTTATTTATTTTTTGAAAATATCAAACTTATTTTATATTAGTCTCCAAAGAGATGAATATATGCAATCAAAATTAATATATAACAAGTTTGATATTTTTATAAATTAATTTAGCTATTCAAAAAAATTAAAAACTAAAGTCAAGTGTAAGTTTATAAATTTAGAGGCTAAATTATTAGTTTATTCTTTATATAATGTCTTTTCATCTAATTAATCATTTAGTGAGTAATTTATTAACCATCCAAAACACTTGAGAAATTGATTAATGACAAAGAAAATAATGTATAACTCCAACCACAATTGATAGTACTATATATATATCCGTGTTTACTAGCATAAATTCAATTTAAAAATTACTAAGAGGGAATTAGTTGGATATTCTAAAAAATACTTAATTAATAAGCAAAAAAGACAGTTTTTTTAATTTTAAAAAAAGTTTGTGTATATTTTTAAAATAAAAAAGGAAAATATAAAGTGAATGTATTATTAAAAGGAAGAGTAATTTATTCAAAATTTTATTATAATATATATCAAAAAGCATAAAACTGTGCAACTCCATTAAGTTTCGGGAGCTATCTACCAGCTCTCCCATATTTCATTTCACAACAGAAATTGTAGTTGGGGATGGATTGAAAGTGTTCAATGATTTCTAAAATTTCACATCAAACCAGGGAAAGTGTTCAATCATTTCACATCAAATTTCAATGGACCTTTTTCGGTTTGTCCAATTCACCAAACCTAACCCAAGAATTAGCTCGCCATGTACAGGTTTGTCCACCAAAGAAATTTGGATTCTTTAAAATTTTAAAAAAATTTATAAGATAAATTTTTGAATGAGAAAGACAGAATCAGAATAACTTTATTTAAAACACCTATACACACAATATTAAATTTATTATCTACAATATTGAACTTAAATTTATCATTTTGAGTCAAAAAATCAAATTTACAATTAAATAAAAAAAAATTAAAAAAATTAATATTTAAAAAAAATTGAGAAATATATTGTTTCTCCTATGATATATTTTATTTTATTTTTTATTTTTTTATGTTATATTAACTGTATATTTAAATTGTTAAAATTTTATTTAATAAATTAAAATTTAAAAAATGTGTTCTTTTTGTTATGAATATCTTATGTGGATATCCATCATCCCGATATTTCAGTTATCCTATCTGATAAGATATTATTTTCAATAATTATCTAAGAGGATAATTATCACTAGAGAGTTATCCTACAACTGTATATCACTATTAGGACTCTCTCACCTATTTGTATAAATACCCCCTCATACATGAATGGAAAGAACAGTTCACTCTCTTGTTTCTCTTACTTCTCTCTCTCTACTTTTAAGTTATTTCATAACACGTTATCAGCACGACGCTCTACCTCCTGCTTCAAGATTAGTAATCTTTAAGTATTATTATATTATTGTTGATTTATTTTATCCTTGAAGGACCACATCAATTTATATACAATTTTTTTTATCTCTCTTCCTCTTGCTTCAAATTATATATGTCCCTGAAAGACTACACCAATTTATATGCAATTATATATCTCTAAAGGACTACACCTCTATGTCTCTAAAAGACTGTACTAATTTATGTGCAATTATATGTCCCTGAAGGACTGCACCAAATTTATGTGCAATTATATGTTCCTGAAGGACTGCACCTATAAGTCTCTGAAGGACTACACAAAATTATATATCCCTAAAGAACTGCACCAATTTATATGTCCCTGAAGGACTACACCAAATTATATGTCTCTGAAGGACTGCACTTATATGTTCCAAAAAAACTACACTTGTATATCCTTAAAGGATTGCACTAAATTAATGTCCCTGAAGGACTGCACCTATATATCCCTTAAATACTTCACCAAATTATATGTTCTTGAAGGACTATACCAACTTATGTGCAAATTCTATTATTTTAGTTTGTCCCTAAAGGACCACAACAATTTCAGTTGCTTCAAGTTTGTCCCTAAAGGACAATAGTTTAGGTGTAGCAAGTCTATTTCACCTCTTCTATTAAACTTTATTTCTTTTTAATCACTTGGTATATAGTTCTTCATATAGTTCTTTAATAAATTAATATATATAGTTGCTTGTATTTATTTAATATATGCAAATAATAGTAATTACATCGACAGAAATATAAAGACCCTATGATTGTGCATAATTAAAAGTTTAATATGCCTATTTAATTATAACTTTTTTTAATGAATATGGACATCCCAATAGCATATATATAATATATGTTTGTATGGATGAAGATTATGTATATATGCCCTATGATTTATATGTGTAGAAATCATAGTTATCAATATATGGTAAGTTAAGTAATAATTAACATTTATCTCTTAATTAAGGAGAAAGTACATGTCTATGTTGATTGACATTAAATAATTATGCTTACAACACTTTGGCATAAAAGAATGATTTTCTTTCTCCTTTTAATAATAATTAGAAGACTACCATGAATTTATATGTCTTTATTATGATTTATTTGAAATTGTTCACTTTATTTATGGATAGTTATTGACTAGCATTATGTTTTATGGTAGTCTTAGCATATCGAACGTTACAAAACTCGAATTCCTTCACCATCACCTTCATAAAGAGATGAAAAGATGAGTATTTACTATAAAAGACCCATTTGTTCTTTGAATAACCATTAGAAAAATAAGTCTTGCCTAATTGACATTGCTCCATACCCTGAAGTGAATGTAGCAATATATAACCACTATGGTTAGATTCAAATTTGAAGTTGTGGTTGTAGTGATTATTTCAAGAACATACCTTCCCACCAGAAGTGAAAAAAAAACAATTATATGACTAAAAATCTCAACGATGGCTATGATTGATATAACTTATTTAGATGTTACAAATTCCTTTGCTGATTGTCATTTTAGTTTATGTACTATTTCCTCAAATTGACTATTCTTATTTTATTTCTCACTCAATAATGAATGTTTCCTTTATTGATACCAACATCACTAATGAAGAGATATGTCTCGTTGATAGTGGCACAACTCACACGATTCTCAAAGATAAAAAATATTTTTCTCAATTAGTAATGTAAGGAGCCAATGTTAGTACTATATTTAGTAATACAAAGTTAATTGAAGGCTCTGGAAGAGCTAGTATAATGTTACTTGGAAGAACAAAACTGCATATTGACAGATCTTTATATTCCTCCAAGTCCCTTAGAAACTTACTAAGTTTCAAGGATATCCGCCGAAATGGATACCACATTGAGACAACAAATGAAGGAAATATTGAATATCTTCATATTACAAGTACAATCTTAGGTAACAAATGTATATTAGAAAAGTTACCTACATTTTCCTCCGGATTGTATTATACATATATAAATACAATTGAAATATATGCTATTGCAAACCAGAAGTTTACAAATCATAATAACTTTGTTATTTGGCATGACCGGTTAGGCCATCCCGAATCAATTATGATGCAAAAAAATAATTAAACATTCAAGTGAACATTTATTGAAGAGCCAGCAGATTCTTCAATCAAATAATTTTTCATGTTCTGCTTGCTCCTAAGGGAAATTGATTATTCGACCATCACCAGTCAAAGTTTTGGGTGAATCCCTCACATTTTTAGAAAGAATACAAGGCGATATTTGTGGACCAATATACCCACCTTGTGGACCATTTAGATATTTTATGGTTTTAATTGATGCATCAACTAAATGGTCACATGTGTGCTTGTTATCATTTCGTAACCTGGCGTTTGCGAGATTACTTGCGCAATTGATTAGATTACGAGCACATTTTTCTGATTTTCCAATTAAGAAAATACGCCTTGATAATGTTGGTGAATTCACTTCCCAAACATTTAATGAGTATTGTATGTCTATTGAGATTGATGTTGAACATCTTGTAGCACATGTTCATATACAAAATGGTCTTGCAGAATCATTTATTAAACGTCTAAAGTTAATTGCAAGACCATTACTTATGAAGTCAAAACTCCCAATATCTACTTGGGGACATGCAATCTTGCATGCTGCATCATTAATTCGCATAAGGCCAACAAGTTATTATGAACACTCTCTATTACAAATGGTTTTTGGTCAGGAACCAAATATTTCCCATCTAAGAATTTTTGGATGTGCGGTATATGTCCCTATTGTCCCACCACAACGCACTAAGATGGGTCCTCAAAGAAGGTTGGGAATATATGTTGGATATGAATCTCCTTCTATAATAAAGTATCTTGAACCATTAACAGGAGATCTATTCACAGCTCGGTTTGCTGATTGTCATTTTGATGAATCAGTTTTCCCAACATTAAGGGGAAAAAATAAGCAGCTGAAAAAGGAAATTAGTTGGCATAAATTATCACTAACTCATCTTGATCCTCGTACAAAACAATGTGAACTCAAAGTTCAAAAGATAATTCATTTGCAAAATTTAGCCAACCAATTGCCAAACGCATTTACTGACTCAAAGAATTACTAAATTACATATACCAGATGCTAATGCTCCAGTTAAAATTGATGTCCCTGTCGGACAATCCACCATTACAAATAAGCCTGAGACCCGCATAAAGCGTGGTAGGCCTGTTGGTTTCAAAGATAAAAATCTTCGAAAAAGAAAATGAGCTAAGAATCCAGATGGTCAAATAGAGAATTTAACAACTCTAGAAGAGTTTCAAGACATAATTAATGTTTTAGTTCCAGAAAAAACTCAGGTACCTAAAATTTGTGAAAATGAAGAGATCTCAATTAATTATGTTATGAATGGAATACAATGGAACCGACAAAAGGTCAACGTTGACAATAATTTTGCATATAATATAGCGCGCGATGTTTTAAACGATAATGAGGATCATGAACCAAAGTCTGTTCAAGAATGAAGACAAAGACATGATTGGCCAAAAGGGAAAGACACAATTGAAACAGAATTAAAATCGCTTGAAAAGCGAAAAGTTTTTGGACCTGTAGTCTGTACACCTGAAAATGTAAAACCAATTGGATATAAATGGGTTTTTGTGCGAAAAAGAAATGAAAATAATAAAATTGTGAGATATAAGGCAAGACTTGTTGCCCAAGGTTTTTCGCAAAGACCCGGAATTGATTTTGAGGAAACATACTCACCTATGGTGGATGCAACTACTTTTTGATATTTAATTAGTCTGACAGTACGTGAAAAACTCGATTTGCGTCTAATGGATGTTGTTACAGCCTATTTGTATGGCTCACTTGATAGTGATATCTATATGAAACTCCCTGAAGGATTTAAGTTGCCTGAAGCATACAATTCCAGTTCTCGAGTAGACTACTCAATCAAATTAAATAAATCACTTTATGGCTTAAAACAATCTGGGCGTATGTGGTATAATCGTCTTAGTGAATACCTGTTACAAGAAGGGTATAAAAATGACCCAATTTGTCAATGTATCTTTATAAAACGATCTGGAAATGAGTTTGCCATAATTGCAGTTTATGTTGATGATTTAAATATTATTGGAACTCCTGAAGAGTTTCAAAAAACTGTTAATTGCTTAAAGAAAGAATTTGAAATGAAGAATCTTGAAAGAACTAAGTTTTGCCTTGGATTACAAATTGAATATTTAAATAATAGCATTTTTGTGTATCAAGAAAATTATGTAACAAAGATGTTAAAACGATTCTATATGGATAAATCACACCCATTATGTACTCCAATGGTTGTGAGGTCATTAGATGTGAATAAAGATCCTTTCAGACCTCATGAAAAGGATGAAGAACTACTTGGTCCTGAAGTACCATATCTTAGTGCAATCGGGGCATTGATGTATCTTGCTAGTCATACTCGACCTGATATATCATTTGCTGTTAATCTATTAGCAAGATATAGTTCTTCACCTACACGAAGGCATTGAAATGGAGTTAAGCATATACTCCGTTATCTTAAAAGAACAATGGATATGGGCCTATTTTATTCAAATGTACCCGAGTCTGAGCTGATTGGTTATGCGGATGCAGGATATTTATCCGACCCTCATAATGGACGATCGCAAACAGGCTATTTATTTACATATGAAGGTACCGCAATTTCATGGCGATCTATGAAACAAACTATCTCTGCCACATCAGCTAACCATGCAGAAATTTTAGCATTACATGAAGCAAGTCGAGAATGTGTTTGGCTACAGTCTATGACTCAACACATACAAGAATCTCGTGGCTTGTCTAAAAAGATGATCCCGACGATCTTATATGAAGATAATGCTGCATGTGTTGTCTAATTAAAAGAAGGGTACATCAAAAGGGATAGAACAAAGCATATATCACCTAAATTCTTTTTCACTCATGATCTTCAAAAGAATAGTGATGTGAATATTCAGCAAATTTGTTCAAGTGATAATCTGGCAGATTTGTTTACTAAAGCACTTCCTACTACAACATATGAGAAGTTGGTATATAACATTGGAGTTCGAAGACTTAAGAATATCAAATGATGTTGTCATATTTATTTGATAGTGTCTTAAAAGAATGATGTACTCTTTTTCCTTCACTAGGTTTTTATCCCACAGGATTTTTCCTAGTAAGGTTTTAACGAGGCATATTCTTAAGGAATGGACATCCAAGGGGGAGTGTTATGAATATCTTGTGTGGATGTCCATCATCCTGATATTTCAGTTATCCTATCTGATAAAATATTATTTCCAGTAATTATCTAAGAGGATAATTATCACTAGAGAGTTATCCTACAACTGTATATCACTATTAGGACTCTCTTATCTATTTGTATAAATACCCCCTCATACATGAATGGAAAGAACAGTTCACTCTCTTGTTTCTCTCTTACTTTTCTCTCTCTACTTTTAAGTTATTTCATAACACTTTTTTATTTTTTAATTATAATATTCAATTTTTTTTATATTTATAAAAAGTGTAAAAATTATTTTTATATTTTATTTATTGACCTTAAAGTAGAGATTTTGCTTTAATTAGAATGCCAGAGTCTACTAGTCCAAAAAAAGAAATAGAAAACCGGAGTCTTAGGAAGGCAAATTGAAGGTTTGAATAAGGGCTATTGATCCTATATTTTGTTTCATTATTTTTTTATTTATATTATTTATTAAATTTTGAAATAATATTTTTAATATAATATAACATTCCCTTCTTATAAGAATCTAACATTCTCACTCTCCCCACCTGAATAAAAATAGGAGGTTTTGTTAGAATGTTGCATTTCTAAGAATTCAACATTTTCGAAAATATTTTGTTTCAAAATCTATCCCAAAACTAAAAAATTTAGCATTCTATAGAACTGGAAAAGAATATCCGATCTAAACACCTCAAAACTATGTTAATCACTTCTGTCACTTCTTACACACACTTTTTCTTTATTTTGGACGTAGACTTCTTACACACACACACACACAAATCTTATTTTTGCTATTTGACAAAGAGTACCATTATTAATTTAAGATTCCAAATTTTTGGTATCTATTTAGAACTTTAGAGTTTGTTTCAGCTTCTATAAATATTTGATAATTAAAAAAATTGTATAGTATAATTTCAATAGTTGTGTTAGTCTTTTGAGTTATAGATGCTACGTGAGTTTAAATCCCTATTGTACCAAAAAGTTGTATTAGTGGTCAGCCCTCTTCAAAAAAATTCTATGACATCTAGTCTTTTGAGTAGACCTCTATTCACCCTTTGGCAGTTGGTAAACCCCACTCTTATTCTGATCCCTATGCCAAAACTCAAAATGCTAAACATAGATAATGTGATATTAACAAATGCAAGTATGCGACTCAAAAACATTTCAAACATACCACTGATTCTTTGACCAATAATATTAGAGTAATGCATTCTCATCACCATTCATCAAAATTATGAAATTTAAGTATAATGTTTATATAGACTTTGGGTTCTCTAATCTTAAAGAGCTAACTTTTGGAATATGGCTCCCTTAAATTTGTATCTGTTAAGAACCTGGTTCCTAATGAAACTTATAGTAAAAACAGCAATAAAATGATAAAGAAAGCAAATGAAAATCTTTCTTAACATTTCGAGGGTCTACGTTCTCCCCACAACATTGTCCCAAATTCTACCTATACTCTCTCTCTCTCTCCCTTTTCTTTTATCTAATAATTCCTAAAAACCTTCTCTCCTTAACGGCTTTCACGTGTCTCCTTTAGAAAATATTTTACACGATTACTTAGCTTTGTTATGCTGTCCATATTGCCCATTGCCTTTATACCCTGCTTTAAGCATTTATTTTGGGATTGTATAAGTATCAAAATTCTTCAAAGCAACCAACAGAAAATTTAAACCCAAACTTCTCTACAGGTTTAAGCTAATGATGAACACTTGATTCTTCAGTCTCACAGAGAGCATCCTAAATAACACTATAACAAGAACTCTGCATAATATACAGCTTTCTAACATATATGGCCAAGGAAATGACAAATTCCAATGGCTTGCACTACAAAGTATTAAGTAGGCAAACAGAATCAGTAAAATCTGTATTGAGATATTTCCAATCACTGAGCATTAGAGTTACAGTTACCAACTTCAGATTATGAAATATAGTAAAGCGGACAGCTGCATGAGCTGGCACTATCTGTTGATGAATTGCTCGCCAGATACCCAATTGTAATTAATTTTATTCCATTCTTAAAGGAAAAGATCAGGAAGAATTATTACAATTATATCTTGTAATTGAATGCAAAGGGCTCGCATCACTGATCATGCAAACATGGTGCAGAATGCAGATGCTTTGAAGAAGTATTGGTCATTTTGCTAGAATGGGCTAATGAGATCATTACCACGTACCAGGTTAGGAAAGTCCCAGACATTTTTCTGAAGGAAAAACCCACTATAAGTTTTACTATTGCAACATGCATTATATTTCTAGTCAAGTCCAACAAATAACTTTATTTTTGTCTTCAAAATCATCCTAAGCCTCCTTAGCTGATTAAAATGTCAATATAATGAAGGTTTTGATGTGCTTACTACTGCTTCCTTGATTACTTTCTAAATTAACAACCTGATTGAATAATAATAATAATAATAATAATAATAATAATAATCATAATGAGTGAGCACGTGAGTAATGGAGCAAGAATGAGAGAAAGGAAAAAAAAAAAGAATCTCCAATAGGTCCAGACAATTGAGATATCAAAATTATATGTACCAGATGACAAGGACCAAATCAATGGAAATAAGTCCCTTAGCACCAGAAAAGACACAACCGTGGAGTAAGCAGAGGCCTTTGAGCTGACCTGCAAATAAAAATAGAAAAGTAGTTAGAACTTAGAAGAAAAAAACTGCAAGAAACATTTTAAGTTATTTCATGACATTGACATATCATGGCTAATCACTGGCTAATTATTCCTCAGTTTCAATATTCACAATTTTTTAAGCTTCATTTAAAAATTTGTTCTTCAATTTGTTAAAAGTGCAGAAAATGTTTTTCTGTTCCTGAATGCTAGTTCTGGGGAAGATTTTCTGACTTGCCTTTCTTGGCTGGCAGGCAGGCAGATGCTAGACTTGGTTCTTAGCGCTCACTGCCAATTCAATACTGTTTAAGTCTGCTCTGCAGGGTAAATGTAGTCAAAGGCTATGTAAATCAGGAGTTTGTATATGTTAGATAGAACGGACTTTGTTGTGAGATAGAAGACAACAGGATGTGCTCATGTGCATCACTCCTATGATGTGATAAATGTTGGTGCTCAATGTTCCGTAGACTATGGATATCAATTCCTAGTGCAAGTAATCAAGTTTTTTAATCTCAAATAGCCTTACTGGATGAGTGGTATATTTGATGACGTCCATATAGCAGCTTAAATCATAGTTGCCAATCGCACTTTGACTTCTTAGTCAATAGCAATTTTCTAAATCATCAAGCATATTGAATTGTACATTAAAACGTAAGACAGGGCTCTAATTGGCAGGAAAACACAAAAGAAATTCATTAAACAGACACCATCTATCTGTTGGAGATTAATCCATGAAAATAACAGTTTGAACTCCAAACATATAATAATAAATAAAAAGAGAGATGGAGATAGATATATCTAGGAATTTAAACAAGCATCTACCATCCAGATCATCAGGCTACAAAAATCAGCAGCAATAAACAACAGTGTCAAACTGGTCATCATGACTTAAATTGAAAAAAGAAACAGAAATCGAGGCAACACCTGGTTGAACCAATGAAATCACCAGTCAACTCTAAACCAAAATTTGGCTAGAAGGCCGGACCAGCATTAATTATAGACATACATGTAGAGCTATCAAGAATTTTTTATGCATTGTCAATGCATGCTTTTTTAAACAGTCTCTTTCAAAACAAATCAAATTTGATTTAACACAGAAGAAACCAGCCTAAGAACAAGGGCCAAAGTTAAATAGAGTTTTCAAGGGAAAAAAAGGTTACTCGAACCTCAATCTCATAGTGGGGCGTCAACAAATGCCAGTGCAACGAAGCATAAGCAAGTGAAGGGATAAATGTGTATCCATCAGCAAGTCCAAATAAGAGTAAGAATTACAAATTAAACAACAAACAGCATACTAAGACACATTCTAATGGCACAAACTCAGTTTCCTGTATCAGACAAAGAAGTTCAAACTTTAAGCCTCAAGTCACTTTCTTGAAGGAATCAAATGTTAAGGAGAATAGTGCATCCCAACATGACAACAATAACTACATTAAAAGGGGGGAAAAAACAGCCAACTGATAGCAAATAGTAAAAATGACTAACAATGACACATAATAAAATAGCAAAGCTCAATGGTGAGCACATT
Source organism: Gleditsia sinensis (assembly GCA_037074535.1). Classification (NCBI taxonomy): domain Eukaryota; kingdom Viridiplantae; phylum Streptophyta; class Magnoliopsida; order Fabales; family Fabaceae; genus Gleditsia; species Gleditsia sinensis. The sequence continues at coordinate 17,007,728 of CM073470.1, forward strand.
TTCAAAATAAAGCATGTCTGCCCACAAATAATACAAAGTTGCTGACTGTTACAGAGACTAATTACCTTGAATTTATATGGTTATTTTCCTTAACACAGATTGGAGGCAGAAGCTCGTTGCAAAAATTGCAAACCTTTGTGGGTTTCACTAACAACCAGCCAGCAACCTTCCCCTCTAATAATTCATCCATTAAGAATGAATGTTTATGCTTCAGCTACTGGAAACTTTGATGATATGACTCAAATCAGTCATCTGTCAACCAGCAATCCCAAATCCTAACAATAACCAACAGTCAAATGCGGGACTCTCAGTTTCCCTTGAAAATTATAAGTTGAATCTACAATTGACAGCCACCAATTGTCAGCTAAAATCCAGAGTGCCAATAGACAACTCACAACTCAGATGAGATGAAGGTGCAAATTAAGAAGAGCATTATAGGAGATGCTGTCTTCAAAGAGATGAGGCTTTGAAATCTTCCTTATCAACCCTAGAAGAAGGCCCTACTCCCTTTTTTACTTTGTTTTACAAAATAATTGACCAATATATACCAAGTGACTTCATTAGGTATAAACCCATTATCCACACCTTTATATAAAAGTAAACATGCATCATCAAACAAACCCTCCTTGCAATGCCTACCTATCAGTGTGTTATATGTAATAGCATCAGGACAAATTCCTTCAGCTTGTAACCTGTCAAAAAGGTTCAAAGCTTCCCGAACACAACCAATTCTGCAAAGACCATTTATCAGGCTGTTATAAGTGACTATATCTGGTATCAATCCACGATGAATCATATCCCGAAGAAATTGCAAAGCATCATTTACTTTTCCAATTCTACAGTAGGCATTGATCAAAATGTTGCAAGAGATAATATCAGGAAAAATCCCTTTCCCAAGCATCTCTTCAAACAATCTCAATCCTTTTTCAACAGCCCCAACTTTACAGAAAGCCTTGATAAGGCCATTGTAGGTTATATTGTCTAGAGGACACCCTTTAAATAACATTTCATCAACAAGCTTAAGTGCTTGTTGAATTGAATCTTTCCTAAGAAATGCATGAATCAAGGTGTTGTATGTTACAGTGTTGGCAATAACACCCTCCAAAAACATGTCATTATACAAGTGCAAGGCCTCTTCCATCTTATTATCCTCACACAGACCATATATTATAGTATTAAATGTGTATGTGTCAGGTTTACATCCTTTGCTAGGCATTTCAGCAAATAATTGTAAAGCTTCTTGAACCTTCCTATCTTTGCAGAGAGCACAAATCAGGCAATTGTATCCTACTGTATTCAAACTGAGACCCTTGGCTGACATTTCATTTACAACAACAACAGCTTCCTCTAATCGGCCTTCCTTGCAGAAACTATTGATCAATATGGTGTATGTAATCTTGTTGGGCTCACATCCTTTTGCTACCATATCATAAAAGCATTCACGGGCAGAGCACAAATACCCATTCTTGCAAAGTCCATGGATCAGTATGTTAAATGTGAAGGCATCAGGCTCATGGCCTGCAATTAACATATTATTGTAAAATAAATCCTTGGCTTCATCAAATCTTCCAGTTGCAATGTAACCATTAATTAATGTATTATAAAGCACAGTATTCAGGTTAGGAATTTTGTTAAGCAAGGCCCTTGCTTCTTCAACTTGCCCCATCGTACACAACCCATGCATTAAAACCCCATAAGTTACAGCATCGGGACTGAAACCTCGAAAAAGCATCCGATCAAGCAATTTTTTTGCCTCATGAATCCGTTTGGCCCTGCAAAGGCCATGGATAACATCGTTAAAGGTCTGAACGTCAGGTGTACAACTCATCAAGAACATTTCCTCTAAAAGTGTCAATGCTTCATTCACTCTGTTAATTTTGGAAAGTGCATGTATGAGGGTCTGGTAAATCACCGAAGTTGGAACGCACCCATGCTTTGTCATGTCTCTAAGAAGTGAGCAAGCTGTATCCACGTCATTAATCATACAAAATGCTTTCATCACCACTCCAAATGTGTACACGTTTGGGGAAATTCCTCTACTTAACATGTCATAGAAAACATTTGGTGCTACTCTGGGACAATTTCCAGCAACCAGTATATCTAACACAACATTGTAAGATCTAAAAGTAGGCTCACAAGAATAAACACTCTTCATATCTAACAAAATCCTTGTTGCTTGCCCAGGCAATTCAGCTCTTCCATAGTATTTCATAATCAAAAGAAAGAGGGATTCTTTGAAGACAACTTTTTCTTCTTTCATTTGCAACAACAACCTGTCTATAATTTTGAACTCTCCAGCAGCACCAAGTTTGTCAATTATAACGTAGTATGCATCATGGGAGTGACAATATCCTCTCTGGGCACCTGCCCATTCGAATATCTCCATGGACGTGGGTATGTCAATTGGGAGCTCAAGCAATTTACAAAGCTGATACGGGCTAATTCGGTTTAGTGACCTTCGAAGCTGTTTAAGGTCAAAAGGCTTAAGCAATCTCTCCCATTCCGTCTCATTCTCCGACCCATTATCATTCAAGACTGAATTACTCCAATCTCTATTAACTGCAGCTGAGCAAATTGCAAAAGAATGGATTTTGAACAACACTTGAACACTTTTACTCACATGGATTGGGACTTCCAATTTTTTCAACATCACTCTTAATAAATATTCTAAAAATTTAAATCAAAGAAACTAACCCAATTACCAAATTCGCTAATTTATCCTTCGAACCCCGATCTGGGTCGTAGTTGTACGCGTTCTGGAACGCTGAAATTGGCGAACCCAAAGCGCAGTGAAAATGGTGAAAACAGAACATCCTATGATCGAACTCTTAAGCTAAAATTTTGGATTGATTCGACAAAATAGACATGGGTTTGTGTCTCCACAATTCCGGCAGCTTCTCGAAGCTTCAGGTATGGAATTAAGTTGCTGCTCTCTGGAAATGTTGCACCGATGCATATTTATGAAACACAGGAAGGACGAAGAAGAACACGATGAGCTGCTGGACTGGAGATGGAAGATAGAAGGGGCATCGTTTCACTTCGACGTTTTTTTTTTAAAAAAAAAAATATAAATCCTTTTGATAATAAGAGGGAAAAATATTTAAATGGAAAATTGAGTAGAAATTTTAATTTTTTTTTTAACTCTTTTCTTTTTCACCATAAAGAGTTAGATATTGCTATATTTTCAGAGGGGCAAAAAACATGTAACTTGGATGTCAACAATTCGCTTAAAATCTGATAAGAATTAGAGTAAACTATCTTTTAAGTCTTGAAAGAAACTTGAGTTATTATTTTTGTCTTTTAAAAATATTTATTATTGTTTTAGTTCAAAATTTTTTAAAAATGCAGTATTTTAGCTTTCTCAAAGTCAAAGTGTGTCAAAAATATTTGAACAAAGTTGCCCCCACATGCACTAAATTTGTGCAACATAGGATGACAGCGGCGCATGTGAAATCTTAAAACTCATGAAAGTAAAGTACCTTATTTTTTTAATAAAATTTTGGTCTAATCTATAAATTGACACCAACTTTGTTTGCAATTTTATTAAAAATTGATGCATTTTGTTTTCTTACAATCTATATTAGAAGTTGGTGTTTCACATTAAATAAAGTTAATCCATGTAAACAATTATATTAATGTATTAACAAACTTTAAGTCTAAGATTAAAATGATTTATTTTTAAAAAAAAAATTAAATACTAAGTTAATGAAGCTAATATCTTTTGAGGATTAATGCTGTATTTGGTGTATTATATAAAATTAAGTCAAATAAAAAAGTTATTAAATAATATAAAATAAGCTATTTTTTTAATAAATTTTTATACTATCACATATTTATTTCGTTGATATATAACATCATAATATAATTTTATCATATGTTTAATAAATATAAATATGAAAAAAATAATATTATTTTAACAAACATATTTTTATGTAAAAAAATATGTTAAATTAATTAATAATTATTTTTTAAATAAAATTTTAACAAATTAGAATATGAGGTTTAAAATTTTAAATTTTAAGAACTTAAAATTTAGAATTTTAATATTTAAAATTTTTATATTTTTAAATTTAGAGTTTTAAAATTTTATTATTTAAAATCTAAAATTTTAAAATTTAAATTTTCAGAGTTCATAATTTAAAATTTTAATATTCAAATTTTAAAGATTAACATTTTAAAATTTAAGTGCTTAAAAGAGTATTTAAAATTTGGAGACAAATATACTTTTTTATTTATAAAATCTTTTATCTAGTCTTTCTTATCATTCCTTATTCTTTACTTCCATCATACATAGTTATATATTGAACAATATATAAAATTAATTTAACTCTATAATAATATACAATATGCTATCACACTAAGTAATATATCAAAATAATTTATAATATTTTAGAACCCAAAATTATAGTTTATTGGAGGGTTAGAAGATGTAAAATAGTTATTCTATTGACTAATAGGAAACTTTTTTAAAGGGATAATCCTTAGAAATAATCTTTTATATTAAGTCCTCTACTTCACCCTTTGAGGTTTCAAACATATCTATAACGCCTTGACCAATAGTTTTTAAGTAAATTATTCTTATTATCAATTTTAGCTATCAAAAATAGATAAATAAAAAACAAGAGAAAGCAACGTAACCAGACTCAACATCATAATATTGACAATATGTTCATCTTAAAAAATGATCAGAAAAATTTGCAAAAATAAAAGACTTGATGCTTAGTTTAACCTCATGAGTCCTAAACTATGAGCTATATAGCTTACGAGATAGCAAAGAGATTGCTATCAGAAAGATTTCATTCCACCTACTACATTTAGTGTTGATCTGAGGGTTAATAATGCAGTGAGGAGAACAAGCTCGCCTATTATAATTTACAGTGATTTTCTGTAGATCTGAATAGACCTTGCAGAAGCACTGCATGGCATCCATAAATGAGTATAAGGATGATTAGCCAATCCATACATGAGTATCAAGAACATACACTCTGCAACCACAACTTTCAACCACCAGTCCTTGGACACAGACCATCTTAGTAGTCAAGAGAACCCATTGCCAAAATGCCGTTGCTCGAACCTTTCAACTCTTGTCGGCTCACAATAGTTGTCACAAGTGTTGTTGCCAGTCAAAGAAAGTTTCTGACTTGGTGCAGACGTAGCAGGACCTTCTTTGCCCATTTGTTGCACTTCAAGAGGAGACAGTATCTTGATGTACCACACATTGTTCACGAACTCCCTGCAACAGAATCAAGTGTATGTGTTTCTGTTTGGAGGCACTTCCACTGAGGCAACATATTTTAGGTACTTAAATAGGAAGGAGGAAACAACAAAACCAAGTTGGTTTTATTCAGTAAGAACCAACATATATATGCAGTGATCAGATACAAGTTTATTGGAAGGGAAATAAACTTTACGGGGGAAAAATAATGAAAGAAATTAGATAGCTTATGAAGTCTTTGCAACTCTAGGTATTTTCATATACAAGAAAATTTCTATGTAGTCTGAAAGTAATTGACATATATTCAACAAGTAGGAAAGCTAACAGGAGAAGCAAAGAAAGCAGAAATCATTATCAAGAGCCATGAAGTCAAAATTACAATCAAGCTACAACATCAACTTGTTGAAATATGGGAGAAGATTGCCAATTATTACAACAACAATGACAATCATAAAATATGAAACATAGACACTTCAAATTAGGAGCTGTGTCCATATGCAGCACATGATAGACACTCATATTAGTCATGATGCTAAACTTGATAATGCACTTTTGTCGTATTTATTTCAGGATCCTTGTTTCTTAGATCATGAATGAGGAATACGACAAATAACAAGACATTGATGGAAAACTGAAATCATTAATAAATGGCACAACTAACATCCTGCAATTTAGACAAGATTTATAAAACACTGTTGAATGGTGTGACTTACTGCCAAGGGTCATCACCAAGGAGAAGAACATCATTCTCCCGGTCAACAAACACAAGCTGCCAGCCTGATCTCTGAGGGTCCTCTAGTTGGCCTTCAAGACTAAACAATAGTGCAAGCTCACTGCGCAGCTCATCATAGCTGCTGAACTTAGAAATGTTCAGTGACCTCCCAAAGGACCCTGACTTGTGAACCTATAAGAATAACAGCATATTAATAGACAATTAGAGTTTGAGTGGCGATTCCACAATGTAGAAAACAACCTGGTAACAGTAGAAAATACCAGTCCTAATCACTTAGATGAACCATTGATAAAAGCTACATAGTTTCAATCATATGAAGAATTTCACGATAACCACTATTTACTACTTTTGGTGTATGATAGAGATTCTAAAAGGATGTCATACAAGCACTCATGTACTCAGAAAATTAATATACTATGCTTAAAGCTGTATAGTCTAAATAAGTATTTTAAATCATAAATAAATAGACTAGTATTAAGAAAAAAGATGGATATCTCAACATTGGGAACTGTGTTGTCTAAGACGTAAAAGAACCACCTTAAGTTCTTGCTTAAGTTAGTTTCAGTTATGTATTCAATATTAGTTTCATTATTCAACATCTACAAGCTTCAACTAAACACTCTGTATGCTTCTAATCACTTGAATTTTTTTTTTTTTAATAATCTTCACATGCTTCTCAAGTGAACCTATCAAAACAGAACCTCTATGATAATGAGTTCCTCTTGCCCTCTCCGATGTTATGACCAGGTTTCCTTCCTGTCACTTGTCTTTTTAATAACACAAATTGCATGGTTGATGAAACTGAAGAACCATTTAAATCATACATAAACAATTTGTTTATTCTTCAACAGTTAGTTAATCTTACCATCCTCCACCCCTGAATTCTATAATATTATTAATAAATGTATTTGCTCGTTGATGTTTTTCTTCCCTCATTAATTCATAATATATTTAATAAATTAACCTTATTATAAAGATTATAATAAAAATGAAGTTAAATATTTAAATCTGAATTTTTCTTAAAGTTTTAAAAACAAAATTGTCTACCGTGTAGAATTGGATATCAATTTAATTATTGGAACTAACTTTTAATTTCAGTCATGTCAGAAAATGATACCTCTACTTTTCAGAATTCCCATCCCAGTAAAACATGAATTGCCCAGTATTGACAAATGATGGTTTTATATAAGGACATTATGCTAAGAAACCAATAAGATAAGGTAGCTAAATTTAAATGCAAACCTATTACCTTGACAAAGGTTCCGGTTGGTGTATTTGCTTGGTCTACATTTTCAGATGACTTCAAGAAGCCAGATTCATCAACACAACTTGAAGTTTTCATGTCTGAACTTAGTGGAAAATCAGTGCTTATAGCACCAGCAAAGTGGGAAGCAGAAAATGCAATTGACAATGAATTATTCTCATTGCCAATGTTTCTTACGTTTGACATGCCATTCTGTAGAACAAGAGAAGAGGGATCAATGTTAACCCCAAACAAAAGATTGCTCCGAGGATCAGCAGCACCTTGGTATGCAGAATATTCTCTCCCAGGAAATGAAGGCAAAGTTGCAAGTTCAGACACATTTGATTGCAGTGTTCCCAAGTTTTCCACCTGGGACAATACACACTGATCGGCAGCAGATGGAAGCTGAAAGTCAACAGTTACTTGCTTGGGTATTAAGGAAGCAGAAGAAATCATAGAGTTGGATCCATTCAAGTTATGAAACTGGGATACTCCATTGTGGGAGAATGATCCTAATAAACTGTGGATAGGGGTCACATCAGAGCTGGAAATATGATTCTTAACAGGTTCAGGAAAACTTTGCAGCTGAGAATGTGAAGGTAGGGCCTTCAAGGATGGAGATTGAGACTGGGTAGCTGATGTAAAATTAGACAAAGGATAGATGATATTTGGGATCTGCTGCTGAACAGTCAAATTATTCAGTTGCTGTTGTTGCTGCTGCTCCTGTTGCTGTGGATCATTACGTGGGTGAAAATGCTGCAGCTGTTGTTGCAAAAGCTCAGACTGAGCAGGCACCTGGTTTTCTTGAAAATTGTGTAGAAGGGGGTTTTGGGGCTGGGACAGTGGCAACACTTGCCTCTGGATTGCAGATACAGGAATATTTGGAGACTGCTTGAACTGCAGTGTAGTTTGGGAAGAAGATTTAGAAGGATCCATTGTTCTCATTTCCTGGAGAGCAGCAGCTGCCATGGCTTGGTACATATCTGGTTGGGGACCTGGTATAGAAGCATCAAGCCTTGGCTGCATCCATGGTGTAACTCCAAGTCCCTGGAAATCCAAAGATTGCATTCCCTGATCTCCAAGTGCACCTTGGAGCAACATGAATGGACTAATGCTCATGTCACTATCCTTGAGACCTGAAGCACACAAAATGAGAGAAGCAATAAACTTGAGAGTTGAGACATAGGTGAAGATGTAATGTACCTCACAGGACTTAGTAAAGCATACCATTGAAAGAAGGAAATCCTGATGGCCAAGGACGCTTCAGCCTCAGAGGAAATGAAGACGAATACATTGGGATTGTAGTCAATGGTTCAATCTCCCACAAGGAAACTCTTGGTTGCATCTCCCCTGCAGTAGACTCATCCCAGCCAACCTGCACAAAGTACATGAAAGTTCAACTACTAGAATCCACATCTTCAAAGAATGCATCAGATGTTTTCAGAATTTTCCAAAAATGCAATATTTAACAAGGGCATATAGTTGTCATTTGGATCAAACAATCTTAGCAAACCTTCACAGAACGCCAGTGTGAATTTGGCCAGCGAACAGGATCTAAATCACTAATACCTGTTATAGTACCCATGTATCTGGACAAGAACATATCACAAGTGAGTAGAAGCATCAACGTTCAATAAAACACAGAAGATCAGCTGTAATAAAAGGAAATTCAACTTCTTATGATGATTATGATGATGACCAAAAGAAAAACAAGTTTGAAAAAAGCAAGAGTGCTTCTACTCTGATCATGTAATGAATAGAAAAGATCAAAAGCTTCAATTTTTCATCATTTGGAAAAACATAAGCAATTCATTTACCATTAGCATGTACTGTTATCAAAATAAAGTGCACTATAAAGAGTGACATTACCAGCCTCAGATTTTTTACACAACATCAAAAATTACAAATCCAACCAATCAACAACATGAGTGTTGAAATTTAGGGTTAAACAAACACCACACACACACACTCCTAGTGGCAGCCCCTCTATTCTATTATTTATAATAATACAAAAATAGAGTTTAATTACAAGATAAACACCTAAAGATAACTCAGAAAGCACTATGAAGATAACTAACTTTCCTACCTTCAGTATAAATCTATATAAATAATCCTTAGAGATAACTCTAAGACTCCTAGATAATAACAAACTCTCGATCCTATAGGAGTCTCACATAATCTATAACCCTTATCCTAAACTAATTGATATCAATAATAGATTTCATAACCAAAACACAGAAAGTGCCACAGAGAAAAGGGCAGTGTTTAATAGGATCTGAAGCACATAGCACACTCTTGAGTAATGCTATTGACACAACTATCGCAGACATGGTGCTATATATGACTCCATCTGCTTTTAAGGCACCCCAATCAAACTTTTTCCTGTTTAACTCAGATAGAACCATGAATGCAGGTGCGACTTCAGTGTTGTGAAAGTGGAATTATTCCTCTTTCTTTTGATATAATGCATAGCATACATGGAAGTGGGAATGACCATAATATCCATACTCAATTGGTAACCACTATTTTTACTTGCTTGAATCTGGGTATTAGGATTAAAAATGGGTCTGGGTTTGGATATGGGTAGTAAGGTACCCACCCCACACCATACCAATAGTATATATATACAAATACAATATTATTTTAGCTATATATTTTGAATTTTAAAAGTATCTAAATGAAATATTTGCAAGTTGAAATCCTTATGGGTTAGTGGCAGTTGTGTTTGAGATGTGATTGAGGGCAATCTATAATGGTTTAAATAATTATTTAAGGATAATATGGTTGATAATAGTCTCTGACAGTTCAGAATTATGTGGATTTGTTCTTTAGCACTATATTAATTGTTATTTGAGACATTTTGATTCTGATTTTTGATTTTATATCAATAGATCTTATGTAAACAAGTCTCAACATTGGAAATAGTTATCCATTTTGAAATTTCTCTAGATAAATGCGTCTGCGTGCCCAGATTTGGGAATTAAATGGGGGCAAGGCTGGGCCTAATATTCTTGTACGGGTCTGAGTGTGGGTATAGTACCCTACCCAGGGCCATCCCTACATAAAAGTATAGTGCAATTATCACCAAAGCTTTAATGATCAATATGGACATGCTTAGAATTTGGAAAGTAAAATATATTGTTGAGAAAATAGGGAGAGCAAAGGCTAAGGATAAAAAAAAAAATATTATTGAAACACTCAATGACTTTGTATAGAAAACTGACCCCTAAACCACTATTTATGTTAATACTGGACCTGTCTCTCCAACAACGTCCTTGGTAGACAAATAGCCTCTAGAATTCATCAATCTACTTTCCATCAGCAGCCTTTTCAACATTCTACTGACTATCTCATCCACATCATCTACACAAAGACAAATCTCCCAAAAGTCTGTGACCTACTTCCCATGACCATCTCCCAGTCGGTGTACACTACTTGAGTTGTGCACCAAGGCACCCAACAACTCACAATTCCTTCTATTGCCAAAGTTTTCAATGCGCAACTCTTAGGGTCTCTATTCCTTACAACTCCCCTGTTGCACCAAGAGCTTGGACTATAACTTCCTTCATAAGAAAACCAACAAACCTACACTAAAACAGTTGCCCATGAGTAACACAAAAGTACCACAATTACCACAGTAGAACACAACAATGCATATAATTCCACTAACTAATAATCAAAACCATAGTTCCATTGTTTTTTCCTTCAAACTTGTCTTGTTGACAAATACATTCTCTTTCCATTTAAATTTGTTTAATGAATGAAACAGAGTCAAAGTTATGACAATTGAAGAAAACAGAGCCAATTGAGTAGTCAATTATTAGCACGGATATTGGAGCTCCCCTTTCAATGAATAATGAACTGGATGAACGAATGGAGAAAAATTTAACCACCACCTCCAATGAATTATGTGCTGACCCATTATTCAGTTTAGTATACTAAAACAAATGTGAAAAGAAGGGAGATTGATGAAATCTCAAATATTCATCCTTATCCAGAGTAAGATGAAATTGAAAAATATGAGGTTTGACTTTGACCACCCAATACTTCAAGGGTTGTTTGAGAAACAGAAACTATGAGGTCAAGGACAGATACTGATGAGGGGATGGGTGGACAAAATAGCTTTTTTTGCATTTCATTCAAGGTTATCAATATCTTAAGATCTTAGGATATTATGATCTTACCAATCCTGTGACATTGTGAATTTGGGGGATTTTTCCCCTGTTGCTAAGTTCCTAACCTCTTGGGTTGCATGGGATGGAGAGAAAACCATAAAACCAGCTGAAACCCTTAGTAATACTACATTACTAAACACTTTCAGTCTCCCCGTCCCTAATTTGTTCAAACTTCAATTTAAGAAGTTAAAGGATGATGGCAAGATATCATAGCACCAAATGTCTTTGCCTTGAATAAGGAGGATTCTAGTTGCATCAAGTGTCATACAGGTAGCAAAGTAGGGGGCTTTTAAAGCTAACAGGAAGTGGGGAATGGCTCTCTGTTTTTTCCTTCACTACTTGCATGTTTTCATACCTTGCGTAGCAATTTCTTCTTGTTATAGCTGCAAACAGTATTCTTGATTATCATATTCTGGGATCTAATCTACTTAAATTGTATAAAGCTTGAGTATTTTATACGCAATTTTGATGGTATTATGCTTATTTGTGACTTTTAAATATGCATATTTTTAATTTTTATTATTCTTTAGAGGTAGGATCTTCTGATCCTCGATCTAATCCTACGATTCAATCTTCTTAGCCCCATGATCAATCTTAGGTAAGATCCCAATCTTGAGTTCCACTATTATTCCACATATGAATTTATGGTATTACCCACAACATACCTTACCATGCATACCTTTCACATTGTAGATACGTGTGTGCAATCATATGTTCATGCGTAAGTGATAAACAAGGAATCTTTCACAAATATAATCCAATCAGGTGTATGAAATGCACTTACAAGCATTCTTCAGAGATAGTAAAAGTCAAAAAGGCATATAAACTCATTGAAGAGTAGAAAGCACTGGTATTCTAACATCATTCTTGCGGTCTACACATTGAATTAGAGCTTGTAAGGACATGTATACCCATGTATATGTGCATACATCACACAATATTACGTAGATAATGCATGTGTCAAAGCAGAGTATAATATAAATGATAGGACTAGTGAATATGACAAAGACCAGTAACACCTACCGACGGACACTTGACTCCTCAGTCTCGAAGAGCATCCGAAATCGCATGCCAATAGAAACTCGTGTATGATACACAGCTTTGACATACTTGGCCAAGGGAATGACAAATTCTGATGGGCTTTCCCTATAACAAAAGCAAAAGAATTTGGTTAATTTTGTCCTGTAATAAGACCAATCAGCAGCATTAGTTTTACCAACCTAGGGTTATAGAATATAGTAAAGCGGCTATTTGTGGCCGCTGCATGAGCAGCAGCAGCAAGAAGACCAATGTGCATGCTATCACTTGACAGAACTGATGATGGCATGACAGTCTGTGGACGATGTGCTCGCCGAATACCCAACAGTAATTGATTTTTTTCATTCCTAGTGGAAAAGTCAGGAAGAATGGTTACACTTTATTATTTTAATAGATAATTGATCAGAACGCATGGTGCAAACTACAAAAGATGTGATGAAATGTTGGTAACTTTGCTATAGAGGCTAATGAGGTCATTGCTATTTATCATATTAAGAAGGTCCTACAGACAGACCTTTATTTTTGAATTTAGGGAAAAACCCAGTATGAATATTACTTCTATAATAATCCCTATAATAAATTCCCTTTAGATTTCAAAAATATAACTAAATCTATCTATGCAGATTTTCTGTTCAATATAATGGTTTGGAACTGCATAGTACTGTTTTCTTGATTAATTTAAAAATCAACGGCGTCATTTAAATTAATAATAATTATGATAATGATTAATGAGTGAGTGAGAGAAAAGAAAAATGACTATCTTATAGGTCAAGTCAATAGCGATATCAGAATTATATTTACCAGATGAAAAGGATTGAATCACCAGCAACAAGCCTCTTAGCACTAACAAAGACACTCCACCCAGTCGTAAGAAGATGCCTTTTGGGCTGACCTACAAATGAAATAGAAAACTAATAAGAAGCAAAATTGTCCAAGTAACATTTTAGGTGATTTATATGACATTGATCACTTGCTAATCATTCCATGGTTTCACTATTCACAATTTTCAAAACTTTGTTTAGGAAAAGGCTCCACTATTAGTTGGAAGAGCATAAAAAATATGGATGGCACAAGCATAAAACAAGTGCATAAGTAGAAAAAGCACGGATATTATAATCTTATGCAATTGAATTACTTGCAGTTACCAGTAATTAAGTGTAACAGCATACAGTAAACATAACTGAGCATATGAAAACTTACTGCAAAGATTCTAGAACTAAATACTTCAAGAAACCTAACCTCGAAATACATGTCTGAATTTCCATTCATTTTCATGAAGATCTCTGGCTATCAGTTCTTGTGCTGGAGGCTGCTGCGAGTAATCCTAAGCAAAAGATTAGAAAAAAACCAACAAGGTCAAGAATTAACCAACTAATAACATTAAGTCAAATATAGACAAAATCACTAGGTCAATACGACCTACAAGAGGAGGAAAGACTTTTTCAGCGGCTCTTCGAGGAACAGAGAATCCTCCATGAGTGCTGGTATCACTTGCAGTTAATGTTTTACAGAAGTAATTAGTAGGTTGTTTGCTGGGAGTACCCAATTCTGTAGGCAGTAGATAGATATCCTTTTGCTCTTGCTACAAAATGAATCATGTTAAAATATGAAAAAGAATAAGATAAGGAACTCAACAGAAGTAAAAAAGCTGAAAAGTTAGTACTGGAGTTAGAGGTTGCAGAGTCATTTGAGCATATACTCCATCTGTTTCCACATCTGACTGCAAGTCACAAGTTTTAAAGGCTTAGAGAGAAAACAATAAAAATGTTCTAATGTTAGATTTAACCTAAACCTATCATTCCTTACATGCATTGTCATATTGTGAAGCTGACAAATAAGCTGAGGTGGTAAGTTAGGGTAATTGGGAATATGTGCATCTACTTCCTTGTTGGTTGAAGCAGTAACCTAGAAAAGCAACACCAAAGTTCATCTCATAATTGAAGAACATGTATAAATGAAACATATAAGCAGCACCCAGTCATTACTTTTAAGGAAATACAAAATGCAACAATAGATCAGAGAAGATGATCATTAAGTTTAACCCCAAAAAAAAAATCCAATATTGAAAATTATCATAAAGTTCATGCACTTCCAGAGTTTTATCTGTCCTTTGAGACAACATAGAAGTTGCTCGAATCAAGTATTTTTTTTTTGGTAACTAAAACCTTTAGGAGGGAGATAAGTTTTTCTTGTTCCAAGGCAAGCGCATAGCAATAGTGAATGCCAAACAAGAATTGAGTCACACTGCACAATCTTATAAGGTACAGAGGCAATGTCATATGTGCTAGTAGAGCCATGACTTATAATGTACAGCAGCAGCAGCAACAACAACAACGTAGAGTACCAAACTTGTTTTTCCTCATTTTCAAGTGAAAATTTTTGTTCTCTCTTTACTTTCATGCATAATATAAAACTAAAGATTACTTCTCCATGGCTTTGAATGCCCCACCCCCCCCCCCCAATCCATGAAGTCCACTGAAATCTAACTTACAGATCAAGACGGTAATACCGACCTATTTTCTTTCTCTCTCTGTAACAGCTTTCACCAGATATCCACAAGAAGCAATGAGTTGAAGTCTAGTTCATTAGCATTTAACTAATAGATCAAACAGTACTACCGACCTGCTCACTTGACTCTCTCAACTCCATATAATCTTATGTGCTTAAACAGGTATAACAGCTCTCACTAACAATTAAAGTCTAGTCCACTAAAATTTGACATATAGATGAAAATGGCACAACTGACCTGCTCACTGTGACCTTGGGGAAAGTAGACTACACGACTTCCAGCAAGAGGCAGAGACACCAGAGGTCCAGCACATGCATGCCATAGTTCAGAATTCAAACATTTTTTCTCGCCTGCAGCATTACAGGCTAACGTAAATAAACATTTAATACACTATTCACAGCATCACTCATGTGATTATAGAAGAAAAGTTAAAAGGTCACCATATTTCAAGTTGCAAGTGGCATACCAGCAATAAATGCATTGCATTTTTCCTGTTAAGAGATACTACAACCTAAATCTCATATAAACAAGTGGGCATATAATAGCCATGTATAACTAGAATATGAACTCATCACCAAAAACTTAAATTATAAACTAGTACAAACATACAACAACAACAATAATAATAAAGCATTTTCTCACTAAGTGGGGTCGGCTACGTGGATCAAACGGCACCATAGCGGCCTATGAATGAGATCAATAAATAAGTTATTAACTATTAAATCATTTTTAATAATTTTACTTATTATTTTCTTCGGTCAACTCTGCCTCTAATTATTGAACTATTTTTTATCCGATCTACTCTTTTGATTGGGGCCTCTGCAGGTCATAAACCAGTACAAACATACAGTTGAAGCAATTTAGATGCTAATCAAATAGTTAAGACACAATGAAGTTTACGTTAAACACGCATAAAAACATAAAAACAAAATTGCATACAGTGCCTCTTGATAAATTCAATTAATAATAAAATTCCAAAAACAAGCATACCCCGACAAAAACAATTACACCGACAAGCACGGGAAAAGACAACATAGGAAATTTTGAAAAATAACAAAAAATGGGCACCTTTCAAAATTAACTGCACAAAGAAGAGGTTACCTTCTTGAACCACTTGACTAAACCTCGACGAAGAAAGCCTCATGCTTTAAGCACAACTAAAACCCACTCTTAGCCTTCAAACCCCAGTTCCAATAGCATCCAATTACCAGTCTGCCTTCTACAAAATCATTTTCAACGCACGCTTTTCAGGTTCCTCGTATCACCACTACGATACCCCCCCTCCCGGCAACCACCCCACCGAAATTCCAAAACTTAGAAAACACGTTATAAAATATCATCCAAACCCAGTTCCAATGCAACACCCAATCCTTCTCGTTTTCATAACCCCAAGACCTTCCGTATCACACTTCCACCAGAACAAGACCAATTACATTCAAATCCATCATTCTAGAACGAACCTTCCCAAAGCCCAATTGACAACTCTAACCCCAAAACGGAGGTCCTGCAACTCAAAACTCTGCAGAAAACCCTAGCCTTTCAGATCTAAATTGAGCATAGCAGAACACTGGCCTGAACAGGGAAACAAATATTCAGCGAGAGAGCTCAGAGGAAGCACAGTGAAGTGAGAATGACATTCATGGAAGCACCCCCCTGCGGGTATTGGAATTGAGTAGAAGAGATATGCTTGTGGAAGCAGTGTGTGAGCAGGAAGGAAGAAGTAGCTTTTGTGGGTCTTAGTTTGGTTGGTTGAGCCGAGCCCTTCTTTGGTCGACACGACCGCACAAATACACAGTGCCAGAGGTAATAATTGCTGGCTTATAGTACGAGAATGGTGTATGTAACATTGGCGCCCAACTTTTTAATAAATTAATTACAGCCATTTCTATAATTAAAAATTTATATATTAATTTATGAAAATTGTTAACTATATTTTTTATTTTTATAATTAAATTAAATTTGAATATAAGTTTATATTGTACTATCTATAAAAAAAATTAAGTTGACTATGTTATAAAATAATTTAAATGTAAAAAAAAAAAATAAGAAAGTGAATAATAGATTTTATTCATGTATGAGGGAATATTTATACAAGTAGGTGAAACAATCATAATAGTTGTATACAACCGTAAGACAACTCTTTAGTAATACAATTATCATCTAGATAATTATTCGAGATAATATCTATTAGATATGATAACTGAAAGATTAGAATATGGACATCCACACAAGATATTTATAACACTCTCCTCTTTGAATGCTCATTCCTTAAGAATATATCTCATTAAAACATTTATTAGAAAAAATCATGTAGGAAAAAAACCTAATGAAGAAAAAAAAATACATCATTCATTCCTTTAATATGCTATCAAATAAGTATATATATGATAACATCATTTGAGATTTTTAAGTTTTCGAACTTCAATATTATACACCAACTTCTCGAATGTTGTAGTAGGAAGTGCTTCGATAAATAAATCTGTCAAATTATTGTTTGAACGAATTTGTTGAATATCCACATATCATGTCAGAGAAGAACTATATCTTACTAAAAAATTAACAGCAAATGATATATCGGATTGAGTATGGCTAGCAAGATACATCAATACCCCAATTGTACTAAGATATGGTACTTCAAGACCAAGTAGTTTTTCATTCTTTTTCCAAGATTTTAAAAGATATTTATTCACATCTAATGACCTCACAACCATTAAAGTACATAAGTTGTACACTGGTCACATAAGTTTCTTAATACACAAAGATGCTGTTATTTAAATATTCAATATGTAATCTAAGGCAAAATTTTATTCTTCCAAGATTTTTTATTTCAAATATTTTTTCAAACAATTAACAACTTTTTTAAACTCTTCAGGAGTTTCAATAATATTCAAATCATCAACATAAACAGTAATTATAGCAAATTCAGTTCCAGATCTTTTTATAAAGATACATGGACAAATTGAGTCATTTCCATACCCTTCTTACAATGGATGTTCACTAAAGCGATTATACCATATACGCCCATATTGTTTTAAACCATAAAGCAATTTATTCAATTTGATTAAGTAGTCTATTCGAGAACTTGAATTATGTACTTTAGGCAACTTAAATCCTTCAGGAAATTTCATATATATGTCATTATCAAATTATCTATATAAATAGGTTGTAGCAACATCCATTATGTGCAAATCAAGTTTTTCATGTACTGCCAAATTAATTTAAATATCAAAAAATAGTTACATCCACCACAGGTGAGTATGTTTCCTCAAAATAAATTTCGGTTATTTACAAGAATCTTTGAACTACAAGTTTTGCCTTATATCTCACAATTTTATTATTCTCATTTTGTTTTCGCTCAAAGACCTATTTGTATCCAATTAATTTTACATCTTCAGGTGTACGGACTATATGTCTAAAACTTTTTGCTTTTCAAGTGATTTTAACTCTGCTTCAATTGTGTCTTTCTATTTTTGGCCAATTATTTCTTTGTCTGCAGTTTTGAACAGACTTTAGTTCATGATCTTCATTATTATTTGAAACACCGTGCGTTATATTATATACAAAATTATTGTCAATGTTGACCTTTTGTCGGTTCAATCATATTCTATTTATGACATAATTAATTGAGACATTAATTTTCACAAATTTCAGGTACCTAAGTTTCTTTTGAAACTAAAACATTAATTATATCTTGGGACTCTTCTGGAATTGCTAAATACTCGATTTGACCATCTTGATTCTTAGCTCCTTTTCCTTTTTCGAGGATTTTCATCTTTAGAATCAACGGCCTACCACATTTCATACGGGGTCTTAGACTTATTTGTAATAGTGAATTATCCGACAAGAACATCAATTTTAATTAGATTATTAACAGTTGGTATTAGTAACTCTTTTTGGGTCAGTAAATGTGTTTGGCAATTGGTTGACTAAATTTTGTAAATGAATTATCTTTTAAACTTTCAGTTCATATTGTTTTGTACAAGAATCAAGATGAATTAGTGATAATTCATGTCAACTAATTTCTTTTAGCTACTTATTTTCTCCCCCTAATATTGAAAAAACTGATTCATCAACATGGCATTCAGCAAACCGAACTATGAATAGATTTTCAGTTAATGTTTCAAGATACTTTATTATAGAAGAAGATTCATATCCAACATATATTCCCAACTTTCTTTGAAGATCTATTTTAGTGCGTTGTGGTGGAGTAGTAGGGATATATATTGCACATTCAAAAAATTTTAGATGGAAAATATTTGGTTTTTGACCAAAAATTATTTGTAATGGAAAAAATTCATAATAACTTGTTGGTCTTATACAAATTAATAATGCAGCATGTAAGATTGCATGTCCCTAACTGGATATTAGAAGTACAATTAATAAATGATTCTGTAAGACTATTTTGTGTATGAACATGGGCTACAGAATGTTCAACATCAATTTCACTAGATATACAATATTCATTGAATATTTGGGAAGTGAATTCACCAGTATTATCAAGGCGTATTTTCTTGATTGGAAAATCAAGAAATTGTGTTCGTAATTTAATCAATTGCACAAGTAATTTCGCAAACGTCAGGTTACGAGATAATAACAAGCACATATATGACCATCTAACTGATGCATCGATTAAAACATAAAATATCTAAATGGTCCACATGGTGGGTGTATTAATTCACAAGTATCGCATTGTATTTTTTTAAAAAAAAATGTGAGAGATTCACTCCCAATTTTGACTGATGATAGTTGAATAATCAATTTTTCTTGGGAGCAAGCAAGACATAAGAAATTATTCGATTGAAGAATCTGCTGGCTCTTCAATGAATGTCCACTTGAATATTCAAATATTTTTTTGTATCAAAATTGATTCGGGATGGCCTAACTGGTTTTGCCAAATAATAAAGTTATTATGATTTGAAAACTTCTAGTTTACAATAACATATATTTTAATTGTATATATAGTACAATTTAGAGGAGAATGTATGTAACTTTTTAAATATGTATTTGTTTCCTAAGGTTGTACTTGTTATATGAAAATATTCAATATTTCATTCATTTATTGTCTCAATGTAGTATCCATTTCGACGGGTATCTTTGAAAATTAATAAGTTTTTAAGAGATTTACAGGAGTGTAAATTCTGTTAATGTACAGTTTCGTTCCTCTAAGTAACATTACACTTAGTTCTTCCAGAGCCTTCTTTAACTTTGTACTACCAGATATAGTACTAACATTGACTTTTTGCATTACTAATTGAGAGAAATATTTTATTTATTTATTTATTGAAAATAAAATAAGAATAGTTAATATGAGAAAAGAGTACATAAAATATGTTTAAAAATATCAACCTCAAAGGAAAATTGTACTTAAAAAAATTAACACCCTAAAGTTTAACATCATAAAAATTATAGAAAGAATTTATTTTTGAATACTACTATCACCAATTAAATGATCAATTTTTCCATTAGAATTAGTAAAGAAATATGTAACATCTAAATGAGTTATGTCAATCATAGTCATCATTGAGACTATCTTCTTTAAATGAGTTATGTCAATCATAGTCCTCGTTAGCAAAGTAATATAATTGTACATAAGTTGATGCAGTCCTTTAGTGACAAACTAAATCAATAGCAATATAATTTGTACATAAATTGGTGTGGGTCTTCAGGGACAAATTAAAACAATAGCAATATAATTGTATATAAATTGGTGCGGTCTTTCAAGGATAAACTAAATTAATAGAATTGCACATAAAATTTACTAACCTTGAAGCAAGAGGTAGGACGTCGTGCTGATAATGTGTTATGAAATAACTTAAAAGTAGAGAGAGAAGTAAGAGAGAAATAAGAGAGTAAATAGTTAATTTTATTCATATATGAGGGGGTATTTATACAAGTAGGTAGGAGAGTCATAGTAGTGGTATACAACCGTAAGATAACTCTCTAATGATACAATTATCATATAGATAATTACTGGATATAATATTTTATTAGATAGGATAATTGAAAAATCAGGATATGGACATCTACATAAGATATTCATAACAGACTTTAATTTTACAAAAAAATTTCTTAAATTTGTTATAGATAACATATTTATATACGAAAGGTTTATTTTTTTGTTTTAAAAATAAATTTTTATTTTCAAAATAAAAAAACTCGTTTAAAAATTATTTTTTGTTATTATTTTAAAAATAAGTTATGGAAACAAATTTCTTTTAAAACAAAAAATAGAAACAATAAAAGGGTTTGTTTGGAAACTATTTTCAAAACAATTTTTTTATTTTTTTCTACAAAAACAAAAAAATATGTTTGTCGTGTTGTTTTTATAAATTGTTTTTAAAAATTATTTTGTAAAAGTGTAATTCAAATTTTTTTTTAGGAAATATGATTTTGTTTTTTTTCTTGTTTTTGCGCAAAACTATTTTCAATTTTTTTAAAAAAATAATGAGAATTATTTTCATTAATGAAAAAGTCATAAATAGTTTGTCAAAATTAATTATCAACCATCATGCAGATCACACTATTATGCTTTTAAACACTACTTTTAAACTTTATATCCAAATAAGTTTTTTTTATTATTTTGTTCTAAAAAAACAATGTTTAGCATTGTTTTTAAAAAGTAGTAAAACAAAAATACTTGAAAACACTTCCAAACAAACCTTATTTTTCTTTCTAGAGCACAAAATAAAAGCACATGATTTCAAAATAGTTTATCAAACGAATTTTTTTTACTTTTGTTCTTTTGAATAATTTTTAAATATAGTTTTCAGAAATAGTTTTAAAAAACTAAAAAAAGAATCAAACAAGCTCATTATTTCTTGAATAAGTATTTAACCGTATTAAAATTTATACAAACAAAAATTTAAAAGTTTTTATTTGTTCATTTAAATTAAAAATATATTTTAAAAGTGACAACTTTTTAGATGTTTGGCTTTGTAAATTTTTAGTTCAGTAGACTAAATAATTTTTGTTTATTTATTACTTATTCTTGGACGTTGTAGGTAACATGTATATTGTAACAACCCTAAAATTTAGTAATTCTCATTTATGTATAGATTATTAAAAGAAATAAAAGAGTAAGGATCTAATTGAAAGGTTTTAGGGATGAAAATGAAAAATTATTAATATTTTTGAGGTCAAAATGTAATTTTCTAAAAGTTTAGTGGTCAAAATGTAAATAATAAAATTTAAAGGACTTTCTCTAACAATTAGCAAATTGGTATTTGGTCCTTCCATCATTTTTTAAAAATCTTCCGTAAGTTTATCGGGAGATTACTATTTACTCTCTCTATATCTGGAGTACTTTCGAGCATCCGATCTCAAAACTGAGGATACCACTAGATTTAGGATGGAGAGTGTTATGATTTTGGCTGAACAAGTTTTCAAATCAGCCGCAAATCGAAAGTATAAAATTTTAGAAAAAAGTAAGTTCTAAAACTCTTATTTGGAGATCTCAAGTTGAAAATCTAACAACGTAGATAGATTCAGAAGATAGATAAATTATATAATATAAAGATTCACGGTTATCTGACAACTTTTGCTATCATGAACAGTAACTCCGACCTGGCATAAATAGTGATTCCAACCAGTGTGAACAGTATTTTCGGTCGTGAACAGTACCCATCAGTTGACCCGTATTGACCAAGTTTCCTAAGTCATTTTCTAAGTTTTTTGACCTTCCGAACTTGTTTTGAGGTTTATTTAATTAAATTTAGATTGAAAAAGTGTATTTTGAGATTGTCCAATCTGGAACCTTAATCTGCGAGTAGATAATTCTTTCTATAACTTACTCTATGCTTTTCTTGAACTTTAAATGTATAATTAATTCTGTTTACAAGTTATTTATACTTTTATATGTCTCTGAAATTGATTAAATTACCTTATTTGTTTACAATATGGCATATAGCTCAAGAAGAGTATGGTTTTAAAATAGATTTTTGAACTCATTGAATATGTGATTTTAAATGTATTTCTCATCATATGGTAAAGGAAATATATTGTACACGTGGCATTGATATTTAAAGCTATAAGATTGCCTTAAAAAAGGCATGTATATGTGATTATCTTGATCGAAAATTTTCTAACAGAGGAATTATACTGAGACTGAAAATTTTGAATTTATGTTGAAATCTCTATTTTGAACGATATGACATATGTGAAAATAATGATTTCTGTTGAGGAATCCTATTGAAAACAATGTTTGCTAACAACAGGTGATATTAGCCCTAGTGCACCTTGACACCTCAGCTAGCAGGGGTGGTGTTAGCCTCATGTGACGACTAACACACGAGATATGATATGTGAAAGAGAGTATGATGCCTCCTATCTAGGTGAGATGCTGACTATATGATATGTGATTTGCCCTGCCTTGTTGTGTGCTTGAGAAATGTCTATATTAGAGTCTCTTCGCATGTCCTCTTGGATGGTGGTAGGCCAAATCTTAATTGGAATGCTGAATTTAGGCAAATCCTACATTACCAAAGTACAGAAGGGCTTGAAATCTGATATAGTTGTTCTGATATAGGATCCTTCTAATGTTTTTATGTGAAATATTTTGATGCATAACAACATTTGTTTGATGATCATTTAGTACAGTATATGATTTTGGATATTTGAATATACTTTATTTTGAGAATATTTGAAATGGGGGTCCCATACGATGTACTTCCAAACTATATTTTCTATGTGACAAATTTTAAAATATGATTACATCCATATGTTGACCTAAGAGGTCATATGAGATATTATCTGTTCACTGAGTTGTCAAACTCACTATACGATATTTTCACATTTTTCAAATAAGAATACAGAGTGGTCATTTTTTCTTTAGATAGGTGATTAGCTAGGCGACATATTCCCTAGTGAGCCTATTTTGTTTCTAGGGCTCATAAATTTTGATTTATATTGTACTTGTATTCTAGAGTACGCTATGAACGTCACAGGTAGGATATTTACTTCTGTTGTTACTCTGATATTTATAAACTTGGTCTGTATATTGTATTTACATGAGAGAACCTATATGTATCTATTTCCATAATGAACGTTTATATTATACCTATTATAGTAAAGATCTATTCATAAAGTATGTGTTTTATGTGCCCTTAAAAGTAGGGACGTGACAAGTTGGTATTAGAGCCTGGTTTCTCTGTGGCTTTCAGAGCAAGAATTATGTAGTAGGACTTTGAGTATAGGTATGTAATCGCTGACATATTTATACTCACATTACTGCTGTGGAATTCTATAGGGTGTCATCCTCTTTTTCCTTCTGACTTTTATCCTTAGGTATGTGATGTTTAAGTATCGATGCGTATGTCCTAGACGGTGCCTCTTGAGTGTGGACTTTCAATTCAGATTTTGAACTCGTTTTGATGAATAGTGAAAAAAGAACCCTCTTGACTATAAAAAAAAGAATTAGCTGAAAATAAGAAGATTTCATTTGAATACAAAGGCAATGGCTTCTTTGGATGTCAAGAAGATTTGAATTGATTGTTTGATTTGCTTATGTGAAATAATATGACGAATGACTAATACAATATTAATAGTGGGTTATGATGTGATCGAGGTTGTTAACTCCAAAATAATGATTTGTAATAAAGTGAGTGTTTTGAAAATAGATGTAAATCTCTTTTTGGATGGATGAGTTGAAACTTGCACATATAATTGGAATTTACAAGATATGGGATGGATTGAATTTGAGAGCAAATAATCTATGAAGATAATACTTTTTAATGATAGATTTTGTTGATATAAAGGATTTGAAGACAGTTTGGTTTTCAATAATATTATGTACAAGCATTATGAGAAATAAATGTTTGCCCATGGAAATTTTAAATTTGAGGTATGCAAAATGAGCAATTCACGTGAAGGAATCTTGGATAGACATAAGCTTTTTATGACTGATTGTTAAGACATTGCATAAGCATGTTAAAAAATAAAGTCAAAATGGGTTGACCTTATTTAAGTGTTTTAAAGTGTGTTTTAGCTGATACAGTATGAAGATGTCATTAATAACATAAAAGTTAGCAAATGAGTTGCAAGTAGTGAATAATTAGTGGAAGCATTTACCCAGTAATTTAATTTCAACTTTAGTAGCCCATAAGTTATTACAAAAGGGTGCCAAAGATGTTTAGCAGTGGTGAGAGATGTTGATATAAAGTACACCAATATATATCAAGTTCCAGTGGTTAGAGAATTTTATGATGTATTTTCAGAAGAATTGCTTGGATTACCCCAAAATGAAAAATATAGTTTGATATTGATTTACTTCCTAGAACTTAACTAGTATCTATATCCTTATATAGAATGATATCGATTGAACTTAAGGAACTAAAAAAAATAGATTTGAGATTTAGATATAATCAATTAAGGATAAAGGAAGAGGACATTCCAAAAACTGCTTTCAGAATTCGGTATGAGCACTATAAGTTTTTAGTGATGCTATTTGGTTTGACAAATGTCTAGCTGCATTCATGGACTTAATGAATAGCATACTTAAACTATTCTTAAATCAATTTATTATTGTATTTATTAACGATATATTATTATATTCCAAGAGTTCAGATGATCATAAATAATATTTAAAGATAGTTTTATAAACTCAAAGGGAGTATGGTTGGTAAAGATGGTATCCAAGTAGAACTTAAGAAAGTAAAAGTGGTACAACAATGGCTACGTTCTACTATAGTTAAAGATGAAGATCCAAGTCTAATTTGTACTTTCTTCTATTGTCTGTTGTCTAATATATTTGAGCTGTAATTAGGTTAGGTACATGAACAAATGCTTGTAATGCATCAATCAACTTATTAGCATTGGAAACCGAGATAAGAATTCGTCATGCAGAGTGTGAGATAAACCTTTATTCCATAGTTTGATAAAGAAAAAAATAACAGATTATCAAAGAAATGGTTAACATTTAACAAACTTATCGGTTTGTGATGGATATTCAGTTGTACCTAGGAGACTATTTGAAAAATTTGTTCTAAAGTACTAAAACCCCCTAGTAAGGCAATTAAGACATCAGCATTGCTCATAATTCTAACTATGCACTCATGCATGGAAGCTACCTTAAATTATTCCCTAATTGTTTTTCCTATGATGTTTGATACAGTTAGAGCATTATGAATAATACTTAGAACTTGACATCGTCCTACATGTGCAGCTGTAGACACACACTCCATTAGCCCATGGTTACCTCTACCATAAATTAAATGAATTTTTCTCTTGGACAACACCATACTCAAATTTTGTGCTGCTTTTACATACTCTCCATTTTTTTCAGGACTGGAACCATAAAAGACACAAATATTTTGAAACTGATGGAATGCGGTTTCCTTCATAACTGCACCCACCCTAACTTTGAGTATAAAGGTAAAGATACTAATATGTGCATTTATAGAACTCAGAGAAGGGCATACTTATAATAGCTATGCAAATAGGCCGGGTATAATTACAACAGCTATGTGAGTGGCTGGTGGATATTAGCTAAATTGAAGGTGAATTTTAAAAATGATGGCACGCATGCATATGTATAATAGTTATGATTGTGGCTCATATTAAGAACATAAAGAGAATAAGATTACAGTATTACCAGAAATTTTATTTTTCCTTGTAGTAATTATGAAGCATTGATGTCCTGATTCTTGTGGAAAAGTTATAAGTGATAGGCGTCATTGTAAAAAAAGAAAGAAAATGCAAACCGTTTAGTTGTTGAAGAGGGACAATCAAATGATTTATTTTGTTTTTCCCAATGTTCTTACCAATTGACTAGTTATTCTGTAAATTTTAAATTTGAACTAGTTTATTTTATAGTTGATCGATTACATATGTTTTGAAGCAATCAACTATATTCTACTAGTTAACTACATGCTCTTTATTTTCACAAACTTTTATAAGCTCATAAATGTTTCTTTTCCATGTGATATTCTTCCATCGAATAATAGTAGCTTTCAATTAGATTTTGGCACATATATTTAAAACTTGTGGCCACCGATTTTTTTCGAAATAGCAACTAGGATTTTGTTTATAGCTTTTCAAGAATTACGGTCACCAATTTTAATTTTCTTTCAATGCTTTGTCCAAACTTTTGACTTCCTATTTTGACACCGTTATCTATTATGCTTTTCGTCTGTTCTACTACATCCTCCCTTATTAATGTTTGACATTAAATGCAAAGTTCTTTTCTCTCATTACAAGAAAAATTAATTTTTTTCTTTGAAACTCAATTATTATAGTGTCCAAATGGTTAGTAGATTAAAGTAATGAAGAATATTTTGAGAACCATGTCTGAAAATAATGTAAAGCGATCAAGGTATTTGTGTTAAGGGTTTATACCATGCTAAGTTAAGTCTAGTATTTAGGATGTGAATAATGGTTGAGAAAGGAGATTTCAAAAGAAGCCGTAGATTGTGAATATATATAACCTCAAGGCGATAATGATATAATAAGATATGAAAGAATTGTATTAGCATCATGGTAAAAGGAAGATACAAGTGAAATATTTTTCGTTGTTTGGTATGTCAATAAGTAAAAAAATTGAATATATTGTTTCAAAAGAGCTATTCAGTAACTTTTAGGATCTTAGTTAGATTATATTATAGTTGATAGTAAATCTAAATTATGTGTTTATGAATTAGAAATTATACTTTAGGTATCTTTATATAATTTTGGTGAAAGTTGAAAGAAGTTATTTGTCCTTAGTTGAACTTGCCATATTAGTAATAATCAAACCAATATACAAATGGCACCATTTGAGATTTTACATGAACATCGTAAGTCTCCTAATAAGTGAGTAAGTTGAATAAAGTTAAGCTTTTGAAATATAATTTGGAATAACATACAATAAATAGAATATGACTAACCTAAATTGATGATACTAATTTGGAGAGCATATTTCAAGCATATGTCTTTGAATTTGGTGAGCGATCTCTTAGCAGAATTCACCTATAATAAAGTGAAATTGAATGAATTAAAGACTTATGTAAAAGGTGTTATAAACTTGTTGTTAAATGATTCAGTGGCATCCGAGTTATTGTAAAATGTTGTTGATAAAGTAAAATTGATTTAGAAAAAAATACAAGCAACTCACTACAGGCCAAAAGTCTATAAGGATCATAAATATTAGAGCACTAGAAATTATCAGTTGGTAATCAAATATTCTTAAAGGACTCACCCATGAAAGAGGTATTGAGGTTTGGAAAGAAAGAAAAAATTTCAGCTATAGTATATAGGCTTTTTTGAAATCTTGAACAAAGTGAACATAGTAATATATCACCTAGCCTTGCTATCAGGATTAAGTGATATTGATATAGTCTTTCTTGTATTAATACTAAGGAAGCACCTATCAGATTCTTCTCATGTTAGTTAATTCTAAGAAATTCAATTGGACAAGAATTTGGCTTAATTATAAGAAAAAAACAATGTCTATTGTTGATCAACAAGTGAAAAACTTATGGTTGAAGGAAATCCATATGGATAATGTTATATGGCAAAATCACTCAAGTAAAGAGATATCCATAATTGCTTGAGTAGTGAGGTTAATAACCGTAATTTATGCCTTAACTTCATTTCCTACTTGTGATAGGATGGTTTGAAATTCGGGAACTGAATTTCTTAAGGGGGGAAGGATGTAACAACCCTAAAATTTAGTAATTCTCATTTATGTGTAGATTATTAAAAGAAATAAAGGAGTAAGGATGGAATTGAAAGGTTTTAGGGATGAAAATGAAAACTTATTAATATCTTTGGGGTCAAAGTGTAATTTTATAAAAGTTTAGGGGTCAAAATATAAATAATAAAATTTAAAGGACTTCCTCCAACAATTATCAAATTGCTATTTGGTCTTTCCATCATTTTAAAAAAATCTTTCGTAGGTTTATCGGGAGATTACTATTTACTCTCTCTCCTTCATTTTCTCTTTCTACATTTGGAGTACTTTCGAGCATCCAATCTTAAAATTGAGGGTATCACTGAATTTAAAACGGAGAGTATTACGACTTTTGCCGAATAATTTTTCAAATCAGCCGTAGAATCGTCGTAGATTGGAAGTAGAAACTCTTAGAAAAAGGTAAGTTCTAAAACTCCTATTTAGAGACCTCAAATTGAAAATATGATACCATAGATGGATTCAGGAGATAGATAAACTATAGGATATAAAGTTTCACGGTTATCTGACAATTTTTGGTGTCATGAACAGTAACTCTAACTGACGTAAATAGTGATTCTGATATGTGTGAACAGTACCCATTAATTGACCAATGTTGACCAAACTCCTAAAATAATTTTCTAAATTTTTGGAATCTCCAAACTCGTTTTTGAGGTCTATTTAGTCAAATTTGAATTGAAAAAGTACATTTTGGGATTGTCCAATCTATAGCCTTAACCTATGAGTAGATAATTCTTTCTATGACTTATCCTATGCTCTTCTTGAATTTTAAATGTATAATTGATTATGTTTAAAAGTTATTTATACTTTTATATGTCTATGAAATGGATTAAATTACCTGATTTATTTACAATCTGGCATATAGTTCAAGAAGAGTATGGTTTTAAAAATAGATTTTTGAACTCATTGAATATGTGATTTTAAATGTATTTCTCATCATATGGTAAATGAAATATATTGTGCACATGGCATTGATATGTAAAACTATAAAATTGCCTTAGAAAAATGCATATATATGTGATTATCTTGATTGGAAAATTTATGATAAAGGAATTATACTAAGACTGAAAAATTCTAAATTTATATTGAAACCTCTATTTTGAACGATATGACATATGTGTAAATAATGATTTATGTGGAGGAATCCTATTGGAAACAATGTTTGCTAACAGTAGGTGATGTTAGCTCTAGTGCACCTTGATACCTCAATTAGCTGGGGTGGTGCTAGCCTCGTGTGACGGTCAATACACAAGATATGATATGTGAAGGAGAGAGGGATGCCTCCTATCTGAACAAGATGCCAACTATATTATATGTGATTTGCCTTCCCTTACTGTATGCTTGAAAAATGCCCATATAAGAGTTCCTTTGTGTATCCTCTTGAATAGTGGTTGGGCAAACTTTAGTTGGGATGCTGAGTTTAGGCAAATCCGACACCACCAAAGTATGAAAATGCTTGAACTCTGATATGGTGGTTCTGATATAGGATTCTCCTAATATTTTCATGTGAAATATTTTGATGCATAACAACTTTTATTTAATGATCATTCAGTACAGTATATATTTTGGATATTTGAATATACTTTGTTTTGAGAATATTTGAAATGCGGGTCCCATATAGATGTACTTACAAATTGTATTTTCTATGTGACAAATTTTAAAATATGAGTACATCCATATGTTGACCTAAGAGGTTATAAGAGATATTATTTGCTCACTGAGTTGTCAAACTCACTATACCATATTTCTACATTTTTCATATAAGAATACAAAGTTTGGTCATTTTTTCTTCATATAGGTGATCAGCTAGGCGACATATTCTCTGGTGAGCCAATTTTATTTTTAGAGCTCATAAATTTTAATTTATATTATACTTGTACTCTAAGTATGCTCTGAACGCCACAGGCATGATCTTTATTTCTGTTGTTACTTTGATATTTATTAACTTGGTCTATAGATTGTGTTTACATGAGAGAACCTATTTGTATCTGTTTCCATAATGAACGATTGTATTATACCTATTATAGTAAAGATCTGTGCATAAAGTATATGTTTCACGTGCCCTTAAAAGTAGGGGCGTGACATATATTGCCTTACTCATCCATGATACAACGACAGGGCTTACAGTACAAAAAAAAACAAAGGACAACAATATATACACAAGACTCACAAATTACTTCAAAAAGTTCAATATTTCATGAGTTGCCCAATTGTGGTGGCAGCAAACTGGTCTACCAATTGAGGTTTTGGCCTGGCAAGCTCCAAAGATACTTATTTCATGGTTGGCCGAGAATGTGAATTTTCATTCAAGCAAGAAAATGTTATTTTTGCTATCAAGATCACTTCCTCAATAACTGGGTTTTCGAGTTGAGGAAGCAACTGGTCCAGTATATCCTTCAATGGTAAATAATAGGTTGTTGGGATTTCTCTCAGAAAAAATGGGCTCTCCAGGATGTTTTCCCATAAGAATTTCTAAAGTTAAAACTCCAAAGCTGTAAACATCACATTTTTCATTCTCTTGTATAGTAAAACCAATCTCTGCAACAAGTAAAAGTATGAGACCAGTGAAATTATTATGCATAAAGCATTGAAATGAGTTTATGAGTTTAGCAAAAATAAAAAAATTATTTCTCTGGTTTGAGAGAGAATTAAGACATTATAGCTTTTGCTTCTTCTTTGAAAGCAGAATCAAAAGCATAAATTAATTTTTTTTTGAACAAAATTACTATCACTCAAAATAAAAAATTGTCAAATATTATCCAATATTGTCCTTCTTTTGATTATGTTATTTTCAGTTATTTAAAATTTAGAAATACTTTTTTGAAAGACATGTAAAATACTAATAACATTGATAAAAACAATTATTAGATTATTTGGCCTAACCTGGACCAGCATACCCAAAGGTGCTCGCAAATGAGGTCATATTGCTTGAGTCTAGCACTAGAAACTTAGCTATTCCAAAGTCAATGATGTGAGCTTCTTGATATCCCGAATCAAGAAGGACGTACTTGCTTGATATGTCACGATGAACTATAGGACATGAGCAACCATGATGCATGCAGAATAATGCATGAACCAAACCTTTAACAACGTTCACCCTCCTATTCCAATCAAGTGCTATTGCTTGTTCTTTGTTTTTGATTATCTCATCCAAACTGCCACCTTCTAAGAACTTAAACTAAGGAGAGTTTTGGATTAGAAAAAAAATCCAAATAACTTCACAATGTTACGATGTTTGATTTTCGTCAATGTCACGCCCCCAATTTAAGGGTACGCGCTTGACACGAATAACATATAACTTTACTCTTATTTTATTGCATACATGCTTCAAGTATATCACATAATAGGAGTAAAACATACGTTCACAAGTTTTTAGTATAGTCAAATATACATGCCAAGTCTACATTTATCAATATTACAGTAGAAGCAAGGATCCTGCCTATGGCGTTCAGAGCATACTCTAGATTACAAATACATAATGTTTAAACACTATGAGCCTTGAAAACAACATAGGCTCACCCAGAGAATATGACTCCTAGTTGATCACGTAGTTGCATGTTCAAACTCTGTATCCTTATCTGAAAGAAAATGTAAATATCGTGTAGTAAGTTTGACAACTCAGTGAGCAGATAAAACCTCCTCTGACCTCTTAGGTCAATATATGGATGTACACATATATTAAAATTTATCACATATAATATTACAGTTTAGAGGTACATCCATATAGGGCCCGCATCTTAAATGTTCTCAGTTTAAATCATATTAAGATATTCAAAATCATATGCAATACTGTATGATCATTAATCAAATAATGTTAAGCATCAAAATATTTCTCATAAAAATATTAGGAGGATCTCATATCAGAACCACCATATCAAAGTTCAAGCCCTTCCGTACTTTGGTGGTCTAGGATTTGCCTAAACTCAGCATCCCACTGAAGTTTGTCCTACCACCATTCAAGAGGACACATAAAGGGACTCTAATATGGATATTTTTCAAGCACACAGCAAGGGAGGTAAGTCACATATCATATAGTCGGCATCTCGCTCAGATAGGAGGTATCCCGCTCTCCATCACATATCATATCCTGTGTATTGGCCATCACACGAGACTAGCACCACCCTTGCTAGCTGAGGTATCAAGGTGCACTAGGGTTAACATCACATATTGTCAGCAAACAATGTTTCCAATAGGATTCTTGCACAGAAATTATCATATGCACATATGCCATATCATTCAAAACAAAGCTTTCAGTATAATATAGAATTTCAGTCTCAGTACAGTTTATCTGTCATAAATCTCCCAATCAGGGTTGATCACATATACATGCCCTTTTTCAAGGCAATCTTATAACTTTACAGATCAATACCACGTCCATAAATATTTACTTTACCATATGATGAAAAATACATTTAGTATCACATATACAATGAGTTCAAAAATCTATTTTCAAAACCATACTCTTATTGAATTATAAGCCAGATAATAAATAAATCAGATAGGTTACTTTATTTTAGAGACATATAAAAGTATAAATAACTTGTAAACAAAGCCAACTATACATTTAAAGTTCAAGAAGAGCATATCGTAAGTCATAAAAAGAATTATCTACTCACAAAACTAGTATTCCAAGTTGGATAGCCCCAAAACGTATTTTTCCAAGCACAATATGATCAAATGGACCTAAAAAATGAGTCCAGAAAGTCTAAAAACTTAGGAAATGACTCCAGAATCGTGAAATTTAGCATATAGGAGCTTTGTCAACGATGGTCAACTATAGGGTACTGTTCACCGCCGAAAATTACTGTTCACAACCGGAAATTACTATTAACGACGATTGGATTTACTGTTCATGATATACAAAAGTTGTCAGATGGCAGCAAAATTTCATATTCCAAGGTTTTTCTACCTCCTGAATCTATTTATGGTATTAAATTTTCAATTTAAGGACTATAAGTAGGAGATTTAGAACTTAATAAGATAAAATTAAGTTCTTGTCGTTGTCGTTCTGAATTTGTAGGCGGCGATGGTGTTGAAATTTGAGGTTCAGAAGTGCTAAAAATCTAGAGAGAAGTTTTAGGGTTTTTAGAGAGATAAAGTGAATTTTGGAAGAGAGAGAGAGTAGAAGTTTCACACCAAAATTTGCACTTGGTTTCTCTTAAAATCTTCTGAGGGACCTATTAGCAAAATTTCAATTGTTGAGGGATGTCCTTGCAATTTTTGTTATTTACATTTTGACCCCTAAACTTTTAGAAAATTACATTTTGGCCCCAAAACTAAAATCCTCTTATTAGCTTCACAATTTCTCAAACAATATGATAATTAAGCACATTTCCAATAGTACTTATCTCCATTTCCATAATCCTCACTTTCATTCAAAATTTTCTTTAATTTATGATTTTTTTTCACTTATTTAGAGTTTTCCTTTCTTCTTTTTTTCCCTTTTTTTGGGGTTATTACAGTCAAGGCTCGAATCTCACTTGTAAAAGCTTTGAACTTGGAGACTTCTATATTTGGATTTGAATGAAGTTTCTTCATAGAAAAAATTTGACCTGTGATCAACTCGGCTTTATACACACTTCCTTGCCCTCCCACCCCTATGAGATATTTATCATTGAATTCTTTTGTGGCATCAATAACTTTTTCATGAATAATTTCCCTATCAGAACACCATATGGAGAAAATATTTTGAGCTTGTGCTACTCTATCATGGTTTTTTGATTTCTTTGAGTTTCGCCAAATTATAATACATGAAGATCCGACTGCTACTAGAATAAGTGTAGCCAAAGAAAGGAGTAATATTAGTAGGTTGGATTTTTTGTTCTTATGACCATGTGGATCATTGCTGAATTTTTTGCATAAATCTAAGCCAATAACATTACCACACAGAACTGTATTGTTCCTCAATGCTTCAAATGTAATGTCCACTCCATATACAGTGGGAGCAGCCAGCAGCAAAACCAAGAAAGAAGCAAACAACCATGTGGTTCATATTACAAAAATGGGAGGGATAAGTGCCACCTAAGCTTGCTCAAATAACAAGTGCTCCAACAGTAATTTTTTTTAATATATATAGTTGATCAAATTTTGTTCTTTTTGACTTGAATATGCCTATAAGTTATGTGCTGGGTTCTTATTCTCGATATATTTGTGTTTGGAAAAGAATTCTCAGCTTGACATTGAGAATCTTATTACCACTTGAATACGATATGTCCTTGCGTAATATCTTATGAATATTATATTGAAATTTAAAATTTATTTTATTTTCTCTTTCTCTTTCTTCCTTTCTTAACTTAGGATTGGTGTAATACACTTGGTAGTGTAATAGTAATTTTTTGTGACAATGGCTATAACGTATTGTTATCAGATTTCTAATAATTTAGGATTGTTTAATGCTATATTCAGCTTCCTAGTCAAAGAAGTGGTGCCCTCTCGCTCAGAGCGAAGCGATCTTTTAGCCTCCAGTACTCATCAAGAAGATTAAGAAAACTAATATCATTGTGATTCATGATTTTAGGAATGTTAGACGTTGCTTGTAAGTTTTGTATTTTAATACTATTCATTTATTTTTTTGACAATTTGATGGACTATGAACATTTAGACTCTAATAAATACTATTCGTTTATTTTTTTGACAATTTGATGGACTATGAACATTTAGACTCTAATAAATACTATTTTGTTCCTTCAATAAAAAATATTTTGCTTATATTATATTGCATATCACTTTTTAATTAAGAATTTTCACAAATTAATATTATGCATTTTTTAAAATGTAATAAGTAAAATTAAAATTAAAATTACAAAAATATTAAATTTTTTTTGGGGAATTTAGCAGCCGTTGCAGAACCTCTCTGAAAATGTGCGAGAGCAATAGAGCAACCACGGGGGTTGGGTCTAGTGGAAGGGACTAGCCCCCCACAAGTGGCGAATCACAATTTGAATCCCCACTGGGAGAGGTGTCTATGATTTAGTGCCCGACCGTGTCTCAAACAGGATTGTTTCTAGTTGAGAATACATGTGGAAAACCACAAAAAAAAAAGAAACAGAGCAGTAGAGCGGTTTTAAAACCGCTGCTGAATCTAACACTACAAAAAAATTGCATTTAGCGACCGAATTTAGCAACCGAAAAAAGTCCGTCTCCATTTGCGACTGATCAGCCACCATTTGCGACTGAATTTGTCAAAAAATAATTTGACATATTCTGCGACGAATATAGCGACGGATAATGGGGTGGCGAACATTTTTCAGTGACAAAAGCCTCGTAGAGTGGTGGCAGATTAGTATATTGCGACGGAATTTTGCAACTCTAATTATCGGTCGCTAATGGAGACTGAATTGAAGCCCTTTGTCACCGAATGTGTGTTAAATCGATTTTAAGATGCCTGGCATCAGCGTTTTGATCGATCTGTGCCCTAATTCTCAAATTTCGAGTGTCGTCTCCTCTATCAAGCCGGGCCTCTTCTCTTCTCTGTGGTGTGAGAATTCTCCTCCTCTGATAGCCTCCAGCTGCCGGTTAGCATTCTCCAGTCACTGATATTTAATCGCCATTGCCTATTGCGCAACTTGGCTGAGTGGATTCCGTCGTTCGTGGCTCCATCGAAGCTTCCAGCCAGGTTAGTTTCAAAACCTTGGAACTCAAATCAAAGTGGTTGCAAAGTCTGTCGAGTCAAGATCCAATTAGATATCCTAGTATCACACTTTGCATACATGTGTCCCTTAATCCATTTAGTCATTCAAAGAAAAACAATGACAGATATTTGCCGTATATGCTCACTTTTTGTTCAACAAATCTCTTTGTCCTGATGTTCTAAGCCTTTAATTCCTTTGAGTTTATGTTCTCCATTTATTAAATAGTCAATATGATGATTATAGTTTTTGCTCTCTGTATGTATACGTGAACCAGTTATACTAGAATTTCTGATATGTTGCCCTGATATGGTTATGGATGTATCCTGAAATCATTGCCATTACCTTGGTCTCTTTTTTTTCTTTTTAATTTCAATTTCCTCTTATCACACTGGGAATGCATTGGAACTGCAAATCGAAAGGGGCCCAAGCTCTCTTGTAACATATTTCATCTCCTATCTAATTTTGTGTTCACTAATATTGTATTGACACTTCTTTATTTAAATTCTCGTGGAGAAGAGCAGCTTTGATGGCATTTTTCTCATTCCATACCAGCATCCTCATTCTTCTATCTGCCCCTTTTTAAGCAGTATTAAGGGTTTTGGGAAATCTTGTAGGTTAAGAATAGAGTTCCTGGTACTACACCCAAAGTAAAAGGTATAAGTGTCTATGTGGTCATTTTTGTAATATAGAGGTTGAGGGGTTAGTGTTTTGCACACTGTCATTGAGTCTTTCAAAAATGTATATTGATTGATACTTTCTGTTTATCTTGACTTTTTCTCTCCCTATTTTCTCAACAGTCTTTAACCCTAGTGAGAAAAAAGAAACAGAATCTACTTCTATTGAAGTAACCATCATTTTAGAAAAGTTAGAGGATTGTTTTATGGTACCAAATTGACTTAGATGGGTTGCATCAAAAAACCTATTTAAAGATGGTCATGTACTAGGTTTGAGATTTGTGATCTTATAGTTCCTATGGAGATTATAAAGTGGACATTTCCTCTGTTTGTATGATTGAGGGGAGGGAGATTTGCTCTGTGGAATTAAGTTATATAACCTTCAAATATTTCCAGGATGTGTGGCATGATGCAACTTTCCTAGCTGTCAATGGCTTGTTATTCATTTCCTTAAAAAAGACTCAAAAACCCATGAGTCCTAATTCCTGCTACTTGCATTTTATTAATTAAATCCTTCTCCAGTTGGTTATCACCCATTTTCTATCTTAATAAAACCCAAGTGTATAAATATTATTTGAAACTGACTATGTTCATTTACTTTATTTGTCACTATATTTGCAAGAGTTTACTGGAATGCTGCATTAATTCATCCTGAATTTTTTTTTAAAGCGTTGAATATGATATGATAAAAATTTAAGAGTACAGATATATCTATTCTACTGTAGACAAATTGATTGAGACACTTGTGGGCATATTCTGCATTGGTGACACTTATTTTGCCTTATTACCCTATGTTGAAGTCATACATTTTGAGTATCATGATGTATGCATCTAGCAGTATAAAAAACCCCTTTTTCTTGCCTTTCTCCTCTTTGACTACTACATACTCAAAACTTTCACTTATGGGTCTCAGAGAACCATTTCCACTATGACCATTTTCCTCCCTGAGTAATTTCCAATCAATTTATATTGACCAATAATGCTAGCATAGCTAAAGGACCTAACCAATCAAATCCCTCAAGCAGATCCTCACTAGAGTGCACCACAGCCAACGATTTTCCATTACTGAGATTTATCCATGGCTTCTAAGTTCTGCAAGTGATTGAATTTTCATTATTGCCTGGGGCTTGATTTTGTTAGTATTTGATTCTCTAGTCTAGGCTCTATAGATTTATTTTGCTAATGTTTTGCTAATTCACTATCATTCATCTGGTCTATATTGTTTTGAGCTGAGTAGAATCAGTGTTGATTGGAGAAAAAATTACCTTTTTTCTTACTGCAAAAAATGTGAGATATGCTTAAAGCAGAATCAATAATTGGAGGGTCATGCTAGTAGGGGTTGCCTTCCACCCTTCCATCTTTCTTTTCTTCCATCAATAATTGGAGGGTCATGCAATAATTCCTGCGTCATTATCTTACTCTTTACATACTTGTTTTTCATTACAATATGTGGATGTATGAAATAATATCATAACTTATCTACTAATAACTTGTCTTACGGTTGGTTATCAGTATGGAAATTCCGAAAAATCGAAGGTGGATGTATAATAGGTTAATTGAGAAGAAGTCAGGAATATTGGATGAGTTTGTGGATGGAGTTGTTGAGTTCATTCGTTTTGCTACTAGTCAAAGCAGAAATGAAATAGCCGATTTCATTAGGTTCTCTTGTATAAAATGCAAGTGTCAGTCATACAAGACAGTGGATGATGTTAAAGTTCATTTGTTTAGCAAGGGATTCATGCCAAATTATTATTGGTGGACAACCCATGGAGAAGTATCACCACAAATGATGTCAATTATTGGTGAAAATTTGTACTACGGTGAAGACGGACAGAGGGAAGAATACAATGTCTATCAGCAAATGATTATGGATGCAGCCAGACCTGAAATTGGTGCTCAATTAGAATTTGGTGAAGCCGTAATTGAAAATGTGGAGGATGATCTAAATCCAGTCGCTCAGAGATTTTATGACATGTTGGCTTCTTCACAAGCACCATTGTGGGAGGGATGCGAGACTTAGTTGGAGTTGTTAATGTCACTGTGGGCTATGAGTTTGAAGTCAGATTATAATATGTCCCAAGGTTGTTTTAATCGAATGGTTAAGGGTATTGGCAGTGCATTACCAAATGAAAATCGTATGCCGGATAACCTTTATTATGCAAAGAAGAATGTCTCACAGCTTGGGATGGGATGTGTTAAAATTGACTGTTGTCCAAAAGGTTGCATGTTATTTTACAAAAATGATGAGCAGCTGACACGTTGCAAATTTTGTGAGGAAGAACGATATAAAACTACTAGACGAAAGGGGAACTCAAAAC
This sequence comes from Gleditsia sinensis, assembly GCA_037074535.1. Classification (NCBI taxonomy): domain Eukaryota; kingdom Viridiplantae; phylum Streptophyta; class Magnoliopsida; order Fabales; family Fabaceae; genus Gleditsia; species Gleditsia sinensis. The sequence goes on from CM073470.1 coordinate 17,046,924, forward strand.
AAATTCCTAAATCCTGGATGTGGTATTTTCCTATCGTTCCAAGACTCCAAAGGTTGTATTCATCAAGGTCCACTGCTAGTCATATGAGATGGCACAATGAGAACCAGAGAGAGGATGGTGTATTGTATCATCCATCTGATGGAGAGGCATGGAAACATTTTGATAGAGTCTATCTAGAATTTTCAAATGATCCTCGCAGTGTGAGATTGGGGCTATGCACTGATGGATTTAATCCACACGGGCAATCTGGTAAAACATATTCGTGTTGGCCTATGATTTTAACTCCATATAATCTTCCCCCATGGATGTGTATGAAGAGAGAATTTATGTTTTTGACAATCATAATTCCGGGTCCATCGAATCCGAAGAGTAAGATAGATGTTTATATGGAGCCGCTCATAGATGATTTGAAAATGTTGTGGAATGAAGGCATTGTAACTTATGATGTATCCTTAAAGCAAAATTTTGTGATGAAGGCAGCATTGATGTGGACTATAAATGACTTCCCTGCTTATGGAATGTTATCAGGTTGGTCAACTGCAGGGAAGCTTAGTTGCCTAATTTGTATGAATCAGTCGAAAGCGTTTATCTTAAGCACAGTCGTAAGGTAACATTCTTTGATTGTCACCGTAAGTTTCTTCCACTGAATCATCCTTACAGGAAGAATAAAAATTCATTCAAGAAGCGTTGTGAGGAACACTCTCCCATTCCAAAACGGTTTAGTGGTGAAGAGATATGGAATATAGTTAGAGAAATACTTACCATCCAAGAATCTCAAGGAACCCATCTACCCGGGAGTAGTAGGGATCATAATTGGACAAAACAAAGTATACTTTGGAGTTTACCATATTGGAAAACACAACTTCTGCCTCACAATATAGATGTGATGCACACAGAGAGAAATATGTTTATGAACATATTTAATACAGTAATGGACATAAAAGGTAAGACAAAAGATACATGTCAAGCCAGACTTGATATGGGTGAAATTTGCAGACGTAAGCAACTTGAGATGCAAAAAATTGGCCATGATAAGTACATAAAGCCCAAAGCAAAATATACTTTGAGTAAATCACAACGGTTAGCAATATGTGAGTGGGTAAAAGATTTGAAGTTGCCAGATGGATATGCATCCAATTTGGCTAGGTGTGTGGATATGAAGGAGGCAAAGTTGCATGGTATGAAAAGTCATGATTGTCATGTGTTCATACAACGCTTGTTGCCCATTTCGTTTGACGCATTACCGAGGCCTATTTGGAATCCACTTGTTGAGCTTAGCTTATTTTTTAGGGATTTGACCTCTACAATGTTAAAGGTAGATCACTTGAGGAGTATGGAGGAAAATATTCCTATTATATTGTGCAAACTTGAACAGATATTTCCTCCAAACTTCTTTGATTCAATGGAGCATCTTCCTATCCATTTGCCTTATGAAGCTCGGATTGGAGGTCCAGTTCAATATCGATGGATGTACCCTTTTGAAAGGTGTGTGTCTATTTGCCTAAGTAATTTACTTTATGTAATTGATATATGATTTACACTACCTAATGACTTTATTGATTATTGTTTAGGTTTTTGCGAACTTTAAAAGAAAAAGTCAAAAATAAAGCTCGGGTGGAAGGGTCTATATGTGAAGCGTATTTAGTAGAGGAAATGTCAACATTTGCTTCTTATTATTATCCCTCGGATGTATGTTCAAGAAGGACTAGAATGTCACATAATGATGGAGGTGAAAGTTCTTCCTCTCACACACCTATGTCAATTTTCAACTATCCTGGACATGGCAGTGGGAAATCTCAATCTGTGTTCCTTGATGATCGTGACGTGAGAGCTGCCATTTTGTATATTCTTAATAACTGCGAAGAGGTTCAGCCTTACTTAGAGTAAGTGCAAATATAAATTTTACACATAAATCATTGTGTACGTGCTGTTATATTCAAAGCCAACTTCAAAATTCATTTATATTATATTTTATAGGATGTACGCTAAATTTTTAAAGGAGCTAGTTCCTAATATATCAGAATCTCAAATTGACTCTGAGATTTCTTCCAATTTTCCTATGTGGTTTAGAGAATATGTAAGTATTTTACTTAATTATGAATTTGTTCTTGACTCATATGTTATATAAGATAACATCTTTTTTGAATTAGGTGGAAAACCCAACAAATAATATTCAAGATCATATTTTACAAGGTTTAGCTTGGGGTCCACTTACAAAGGTTGAATCATGGCCAATATATATAATCAATGGATATAGGTTTCATACCCTTAATCATAGCGAAGGCAAGCAAGCTTTAAATTATGGTGTATGTGTACGAGGCACTAATGGACAAATAGAAGATGACTTCTATGGGATATTGACTGATATTTTTGAAGTAAGTTTCATTGGTTGGCCTATCAAAAGAGTAGTTCTTTAAGTGTCAGTGGTTTGACAATACTCTAAATCAAGGTACAAAGGTACATCGCCAATATGGACTTGTTGAAGTAAAGCAATCGAGAAGATACAATCGGGCATACGATCCTTTTATACTTGCACAACAAGCTGAACAAGTGTATTATACACTGTATCCAAAGGGTCATAATGGTTGGTTGGGTGTTATTAAAATAAAGGCACGTAGTACAATAAATGCTCATACTGTTCAACAAACTGAAAGAGATGTTCCATATCAACAAGAAGTTCAAGATCTTCCAATGATACAAGTTGACACAGATGTATATGAAGATTCACTTGTAGATGGAGATGGTGATGTAGAGGAAATGGGTGATGACATGATTAACCAAGTAGAAGTAGATATGTCAAGTGAAGATGTTTATGCTTCTTCAGATAGCGAGGGTGAATTTAGTGATTCAGAATCATCCGTTGACTAGTTTAGGTTAGATTATAATATATTGTAATGACCTTATTACAATACTAAATGGAGTTTTCAGTACTGTTATTTTTATAATTTGTATTAATTATGAATTTTTTTTTTAATTTACAGATGTCTGACATAGCTTGAGGACGTGGTCGAGCCACTAGGGCTCGTGGGAGAGGATGTGGTAGAGTGACTTATTCCACTCCCACTGAAGATGATTCCACCCAATCCACCCCAATCATTCAGGGATCATCAGCACCATCTTCATCCACACAGCCTTCTCCTGCCACATTAGGTACTTAGGCACCTTTATCCGCTCAGCCTGATGAACCACATGATGGGAGGGCTTTGATTGCTCCTGGAGATGTCCATTTTGAGCAAGTCAACTGCGTTTATTAGCATGTTAGTTTGTATAATTAATTTGGAAATTTATACTAACTTATATTTTTTCTTTGAAATAAGATTTGACATTACTAGAGGACCATCAGATATTATTGCTGATGCCATTAGATCTCACTTCACTGGACCTTGGACATGTTGGAGTGAGGTCCTTGAGCGTGAGAAGACTGTATGGTTTGCAAAATTTCGGGTAAGTTTATTTTTTTAAGCATATTTTAACTAACTAGTATGCAAGTGCAATTTATAATTGTTAACTAACTAGTTCTTTTATTTGTAGGAAACATATAGATGGCTTCCTGCTCATGATCATACAGTTAGGAGGATTTTTGACCATAAGGGTCAAAAATGCCTCAAAAACCTTATGAACAAACTCAGAGCGGGAAAGGGAAAAACCAATTGGGTGCATCCATCTGTCAGGGAGCATAAAAAATGGAGGAGTCCCTAGTGGCTAGAGAAGAGTAGCAAAGCCAAGCACAATCGATCAGTGGATGCAGGTGCTTCATCATATACTGGTGGGTCGATCTCTACAGCTGAGCATAGAAAGAGATTGGTATAATTTTATGGCAATTTTATTTAATTTTAATTTTTCATGTTATTTTGTTTCACATGTATTAACATTTTAATAATGAATTTGTCGCAGAAAGATGACCTGCATAGAGAGCCTACTACTTTTGAGATTATGGAGCGGACCGAGAAGTTAAAGGATGGACAGTGGTCTTGTCAGAAGGCTGAACGTATTGCTGTATGTACATAATTTTTAATATGTAAGGTTAAACATATATCTTTTTATGTTCAACTTGTTATTTATACCATTAATTTTAAATGTGCATACTGAGTATCACCGGCGTCGGGTTCAGCCCACAGAGAGTGTGGGAGAGAGTTCATTAGCATCTGATAATGCTCTCTACCTAGACGTTGTCGGAGGTCCGGGACGTAAGGGCAACGTCTTTGGGATGGGCGAGCTAGGCCCTATGTTGCTCACTTCAACACGTCCTGCATCATCTTCGCAGGCACCTGACAGTGCAGAGTTGGTCCAGTTAAGGGCCAAGGTTGCTGCCCTTTCTATGGAGCTCATGGGAAAGGATGCTGTTATTAGTGAAATCACTGATCGCCTCCACGAAACTAAGAGGGCAACACGGTTTTTATTTCAGCACCTTGGAGTTCCGACTCTTCCAAGTGCCACTTCAGTGCCAGATCACCAGCCTTCTGATCCTTCAGTTCATAACCAGCAGTGTGACCCATCACATGAGACCCAGCCAGCTCCTCCTGAACATCATAATAATGTGGATGTTGCTAATGATCCGTCTTAAAATAAACTTGAGTTGTATATATTTAATTTGAACAATGTCTAATCAATTTGTTTAAGTTATTTTTAATTAACAATTCTAAATGTTCTTTAATTTTTATTTTATAACCTGTTTTGATTATTAATTGAATTCTTGCATTTATAGCATTGGAACTGATTTGTTGGATTGTCGACTCTGCTCTGAATTGGTGATTTTGTTCTAAATTGTTTTTGAAATTGAAATTAGGGAAATACAAAAAATAAATGAATTATAACAAGATTTTCACTTAAATTTGTGACTGAATTTTCAACTTTGCGACCGATTTTTGCAGTGACAAAATTTGTGACTGCATAATCGGTCGCAATATATGCGTGTTTCAGAAAAAAATTTAAACGAGATTTGTATGAAATAGAGACCGATTTGAGACCGATTATTGCAGTGATAAAATTTGCGACCGCAAAATCGGTCGCAATATATGTGAGTTTCAGGAAAAAATTTAAATGATATTTAATTGATATAGCGACGGATTTGTCACTCAAATTCGGTCGCAAAATGTGGCCACGCTCATTTGTCGGTCGCAAAAAAAGTTGCGACTAGCATTCCTGCAACCCGAGCGAATCGGTCGCAAGTCGGTCTCCATTTTTTTTTGCGACCGATTTATTCGGTCGCAATAAAACCTTTTTTTTGTAGTGTAAATTATAGAGGTATTACCAGCAGACACGAAAAATCGCTGCTAAATACATTGTGAAAATAAATTTAGATGGGGTTTTAAAACGCTGCTAAATGTTTAACGGCAGTCTAATACTCCCAACTGCTGCTAAACAGTAAGACAACGGCTGCTAAAAGGTGTTTTTCTTGTAGTGATTTTTTTTCCAGTTTTTTTGGGTGATTTCTTCTCCAATTATATAAATATTTACTTGTTTATTTTTTATAATTTAAATTTAGATAATATATTATCTATATTTTTTATTATATGTTTTCTATATTTCACTTCAATAAGAAATTAAAGACTTAATTAAAATAATCAAAATGAATGTTTAGTACTGAAACAATTTTAATTAAAAAAACCATTTTAGTAATCTCATCCACCCTTTACAGTAACACTTGCGAGAAAGAAAGTGGGTTTGTGTTAACCACTGCAAGCCCCATCCACTCAATGCTGGGTCTTTCATTTGCAAAGCATGAAATCTATACAAACACAGTACAATAATATGTAATTTTATTAATTACTTTTTTTTTTTCAAAAGAACAACAGTCAACTAATACCTTCTTTATTCTTCAAGCCACGAACTCATACATGACAAAACGACAACAAGGCTTACGGTACAAGAGAAAACACGGGACAACAGTAGACACATAAATTACTTTAAGACGTTCAATATTTCATGAGTTGCCCAAGTGTGATGGTGGAAAACTGGTCTACCAAATGATTTGGCCTCGCAAGCTCAAGAGATACTTTCTCCATGGTTGGGCGGGAAATTGGATTTTCATTCAAGCAAGAAAATGCTATTTTTGCAATCAACAACACTTCCTCAACAACTGATTTTGTGGGTTGAGGAAGCCGTGAGTCCAACACATCTTTCAATAGCAAATCATAGACTGTTGGGGTCTCTGTCAGAGAAGAAATAAATTCTCCTGGATGCTTTCCCATAAGAATTTCTAAAGTTAGAACTCCGAAGCTATACACATCACATTTCTCATTCGCTTGCATAGTAAAAGCAATCTCTGCACCATGTTAAAATATAAGAATAGTGATATGATGCATAAAATTACAAAGAGAAAAAATAAATAGCTAATGTTTCAAAAGTTGTTTTTAGTTTTTATATGTCTTTGACCATGACATGAAAATGCCTTTTAATGATACTAGAATCTATTTTCTTGCTACGAGAAAGAAGTAGCAAATTAAAACTTCTATTTTTAAGTAGAATTTGAAGCATAAATTAATTTCTTTTTGAACAAAAGCACCCTCACTCAAAATAAAATATTACAAATATTATCCAACATTGTCATTCTTCTAAATATGTCCTTTTAAATAATTTTAAAATAGATGGAAAGTAATATAATATTCCGGATTATGGCCCAAACACTAATGAAAATTGAAACAATGCTTATAAAATGATTTTCCTAGATGCTAATTATTTCTTTATTAAATTGAATTTTAAAATAAAACAGTTTCAAATATAAAAAAAGTTGAAAGCATGACCACATTGTTTTTCAGAATTAAACCAAAGTGTAATATTTTGTAAAATGCAAACGAAATGGCCTAACCTGGAGCAGCATACCCCAAGGTGCCAACAAATGAGGTCATATTATTTGAGTCACGCTTTAGAAACTTAGCTATTCCAAAGTCAATGATGTGAGCTTCTTGATATTCCGAATTGAGAACGACATTCTTGCTTGATATGTCACGATGAACTATAGGACATGAGCAGCCATGGTGCATATGGAATAATGCATGAACCACACATTTGACAACATTCACCCTCTTTTTCCAATCAAGTGCCGTTGCTTGTTCTTCATTTTTTATTATTTCATCCAAGCTGCCACCTTCTAAGAACTCATAAACTAAGAAGGAGAGTTTTGGATTAGAAAAAAATCCAAATAACTTCACAATGTTACGATGTTTGATTTCCGTCAAGGCTCGAATCTCACTTGTAAAAGCTTTGAGCTTGGAGACTTGTGTATTTGGATTTGAATGAAGTTTCTTCACAGCAAAAATTTGACCTGCGATCAACTCAGCTTTATACACACTTCCTTGCCCTCCCACCCCTATGAGATATCTATCATTGAATTCCTCTGTGGCCTCAATAACTTTTTCATGAATAATTTCCCTGTCAGAACACCATACGGAGAAAATATTTTGAGCTTGTGCTACTCTATCATGGTTTTTTGATTTCTTTGAGTTTCGCCAAATTATAATACATGAAGATCCGACTGCTACTAGAATAAATGTAGCCAAAGAAAGGAGTAATATTAGTAGGTTGAATTTTTTGTTCTTATGACCATGTGGGTCGTTGGTGAATTTTTTGCATAAATCTAAGCCAGTGATATTACCACACAGACCTGTATTGTTCCTCAATGCTTCAAATGTAATGTTATGAAAGATTGAATTGGTTGGAAGGGAGCCCTCTAATTGGTTGTATGATATGTCAACAGAAGACAAGCTTGACATACCATCAAAACTGGATGGAATGGTGCCAGAGAGATTATTATGTGAGAGGTTCATTGTTATCAAATTTCTCAACTCTCCAAGTGCTGCTGGTATTGTTCCCCTGAACATATTTTCACTAAGATCTAGTTCTTGAAGAGCTTGTAGTTGACCAAACTCAGGGGGAATGCTTTCCTCAAATTTATTTTTGCTCAAATTCAAGAGCCATAACTTGTGAAGTCCTCCAATCTCTTTGGTGACTGAGCAGCCTAAATTATTGGCTGCCAACTCCAAATTTTCAAGTTGATTAAGTGATCCTATTTCTATAGGAACTTTTCCTACAAGTTGATTGTGGCTCAGAGATAGTCTACTCAACAAAGTCAACTTTCCCAATTCCTTTGGAATTTCTCCTATAAGATTATTTGAAGAAAGGTCAAGTTCACCAAGATTGGTTGCCTCCCCCAGTTCAGGAGGTATACCACCCGAAAGATTGTTGTTAGAAATCTTGAGACCCGTGAGATTACTACACTTGCCCCACTTGGATGAAAGGTGGCCAGACAATCTATTGTCACTTAGATCGATGTAGTTCAAATTGGGATATACACCAAAAGCATCTGCAATATTATCAACCAATTGGTTACCATCAAGCCTAAATCTATAAATTTGGGTGCAGTTCCTCAAGCTTCTTGGAATTGGACCATTGAAATGGTTTGTACTAGCACTAAACCTTGTCAGTAATCCACCAAGGCAAAGCTGTTCTGGCAAATGGCCAATGAACTCATTTTCGTATAGTTGTAAGCGATACAAATTGGTAAGGTTATTCATTCCTGGAAGAATGCTACCATTGAGTTTGTTGATTTGTAGTCCTAGGTCAAAAAGCTGTGTCAAGTTTTTAATGGTGACAGGAATATATCCTGAAAGATTGTTATTTCCAAGGAGGAGAGCTTGTAAATTGATCAAGTTTCCAATTGAGGCAGGAATTGATCCTGAAAGTCTGTTACCCCACAAATTCAACGAGACAAGATTTGTGAAGTTCCCAATGAATTGTGGGAGTGGCCCATATAAGTTATTATATGACAAAGACAGATTCACGAGAGAATGGAGTTTCCCAAATTCATCAGCAATGGGACCCAAGAGTTTGTTGTTTTGGAGGTGAAGTTCTTGTAACTTGCTTAAGTTTTGAATTGTAGAAGGAATGGAACCCGAAAGGTGATTATTGTCAAGCCATAGACTTGTCAGATTCCTCAAGTTCCCAACTTCTTTTGGAATTTTTCCAGTGAGATTACATACACCAATATCAAAATAACTTAGAGTGCTCAATTCCCCTATTTCTTGAGGGATGAAACCAGTAAAAAAATTATGGGATAAGTTCAAGGTAAAAATACTGGACAAATTACCAATCTGGGGGGGAATAGTTTCGTAAAACAGGTTGTAACTTATATCTATATCGCCAAGGTTGGGGAAGGACGAGAAATCGAGACTGTGAAGTGTACCTTTCAGCCCAAGATTTCTAAGATATATCATGGAGACAGACATGGATTCATCACATGCAATTCCTTTCCAGTTGCAAGGACTAGTTCCATTCTTCCAAGAAGACAAGGTAGCTTGGCTTTGATTATCAAAGCTGGCTTTCCACTCTAATAGAGCATTTACTTCGGCATCTTGTGCAGCAACAGATGCAAATGAAGCAAGAAGGAAGACACGAAAGCAGATAATCAGCCACGATGCTAGTAGCAGAGGGGAATCAGCCTTTTCAGACCAGGATACCATGATTTGGTTACTTTTGAATTTCTTAATCCTGAGTAGATTCGAAGATAGAATGAGCAAGAATAAATGGAAGACAGGAGTATTTATAAATGTCCATCGAATATTTATGTTTTTATGTTGTATTCTAAAATAGTGTGAAATGAGATTAGCTTTCCTCATTAGTGTCTCAAAATTTAATTTACTTAATATTGAAATTTTTTAATAATATTTAAGAGAATGATAGTCTAATATTTATTGCAACCATTGATAAATTTATTTAATTATAAATTATCACATTAAAAACACGTTCTCATAATATTATTTTTACATGTTAGAGTTATCTCCTCTTTCTTATTTTTTAAAACAACATTTTAAAAATCTACTTTTAAAAAACAGCAACGCTATTTTCAAACTTATGTTGTTATTTTACTCTCCCTAACTTGACCGTTTTCATTGATGGAACTCTCCAACTACGCCGTCTTTACTCTTTATTACTCTTCGAGAAATAAGTACAACGACGGTTGATTAAAATAATAAATAGGCCTACGGCGAGAAATTCATTACTTGATGGACTATCCATTTCGAAATGATGTAGCCTTATAAGAGTTTTCATATTATAAGTGCATCGAAAGAATTATTATTTAAACAATTATAAATACAATATTTGACAAAAAATCATAAGAATTACTTTTAAAATTAAATTAATTGATAGAATATATGATAATAACTTTCAAAAAATTATTGGGAATAAATATTAATATGGTTTTGACATTTTTAGTCTCTTTTAATTTGATATTTTTTTAGATTATTAATAAAGATTTGTTTTTTATTCTTTGATTTTCAATAAATTAATTACTTTCATTTCACTCTTTTTTACTAACTATCATATAATAATCACTTTATAAATAATAGATAATAATTATTTTAAAATCTGAAAAATTTAGTCACATATCAATATCTAAAGTTCTTATAAAAAAATAATTAAAATCTATTCTTGCTTTTATGTGCTAAGAGCTAGCCTATCAACGTGCAGACTACTTTGACCTTTTGGGTGAGGACTCCCCCAGTTTAGACCTATGTAAATTTTCTAATGTTGTACCGACGACTTAAGTGGACCTAAACATTCACACAGACTTACAAAATTTAATTTTCATTTTCTTGTGTCGAATAATTACTCAATTTAATTTTTCTGGGCAAAAGTAACTTAATTTTTTTTATTAAATTTAATATATTGTCATAAGTAATAACATAAAATTATTATAAACTAAGTAAGTTGAGTTCTAATAAAAAAGAAATAAGAATAAGAATATAACATAAGAGAAATACTTGAAATAATACTAAAATGGCGCACTATGACTTTGTTTCTATAGTCTCTCGATTAACACTTTAAAATAAGAGAAAAATATTAAATTCCATGAGACACTACTTAACAAAGGCAACAATTGTTGCTTTGGTCATTAACAACAATTTATTGCCAGATTCATTTACTTGACCCCGAAAGGACAAGAAACCTTTACATAATTTTCAAATTCCAAATTATTCTATTTATTTTAATTCTTGGGTAGTCAGTTGTCTTCAATGTCGTAATAAACTCAAATCACTTTATTCATTGACTTATTGTCTAATGGGCTCCAGCTGACCTAGTTCATTGACTTATATAAAAGGGGAATGCTTTTTCACTACATATACTGATTATTTGACTTCAAATTCATTGTTATCAAAATAAAAAAATTCTAACACACAAGCTTGTTGCTAAAGTTATAAGTAAGTTTAAATTCAGCAGTTGATGAGTCTCTACAGTGTCAGGAATTCGAATTTGTAAAAAACCAAGCAATTTCAATACTTCTAGCAAAATTAAGCTTATACCCAAAGGGTATGGAATGCTCATGTCAGGAAAATAAAAAATTACAATATTTACATTAATGAAATGTTTTGAGCTAAATAGCAGCGGTTGCTAAAAACTGATGCTATTTTATGAATTTCATGTTGGTCTAATGTCTGCCGTTGAACTATGTAAAATTACAGCAATTTCCTTTAAACCGCTGTAATTTTAAAATCGGCATAATTTTAAAGCAGTTGTTTTATAAACAGTATTTTTTTTACAGAAGTTTTAAATAAAACACCGTAAAATATGAAATAAGTGAAAGAAAAACAATATTCCAAGAGGGGAGTGAATTAGGTTATGTAAAAGTTATGACACTTTTTGAAACAATATGGTTTGATCACTTGAAACTTATATAAATATCTTCAAGCAAGTATAATAGATTCAAAAATAAGTGAATAAACATAATTGTAAATAATCAAAATAGTAAGTGAATTAACTCAGAAAATTTGTAAATGACTCAAACTTGTAACTGTGCAGAAAATTAACCCGATGCTATATAAATGAAAATATTTATAGAGAAGCTTGAACATGCTTATTCATCCTAGTTCGGCCAAACCAAAATACTACATTCAGTTCTCTTGAAATTCAAGAAATTTTTACTATAAAACTTATTTTTGCTTGATTACAAGAAATGGTATTCTCATGCTCACTACAAATGCTATAGTTCACAAGAAACGATATACAAACTAGTTTTACACTTGCTTATTCACTCTCTTATACTTTCACTCGCTAGAAATATAGAAATGTTATACAAGAATGATGAGAAGAGAAAGAACACCTGAACAATTTAAGCTATAATCAAGGTTCAAAAAACTCTCTCTAAAGAGTAGATATGCTAAAGTTTGAGCAAGAAAAATGAAAAATCACACTTAATTGACAAAATAATATCGTATTTGTTACTTGAGATCTTCCTTTCATGTTGAGTTGAATTTTATTTATAGCCTTGAGGAGCTGCTAGCCGTTGTTAAAATTCCTCCTTAGTAGTATTGGACCACTGAGAAAAGATTGAGCTAAATTTATCAAGATTAAGATATTGCCCAACTTGAGTTGACTCAAAATTTTTATAGCTGTCTCCAAATCAAGACATTTAGAAAATCTTCCTTTGTGATTTTTGCAACTAGCTGTTACTAGTCGTTGAGTCATTTTCTCCTTGATATAAATGCTGTGTTTAAGTCTCCTAAACATTTCTCTTGAATATTTTTCATCTATAGAGCCTTTGCCAATTTAAAGCCTTGAGAAATTTCATCTTGTACCTTTAGATAATTAATTTGGAGATCATTAAAGTTGCAAATATAAATGTATCTAAATCATTTATGGAATAGTCACATGTGATTTATCATTAAGTATTAAAACATCCACTTAATATATTGTCAAAATCTCTCCAAATAAAAATTGAAACCTTGGAGCTAACAATAAGACCCCCAACCCCCGATTTGGAACCCATCGCGTGACTTCCTCCAACTTATCTCCAACTTTGAACGTTTCTCCAGCAGCCCAAGTACTGTAATTCCCTGAGAGGCTCCATCCTGCGTTGCCTCCTACAATCCACTCTATATACAGTGGGAGCAGCCAGCAACAAAACCAAGAAAGAAGCAAACGATTCTTGTGGTTCATATTACAAAAATGGGAGGGATAAGTGCCACCTGAGATTGCTCAAATACCAAGTGTTCCAACAGTAAATTTTCTTTTTATATATAGTTGATCAAATTTTGTTCTTTTTTACTAGAATATGCCTCCAAGTTTTGTGCTGACTTGATATATTTGTGTTTGGAAAATAATTCTCAGCTTGACATTGAGAATCTTATTACCACTTGAATATGGTATGTCCTTACGTAATATCTGATGTTTGACTTTGTGTTGGAAATTGACGTTGAGAAACCGACTTTGTGCTGGATAATATTAGCTTTTATACTCATTACATTGGAGCTTCTATATTTTTGTGTGGCATATTGGTCAATTTGATGCATTAGGATAAAGTAAGGAGAAATATAGAAGAGGAATGGGTGAAAAGAAACTCCTTTTCTTGTTTAGGATTTTTAAAATTTTGAGTTAAGAAGATGGAAGTGAACTGATCACCTTTTGATTCCTCCAACTCTCTTTCAAAGTTGGAGACTAAAGAGAAGGAATGATGTTTTAATAATGTATGTATATATTAATTTTATGAATATTATAGTGAAATTTAAAATTTATTTTATTTTCTCTTTCTCTTTCTTTCTTCCTTCCTTAACTTAGTATTGGTGTAATATACTTGGTGGTGTAATAGTAATTTTTTGTGACATTGGCTATAACGTATTGTTATCAGAATTTTAATAATCTAGGATTGTTTAATGCTTTATTTCAGCTTCCTAGTCAAAGAAGTGGTGCCCTCTGGCTCAGAGCAAAGCGATCTTTAATCCTCCAGTATTCAGAGCAAAGAATTTTAGTTTATTTTTTTGACAATTTGATGGGCTATGAACATTTAGACTCTAATTAAAAACTATTTTGTTCCTTCAATAGAAAATATTTTGTTTTTATTATATTGCATATCACGTTTTAATTAAGAATGTTCTCAAATTAATATTATGCATTTTGCTTTTAAATGTAACAAGTAAAATTAAAATTAAAATCACAAAAATATTAAGAACAATTTTGCGAATTTAGCAGCCGTCGTAGAACCTCTCTAAAAATGTGCCAAAGCAAAAAAAGCAAAGACCGGTTTTAAAACTGCTGCTGAATCCAAATTACAGTTGTATTACCAGCAGACACGAAACATCGCTGCTAAATGTTTAACGGCAGTCAAATACTCCCAACCGCTGCTAAACAGTAAGACAACGGCTGTTAAAAGGTGTTTTTCTTGTAGTGATTTTTTTTTCAGTTGTTTTTGGGTGATTTCTTCTCCAATTATATAAATACTTACTTGTTTATTTTTTATATTTTTACAATTTAAATATAGATAATATATTATCTATATTTTTTTATTATATATTATCTATATTTCAATTTAATAAGAAATTGAAGACTTAATTAAATTAATCAAAATGAATGTTTAGTACTGAAACAATTTTAATTAAGTAACCATTTTAGTAATCTCATCCACCCTTTACAGCAACACTTGCGAGAAAGAAAGTGGGTTTGTGTTAACCACTGCAAGCCCTATCCACTTCCCTTGCTATGCTGGGTCTTTCATTTGCAAAGCATGAAATCTATACAAACACAGTACTACATTATGTAATTTTATTAATTACATTTTTTTTTCAAAAGAACAACAGTCAACTAATACCTTCTTTATTCTTCAAGCCACGAACTCATACATGACAAAACGACAACAAGGCTTACGGTACAAGAGAAAACACGGGACAACAGTATACACATAAATTACTTTAAGTTCAATATTTCATGAGTTGCCCAAGTGTGATGGTGGAAAACTGGTCTACCAAATGATTTGGCCTCGCAAGCTCAAGAGATATTTTCTCCATGGTTGGGCGGGAAAATGGATTTTCATTCAAGCAAGCAAATGCTATTTTTGCAATAAACAACACTTCCTCAACAACTGAGTTTGTGGGTTGAGGAAGCTGTGAGTCCAACACATCTTTCAATCGCAAATTATAGACTGTTGGAGTCTCTATTAGAGAAGAAATAAATGGTTTGTTTGATTCTGTTTTTTTTTTAAAAACTGTTTCTGAAAATTATGTTTAAACATTATTCTGTAGAACAAAAATAAAAAAAATCTATTTAATAAATTGTTTTAAAAATATGTTATTTTTTGATTTTTTATGTTCTGAAAATAAAAACAAAAAACAAAAACAACTTTTTTCTGTTTTTTTATTTATTTTAAAAACAATTTGTTCTTAGAACTTGTTTCCGAAACAATAACAGAAAACAGTTACCAAACGAATTTTTTTGTTCTTAAAATAACTAAAAATAAAAAATATTTTTTTAAAATCAGAAACAAACAGGCCCAAATTCTCTTGGATGCTTTCCCATAAGGATTTCTAATGTTAGAACTCCGAAGCTATACACATCACATTTCTCATTCGCTTGCATAGTAAAAGCAATCTCTGCACCATGTTAAAATATAAGAATGGTGATATGATGCATAAAATTACAAAGAGAAAAAATAAATAGCTAATGTTTCAAAAGTTGTTTTTAGTTTTTATATGTCTTTGACCAAGACATGAAAATGCCTTTTAATGATACTAGAATCTATTTTCTTGCTATGAGAAAGAAGTAGCAAATTAAAACTTATATTTTTAAGTAGAATTTGAAGCATAAATTAATTTCTTTTTGAACAAAAGCACCCTCACTCAAAATAAAATATTACAAATATTATCCAACATTGTCATTATTCTAAATATGTCCTTTTAAATAATTTTGAAATAGATCAAAAGCAATATAATATTCCGAAAGATGGCCCAAACACTAATGAAAATTGAAACAATGCTTATAAAACATTTTCTTAGATGCTAATTATTTCTTTATTAAATTGCATTTTAAAACAAAGCAGTTTCAAATATAAAAAAATTGAAAGCATGACCACATTGTTTTTTAGGATTAAACCAAAGTGTAATATTTTGTAAAATGCAAACAAAATGGCCTAACCTGGAGCAGCCTACCCGAAGGTGCCAACAAATGATGTCTCTAGGATTAGTATAAATAGGGTCAATCTCTTCATGTATTAGCATCATTGAATAAATTGAGTTTTAGAGTATTTTAAGAGTTTCTCTCTAGGCTTCTGAGCCACAATAAGGTTTGATCACTTGAAACTTATATAGATATCTTCAAGAAAATATAATAGATTCAAAATAAGTGAATAAACAGATTGTAAATAATCAAAATAGTAAGTAAATTAACTCAAAAAATTTGTAAATGACTCAAACTTATAACAGTGCAGAAAATTAACCCGATACTATATAAATAAAAGTATATAAGGGGAGAAACTTGAACATTCTTATTTTGCCTGCTTCGGCCAAACCTAAAGGCTACATTTAGTTCCCTTGAAATCCAAGAAGTTTTTACTACAAAACTTATTTTTGGTTTATTACAAGAAATGGTTTTCTCATACTCACTACAAATGCTATGATTCACAAGAAACGATATACAAACTAGTTTTCCACTCTTATTCACTCTCTTATACTTGCACTCACTAGAAAGATAGAAGTGTTACACAAGAATGATGAGAAGAGAAATAACACGTGAACAATTTAAGCTACAGTCAAGGTTCAAACAACTCTCTCAAAAGAGTATATATGCCAGAGTTTAAGCAAGAAAAATGAAAAATCACCCTTAATTGAAAAAATAATATTGTATTTGCTGCTTGAGGTCTTCCTCTCATGTTGAGTTGAATTTTATTTATAGCCTTGAGGAGCTGCTAGCCGTTGTTAAAATTCCTCCTTAGTAGTATGGGACCACTGAGAAAAGATTGAGCTAAATTTATACAAGATTAAGTTATTGCTCAATTTGAGTTGACTCAAAATTTTTATAGCTGTTTCAAAATCAATACATTTAGAAAATCTTCCTTGGTGACTTTTGCAACTAGCTGTTACTAGCCGTTGAGTCATTTTCTCCTTGATATAAATGCTGTTTTAAGTCTCCTAAACATTTCTCTTGAATAGTTTTCATCTATAGAGCCTTTGCACATTTAAAGCCTTGAGAAATTTCATCTTGTACCTTAAGATAATTAATTTGGAGATCATTAAGGTTACAAATATAAATGTCTCTAAATCATTTATGGAATAGTTACATGTGATTTATCATTAAGTATAAAAAAATCCACTTAATATATCGTCAAAATCTCTCCAAATAAAAATTGAAACCTTGGAGTTAACAATAAGACCCCCAACCTCCCGATTTGGAACCCATCGCGTGACTTCCCCCAAATTATCGCCAACTTTGAACGTTTCTCCAGCAGCGCAAGTACAGTAATTCCCTGAGAGGCTCAATCCAGCGTTGCCTCCTACAATATAGTCCACTCCATATACAGTGGGAGCAGCCAGCAGCAAAACCAAGAAAGAAGCAAACGACCATGTGGTTCATATTACGAAAATGGGAGGGATAAGTGCCACCTGAGCTTGCTCAAATACCAAGTGCTCCCAGTAAATTTCTTTTTATATATAGTTGATCAAATTTTGTTCTTTTTGACTTGAATATGCCTCTAAGTTTTGTGCTGGGTTCTTATTCTCGATATATTTGTGTTTGGAAAAGAATTCTTAGCTCGACATTGAGAATCTTATTACCACTTGAATACGATATGTCCTTGCGTAATATCTGATGTTTGATTTTGTGTTGGAAATTGACGTTGAGAAACTGACTTTGTGCTGGACAATATTAGCTTTTGTACTCATTACCTTGGAGCTTCTATTTTTTTGTGTGACATGCTGGTCAATTTGATGCATTAGTATCAAGTAAGGAGGAATATAGAAGAGGAATGGGTGGAAAGAAACTCTTTCTTGTTGAGGACTCTTAAAATTTTGAGTTAAGAAGATGGAAATGAACTGATTACCTTTTGATTCCTCAAACTCTCTTTCTAAGATGGAGACTAAAGAGAAAGAATGATGTTTTAATAATGTAGGTATATATTAAGTTTATGAATATTATATTGAAATTTAAAATTTATTTTATTTTCTCTTTCTCTTTCTCTTTCTTCCTTCCTTAACTTAGGATTGGTATAATACACTTGGTGGTGTAAGTAATTTTTTGTGACATTGGCTATAACGTATTGTTATCAGATTTTTAATAATTTAGGATTGTTTAATGCTATATTTCAGCTTCCTAGTCAAAGAAGTGGTTCCCACTCGCTCAGAGAAAAGCGATCTTTTACCCTCCAGTACTCATCAAGAAGATTAAGAAAACTCATATAATTGTGATTCATGATTTTAGGACTGTTTGACGTTGCTTGTAAGTTTTGTATTTTAATACTATTCGTTCATTTTTTTGACAATTTGCTGGACTATGAACATTTAGACTCTAATTAAATACTATTTTGTTCCTTCAATAAAAAATATTTTGTTTATATTATATTGCATAACACTTTTTAATTAAGAATGTTCTCAAATTAATATTATACATTTCGCTTTTAAGTGTAATACGTAAAACTAAAATTACAAAAATATTAAAAAAATTTGGGAATTTAACAGCCGTTCTAGAACCTCTCTAAAAATGTGCGAAAGCAAAAAAGAAGCAATAGAGCGGTTTTAAAACCGCTGCTGAATCCAAATTATAGAGGTATTACCAGCAGACACGAAAAATCTGCATTGTGACAATAAATTTAGATGTGGTTTTATAATGCTCCTAAATGTTTAACGGCAGTCAAAAACAATAAGACAACGGCTGCTAAAAGGTGTTTTTCTTGTAGTGATTTTTTTGGGTGATTTGTTCTCCAATTATATAAATATTTACTTGTTCATTTTTTATATTTTTATAATTTAAATTTAGATAATATATTATCTATATTTTTTACTATATATTATCTATATTTCAATTTAATAAGAAATTAAAGACTTAATTAAATTAATCAAAATGAATGTTTAGTACTGAAACAATTTTAATTAAATAGCCATTTCAGTCATCTCATCCACCCTTTACAGCAACACTTGCGAGAAAGAAAGTGGGTTTGTGTTAACCACTGCAAGCCCTATCCACTTCCCTTGCTATGCCGGGTCTTTCATTTGCAAAGCATGAAATCTATACAAACACAGTACAACAATATGTAATTTTATTAATTACTTTTTTTTTCAAAAGAACAACAGTCAACTAATACCTTCTTTATTCTTCAAGCCACGAACTCATACATGACAAAACGACAACAAGGCTTACGGTACAAGAGAAAACACGGGACAACAGTAGACACATAAATTACTTTAAGACGTTCAATATTTCATGAGTTGCCCAAGTGTGATGGTGGAAAACTGGTCTACCAAATGATTTGGCCTCGCAAGCTCAAGAGATACTTTCTCCATGGTTGGGCGGGAAATTGGATTTTCATTCAAGCAAGCAAATGCTATTTTTGCAATCAACAACACTTCCTCAACAACTGAGTTTGTGGGTTGAGGAAGCCGTGAGTCCAACACATCTTTCAATAGCAAATCATAGACTGTTGGGGTCTCTGTCAGAGAAGAAATAAATTCTCCTGGATGCTTTCCCATAAGAATTTCTAAAGTTAGAACTCCGAAGCTATACACATCACATTTCTCATTCGCTTGCATAGTAAAAGCAATCTCTGCACCATGTTAAAATATAAGAATGGTGATATGATGCATAAAATTACAAAGAGAAAAAATAAATAGCTAATGTTTCAAAAGTTGTTTTTAGTTTTTATATGTCTTTGACCAAGACATGAAAATGCCTTTTAATGATACTAGAATCTATTTTCTTGCTATGAGAAAGAAGTAGCAAATTAAAACTTATATTTTTAAGTAGAATTTGAAGCATAAATTAATTTCTTTTTGAACAAAAGCACCCTCACTCAAAATAAAATATTACAAATATTATCCAACATTGTCATTATTCTAAATATGTCCTTTTAAATAATTTTGAAATAGATCAAAAGCAATATAATATTCCGAAAGATGGCCCAAACACTAATGAAAATTGAAACAATGCTTATAAAATATTTTCTTAGATGCTAATTATTTCTTTATTAAATTGCATTTTAAAACAAAGCAGTTTCAAATATAAAAAAATTGAAAGCATGACCACATTGTTTTTTAGGATTAAACCAAAGTGTAATATTTTGTAAAATGCAAACAAAATGGCCTAACCTGGAGCAGCATACCCCAAGGTGCCAACAAATGAGGTCATATTATTTGAGTCACGCTTTAGAAACTTAGCTATTCCAAAGTCAATGATGTGAGCTTCTTGATATTCTGAATCAAGAACGACATTCTTGCTTGATATGTCACGATGAACTATAGGACATGAGCAGCCATGGTGCATATGGAATAATGCATGAACCACACCTTTGGCAACCTTCACCCTCCTTTTCCAATCAAGTGCAATTGCCAGTTCTTCATTTTTTAATATCTCATCCAAGCTGCCACCTTCTAAGAACTCATAAACTATGAAGGAGAGATTTGGATTTGAAAAAAATCCAAATAACTTCACAATGTTACGATGTTTGATTTCCGTCAAGGCTCGAATCTCACTTGTAAAAGCTTTAAGCTTGGAGACTTCGGTATTTGGATTTGAATGAAGTTTCTTTACAGCAAAAATTTGACCTGCGATCAACTCAGCTTTATACACACTTCCTTGCCCTCCCACCCCTATGAGATATCTATCATTGAATTCCTCTGTGGCCTCAATAACTTTTTCATGAATAATTTCCCTATCAGAACACCATACGGAGAAAATATTTTGAGCTTGCACTACTCTATCATGGTTTTTTGATTTCTTTGAGTTTCGCCATATTATAATACGCGAAGATCCGACCGCTACTAGAATAAGTGTAGCCAAAGAAAGGAGTACTATTAATAGCTTGGATTTTTTGTTGCTATGACCATGTGGAACATTGCTGAAGTTTTTGCATAAATCTAAGCCAATAACATTGCCACACAGACCTGTGTTGTTCCTCAATGCTTCAAATGTAATGTTATGAAAGGCTGAATTGTTTGGAAGAGAGCCCTCTAATTGGTTGTATGATATGTCAATTGAAGACAAGCTTGACATACCATCAAAACTGGATGGAATGGTGCCAGAGAGACTATTATGTGAGAGGTTCATTGTTATCAAACTTCTCAACTCTCCAAGTGCTGCTGGTATTGTTCCCCTGAACATATTTTCACTAAGATCTAGTTCTTGAAGAGCTTGTAGTTGACCAAACTCAGGGGGAATGCTTTCCTCAAATTTATTTTTGCTCAAATTCAAGAGCCATAACTTGTAAAGTCCCCCAATCTCTTTGGGGACTGAGCCACTTAAATTATTGGCTGCCAACTCCAAATTTTCAAGTTGACTGAGTGATCCTATTTCTATAGGAATTTTGCCTGTAAGTTGGTTATGGCACAGAGAGAGTCTATTCAACAAAGTCAACTTCCCCAATTCCTTTGGAATTTCTCCTATGAGATGATTTGTAGAAAGATTAAGTTCACCTAGATTGGTTGCCTCCCCAAGTTCAGGTGGTATACCACCAGAAAGATTGTTGTTGGAAATCTTGAGACTTCTGAGATTACCACACTTGCCCCACTTGGATGAAAGGTGGCCATACAATTTATTGCCACTTAGATCGATGTAGTTCAAATTTGGATGTACACCAAAAGCATTTGTGATATTATCAACTAATTGGTTACCGTCAAGCCTAAGTCTCTGAAGTTTGGAGCAATTCCTCAAGCTTCTTGGAATTGGACCAGTGAAATGGTTCCTATCAGCACAAAACCTGAATAATAATCCACCAAGGCAAATATGTTCTGGCAAATGCCCAATGAACTCATTTTCATGTAGTTGTATGTCGATCAAATTGGTAATGTTATTCATTTCTAGTGGAATGCTGCCATTGAGTTTGTTCATTGGCAATTTTAGCTTGGTTAGCTGTGTCAAATTTCCCATGGTGTAAGGAATAGATCCTGAAAGACTATTATTCCCAAAGTGAAGATATTTCAAATTGACCAACTTTCCCATTGAGGCAGGAATTGATCCCGAAAGTCTATTGGCCCCCAAAGTCAAATGGGTGAGATTTGTGAAGTTTCCAATGAAGAGTGGAATTGGCCCATAGAGGTTATTTCTTGACAATTTGATGACTGTCAGGGAATAGAGTTTTTGGAATTCATCAGGGATGGGACCTGAGAGATAGTTGTGTTTGAGGTGAAGTTCTTGTAACTTGCTCAAGTTTCCAATTGTAGAAGGAATTGAACCAGAAAGGTGATTATTTTGAAGTGATAGAACTGTCAAACTCCTCAACCTCCCAATTTCAATTGGAATTTGGCCAGTGAGATTACACATATCAATATTAAGATAACGTAAAGTGCTCGATGCCCCTATTTCTTGAGGGATAGAACCACTTAAAAAATTATTGGCCATAATCAATGTAAAAATACTAGACAAGTTTCCAATTTGAGGGGGAATGCTTCCATAGAACAGGTTGGAACTTATATCTATATCATGGAGGTTAAGGAAGGATGAGAAGTTGAGGTTATGAAGTGCACCTTTTAGCCCAAGACTTGTAAGATTGATCATGGAGACAGACATGGAATCATAACATAAAATTCCTTTCCAGTGATTGCAAGGACTAGTTCCATTCTTCCAAGAAGACAAAGTAGATTGGCTTTGGTAGTCAAGGCTGGCTTTCCACTTTAACAGAGCATTTGCTTCACCATCTTGTGCAGCGATAGATACAAAAGAAGCAGTGGTTGAAAAACCCGTAACGTAGGATGAAGAGAACATAAGGAAGACAAAGAAGAATGTGCAGAGAATCTGCCACAATAATGCTGGAAGCGAAGTGGAATCGGCATTTGAAGACATGGATACCATGATTTGGTTACTTTGAATTCTTTTAATCATAAATAGTTTCAAAGATAGAATGAGTGCGAATATAAATGGCGGGGAGGGGGTGTTTTGCGGACACACTTCAATGTTTATAAATATTCAACTGTTCATCATATTAAAAATTTGGAAAAATTTTAATTGGGTGTTTTGCGAGACATTGAACAATAGGTATTGTATGACCCCACAAGAAATTTACTTTCCACTAGGAGCATGGAGCTTTGCTTACTTTTCAAATTCTAA
Source organism: Gleditsia sinensis (assembly GCA_037074535.1). NCBI lineage: Eukaryota > Viridiplantae > Streptophyta > Magnoliopsida > Fabales > Fabaceae > Gleditsia > Gleditsia sinensis. Next base: position 17,069,931 of record CM073470.1, read on the forward strand.
GTTATTTCCATTTGCTGTCTTTTCTCCAATAGTTGTCTTCATAGTGTCGTTTTTGTAGAAGATTTTCACCTTGTGGACTCAAATGATCTCATTCATGACTTAGAATAGCGAAATTGTTTTTGCACTGCGTATGTCAATTATTTGATTATCTACATTTTTCAGAATATAGAATTCTTAGCATAAAATATCAATATGAGAATCAAGATATTGAAAAGTATAGGGATGTTATAACGTTAAGATTTAGATAAGAAAATCGCTGTGCGGAGTGGTCAGTCAATCTTAGCCTTAAGCTCTCTTCAGGATTATATTATGAACTTATAATTTTATATTGAGACATATTTTGAAATTATTAAAACACTGAACAAAAAATTGAATGGAATTCTATCTTAATAGTTTGGATTTTATTATTTGCAATATCTAAGTCAATGTCTATCTTATAATTCTGTATACCTATCTGCATCCGTGACTCAATCATCAAGACACTTGCCAGCGTATGTCTTCCTCAAAGCAAAACCAAACCCTAAACCCATGAAAGAGTCTACTATCCAAAAGAACAATGGATCTTGCTTACTTTTCAAATTCCAAATGAATCCATTTGCTGCGTCTTTCTTAGGTAGTTGTTGTGCTCACAGTGCCACCTTATTATGTAATACACTCAAACGACCTTATTCTTTGACTTAGAAAAAAGGGGATTATTTTTCATCATATAAATATAAACTATTCTATTTCAGTATAAATTCAGTATTATACAGTTTATCAATTGAGATGATGGCAGGCGGGGAAGTTGGAATGAAATAATAATATTTTGGGCAATGGATGTAGGAAGGTAACAGGAAAACGCATATGACTACAAAACTGAACAATCACCTGGATGGTGACCAGCTTTGAAGAATGACGCAAATGGGAGTCCAGAGCATGCCAAAGTTATATGTATACTACAATTCACATAGGCTTGTACAATTCATATAGGCTGGTACAATTATAAATATATTAAAAAAATATTTATTATATAATCATTTTCATTCAATTATCTAAGATACTTGGATAAGTTATATGTATCTAATTTAAACATAAAGTCATCTAAGATATGGTGCCCTAGTCTTGCAAGCACTGGCATAGCTAATTTCGTAACGAAATCATTTTTGCAATTGATTCATTGCGAACTGACTTGGCCATGTGGTTAAACTGATAACCAATGTGTCTTAAGGTAATTGAAAAAGTACGAGTAAATGCTATGATGAATAAAGATCGCAAAGAATCAAACAGGCTTTCATAAATTACTTTATAAATTAACAAATATTTCCTTTTACAAATAACTTATTTTGTATATTATTATTTCCCTATAAATTGATAATAATCTTGACTACAATTAAATATTTATATATTGATTTATCAAAGTGAAGCATATTATGTTAACTATTTTACTTTTAGAAATTATATTAAAAGATAAAAGATATATTGAAAAATATGTTAAAAAAATTAAAAATAAAGTCTAATTTTATTTTTATTTTTTTCTTACTAGATTTGTTAATGCTAAATTATATACAAATTATGATCAAATCTATACAAACATCCTACAGCATTATATAATTTTGTTAATTACAATTTTTTTTTTCAAAGGACCAGTAGTTAACTAGTATACCTTGCTTTATTCTTACTCAAGCCACGAAACTCATACATGGCACAATGACAGCAAGGTTTACAGCACAAAAGAAAACAAGGGAAGGCAGGATATACATAAGACTCACAAATTACTTTAAAAATTTCAATATTCCATGAGTTGCCCAAGTAAGATGGTGGCAAACGCGTCTACAAAATTAGGTTTTGGCCTCAACATCACTCCCTCAGCAAATGAGTTTGTGGGTTGAGGAAGCCATGAGTCCATCACATCTTTCAAAAGCAAATCATAAACTGTTTCGGTCTCTGTCAGAGAAGAAATAAACTCTCCTGGATGCGTTCCCATAAGGATAAAGTCAGAACTCCGAAGTTATACACATCACATTTCTCATTCACTTGCAAAGTGAAAGCAATCTCTGCACCATATTGAAATATAAGAGTGGCGTTATTATGCATAAAGCACCAATAGAGTTGTTAGAGCTTGGTTGCCTAGTTTTCGAAGGAAAAAATACCTAATGTTTCAAAAGTTGTTGTTTTTTTTTTTTAGTTTTTATATGCGTTTGGCAAAGCCATAAAAATGCCTTTTAATGATACTAGAATCTATTATCTTGCTATGGGGAAAAAACAGCAAATTAAAACTTCTATTTTTAAGTAGAATTTGAAGCATAAATTAATTTCTTTTTGAACAAAAACACTCTCAATGAAAATAAAATATTACAAATATTATCCAACAAAATTGTCATTCTTCGAAATATTTCATTTTAAATAATTTTGAAATAGAAAGTAACATAATATTTTCAAAGATGGGCCAAACAATAATAAAAATTCAAAAAAAAATGCTTATAAAGTGATTTTCCTAGATGCTTATTATTTCTTTATTACAATACATTTTAAAATAAAGCCGTTTCAAGTATTAAAAAAATTGAAAGCATGACCAAATTGTTTCTCAATGTTAAATCAAAGTGCAACATTTTATAAAATGCAAACAAAATGGCCTAACCTGGAGCAGCATATCCAAAGGAGCCAGCAAAGGAGGTCATATAATTTGAGTCATGCTTCAGAAACTTAGCTATTTCAAAGTCAGTGATGGTGCAAATGGAATAATGCATGAACCAAACCTTTGACAACATTCACCCTCCTATTCCAATCAAGTGCAACTACTTGTTCTTCATTTTTTAATATCTTATCCAATCTGCAACGTTCTGAACCTCTAAAACTAAGAAGGAGAGTTTTGGATTTGAAAAAAGATCTAAATAACTTCACAATGTTACGATGTTTCATTTCTATCAAGGTTCAAATCTCACTTGTAAAAGCTTTGATTGGAAACTTCTGCATTTGGATTTGAATGGAGTTTCTTTACAGTAAAAATTTGACCTGTGCACAATTCAGCCTTATACACACTTCCTTGCCCTCCTGCCCCAATGAGATAATTATCATTGAACTCCTCTGCATTTGTTTTCTTTGAGTATCGACAGATTAGAATACATGAAGATCCAACAGCTACTAGCATCAGTGTGCCCAAAGAAAGGAGTAATATCAATAGCTTGACTTTTTTGTTCTTACTAACATGTGTGTCGTTGCTGAGTTTTTTACATAAATCTAAGCCAGTGACATTACCTCACAAACTTGTGTTGTTTCCCAATGCTTCAAATGAAATGTTATGAAAGACTGAATTGTTTGGAAGAGAACCCTCTAATTGGTTGTATGATATGTCAACAGATGACAAGCTTGACATACCATTAAAATATTAATGGTGCCAGAGAGACTATTATGTGAGAGGTTCATTGTTATCAAGCTTATCAACTCTCCAACTGCTGCTGGTATTGTTCCTCTCAACATATTCTCACTGATCTAGTTCTAGAAGAGATTGTAGTTGACGAAACTCGGCTTTCCTTGAGTTTATTTCTGCTCAAATTCAAGAGCCAAAACTTGTTAAGTCCTCCAATCTCTTTGGGGATTGATCCATTTAAATTATTGGCTGTGAAATCCCAGTTTTTAAGTTGATTAAGTGATCCTACTTCTATAGAAACTTTGCCTGAAAGTTGATTGTGGCTCAAAGTCTACTCAACAAAGTCAACTTCCCCAATTCTTTTGGAATTTCTCCTATAAGATGATTTGAAGAAAGCTTATGTTCAACAAGATCGGTTGCCTCCCCAAGCTTTGGTGGTATACCACCAGAAATATTGTTGTTGAAAATCATGAGGCTTGTTGAGATTACCTCACTTTCCCCACTTGTATGCAATGTGGCCATCCAATTTATTGTCACTCAGATTGATGTAGTTCAAATTCGGATATATACCAAAAGCATATGTGATATTATCAACTAATTGGTTACCCTTAAGCCTGAGTCTATAAAGGTTGGAGAAATTCCTCAAGCTTCTTGGAACTGGACCACTGAAATGGTTCATAGCAGCACCAAACCATGCTAATGATCCACCCAGGCAAATTTGTTCTGGCAAATGACCAACGAACTCATTTTTGAATAGTTGTATGTAGGTCAAATTGGTAATGTCATTCATTTATAGTGAAATGCTACCACTGAGTTTGTTCATTTGCGATTCTAGGACGATAAGCTGTGTCAAATTTTCTATGGTGGCTGGAACATGAACAAGCCTAAAATTGAGGTGTCTCAGTTAGGGTGTAATTTGAAGAATAATTATATGTTATCATATTAAATAGAAAAATAGCTAAATGGATAAGGTGCCCTTTGGAGGTCCTCAATAGCCATTTCATTAAGGACCGTTCATCGCTCTAATGAACTCCATCCAAGCAAGCACGTGGCATGTAACAAGTGTCTCTGAGGGAGATATAGATAGGAAGGCTCAATAGATTTTGGAATAAAAGTTGTCGGGTATATACTAATTAAGCTGATAAGTAAATTAGGAATGCAAGTATATGAGAGACATTTTTTTATTTTATGAAATTTCCCTTTTACACGCTTGTATAATTTTTATATCTCCATTTATAATTAGTTTCATTACTTATCTTCAATCTATCTAAAATTTGTTTTTCAAAATTTACATTATATTAATAATAGTGAAACACGACCAAGGGAAATGGTTGCATCACGGACAGGCAATGATTTACCATTATTTAAGTAAATCAACCACTTTCACGCTTTTTCAATCAAATGACAAGTAGGAAAGAAAGAAGCATAAGCATCTCATGATACTCGCCATACACAAGCTAAAGAGAAATTTTGTGTTTGAAATTTGAGAATAAAGAAAATTAAAGTTGGAAGCATACATTTGACGCTTCTAATATGTTATAAGTAAACACGGTAATAATGAAGATATCACGGATTAAGCAATGACACTTGACAAATTAGCCATATAAATATAATCAAGTTTGATTTTAGAATGGCATTGTATATACTAATCAAACCAAGGAGTCACTCTCAGTTAACCTAGAAGGTCAAGTTACTTGGTTGGTCCCCAAATTTATCCTAAGCAATGCCATGAATTTTCTACACGGCATGTGGCTTTCAGATTTGATCACTAATGCTACAATCATACACAAAACAATTATCAAGTTTTCCATTGACGATGACCAAATAAATTAGTAGACTCCAAGTTTCCTATTAAGGTAAGAATTGATCCCGAAAGTCTATCGATCCATAAGAACAATACTGTGAGCTTTGTAAAGTTGCCAATGAAATTATTAAAACACTAAATAAAAAATTGAATGGAAATATATCTAAATATTTTAGATTTTATTACTTGCAATATCTAAATACTGAATGGAAAAATTTTAATTGGGTGTTTTACGAGACATTGAACAATAGGTATTGTATGAACCCAGAAAAAAATGTTTTGGTATGAAAAATAATTCGTGTCTGATATTGAGATTTTTTTCCCAATTTAAAATTATTTCAATTTTTTAAATAAAATTGTTATAAAAAATAAATAAACAATTATTTTCAATTTTTGCTTCAATCCACTATTATTAGTTTACTATCGCCTCTGTTATATATCAGGCCAACATTACCATCGATGCTCGTTGAGGGGCTGCACTAAGATCTAAATAACAATTTTGAAAATTAATCAAGTTTGGGTCTAGACTTAGACCTTAACATTTCAATTTGTGCCAAATTAGGAATGTTTAAATTGTGCTAGTCTTGAGTCCAACTATTTGTGTGTGTAAACGAAATTACATCTAAATTTTGTTAGTATCTCTTACATATGTTTGCCTCAAAGCAAAGACAATAACTTGTTGCTAGATTACAAATTCATTCTTATCTATTTTATTTTAAAATTTAGAAGTTAGCACAAAAAATCAATATATGATAATCAAGATATTAAAAAATTATAATTATGTTATAAACTTATAATTTTATATTAGACATATTTTGAAATTATTAAACACTAAACAAAAAATTGAATGGAATTCTATCTAAATATTTTAGATTTTGCAATATAAAAGTCAATGTCTATCTGATAAGTCTGTATACCTATCTGCGTCCATGAGTCAGTAGCGTCAAGACACTTGCCTGCATATGTTTGCCTCAAAGCAAAACCAAACTCTGAACCCAAGAAAGGGTTTACTATCAAAAGAACAATGGAGTTTGCTTATTTTTCAAATTTCAAATGAATCCATTTACTGTGTGTCTTTCTCAGGTAGTTGTTGTCTTCATAGTGTCATCATATTATGTAATGGACTCAAATGACCTTGAAAGAAAGGAATGATTTTCCACCACGTAAATTTAAACTCTTTCAGTATTTGGAATGAAATAATAATATTTTGGGTAATTGGTGTAGGAAAGTAAGAGGAAAATGCATATCCCTGCAAAACTGAACGATCAAGTGGATAGTGACAAGCTTGAAAAAGTCCAGAGATAGCAGCTACAAGTAAACCAATCTGATAGAGGGAGCACCTAGCTAAATATTATCTAATTGAATAGCTCCAATATAATAGTCCAATACAGGGGGGTCAAGTTTAATTACTTGAATTGTATTTAGATTTGTATATAATAAAATTTATACTTTTTATGCACAGAATCTAGAAGAACATTCTTGCTTGATATGTCACGATGAACTATAGGACATGAGCAGCCACGGTAAATATGGAATAATGTGTGAACCATAAATTGATCATCTAATGAGCTCCAGATGACCTTATTCAATGACTTAGAAAAAGGGAAATTGTTTCTCACTACATATACCAATTATTTGACTACAAATTCATTGTTATAAAAATAAAAAATTTCAACTCACAAACTTGTGGATCAAATGGTAAGTAAGTTTGAGTTCAACAGTTGAGGAGCTTTTACAATGTCAAAGATTTGAGTTCACAAAGTAACAGGAAGCCTCAGTACGCATAACAAAATTAACATGATACCCAAAGGACATGGGATACTAGTGCTAGAAAAATAAAAAATTACAATATTTACAAAAATGAGGTGTTTTGAATTATACTATATTCAGTGCAAGAAAAACGCTAAATATAGCAGGCATTGCTAAAAACTGATGCTATTTTATAAATTTAATGGCAGTCTTATGTCTGCTATATAAAGTTACAACAATTTTCTTTAAACCGTTGAAATTTTAAAATCGCGGTAATTTTACGGTGGTTGTTTTAAAAGCACTGAATATGAAATAAGTGAGAGTAAAAAAATTCAAGAGGGGAGTGGATTGGGTTATATAAAAATTATGCCACTTTTGAAACAATATGGTTTGATCACTCGAAAACCTATATAGATATCTTCGAGCAAGTATAATAGTTTCAAAAATAAGTGAATAAATGGTATTATATATAATTAAAATATTAAGCACTAATTTCAAATATGATATCACATGATTAACTTAGAATATTTGTAAATGACTCAAATTTATAGTAGTGCAGAAAATTAACCCGATACTGTATAAATGAAAAGAGATAGGGAGAGAAATTGGTTTTACACTTGCTTACGAGAAACAATCACTCTCCTATACTTCCAGTTGCTAGAAAGATAGAAGTCTTACACAAGAATGATGAGAAGAGAAAGAATACTAAACAACTTAAGGCTACGCTCAAGGTTCAAAAAACTCTCTCAAAAGAGCAGATATGCCAGAGGAGCTACTAGCCGTTGCTAAAATTCCTCCTTGATGGTGGTTGACCATTGAGAAAAGATTGAGCTGAATTTGTGCAAGATATTGTCTGGTTTGAGCTAACTTAAAAATTGTGTAGCTGTTTCAAAATCAAAGCAATCAGAAAATCAAAATCTTCCTTTGTAATTCTTGCAACTAGCCATTACTAGCCGTTGAGTCATCATTTTCTCCTTGATATAGATGTTGTGTTTTAAGTCTCCTAAACATATCTGTTGAATAATCTCCTTCTATAGAGCCTATGCACATTTAAAGGTTTAAGAAATTTCATCTTTTACCTTAAGATAACAATTAAGTTGAAGATCATTAAAGTTGCAAATAATATGAAATAAATGCCTCTAAATCATTTATGAAATAGTCACATGTGATTTACCATTAAGTATCAAAACATCCAGTTAATATAGTTTGTTATCATCAAAATCTCTCCAAATGAATGTAGAAACTTTGGAGCTAACAATAAAACCCACCAAACCCCTAAATCTGAAAACCATGGAGCGACTTCCCCCACATTATCGCCAACTTTGAATGTTTCTCCAGCAGCCCATGTGCTATAATTCCCTGAAAGGGCCATCCAGCGCTGCTTCTTACAATACGGTCCACTCCATATACAGTGGGAGCAGCCAGCAGCAAAACCAAGAAAGAAGCAAACGAGCATGTGCTTCATATTACAGAAGTGGAAGGGACAAGTGCCACCTGCGATTGCTCAAATACTAGGTGCTCCGGCGGTAATTTTCTTTTTATACGTAGTTGATCAAATTTTGTTCTTTTTGACAAGAATATGCCTGAGTTTTGTGCTGAAAATTTGTGCTGGATATATTTGTGTTTGCAAAAGAATTCTCAGCTTGACATTGAGAATCTTATTACCACTTGAATATGGTAAGTCCATACGTAATATCTGATGTTTGACTTTGTGTTGGAATTTGACATTAAGAAATTGACATGTTGTGTGAGTTTCTGATGGAAATTGACATTGAGAAATCTCATTACGTCGGAGCTTCTATATTGTTGTGACATGTTGGTCAATTTGATGCATTAGGATAAAGTATGGTATGATGCTTGTTAATTTTACTCTTCTGTGTTAGTACTCTTTTATTTAATATTTAATAAGGAGGAATATAGAAGAGGAATGGATGGAAAGAAACTCTTTCTTGTTTAGGTCTTTAAAATTATGAGTTAAGAAAATGGAAGTGAACTGATTACCTTTCGATTCCTCAAACTCTCTTTCAAAGTTGGAGACTAAAGAAAAGGCAAGATCGATGTTTTAATTATGTATATATTAAATTTATGAATATTATAGTGAAAAAAAAATTTAAAGTTTTTTTGTATTTTCTCTTTCTCTTTCTTCCTTCCTTAACTTAGGATTGCCGTAATATATTTGGTGTGTGTAGTAGTAATTTTTTTTGATACGTGGCTATAATATATTGTTATCAATTGTTTAATAATTTAGGATTGCTTAATGTTATATTTCGGTCTCTTGATCAAAGAAGTGCTCTCTTCCCCAGAGCAAAGGGATTTTTCAGCCACCATGACTCATCAAGAAGAACAAGAAAATTAATGTCATTGTGATTCATGATTTTAGCAATACTAGATGGTTCTTGTAAGTTTTGTATTTTAATACTGTTTGGTGTTTTGTTTTTACAATTTGATGGGTTATGAACATTTAGACTTTAATTAGATACTATTTTGTTTCTTCAAAACTATTTTCATTATATTGGATTGGATAACAATTTTTAGTTAAGAATTTTTTAAAATCAATATTGTGTATTTTGCTTTTGAATGTCTTGTATTTATTAAGAATGCATAAGGCATTTAGTTGAAATTGAAATGAGTAAAATTAAAATTACAAAAATATAAAAACATTCTGGGAATTTAGCAGCAGCTCTGAAACCACCCTAAAAATATGTCAACGCAAAAAAAAAAAAATAGCAGCGGTCTTACAAGCACTCCTAAATCCAAATTAACAGCGGTATTAACAGCCGACCCGAAAAGTCGCTGCTAGATACCTTTTGGCAATCATTTTAGATTGTGTTTAGCAGCGGTCTTAAAAGCGCTACTAGATCCAAATTAACAGCGGTGTTAACAGCAGACCCAAAAAGTCGCTGCTAGATACATTTTGACAATCAATTTAGATGGGGTTTCAAAATGCCGCTAAAATATTTAACACAGTCAAAAACCACCAACCGCAGCAAAACGGTTAAATGACGCGTGCTAAAAGGTTTTTTTTAGCACTTTTTTCATTTTTTAAGTGATTTCTTCTCCAAATATATAAATATTTACTTGTTAGGTTACTTAATTTTTGAAATTAAAATATTTAAATATAATATTATAACTATAATTGATTGATAAAAGATTTTGTAATAAGATATGTGTAGTGTTTGTTTATGCTTTTATATTTTTATAATTATATAATATAAATTTAGATAATAAATTATTTATACTTTTTATCATATATTTTCTATATTTCAATTTAATATAAAATTAAAGAGTTAATTAAATTAATCAAAATGAATGTTTAGTACAAAAACAATTTTAATTAAATAACCTTTTAGTAATCTCATCCGCCCTTTACTGCAAAACTTGCGAGAGGGAAAGTGGGTCTTGGCTTAACCAATTTCATTTGCAAAGCATGAAATCTATACAAACATAGTACATCAGTCAATCGTACCTTTCTTTATTCTTCAAGCCACGAACTCATACATGATACAACGACAACAAGGCTTACGGTACAAGAGAAAACAAGGGACAACATTACATACATATATATAAGATTCACAAATTACTTCAGAAAGTTCAATATTTCATGAGTTGCCTGTTATGGTTGACTCCATGGTTGGGCGAGAATGTGAGTTTTCATACAAGCAAGCAAGCTAATTTTGAGATTAACATCACCTCCTCAACAACTAACTTCGTGGGTTGAGAAAGTGTCTTTGTCAGAAAAGAAATAAACTCTCCTGGATGCTTTTACATAAGAATTTCCAGACTTAAAACTCCAAAGTTATACACATCACATTTCTCGTTTACTTGCATAATAGAATCAATCTCTGCATCATGTTAAAATATAAGAGTGGTAATATTATGCATAAAGCACCAACACAGTTTATCAGAGCTTGCTTGACTAGCTTTGGAAGAGAAATAAAACTAATTAATAAAAGTTTTTTTAGTTGTTATATTTGTTATGTCAAGACATAAAAATGTTTTTTTTAATTATACAAGAATCTATTTTCTCGCTATGAGAAAGTAGTAATTTGTAACTTCTATTTTTAAATAGAATTTTTGAAGCATAAATTAATTTCTTTATGAACAAAAACACTCTTAAACAAAATAAAAAAAATTACAAGTACTATCCAACATTATCATTCTTCTAAATACGTCCAATTTAATAATTTTGTAATAGAAATGAATATTTTGAAAGACGGGTCAAACACATGACATTGAAAAAAAAATGTTTATTAAATTATTTTGTTAGATGCTAATTTTTTCTTTGTAATTACAATGTAGTTCAAAATAAAGTAGTTTCAAAGAAAAATAAAATACTGAAAGCATGACCAAACTGTTTCTTAGTATTAAAGCAAAGTGTAGAATTTATAAAATACAAACAAAATGGCCTAACTTGGAGCAGCAAACCCAAAGGTGCCAGCAAATGGTGTCATATTGTTTGAGTCAGGCTTCAAAAACTTTGCCATTACGATGTCAGTGATGAGAGCTTCGTGATATTCTCAATCTAGAAGAACATTCTTGCTTGATATGTCATGATGAACTATAGGACATGACCAGCCATGGTGCATGTGAAATATAGCATGAATCAAACCTTTAACAATCTTCACCCTCCTATTCCAATCAAGTGCAATTCTTGTTGATTTTTTTAATATCTTATCCAAGCTTCAACATTCTAAAATCTCTAAAACTAAGAAGAGTTTTGGATTCGAAAAAAATCCAAACAATTTCACAATGTTACGATGTTTGATTTCCATCAAGACTCGAATCCCACTAGTAAAAGCTTTAAGGTTGGAGACGTCTACAGTTGGATTTGAATGGAGTTTCTTCACAGCAAAAATTTGACCTGTGAACAACTCAGCATTATACTCTGCTTCTTTGCCCTCCCATCCCAATGAGATATTTGTAATTGAAATCCTCTATGGTCTCAATAACTTTTTCATGCATAATTTCCCAATAAAACACCATACGGAGAAAAGATTTTGAGCTTATGCTTCTCTATCTTGGTTTTTTGTTTTCTTCGTGTCTTGACAAATTATAAAACTTAAAGGTACAATTGCTACTAGCATTAGTGTACTCAAAGAAAGGAGTAATACCAATACCTTGACGTTTTCTTTCTCATGACCATGTGGGTCGTTGCTGAATTTGTGGCATAAATCTAAACCAGTAGTAACATTACCACACAAACCCGTATTGTTTCTTAATTATTCAAATGTAATGTTTCTAAAAGGTTGATTATTTGGAACAGAGTATAAAAGTATAATGTAATCGTGTGTTTTATTTACTAAGTACATGAATATATATATACAAGGTATACAAGGTTTAACCTACTCTAACCCTAAGTATTTGAATATTTGAACGTATACAAGAATCTAGAAAGTAGTTACATGAGGGTTATCTCTATCACGCCCCCGCAAGATTGAGTTCCATCAAGAACACCAATCTTGACTCTGAGTTCATCAAAATAGTGACAAAGGCAGTGGTTTAGTGAGGATATCAGCTAGCTAAGATTTAGAGAAGACATGTTGAATGCAAAGTTGATTGGAAGAAACACATTCTCGGACAAAATGATAATCAAGTGCTATATGCTTCATGCGAGAGTGAAACACCGGGTTTGTACATACATAGGAGACACCAATGTTGTCACAATAGACAGTGAGGATGGAGGAGGGTGAAAGCCCGAGTTCAATAAGTAGATTTAATAGCCATGAGGTTTCTGCAGTGGTTGAGGCAACTGCTCGATACTCAACTTCTGTAGATGAACGTGCAACTGATCTTTGCTTATTTGAAGACCATGAGACAGCATTTGAGCCCATGAAGACTATGTAGCCCGAGGTGGAAGTGCGATCATCTTTGTTACCAGCCCAATCCGTATCCGAGAAAGCATAGAGATGCAGAGGAGACGCTGAAGTAAGGGAAGACCAAAGTGAATGGTAGCCTTGAGATACCTGAGAATACGCTTGACTGCCTGAAGATGAAGGGTGGTAGGAAGATGCATGAACTAAGATAATTTGTTGACAGTATAGCCAATGTCTGGAAGTGTCATGGAGAGATATTGAAGTGCTCCAATGATGCTGCAATATTTTGTAGCGTTAGTTAGTAGAGAGCCATCAGCTAGTTGAAGAGAAACTAAAGTAGACATTGGTGTGGAAACACCCTTGGCAGTCATGTTAGTCTTGGTTAGAAGATCTTTGATGTATTTATGTTGTGAAAGAAATAAACTAGCAAAGTTGGGAATGAATTCCATGCCCAAGAAATAAGATGGAGCACCAAAGTCTTTGAGAGAAAACCGTGATGCAAGAGATGCACAGAACTGAGCCAAGAATGAAGCATTATTCCCTGTAAGTAGAAGATCATCGACATAGACTAGAAAATAAGCCGTGACAGAACCAGTATTATAGATAAAAAGAAAGCCATCAGTGAGGGAGTTTTTGAACCCAAAAGACAAAAGAAATTGGGCAAGCTCAAGGTACCAAGCATGAGGGGCTTGCTTGAGTCCATATATCGCTTTATGTAATTTACAGACATAGATAGGATGAGTTAAATCTTCATGTCCAGGTGATTGAGACATATATACTTCATCGTGTAGTGTTCCCTGGAGAAAGGCATTGTTTACATCCATGTGTTTTAGAGGCCAGTTATTGTGTAAGGCAATGGTAAGGATGGCTTTAACTATTTGGGGTTTGATAACGGGGTTGAAGGTGTCTCGATAATTGATGCCCGGTATTTGGGAGAACCCTTTGGCAACAAGACGGGCTTTAAACCGGTCTATCTCACCAGAGGGTAATCGTTTGATGCGGAAGACCCACTTGCACCCAACAATGTTTGCATTAGCTAGAGGAAGTACTAAGGTCCAGGTGCAGTTGCGGGTAAGAGCTTGGAATTCATTTGACATGACAAGTTTCCATTCAGGACTACGAAGAGCTTGTTTATGGGAAGCAAGTTCGATGGTGGATGGTAGAGGATGTTTAGTTGTGTAGAGGTTAAAGGGAACTTTCGATTTCAAGATGTTGTTCTTTGAGTGAGTGATGATTTTTCTGGGAGAGGGAGAAGAGCAGGAAAAGGGTGGAAGTGACGTTGGGTCAAGAATGGGAAAATTGGATATAGGAAGGGTAGTGTTAGAAGACAAGGATGGGGAGTGAGTAGTAGAAGAGGTTGGTGGAGATGAAGAGGATGAAGAGGGAGGAGACTGGGAAGAGGTAGGGTTGAGAGAGAAAGGACCCGAGGGAAGATTGTATGGAGAGGAAGAGGAAGAATGAAGAGGAGAGTCAGAAGTTTGAGATACGAAAGGAGAGAATGACGCAGAGGAAGAAGGATGGGAATTAGAAGGGATAACGTAATAATAGGAGATAGGGATGGATTCAAGAGATGTAGTGGATGAGGCAGAGGTGGGTCGATACAAAGATAGATTTTGATAAGGATAAGTGGGTTCGATAAATTTCACGTACCGAGATACGAAGAATTTGGAGTAAGTGAAATCAAAATAAATATAGCCATGTTGATCAGTTGAATAACTTAAGAAAACGCACTGGGAAGATTGAGTGCTAAGTTTGTTAGAGGAATATGGGCATAACCAAGGATAGCATAGGCAATCGAAGGATTTCAAATTTTGAAGATGAGGGTCATGTCCAAAGAGCCGCATGTAGGGGGATGACATGGAGAGGATGGGTGTGGGTAATCTATTGATAAAGTAACTAGCAGTTTGAAAAGCAAAAGACCATAATGAAGTAGGTAAGGATGCATGATGGAGGAGTGCAAGTCCGGTTTCAACAATATGGCGATGCTTGCATTCTGCTAGCCCATTTCTTTCAAGGGTATACGGAGGGGAGGTGAAGAAGGAGATGCCATTATTATTAAAATAGTGTTTAAGCTTAAGAAATTCTCCCCCATTATCTGAGTGAAAACATCAGATAGGAGTGTTAAAATATTTCTCAACAAGAGTGCGAAACCTTATGAACGTATCATGAACATCTGATTTTTGTTGTAATGAATATAGCCATGTATAACGCGTGAAATGATCAACGAAAATTACGTAATACTTGAATTTATTGATAGAAAGAACTGGAGTAGGACCCCATACATCAGCATAAATAATATCTAAAGGTTTAGATGAAAAAACATGAGATTGAGTAAAAAGGAGTCGATGACTTTTATTACATGAACAAGAAACACAATTGAATGAAGGAACTGTATGAACTTTAAACTTGTCAACCAGATGATGAAGAATGCAAGCATGAGGAGGACCAAATTTGTGATGTCAAAGAAGAGTGGAGGCTTCAGGTTGAGCAGCAAGAGCTCGAGGAGTAGTGATGTGTGGCGAGACTGATGGGAAAGGATAAGTGCTGCCATTACTCGAGTCTTGAAGAAGACACGCCCCTGTGATCAGATCCTTCACAGTAAAAGAAGAAGGTGAGAATTCAATAGGAACTTTATTGGTTTTGCAGAATTGATTTACGAAAATTAAATTATGAGTCATTGAAGGAACACATAAAACGTTATGAAGATGAAAATGAGAAGAGGAAGAAGAGAGTTGAGAAAATCCGAGATGTGAAATAGACAAACTTGCACCATCACCTACAAGCATTTGATTGTGACCAAGATAGTTTGGATCATTAGTGACATGATGGGACTCTCCTGAGTCAAGAAGACATGGAGAAGGGTTGAGGGGAAGGGAAGAATAGTCAGAAGTGTAAAGAGAAAGAGGTGTAGTGTAGTGAGCTTGAGGTTTTGATTGTCGAAGATGAGAAAAAAATTTAAAACATCTAGAAGTAATATGACCAGTTTTAGAACATAATTGACACACAGTGGGTGAGAAAGTTGGATTGTTTGAAGGGGATGGGAGAAGGTGTGCTCTAGAGTGAGGGAATGGAGTTGATGGTGGTCTACGTTTGTGAGGGTTAAAGCGATTTGTAACGTTGGCTGTAATGGGCATGGAGAAACTTATAGGTTCATCTTTTTTTGTGTAGTTTTCAAAATCAACAATCTTGTCTCTTAGTTCTAGGAAGGAGATTGGTGTGTTACGAGCACGTAAAGGACTAAAAATATCTTTAAACTCAAGACCAAAACCATTTAATGCATAGATGACTCAATCTAGATCATTAACCTTTTGTTGAAAAATAAGAGATATTTCATCAGCTAGGTGTTTCAGGGATTGAAGATAAGCTGTCACAGAGAGATTACCACGGGTTGCAGTTGCAAGTTTGTGCTTAAGAGCCATGAGACGTGATCGAGAGTGGTTTGTAAAAAGTGTTTGAAGATGATCCCAAGCTTTTTTGGACGTAGTCGGTTGACCAAGAAGAGTAAGAATGTATGACTCCAAAGATGACTTGAGGGCATGTAGAATGAGCTGATCTTGACAAATCCAAAAGAACAAGTCTAGATTAAGAAGAGTAATATCATTGGAAAGAGTGGTTGGGGATGGGCACGGTTTAGTTCCATCAACAAAGGACATAAGATCATGCCCTTTGAGTAATGCATCGACTAGAGAACGATAAGAGTGATAATATGGCTGATTAAGTTTGACGGGAATATGTTGAGCAGTGAAAGAAATCAGTGTAAAATCAGGATGATGAGGGATAAGGGAAGAATTAAGGAAGTTCACGTTGAGAGTAGATGATGAAGAGGTTGAGGAGGCCATTGGGAGTGCTGTGAAGCGATTGTGCTCTGATACCATATAAAAGTATAATATAATCGTGTGTTTTATTTACTGAGTACATAAATATATATATACAAGGTATATAAGGTTTAACCTACTCTAACCCTAAGTATTTGAATATTTGAATGTATACAAGAATCTAGGAAGCAGTTACATGAAGGTTATCTCTATCACAGAGCCATATGATATGTCAACGAAGGACAAGCTTGACATACCATCAAAACTAGATGGAATGGTTCCAAAGAGATTATTATGTGATAAATTCAACGTTTCCAAGATCTTTAACATTCCAAGTGATGCTAGTATTGTTTCCGTAAGCAATTTCTCGCTGATATGAAGATCTTGAAGGAATTGCAATTTGCTAAGCTCAGAGAGGATTCTTCCCTCAAATTTTTTTTTGCTCAAATTCAAGCATAATAACTTGAGCAATCCTCCAATCAATTTTGTGATTGAGCCACTAAAATTATTTGCTGCTGGCTCCAATTTTTCAAGTAGATGCAGTGATCATATTCTTGTGGGAAACTTGCCTGAAAGTTGATTTGGCTCACAGAGAGTCTACTTAGTGAAGTCAACTTCCCAAATTCCTTTGGAATTTTTTCTTTAAAATGATTTGAAGAGAGGTTAAGTTCTCCAAGGTTGGTTGCCTCTCCAAGTTTTGGCAGTATACCACCAAAAATATTGTCGTTGGAAATCTTGGGGTTTGGGAGATTAGAGCACTTACAACACTTGGTGAAAGGTGACCAAATAATTTATTTCCACTTCGACCGCCAAGTTTAAATTTGGATACATGCCAAAAGCATTTGTGGTATCCTCAACTAATTGGTTATAATCAAGCCTGAGTCTAAAAAGACTTAAGCAACCTCTCCAGCTTCTTGGAATTGGACCTCGCATCAGCAGCGAAATATGTTAGTGATCCAGCCACCAAGGAAAACTTGGTGTGGCAAATGGCCAGTGAAATCATTTTCAGATAGTTGTAAGACATAGAAATTGATAAGTTGCGTCAAATTTCCTATGGTGCAGGAATAAGTCCAAAAAGACTCTTATTTTCAAGGCTGAGATATTGTAAATTGACCAAGTTTTCTATTGAGGTAGGAGTTGATCCTGAAAGTCTATTGGTCCATAAGACCAATGTTGTGAGCTTTGCAAAATTTCCAATGAAGGGTGGGATTTCCCATAGAAGTTATTACCTGCCAATGTGATGATTGTTAGCAGATAGAGTTTTCGAAATTCATCAGGAATGGGTCCCAAAAGATAGTTGTGATCGAGGTAAAGTTCTTGTAACTTGGTAAAGTTTCCAATTGAAGAAGGAATGGAACAGGAAAGGTGATTAGTTTGTAGTGATAGAAGTGTCAAACTCCCAATTTCATTAGGGATATGCCCAGTGTAATATTCCATTTTTTTTCTTTTTTTTTTATCTATAAAATTACCAAACTACCCCCTCTTATCCTAAAGAAAAATACTAGATTGCCCCTCCCTTATTTTTTTTCTTTCCTCTTCCTTTGTTCTTCCCGCAAACACACCAACAGCATCAAGAAAAACGTAACTTCTCCTCCTTCACCCACAAATCTCTTCCTTCTTCCTCATGAGAGTTCATCTATCCATGAAAATTTACCCACTCAATCATACCATAGGAAGCAACAAAACCCCTTTATAATCAGCTGAAAATGTGACCCAAAGAGCTGCCAAAAATTAAGTAAAAATAGTAGCGCGCAAAAGTACTGTAGCACGGAGGTAAAAGCTTGAAAATTTCAATTATTTTGTTGGTTTATGAAATTTCTGGGAATAGAATCATGTTAAGGACATGTTGTATTACTTCCATGCAAATTTTTACAAGCAAATAACACCATTTGGGTACTAGATCATAAACTTTTGCTTCTGTAAACAGTACCATGAATAGTACCTATGAAAATAATTCCATATATATTTTGTTCTAAGTTGAAGTTATGCATGGAATGGTTAAGTAATTGGATTAGATTAAACAAATGCATTTGAGAAGCTATTAGTTTGGAAGCTTGAAGTTGGTATATGTATGTGATAGGAATTTTATAAGTATAAGGAAAATCCTTAAATTTTGGATTATAAGTTAGTTACTAAAGGAATTGGAAATGTACGTAAAATTATAAGTTGGTGTTAGATTGAGAAATAGAGACCCTTAGCCAAATTGATGTAGGAACTAAAAGGCTTGGTCTTGAAAGAATTATAGATTTGTATGTAATAAAATATTAGACTCATGGTAATTATATGCCATGTAGGAATGATGATTATGTGATGTTGTATCATAAGTCTCGAAGAAAGTTCTAACCAAGTTGGAAGATTGCTTAGTAGCTTGGACTTTGGAAGTGAAAGAAAAAAGGTTTCCCTCCATGAATCCTTAAAGAGTGAGTGAATATAATTTACTATAACATCTTTTCAAATCCCTCTTATGCTTATGCATTTTAAAACAAAGTTTTAATTATAAATAGCATAAATTGAATTTCATGTTTACATTGATTTATATTCTTAGAAATTATAGGACATGCAAAACAGGACTCTAATAATCCCTCTTGAGTTTATGATGAAAATATGGTGTTATGTTATACTTTATTGAATCTTATAATTGTATCATTTCTTAAATTATTTCATATGATTTATGTTATAACTGATACTTCATTATTTCATGAATATGGTGAAATTGGATTTGGATTTATGTTTGGAATGTGTCTTTGGGACTGAATGTCATGGTTTGTTTAGACTGGAATGAAAATGTTATATTTCTAATTTTGGGGAATGAATTTCTATGCCGAATCTCTGCCTGAGGAATTTCTTGGAAGGAAGGGATATATTTTGTCTTAAAAAGAATTTTAACTTCATACTTTCCAATTTTTCTTCTAGTTTATATTTTTTGTTTATAAAACTTGTTTATTCTAGAGGAATCATTGACAGAAATACTGTTAGCTAGTAACAGAGATAGTTAGTTTTGGTGTACCATGTAACCCTAACTAACAAGAGAGTTACTAGCCCTTGTGCGAAAGGACACATGAGGATTGGATTGTGAATAAGTATGGAGTTGAGGTATGTCTCCTCCAATAGTTAATGGCATTTGACCTAGTTACTTATGATGAGAATATAGTGATTTACCCGTCTTATTGCTTTGTGTTTGGGATAGTCATTATATGGAAAGGTTAGGGAGTTGAAGGAAGCTTTTCACAATCTTATGATATGAATGATGATAATGTGGTGATTTAACCGTCCCATTGCTATGTGCTTAGGATAAAACATGTATGTGGTGATTGCCTTTATCAGGCTTTGTGTTTGGGTATAAAAAAAATTATAATTATGGTTCTACTTTGAGTCCTCCTCTAAACATTTTTTTTCATAAAGAATTATCTTCTTATTTCCTTATCTGATTTTGAAATTATTGTTTATTATATTGAATCTTAAAATTTCAGAACTTCTCTTAACAAAATTTAGCCCCTTTAAACCTTTAGTTTGTTGTTATATACATTAATTTAGATAATGTTATATTCTAACATAATTTCTATTTATGAAAACTCGTGCGTATGGTCTGTTCTGTTTCAGTTATAGTAGGCTATATTTACTCACTGAGTTGTGTAAACTCATCCCCTCATATTTTATGTTTTCAGATAGCATTAAAGAGTCCAATCCGAATTCATCTGAACTTTAATAGGGTAGCAATTTTAGTGGTGAGCCCAATTGTTTCTAGGGCTCCTTAATTTTTTTTTTTATAATCTTGTCTATTTTTGTAATCTAGACTGTGGTCCGGTGATTACAGGTAGGATCTTGCTTCTGTTGTGTACTCTATGTATGTTGGTTAAGGTTATCTATATACAAGTACTGTAAGGCATGAATTAGTAAGAAGATGATTATGTATATAAATAAAATGTTCATTTTTGATATGGTGTGAGGTGATATTGTGTGCTAAATTCTAATCGTCTATTTTGTGGCTTACGATTTAAAGACTAATCCCTTATGCCATGTTAGTCATGTATCCCAAATTGGGGTCGTGACAAAGTAGTATCAGAGTTCTAGGTTTTCTTTTGATTCATCGGAGCAAAGGATTCTTTGGTAGGACCCTAAGTATGGATATGAACCGGACATATTTATACTCAAGGTGCTGTTATAGAATGGATTGAAGGCAGAATTTGAGTAAAAATTTGTATGATAGGAGTTGCTTCCTTCAAGCAGTTGATAAAGTTGGCTCCCAAGGTGGAAGAAAGAAAAGTCATTCTAGAGAAGGGCAGGGAAGCTCGATACAAATGAGGGATTGGAATGATGCAAATGACTGGATCATCGGATCAGAACTTCTCGCATAATTTGGGTGCAACTAAACAAACCCAAGGCACAGCTGTACTCAGCTCAGTCGAGAGCCTCGAAATGAGGAGTTTAAATGAGCCCAAGGTTAGAAAATTGACAACAAAGATGACTAAAGAAGAAGACGCTTATCGATGTCTAACTGATGTAGGGGAGACAAACCAGGGTTGGGACCCTAAAGCTAAGGACGGTGAAGAAGATGCAAAACAACCAAAACGCGAAACATAAAAAATTGAGATAGAGGATGGGGGAGAAGGAAAGCTCCAGATTAGAAGAGAGGAAAATGAAGACAGTGCAAAGGTTGAAACCGAGAAGGAGGAAAACATGGCAAAGCACGATGCAAAGGGCAAGGGATATGGCGATGAGAAGCCAAAACTATCTAGAGTTGGGTTGCAGAACAACGTAGAAGCAGAAGTAAGGAAGAGAATAGAAAGGGAAGGAGGCGATCGAGAGAATGCATAATTGACTAGAAATGATTTGGAAGAATGTGCTGCATCGATAAAGCTTTGGAAGAGACCGTCCAATGAAGGAGAAGATAGGTTAGGAAGGAATGTAGAAGCATCGCAGCACCTGCTATTTCCTTTGATGGTGTTCACAAAAGGACAAAATGGGATTGAAAATTGGTTAAGGAATAATGCAAAAACACGACTGCTTATTTTGCCTCTTCTGCTAACATTCACAAGAGGACAAAAAAAGGTTTGTCATTGTGAGAACAATTGGGCTAAAATGGGTAAGATTAAGCTACATTATCTGGGTTGGGCCTATAAAGAACAAAGAAAGAATTGGATTGATACAAGGGTAGACAACAAATTGTTTGAATTTTCTTTTGATCATGCTAGGCCTTACAAAAAATATCGATTGGTTGAAGTTTTTATTAAAGGCTTTTGGAGATGGGGTTGGGCCACATAAGTGAAGTCCAAATGAATATAGACTAGGTGCACAAAAAATATTTGGAAGAAGTTACACTTGGCCTAAAGTGTTTGGACCTAAAATAGTTATCCTTAATTGGATTCAGACCATTTAGAAAGAAGAGACATATTTGGATGAAGCAACAGAAGCCTCTGGATATTTTGTTAATTCACTTGAGCCCAATTGGAGTTATGGATTAATGGGAAATGGTGGGCTAGACCAAAACAATCGAAGTAACAGCAAACTTGATGTTTTAGAGGCTAAAAAAGAACAACAAAAATATGAAGAACATTTAGAAGGGAAATCAGCAAGATGGGAAGAAGTCACTTATTTCTACATCCACCACTCACCTTGAGGGCAAAGTAAAATTTCGGAGATAGAGTAATGATGGAACCATAGTTAAAGGGCAAAATAAGAGGGCTATTTTGGGATTTTATTGAGTAAGGACAGATGACACATTATAATAGGAGTGGTTAATTAGGATGGAGGTTATAAATAGAGGGAGAGGGCAGAGGTGTAAGGTATGGAAAGAATGGAATTGGGAATAGGGCTACTGGCTGCCTAGTGCCAGAATTTGGGAGAGTGCTTTGTGTGTTCATTTTTTTTCTTTTCTTTTGTATTGTTTTCTTGCTGTGTTAGTTCCACCATCCTTTTCTAGTGAACAACTCTGATTTATTTTGTTATTTTCTTTAGTATTTCAGTATTCATTCTAGTATTCCTCTACTACTTTCTTAGTGAATTTCAGATGGAGATCTAGGTCTCCATCATGAACTCATTTTTATATAGTTGTAAGTTCATCAAGTTGCTAAAGTTATTCATTTTAGGTCCAATACTGCCATTGAATTTTTTTCATTTGTAATTTTAGCTTAGTTAGCTGTGTCAAATTTTCTATGGTGGCGGGAATAGATCCTGAAGGACTATTATTCTCAAATTGAAAAAATTTCAAATTGATCAAATTTTCAATGGAGACCGGAATTGATGCCGAAAGTCTATTTGACCACAAAGTCAAATTGATGAGATTTGTAAGGTTTCTAATGAAGGGTGGAATTGGCCCATAGAAGTTATTTCTTTACAAATCGATAATTGTTAGGGAATAGAGTTTTCCAAATTCATCAGGAATGGGACTCGAGAGATAGTTGTGTTTGAGATGAAGTTCTTGTAACTTGCTGAAGTTTCCAATTGTAGAAGGAATTGAACCGGAAATGTGATTAGTTTGAGGCGATAGAACTGTCAAACTCCTCAAGCTCCCACTTTCATTTGGAATTTGCCCAATGAGACTACACATATCAATATTAAGAAAACGTAAAGTGCTCAATGTCCCTATTTCTTGAGGGATGGAACCACTTTACAAGTTATAGGCCATAATCAATGTGAAAATACTAGACAAGTTTCCAATTTGAGGGGGGAATGCTTCCATAAAACAGTTGACACTTATATCTATATCATGGAGGTTAAGGAACGACGAGAAGTTGAGGCTGTGAAGTGTGCCTCTTGATCCAAGCCTTGTAAGATTGATCATGGAGACACACATGGAATCATCACATGAAATTCCTTTCCAGTGACTGCAAGGACTGGTTCCATTCTTCCAAGAAGACAAGGTAGATTGGCTTTGGTTGTCAAGGCTGGCTTTCCACTTCAATAGAGCATTTGGTTCACCATCTTGTGCAGTAATGTGGGATGAAGAGAAAATAAGGAAGACAAACAAGAATATGCAGAGAATCTTCCACAATAATGCTGGACGCAAAGTAGAATAAGCTTTTGTAGACATGGATACCATGATTCGGTTACTTTGAATACTTTTAATCATGATTAGTTTCAAAGATAGAATGAGTGAGAGTATAAATAGCGGGTAGGGGGTGTTTTGCGGACACACTTAAATGTTTAAATATATTCAAATGTTCATCATATTAAAAATTTGGAAAAATTTTACTTGGGTGTTTTGCGAGACACTGAACATGTAAATATTAACTTATTATGTTTTTATGTCGTATTCTAAAATGGTGTGAAATGGGATTAACTTTTCTCTTTAGTGTCTCAAAATTTAATTTAGTTAAGATTTAAATTTTTTAATAAAATGAAATAGATAGAAAAAAGGTCAACTGACGTCAAGCCACTAGTAAATAATATGTAAGAGAATGATAATCTAATATTTATTCAAACTGTTGATAAATTTCTTTAATTATAAATTATCACCTTAAAAACATGTTCTCATAACATCAGTTTTTTTAAAAAAATCTGCTTTTAAAAAACAGCAATACCATTTTCAAACTTATTTTATTATTTTACTTTCCTCAACTTACCGTTTTCATTGATGGAACTCTCCAACAACGTCCGTTTCTACTTTTTGTTACCCTTCGAGAAATAAGTACCACGAAGATTGATTACAGTAATAAATAGGCCCCCTAGCGAGATATTAAGTACATGATTGACCTTGAAATTTGACGTTCAAGAGGCTGCCCATTTCGAAATGATGTGTCCTTCAGAAAGTTTTCATATTATAAGGGTTATTGAAACAACTATTATTTAAACATTGGATAGTTTAAAGTAGTAATTATTTAAAGGACAATTGATAATTTTATTTGTCACATATGATTAATTAAATTATTTTTAATATAGAAAGATGAATTACATAATAGTACATGTCAAACTAATAAAATATAAAATCTCCACCAAAATAAAATGTTTTAACACTATTATAATTATCGTTAAAACACTTAACAATTTTTTATAAAATTATCGTAAAATCAATAATATTATATCAGTTTCAATGAATTGTAAAAAAATTATTACTAAAATTTGATTTAACAATAATTTATTAGTCATTGTTAAAGGTCGTTAATTAACCATCATAATCTAAGTCCAATTCAATAAAATTATTGTTAAAATTATTAACGATAATTTAAAAAATTGTTGTTAAGATATAGAATAAGATGATTTTTAACTCGTCATGTCATTAAAACATTAAAGACAAATAATTGTCGTTAAATTAATTTTTAAATATAATTTTTATTTATATATTTTTAAATATTGTATATATCCTTTTATATAAACAACCAATTTTATATTTTTTTTTTTTATATTTTTACTTGTAAATATTTTTCTTTAATTTTTTCTTAATTTTATCACTAATTTAAATATAATACTAATATTCAAGAGAAAATCAAATAAATAAGTATACAAATTTTGCAAACAAAAATGACATTCATTAAAATTAAATTACAATGTATATCTTATAAAAAATTATATAAAATATACAATAAAAAAGGGCGACTCAGTGCACGAGACTCCCACCTGGTGGGATATGGAGAGGGGAAGATGTACGCAGCTTTACGCCCACAAGTGGAGAGACTGTTTCCAGGACTTGAACCCGTGACCTCTAGGTCACAAGACAGCAACCTTACCGTTGCGCCAAGATTCACCCTCTATATAAAATATACAATATACATATAAATTAAGTTCTCGAAACTTGAGGACCATGAGGGGGCTATGTCCATTGGCATGATCACTTAGGATTTGAAAAAATATATGTGATGTCATTTTTAGAATTCAATCGATATTTTAAAAAATTACCCTGAGACTTAAATTCAATACAAGTGCAATCTCAAACAACATTTGATTCTGAAAATTCTTGAGTAAGAAAGCTATAGTTACTTCCATTTAAAGCTATTGTGCAGCTATATCAACATAACATGTCACTTACTATGCCTCTCATTCAGTTTCACGTGTTATTCGTTCAGCTTTTTGTCGTTGCTGCTCAACCTCCCTCCTGTTCGTCCATCGCTATTTTAAGGTGTACCATCTCAGATTGTAACTCCTCATAAGAAGACCTAGATCGAGAGCTCAACCTAGCAAAGCCATGGCCAAAGACATAGGTCGGGTAAACACCCAGCTCAAGTGTTCTTTAGTTCTTAGAGCTCTAACTAATAAATAGGTAGTTGAAAGCTCCTGAAAAGAAGAGTCTTCATGCTGGATCGAACAATTTTTTCTTACAAAATCAAATAGAAAAAAATAAATCTTATTAAAAATGTATTATTACAACCAAATAAAATCAGAATATTTTATTTTCATAGAATTTAAACACTTACAAATGTTGCTCAACTCTCGTCACTAATGTATGATTTTTTAGCCTTTTTATGGACTACAATCCAAACATCTCTTCAGGTCACTAGATCCTCAACCTCAACATCCTAAAAATTTGAATAAATAATAGTGTATATTATATTTAAAATAAATTAAACTTCTAATAAATTACTGCAAAATACAAACTAACCATCTCAACTTTCTCACATATAAAGCTCTTCAAATCAATGGTATGTGGCATTATTTGATGTCTTCTATTTTATTTTTATTTTTCAGCTATATCTTAGACAATTACATAAACAAATTAGTAAGATAAACTATATATAAATTTATATATATCAATAACTAAATATAGTTATCTTGTTTTTAGCCTCAAAAGGATAGTCTGTTAAAAGTATCTAAATGAAATATTTGCAAGTTGTAATCCTTATGGGTCAATGGTGATTGTGTTTGAGACGTGATTGAGGGAAATCTATAATGGTTTAAATAATTATTTAAGGATAATATGGTTGATAATAGTATTTGACAGTTAGAATTATGTGGAAATCTGAAGTGGTTGAGACATTTTGTTTTTTATTTTAATTTTATACTAATAGATCTTATGTAAACAAGTCTCAACATTGGAAATAGTTATCCATTTTGAAATTTCTCTAGATAAATGCTCCTGCGTGTCGGGATTTGGGAACTAAATGGGAGCAAGGCTGGGCCTAATATTCTTGTACGGATCTGAGTTTGAGTATAGTGCCCTACCCGCGGCCATCCCTACACAAAAGAGTAGTGCAATTATCACCAAACCTTTAATGATCAATGTGGACATGCTTAGAATTTGGAAAGTAAAATATATTGTTGAGAAAATTGGTAGAGCAAAGGCTAAGGATAATATATATATATATATATATATATATATATATATATATATATATATATATATATATATATATATATATATATATATATATATATATATATATTATTGAAACACTCAAATGACTTTATATAAAAAATTGACCCCTAAACCACTATTTATGTTAATACTGGCCTGTCTCTCCAACAAAGTCCTTGATAGACAAATAGCCTCTAGAATTCTTCAATCTACTTTCAATCAGCAGCCTCCTCAACATTCTACCGACTACTCTTCTCGTCCACATCGTCTAACACAAAGACAAATCTCCCAAAAGTCTGTGACCTACTTTCCATGACCTTCTCCCAGTCGGTGTACACTACTTGAGTTGTACACCAAGGTACCCAACAACTTACAACTCCTTTGCTATTGCCGAAGTTTTCAATGCGCAAATCTTAGGGTCTCCATTCCTTACAACTCCCCTGTTGCACCAAGAGCTTGGACTATAACTCCCTTCATAAGAAAACCAACCAACCGACACTAAAACAGCTCCCCATGAGTAACAACAAAGTACCACAATCACCACAGCAGAACACAACAATGCATATAATTCCACTAACTATAATCAAAACCATAGTTTCATTGTTTTTGCCTTCAAACTTGTCTTGTTGACAAATACATTCTCTTTCCATTTAACTTTGTTTAATGAAACAGAGACAAAGTTATGACAATTGAAGAAAACAGAGCCAATTGACTAGTCAATTATTAGCTTCCCTTTCAATGAATAATGAACTGGATGAACGAATGGAGAAAAAGTTAACCACCACTTCCAATGAATTATGTGCTGACCCATTATTCAGTTTAGTATACTAAAACAAATGTGAAAAGAAGGGACATTGATGAAATCTCACATATTCATCCTTATCCGGAGTAAGATGAAATTGCAAAATATGAGGTTTGACTTTGACCCCCCAATACTACAAGGGTTGTTTGAGAAACAGAAACTATGAGGTCAAGGATAGATACTGATGGGGGTTGGACAAAATAGCTTTGTTTGCATTTCATTCAAGGTTATCAATATCTTAAGATCTTAGGATATTATGATCTTATCGATCCTGTGACATTGTGAATTTGGGGGATTTTTCCCTTGTTGCTAGGTTCCTAACCTCTTGGGTTGCATGGGTTGGAGAGAAAACCATAAAACCAGCTGAAACCCTTAGTAATACTACATTACTACACACTTTCAGTCTCCCCTTCCCTAATTTGTTCAAACTTCAATTTATGAGTTAAAGGATGATGGAAAGATATCATAGCACCAAAAGTCTTTTCCTTGAATAAGGAGTATTCTAGTTGCATCAAGGGTCATAGAGATAGCAAAGGAGGAGGCTTTTAAAGGTAACAGGAAGTGGGGAATGGCTCTCTGTTTTTTGCCTTCGGTACTTGCATGTTTTCATACCTTGCGTAGCAATTTCTTCTTGTTATAGCTGCAAAAGGTATTCTCAATTATCATATTCTGGAATCTTATCTGCTTAAATTGTATAAAGTTTGAGCATTTTATACCTAATTTTGATGGTATTATGCTTATTTGTGACTTTTAAATATGCATATTTTTAATTTTTATTATTCTTTAGAGGTAGGATCTTCTGATCGTTGATCTAATCCTATGATTTAATCTTTTTAGCCCCGTGATCAATCTTAGGTAAGATCCCAATCTTATGGTATTACCCACAACATACCTTACCATGCATACCTTTCACACTATAGATATGTGTGTGCAATCATATATTCATGCCTAAGTGATAAACAAGGAATCTTCCACAAATATAATCCAATCAGGTGTATGAAATGCACTTACAAGCATTCTTCAGAGATAGTAAAAGTCAAAAAGGCATATAAACTCATTGATGAGTAGAAAGCACTGGTATTCTAACATCATGCTTGCGGTTCACACATTGAATTAGAGCTTGTAAGCACATCTATATCCGTGTGTGTGTGTGCATATATCACAGGATATTATGTAGATAATGCATGTGTCAAAGCAGAGTATAATATAAATGATAGGACTAGTGAATATGACAAAGACCAGCAATACCTACAGACGGACACTTGATCCCTCTGTCTCGAAAAGCATCCAAAATCTCATGCCAATAGAAACTTGTGTATGATACACAGCTTTGACATACTTGGCCAAGGGAATGACAAATTCTGATGGGCTTGCCCTATAACGAAAGAAAAAGAATTTGATTAGTTTTGTCCTGTGATAAGACCAATCAGCAGCATTAGTTTTACCAACCTAGGGTTATAGAATATAGTAAAGCGGCTGTTTGTGGCTGCTACATGAGCAGCAGCAGCAAGAAGACCAATGTGCATGCTATCACTTG
Organism: Gleditsia sinensis; assembly: GCA_037074535.1. Lineage (NCBI taxonomy): Eukaryota > Viridiplantae > Streptophyta > Magnoliopsida > Fabales > Fabaceae > Gleditsia > Gleditsia sinensis. The sequence continues at coordinate 17,099,022 of CM073470.1, forward strand.
ACAGAACTGATGATGGCATGACAGTCTGGGGATGATTTGCTCGCCGAATACCCAACAGTAATTGATTTTTTTCATTCCTAGTGGAAAAGACAGGAAGAATGGTTACACTTTATTATTTTAATAGATAACTGATCGGTAAGCATGGTGCAAACTACAGAAAATGTGATGAAATATTGGTAACTTTGCTATAGAGGCTAATGAGGTCGTTGCTATTTATCATATTAAGAAGGTCCTACAGATAAACATTTTTTTGAAATAAGGGAAAAACCCAGTATGAATATTATTTCTATAATAAGCCCTATAATAACGTCCCTTTAGATTTCAAAAATATAACTAAAACTATCTATGCAGATTTTCTGTTCAATATAATGGTTTGGAACTGCATAGTACTGTTTTCTTGATTAATTTCAAAATCAGCGGCATCATTTAAATTAATAATAATTATGATAATAATTAATGAGTGAGTGAGAGAGAAGAAAAATGACTCTTATAGGTCAAGTCTATAGAGATATTAGAATTATATTTACCAGATGAAAAGGACTGAATCACCAGCGACAAGCTTCTTAGCACTAACAAAGACACTCCACCCAGTCTTAAGATGCCTTTTGGGCTGACCTACGAATGAAATAGAAAACTGATAAGCAGCAAAATTGTCCAAGCAATGCCTTTTGGGCTGACCTACAAATGAAATAGAAAACTGATAAGAAGCAAAATTGTCCAAGCAACATTTTAGGTGATTTATACAACATTAATCACTTGCTAATCATTCCATGGTTTCACTATTCACAATTTTCAAAACTTCCTTTAGGAAAAGGCTCCACTATTAGTTAGAAGAGCATAAAAAACATGGATGGTACAAACATAAAACAAGTACATAAGTAGAAGAAGCACGGATATTATAATCTTATGCAATTGAATTACTCCCTAGAAATTTATATCCTGCTCCAATTGCCACTCCAATTGTAATGGTTTGCAAGATAATATCAAGAAAGGTTGGAGATTTGAGTTCATACCTTCATGGAAAACATAATTACATCAGAGGTGTATACAGTTATCAGTAATTAAGTGTAACAGCATACAGTAAACATACCTTAGCATATGATAACTTACTGCAAAGATTCTACAGCTAAATACTTCAAGAAACCTAACCTCCAAATATATGTCTGAATTTCCATTCATTTTCACGAAGATGCTGCGAGTTCTTGTGCAGGAGGCTGCTGCGAGTAATCCTAAGCAGAAGATTAGAAAAAACCAACAACGTCAAGAATTAACCCACTAATAGCATTAAGTCAAATATAGACAAAAGCCACTAGGTCAATACGACCTATAAGAGGAGGAAAGACTTTTTCAGCTGCTCTTTGAGGAACAGAGAATCCTCCATGAGTGCTGGTATCACTTGCAGTTAATGTTTTACAGTAGTTGGTTGGTTGTTTGCTGGTAGTACCCAAGTCTGTAGGCAGTAGATAGATATCCTTTTGCTCTTGCTACAAAATGAATCATGTTAAAATATGAAAAAGAATAAGATAAGGAACTTTACAAAAATAAAAAAGCTGAAAGGTTAGTACTGGACTTAGAGGTTGCAGAGTCATTTGAGCATATACTCCATCTGTTTCTGCATCTGGCTGCAAGTCACAAGTTTTAAAGGCTTAGAGAGATAACACTATAAAAATGTTCTAATGTTAGATTTAATCTAAACCTATCATTCCTTACATGCATTGTCATATTGTGAAGCTCACAAATAAGCCGAGGTGGTAAGTTAGGGTAATTGGGAATATGTGCATCTACTTCCTTGTTGGTTGAAGCAGCAACCTACAAAAGCAGCACCAAAATTCATCTCATAATTGAAGAACATGTATAAATGAAACATATAAGCAGTAACCAGTCATTACTTCAAAGGAAATACAAAATGCAACAATAGATCAGAGAAGATGATCCTTAAGTTTAACCAAAAAAAAAAAATTCGATATTGAAAATTATCATAACATAAAGTTCATGCACTTCCAGAGTTTTATCTGTCCTTCAAGACAATGTAGAAGTTGCTTGAATCAAGTTTTTTTTTTTTTTGGTAACTAAAAACTTTAGGAGGGAGATAACTTTTTCTTGTTCCAAGGCAAGAGCACCGCAATTAGTGAATGACAGACAAGGATTGAGTTGCACTGCACACTCTTATAAGGTACAGAGGCAATGTCATATGTGCTAGTAGAGGCATGACTCATAACAACAACAACAACATAGAGTACCAAACTTGTTTTTCCTCATTTTCAAGTGAAAATTTTTGCTCTCTCTTTACTTTCATGCATAATATAAAACTAAAGATTACTGCTCCATGGCTTTGAATGCCCCACCCCCTCAAGACAGCAATACCGACCTGATTTTCTTTCTCTCTCTGCAACGGCTTTCACCAGATATCCACAACAAGCAACGAGTTGAAGTCTAGTTCATTAGCATTTAACTAATAGATCAAACAGTACTGCTGACCTGCTCACTTGACTCTATCAACTCCATATAATCTTATGCGCTTGAACAGGTATAAAAGCTCTCACTAACAGTTAAAGCCTAGTACACTAAAATTTGACATATAGATGAAACTGGCACAACTGACCTGCTCATTGGGACCGTGGAGAAAGTAGACAACGCGACTTCCAACAAGAGGCAGAAACACCAGAGGTCCAGCACATGCATGCCATAGTTCAGAATTCAAACATTTTTTCTCGCCTGCAGCATTACAGGCTAATGCAAATACACATTTAATAGATTATTCACAGCATCGCTCATGTGATTATAGAAGAAAAGTTAAAAGGTCACCATATTTTAAGTTGCAAGTGGCATATCAGCAATAAATGCATTGCATTTTCCCTGTTAGAGATACTACAATCTAAATCTCATATACATCAGCGGGCATTCATAATAGCCATGTATAACTAGAATATGAACTCATCAGTAAAAACTTAAATTATAAACCAGTAAAAACATACAGTTGAAGCAGTTTAGATGCTAATCAAATAGTTAAGACACGGTGAAGTTTACGTTAAACATGCATAAAAACATATAAACAAAATTGTATACAGTGCCTCTTGATAAATTCAATTAATAATACATTTCCAAAAACAAGCATGCCCCCACAAAAACAATTACACCGACAAGCACGGGAAAAGACAACAGAGGAAATTTTGAAAAATAACAAAAAATGGGCACCTTTCAAAATTAACTGCACAAAGAAGAGGTTACCTTCTTGAACCACTTGACTAAACCTCGACGAAGAAAGCCTCATGCTTTAAGCACAACTAAAATCCACTCTTAGCCTTCAAACCCCAGTTCCAATAGCATCCAATTACCAGTCTACCTTCTACAAAATCATTTTCAACGCACGCTTTTCAGGTTCCTCGTATCACCACTACTGCACTACAATAGCCCAGGACCCCCCCCCCCCGGGGGGAACCACCCCACCGAAATTCTAAAACTTAGAAAACACGTTATAAAATATCATCCAAACCCAGTTCCAATGAATACCCAATCCTTCTCGTTTTCATAACCCCAAGACCTTCCGTATCACACTTCCACCTGAACAAGAAGAATTACATTCAAATCTAGCATTCTAGAACGAACCTTCCCAAAGCCCAATTGACAACTCTAACCCCAAAATGGAGGTCCTGCAACTCAAAACTCTGCAGAAAACCCTAGCCTTCCAGATCTAAATTGAGCATAGCAGAACACTGGCCTGAACAGGGAAACAAATATTCAGCGAGAGAGCTCAGAGGAAGCACAGTGAAGTGAGAATGACATTCATGGAAGCTCCTCCCTGCGGGTATTGGAATTGAGTAGAAGAGATATGCTTGTGGAAGCAGGGTGTGTGAGCGGCAAGGAAGAAGTAGCTTTTGTGGGTCCTAGTTTCGTTGGTTGAGCTGAGCCCTTCTTTGGTCGACACGACCACACAAATACACAGTGCCAGTGCTAATAATTAGATATCATTTAGTTGGTGTCAAAAAAAAAAATAAAAAAAAAATAAAAAAAAAAATTAAAAATGAAATAAAATTAAATAGAATATTATAAAAAAAATTACGTTTGAAATGCAATGAAATAAAATGAAAAATTGATAAAAAAATAAAAATATTTTTAAAATATAAAAATAATAAAATAATATTATTTAATTTTAAAAAATTATTTAAAAATAATATAAATAAAAAATAATTAATAATATTTTTTTAAAATATTAATAAAATTGAGAAATAATTTAAATATTATTTTTTATTTTATTTATTAATAATAAATAGTTTGTAATTTGTAAAGAGAATAATATAAAATTGTTTATTTTATTTTATTTTTATTTTTAAATATTTTGAAGATTGTGTTTTTAATTATTTATTATTTATAAATATCTTTATAGATAATACTTCAACGAATCACAAAAAATTTTGTACAAATTTTTTATGATTTATTTATAACTTTTTTAAAAAAATACTTATGTTATCTATTTAATGAACAATATTTTGATTTTTTAATGCAATTATTACCTATACTTATGTTACCCACTTTTGCTGAAGGATGAATTAGAAAAGAGAATTAAGAATAGAATAGAATTGAATAGAATATTATAAAAAAAATTACGTTTGGTATGCAACGGAATGGAATGAAAAGTTGACAAAAAGACAAAAATATTTTTGAAGTATAAAAATAGTAAAATAATATTATTTAATTTTAAAAAATTATTTAAAAATAATATAAATAAAAAATAATTAATAATATATTTTTTAAAATATTAATAAAATTGAGAAATAATTTAAATATTATTTTTTATTTTATTTATTAATAATAAATAGTTTGTAATTTGTAAAGAGAATAATATAAAATTGTTTATTTTATTTTTATTTTTAAATATTTTGAAGATTGTGTTTTTAATTATTTATTATTTATAAATATCTTTACAGATAATACTTCAACGAATCACAAAAAATTTTGTACAAATTTTTTATGATTTATTTATAACTTTTTTAAAAAAATACTTATGTTATCTATTTAATGAACAATATTTTGATTTTTTAATGCAATTATTATCCATACTTATGTTACCCATTTTTGCTGAACGATGACTACCCACAAATCAGAGGAGCATTCACCAATTATAACTTTTATTGATATCTAGTTTATCTATATATAGGTTGGGCTAACAGGAGTTTTAGGAATCAAGGGAACATCATACACCCATGTGGATCAAATAAAGAACGATGTCTTTGGGACATTGCTTGCAGATAACATCATTGGCGTACACCTAGATCACTACTTAACGTACCATCTTGACCTTGACATTGATGGCGTTGAGAACTCGTTCGTCAAGACCAATTTGGAGACCGTGACAGTGAAAGATCACAGTTCGCCAAGGAAAAGTTACTGGAATGTTGTGCAGGAAACTGCTAAAACAGAAGCTGATGCTCGAATCAAACTGGGATTGCAGCCATCTGAATTTGCAGAGGAAAAGCAGAAAAAATAAAGACCAGGAAACCAGAGAAAAATTCATAAAATAGTGCAGAGAAAAACACATAATCATTGAAGACTAAGAAAGGCAAATAAAAATGCAGACAACAACCCGAAGAAATTGAAGATCAAATCCAGAAAATAGAGAGAAAAATGCAAAAAAAAAAATTGCAGAATATAGTGCACAAAAAAACATAAAAAAATTCAAGACCACAAAATGCTTTGCCAACTTAGAAAAATTGAACAACCAGAAGTTTGGAAGCTCAGACTAACCTGTGCGCAGAGAAAAAAGCAGATCCAAGGTGCGCTGAACAGGAGGCCGAGAGAGGGAGAGGAGGAACAGAGGCCGATAGAGAAGCAGGAGGCCAAATCGAGAGAGTCACTAAGGCGTCGATCAGAGAGAGAAGCAAAGAAGCAAAGATGTCAAGCTCGGGATGCAGCGACCAAGGAGCTTCAAATGGAAGGGGTGAAAGGGATATATTGCAGGCCGTAAGAAAAAAGCTGGAACCCGAAGAAAAAGAAGAAAAAAGTAAGCAGGAAAAAGTAAAAAAGCAAGGGTAATTTTGGTTTTTTAAACGTCATTCCACGCCTTTCCCAGCCTTTCCATCGCTTTTGAGAGGGAATGCATATTACCTCCTTTTAATTCCAGCCTTTTTCATAAGATAATTAATCTGTCAATCAAACGTGATTAACTGATGGAATGGGAATCTAGATTTCCATTCCATCAGCTCATTTCCACGTAACAAACGTGACCTTATAGTACGAGAATGGTGATGTATCAGTGGCGCCTTTTTAATAAATTAATACCAATCATTTCTATAATTGAAAATTTATATATTAATTTATGAAAATTGTTAACTATACTTTTTATTTTTATAATTAAGTTAAAATTTAATATAAGTTTACATTATACTATCTATAAAAAAAAATTTAAGTTGACTTTAATTTTACAATTTGTTTCTTAAATTTGTTACAGAAAACCTATTTATACTAACATATTATAACATAAAATTTTAACATGTTTATTTTTTTGTTTTTAAAATAATTTTTTATTTTTAATTATTTTTAAAATAAAAAAATTTGTTTGTAAATTATTTTACGTTATTGTTTCATAAATAAATTTTGATAAGAAATTATTTTTAAAACAAAAAAAATAAAAACAATTGAAAGTTATTTTTACTTTTTTTTTTAAATAAACAAATAAAAAACAAATAATTTTAAAATATTTTATCAAACGAATTTTTTATTTTATAGAATAATTTTTAAATATAATTTTTTAAATAATTTTTAAAAACAGAATCAAATTTTTTTTTTTAAAATAAGTATTTAGCCGAACTAAAATTTATACAGACAAAATTTTAAAAATTGTCGTTTGTTCATCTAAATTAAAAAAATATTTTAAATGTGACTACTTTTTAGATGTTTGGCTATGTAAAATTTTAGTTCAGTAGACTAAATATTTTTTGTTTATTTATTACTTATTCTTGGACGTAGCAGGTAACATGCACATTGCCTTACTCATCCATGATACAACGGCATGGCTTACAGTACAAAAGAAAACCAAAGGACAACAATTAATGTATACACAAGACTCACAAATTACTTCAAAAAGTTCAATATTTCATGAGTTGCCCAATTGTGAGGGTGGCAAACTGGTCTACCAATTGCGGTTTTGGCCTGGCAAGCTCCAAAGATACTTGTTTCATGGTTGGCCGAGAATGTGAATTTTCATTCAAGCAAGCAAATGCTATTTTTGCTATCAGCATCACTTCCGCAACAACTGGGTTTTCGGGTTGAGGAAGCCGCTGGTCCAGCATATCCTTCAATGGTAAGTAATAGGTTGTTGGGGTCTCTCTCAAAGAAAAAATAAGCTCTCCAGGATGCTTTCCCATGAAGATTTCTAAAGTCAGAACTCCAAAGCTGTAAACATCACATTTTTCATTCGCTTTCATGGTAAAACCAATCTCTGCCACAAGTAAAAATATGAGGCCAGTGATATTATGCATAAAGCAATGAAATGAGTTTATGAGTTTAGCCAAAATAAAAAATAAAACTACTTTTACTTGAAAGCAAAAATTATTTCTGTGGTTTGAGAGAGAATTAAGACATTATAGCGTTTGCTTCTTTGAACAAAATTACTGCCACTCAAAATAAAAAATTGTCAAATATTATCCAATATTGTCCTTCTTTTGATTATGTTATTTTCAGTAATTTAAAATTTAAAAATACTTTTTTGAAAGACATGTCAAATACTAATAACATTGATAAAAACATTTATTAGATTATTTGGCCTAACCTGGAGCAGCATACCCAAAGGTGCCTGCAAATGAGGTCATATTGCTTGAGTCTGGCTCTAGAAACTTAGCTATTCCAAAGTCAACAATGTGAGCTTCTTGATATTCTGAATCTAGAAGGACATTCTTGCTTGATATGTCACGATGAACTATAGGACATGAGCAGCCATGATGCATGTGGAATAATGCATGGACCAAACCTTTAACAACGTTCACCCTCCTGTTCCAATCAAATGCAATTGCTTCTTTTTCATTTTTTATTATCTTATCCAAACTACCACCTTCTAAGAACTCGTAAACCAGGAATGAGAGCTTAAAATTTGAAAAAAATCCGAATAGCTTCACAATGTTACGATGCTTGATTTCTGTCAAGGCTCGAATCTCACTTTTAAAAGCTTTGAGGTTGGAGACATCTGCATTCAGATTTGAATGAAATTTCTTCACAGCAAAAATTTGACCTGTGACCAACTCAGCCTTATACACACTTCCTTGCCCTCCCACCCCAATAAGATATTTATCATTAAACTCCTCTGTGGCCTCAATAACGTTTTCATGCGTAATTCCCATATTAAAACACCATACTGAGAAAATATTTTCCGCTGGTAGTCCTCCGTCCTGGTTTTTTTATTTTGTTTGAGTTTCTACAGATTACAATACATAAAACTCCAACCACTACTAGCATCAGTTTTCCCAAAGAAAGGAATAATATCAATAGCTTGACTTTTTTGTTCTTATGACCATGTGGGTCATTGCTGAATTTTTTGCATAAATCTAAGCCAGTGACATTACCACACAAGCCTGTGTTGTTTCTCAATGCTTCAAATGTAATGTTTCTAAAGGCTAAATTGTTTGGAAGAGAGCCCTCTAATTGGTTGAATGATATGTCAACAGAAGATAAGCTTGACATGCCATCAAAAGTGGATGGAATGGTGCCAGAGAGATTATTATGTGAGAGGTTCAATGTTATCAAGCTTCTCAATTCTCCAAGTACTGTTGGTATTGTTCCCCTCAACAAATTTTCACTGAGATCAAGTTCTTGAAGAGCTTGTAGTTGACCAAACTCAAAGGGGATGTTTCCCTCGAACTTATTTTTGCTCAAATCCAAGAGCCATAACTTGCCTAGCCCTCCAATCTCTTTTGTGATTGAGCCACTAAAATTATTTTTTGCCAGCTCCAATTGGTCTAGTTGTTTAAGTGATCCTATTTCTGTGGGAACATCGCCTGAAAGTGTATTGTGGCTCAGAGATAGTCTACTCAACAAAGTCAACTTTCCCAATTCCTTTGGAATTTCTCCTATAAGATTATTTGAAGAAAGGTCAAGTTCACCGAGATTGGTTGCCTCCCCCAGTTCAGGTGGTATACCACCTGAAAGATTGTTGTTAGAAATCTTGAGACTTGTGAGATTACTACACTTGCCCCACTTGGATGAAAGGTGACCATACAATTTATTGTCACTTAGATCGATGTAGTTCAAATTTGGATATACACCAAAAGCATCTGCAATATTATCAACCAATTGGTTACCATCAAGCCTAAATCTATAAAGTTGGGTGCAGTTCCTCAAGCTTCTTGGAATTGGACCATTGAAATGGTTTGTACTAGCACTAAACCTTGTTAGTAATCCACCAAGGCAAAGCTGTTCTGGAAAATGGCCAATGAACTCATTTTCGTATAGTTCTAAGTGATACAAATTGGTAAGGTTATTCATTCCTGGAAGAATGCTGCCATTGAGTTTGTTGATTTGTAATCCCAGGTCAGAAAGCTGTGTCAAATTTTTAATGGTGGCAGGAATATATCCTGAAAGATTGTTATTTCCAAGGAGGAGAGCTTGTAAATTGACCAAGTTTCCAATTGAGGTAGGAATTGATCCTGAAAGTCTGTTACCCCTCAAATTCAACGAGACAAGATTTGTAAGGTTCCCAATGAAGGGTGGGAGTGGCCCATATAAGTTATTATATGACAATGACAGATTCACGAGAGAATGTAGTTTTCCAAATTCATCAGCAATGGGCCCCGAGAGTTTGTTGTTTTGGAGGTGAAGTTCTTGTAACTTGCTTAAGTTTTGAATTGTGGACGGAATGGAACCCGAAAGGTGATTTTTGTCGAGCCATAGACTCGTCAGATTCCTCAAGTTCCCAACTTCCTTTGGAATTTTTCCAGTGAGATTACATACACCAAAATCAAAATAACTTAGAGTGCTCAATTCCCCTATTTCTTGAGGGATGAAACCAGTAAAAAAATTATGAGATAAGTTCAAGGTAAAAATACTGGACAAATTACCAATCTGGGGGGGAATAGTTTCATAAAACAGGTTGTAACTTATATCTATATCGCCAAGGTTGGGGAAGGATGAGAAGTTGAGACTGTGAAGTGTACCTTTCAGCCCAAGACTTCTAAGATATATCATGGAGACAGACATGGATTCATCACATGCAATTCCTTTCCAGTTGCAAGGACTAGTTCCATTCTTCCAAGAAGACAAGGTAGCTTGGCTTTGATCATCAAAGCTGGCTTTCCACTCTAATAGAGCATTTGCTTCCCCATCTTGTGCAGCAACAGATGCAAATGAAGCAAGAAGGAAGACACGAAAGCAGATAATCAGCCGCGATTCTAGTAGCAGAGGGGAATCAGCCATTTCAGACCAGGATACCATGATTTGGTTACTTTCGAATTTCTTAATCCTGAGTAGATTCGAAGACAGAATGAGCAAGAAGAAATGGAAGACAGGAGTATTTATAAATATCCATTGAATATTTATGTTTTTATGTTGTATTCTAAAATAGTGTGAAATGAGATTAGCTTTCCTCATTAGTGTCTCAAAATTTAATTTACTTAATATTGAAATTTTTTAATAATATTTAAGAGAATGATAGTCTAATATTTATTGCAACCATTGATAAATTTATTTAATTATAAATTATCACCTTAAAAACACGTTCTCATAATATTATTTTTACATGTTAGAGTTATCTCCTCTTTCTTATTTTTTAAAACAACATTTTAAAAATCTACTTTTAAAAAACAGCAACGCTATTTTCAAACTTATGTTGTTATTTTACTCTCCCTAACTTGACCGTTTTCATTGATGGAACTCTCCAACTACGCCGTCTTTACTCTTTATTACTATTCGAGAAATAAGTACAACGACGGTTGATTAAAATAATAAATAGGCCTACGGCGAGAAATTCATTACTTGATGGACTATCCATTTCGAAATGATGTAGCCTTATAAGATTTTTCATATTATAAGTGCATCGAAAGAATTATTATTTAAACAATTATAAATACAATATTTGACAAAAAATCATAAGAATTACTTTTAAAATTAAATTAATTGATAGAATATATGATAATAACTTTCAAAAAATTATTGGGAATAAATATTAATATGGTTTTGACATTTTTAGTCTCTTTTAATTTGATATTTTTTTAGATTATTAATAAAGATTTATTTTTTATTCTTTGATTTTCAATAAATTAATTACTTTCATTTCACTCTTTTTTACTAACTATCATATAATAATCACTTTATAAATAATAGATAATAATTATTTTAAAATCTGAAAAATTTAGTCACATATCAATATCTAAAGTTCTTATAAAAAAATAATTAAAATCTATTCTTGCTTTTATGTGCTAAGAGCTAGCCTATCAACGTGCAGACTACTTTGACCTTTTGGGTGAGGACTCCCCCAGTTTAGACCTATGTAAATTTTCTAATGTTGTACCGACGACTTAAGTGGACCTAAACATTCACACAGACTTACAAAATTTAATTTTCATTTTCTTGTGTCGAATAATTACTCAATTTAATTTTTCTGGGCAAAAGTAAATTAATTTTTTTATTAAATTTAATATATTGTCATAAGTAATAACATAAAATTATTATAAACTAAGTAAGTTGAGTTCTAATAAAAAAGAAATAAGAATAAGAATATAACATAAGAGAAATACTTGAAATAATACTAAAATGGCGCACTATGACTTTGTTTCTATAGTCTCTCGATTAACACTTTAAAATAAGAGAAAAATATTAAATTCCATGAGACACTACTTAACAAAGGCAACAATTGTTGCTTTGGTCATTAACAACAATTTATTGCCAGATTCATTTACTTGACCCCGAAAGGACAAGAAACCATTGCATAATTTTCAAATTCCAAATTATTCTATTTATTTTAATTCTTGGGTAGTCAGTCGTCTTCAATGTCGTAATAAACTCAAATCACTTTATTCATTGGCTTAGGGCCCGTTTGGATAGCACAACTTACAGCTTATTAGAATTTATCTATCAGTATAAGTGTTTTTATGTTAAAAAAATAGTGTTTGGATAAGTTTAAATAAGTAACTTATCAATCTTCAATAAGTTAATTTTAGCCTATTTTATAAGCTAATTTTTTAAAATTATTGAAAAAAACTTCTGTAAAAGCTCAAATTCACATTATCAGAAAGTTATTTTGTACTTTTACAAGTTAAAATTTCATCAAAATTATACCATTTACCTCTCTCCGTCCATCAAAATTATATCCAAATGTTTTTTAAAAATTTGAAAAGCACTTTTTCAAATATGTATCCAAACGCTAAATAACTTAATTTAAAAGTCCTTCTTCTATAAGCGCTTTTTATATAAGGCCTTATTTTATAAGTATTTAAATAAGCTGTATACCCAAACTGAGCCTTATTGTCTAATGGGCTCTAGCTGACCTAATTCATTGACTTAGATAAAAGGGGAATGCTTTTTCACTACATATACTGATTATTTGACTTCAAATTCATTGTTATCAAAATAAAAAAATTCTAACACACAAGCTTGTTGCTAAAGTTATAAGTAAGTTTAAATTCAGCAGTTGATGAGTCTCTACAGTGTCAGGAATTCGAATTTGTAAAAAACCAAGCAATTTCAATACTTCTAGCAAAATTAACCTTATACCCAAAGGGTATGGAATGCTCATGTCAGGAAAATAAAAAATTACAATATTTACATTAATGAAATGTTTTGAGCTAAATAGCAGCGGTTGCTAAAAACTGATGCTATTTTATGAATTTCATGTTGGTCTAATGTCTGCCGTTGAACTATGTAAAATTACAGCAATTTTCTTTAAACCGCTGTAATTTTAAAATCGGCATAATTTTAAAGCAGTTGTTTTATAAACAGTATTTTTTTTTACAGAAGTTTTAAATAAAACACCGTAAAATATGAAATAAGTGAAAGAAAAACAATATTCCAAGAGGGGAGTGAATTAGGTTATGTAAAAGTTATGACACTTTTTGAAACAATATGGTTTGATCACTTGAAACTTATATAAATATCTTCAAGCAAGTATAATAGATTCAAAAATAAGTGAATAAACATAATTGTAAATAATCAAAATAGTAAGTGAATTAACTCAGAAAATTTGTAAATAATCAAAATAGTAAGTGAATTAACTCAGAAAATTTGTAAATGACTCAAACTTGTAACTGTGCAGAAAATTAACCCGATGCTATATAAATGAAAATATTTATAGAGAAGCTTGAACATGCTTATTCATCCTAGTTCGCCCAAACCAAAATACTACATTCAGTTCTCTTGAAATTCAAGAAATTTTTACTCTAAAACTTATTTTTGCTTGATTACAAGAAATGGTATTCTCATGCTCACTACAAATGCTATAGTTCACAAGAAACGATATACAAACTAGTTTTACACTTGCTTATTCACTCTCTTATACTTTCACTCGCTAGAAATATAAAAATGTTATACAAGAATGATGAGAAGAGAAAGAACACCTGAACAATTTTAGCTATAATCAAGGTTCAAAAAACTCTCTCTAAAGAGTAGATATGCCAAAGTTTGAGCAAGAAAAATGAAAAATCACACTTAATTGACAAAATAATATCGTATTTGTTACTTGAGATCTTCCTTTCATGTTGAGTTGAATTTTATTTATAGCCTTGAGGAGCTGCTAGCCGTTGTTAAAATTCCTCCTTAGTAGTATTGGACCACTGAGAAAAGATTGAGCTAAATTTATCAAGATTAAGATATTGCCCAACTTGAGTTGACTCAAAATTTTTATAGCTGTTTCCAAATCAAGACATTTAGAAAATCTTCCTTTGTGATTTTTGCAACTAGCTGTTACTAGCCGTTGAGTCATTTTCTCCTTGATATAAATGCTGTGTTTAAGTCTCCTAAACATTTCTCTTCAATATTTTTCATCTATAGAGCCTTTTCCAATTTAAAGCCTTGAGAAATTTCATCTTGTACCTTAAGATAATTAATTTGGAGATAATTAAAGTTGCAAATATAAATGTCTCTAAATCATTTATGGAATAATCACGTGTGATTTATCATTAAGTATTAAAACATCCACTTAATATATCGTCAAAATCTCTCCAAATAAAAATTGAAACCTTGGAGCTAACAATAAGACCCCCAACCCCCCGATTTGGAACCCATCGCGTGACTTCCTCCAACTTATCGCCAACTTTGAACGTTTCTCCAGCAGCCCAAGTACTGTAATTCCCTGAGAGGCTCCATCCTGCGTTGCCTCCTACAATCCACTCTATATACAGTGGGAGCAGCCAGCAACAAAACCAAGAAAGAAGCAAACGATTCTTGTGGTTCATATTACAAAAATGGGAGGGATAAGTGCCACCTGAGATTGCTCAAATACCAAGTGTTCCAACAGTAAATTTTCTTTTTATATATAGTTGATCAAATTTTGTTCTTTTTTACTAGAATATGCCTCTAAGTTTTGTGCTGACTTGATATATTTGTGTTTGGAAAATAATTCTCAGCTTGACATCGAGAATCTTATTACCACTTGAATATGATATGTCCTTACGTAATATCTGATGTTTGACTTTGTGTTGGAAATTGGCATTGAGAAACCGACTTTGTGCTGGATAATATTAGCTTTTATACTCATTACATTGGAGCTTCTATATTTTTGTGTGGCATATTGGTCAATTTGATGCATTAGGACAAAGTAAGGAGAAATATAGAAGAGGAATGGGTGAAAAGAAACTCCTTTTCTTGTTTAGGATTTTTAAAATTTTGAGTTAAGAAGATGGAAGTGAACTGATCACCTTTTGATTCCTCCAACTCTCTTTCAAAGTTGGAGACTAAAGAGAAGGAATGATGTTTTAATAATGTATGTATATATTAAGTTTATGAATATTACAGTGAAATTTAAAATTTATTTTATTTTATCTTTCTCTTTCTCTTTCTTTCTTCCTTCCTTAACTTAGTATTGGTGTAATATACTTGGTGGTGTAATAGTAATTTTTTGTGACATTGGCTATAACGTATTGTTATCAGAATTTTAATAATCTAGGATTGTTTAATGCTTTATTTCAGCTTCCTAGTCAAAGAAGTGGTGCCCTCTGGCTCAGAGCAAAGCGATCTTTAAGCCTCCAGTACTCAGAGCAAAGAATTTTAGTTTATTTTTTTTGACAATTTGATGGGCTATGAACATTTAGACTCTAATTAAATACTATTTTGTTCCTTCAATAAAAAATATTTTGTTTATATTATATTGCATATCACTTTTTAATTAAGAATGTTCTCAAATTAATATTATGCATTTTGCTTTTAAATGTAATAAGTAAAATTAAAATTAAAATCACAACAAATATTAAGAACAATTTTGAGAATTTAGCAGCCGTCGTAGAACCTCTCTAAAAATGTGCCAAAGCAAAAAAAGCAAAGAGCGGTTTTAAAACTGCTGCTGAATCCAAATTACAGTTGTATTACCAGCAGACACGAAAAATCGCTGCTAAATGTTTAACGGCAGTCGAATACTCCCAACCGATGCTAAACAGTAAGACAACGGCTGTTAAAAGGTGTTTTTCTTGTAGTGATTTTTTTTTTTCAGTTTTTTTGGGTGATTTCTTCTCCAATTATATAAATACTTACTTGTTTATTTTTTATATTTTTACAATTTAAATATAGATAATATATTATCTATATTTTTTATTATATATTATCTATATTTCAATTTAATAAGAAATTGAAGACTTAATTAAATTAATCAAAATGGATGTTTAGTACTGAAACAATTTTAGTTAAATAGCCATTTTAGTAATCTCATCCACCCTTTACAGCAACACTTGCGAGAAAGAAAGTGGGTTTGTGTTAACCACTGCAAGCCGCCCTATCCACTTCCCTTGCTATGCTGGGTCTTTCATTTGCAAAGCATGAAATCTATACAAACACAGTACTACATTATGTAATTTTATTAATTACATTTTTTTCCAAAAGAACAACAGTCAACTAATACCTTCTTTATTCTTCGAGCCACAACCTCATACATGACAAAACGACAACAAGGCTTACGGTACAAGAGAAGACACTGGACAACAATTATCAAGCGAATTTTTTTGTTTTGAAAACAACTAAAAACAGAAAATAATCTTTTAAAATCAGAAACAAACAGGCCCAAATTCTCCTGGATGCTTTCCCATAAGGATTTCTAATGTTAGAACTCCGAAGCTATACACATCACATTTATCATTCGCTTGCATAGTAAAAGCAATCTTTGCACAATGTTAAAATATACGAATGGTGATATTACGCATAAAATTACAAAGACAAAAAATAAATAGTTAATGTTTCAAAAGTTGTTTTTAGTTTTTATATGTCTTTGACCATGACATGAAAATGCCTTTTAATGATACTAGAATCTATTTTCTTGCTATGAGAAAGAAGTAGCAAATTAAAACTTCTATTTTTAAGTAGAATTTGAAGCATAAATTAATTTCTTTTTGAACAAGAGCACCCTCACTCAATAAAATATTACAAATATTATCCAACATTGTCATTCTTCTAAATATGTCCTTTTAAATAATTTTGAAATAGATGGAAAGTAATATAATATTCCGAAAGATGGCCCAAACACTAACGAAAATTGAAACAATGCTTATAAAATGATCCTATATGCTAATTATTTCTTTATTAAATTGCATTTTAAAATAAAAAAGTTTCAAATATAACAAAATTGAAAGCATGACCGCATTGTTTTTCAGAATTAAACCAAAGTGTAATATTTTGTAAAATGAAAACAAAATGGCCTAACCTGGAGCAGCCTACCCGAAGGTGCCAACAAATGAGGTCATATTATTTGAGTCACGCTTTAGAAACTTGCTATTCCAAAGTCAATGATGTGAGCTTTTTGATATTCTGAATCGAGAATGACATTCTTGCTTGATATGTCACGATGAACTATAGGACATGAGTAGCCATGGTGCATATGGAATAATGCATGAACCACACCTTTGACAACATTCACCCTCCTTTTCCAATCAATTGCAATTGTCAGTTCTTCATTTTTTAATATCTCATCCAAGCTGCCACCTTCGAAGAACTCATAAACGAAGGAGAGTTTTGGATTTGAAAAAAATCCAAATAACTTCACAATGTTACGATGTTTGATTTCCGTCAATGCTCGATCTCACTTGTAAAAGCTTTGAGCTTGGAGACTTCGGTATTTGGATTTGAATGAAGTTTATTTATAGCAAAAATTTGACCTGCGATCAACTTAGCTTTATACACACTTACTTGCCCTCCCACCCCTATGAGATATCTATCATTGAATTCCTCTGTGGCCTCAATAACTTTTTCATGTATAATTTCCCTATCAGACCACCATACGGAGAAAAGATTTTGAGATTGTGCTACTCTATCATGGTTTTTTTGATTTCTTTGAGTTTCACCATATTATAATACATGAAGATCCGACCGCACAGACCTGTATTGTTGACTTAAATCACCTAACCACTATTTGCGACCAACCTAGCCACTATTTGCCATCATTTTTAATAAACTTTCATTTTTTCAACTTTTAATTATTTACATTTTATTCTAGTTTTTTTTCAATTGTTATCAATTGTAAATTGGCCTCTAGGATTAGTATAAATAAGGCCAATCTCTTCAAGTATTAGCATCATTGAATTAATTGAGTTTTAGAATATTTTAAGAGTTTCTCTCTAGACTTTTGAGCCACAATACGGTTTGATCACTTGAAAATTATATAGATATCTTCAAGAAAATATAATAGATTCAAAAATAAGTGAATAAACATATTGTAAATAATCAAAAAAGTAAGTAAATTAACTAAAAAAATTTGTAAATGACTCAAACTTATAACAGTGCAGAAAATTAACCCGATACTATATAAATAAAAGTATATGAGGGGAGAAACTTGAACATTCTTATTTTGCCTGCTTCGGCCAAACCTAATTAAAGGCTACATTTAGTTCCCTTGAAATCCAAGATATTTTTACTATAAAACTTATTTTCGCTTGATTACAAGAAATGGTTTTCTCATGCTCACTACAAATGCTATGATTCACAAGAAACGATATACAAACTAGTTTTCCACTCTTATTCACTCTCTTATACTTGCACTCACTAGAAAGATAGAAGTGTTACACAAGAATGATGAGAAGAGAAAGAACACGTGAACAATTTAAGCTACAGTCAAGGTTCAAACAACTCTCTCAAAAGAGTATATATGCCAGAGTTTAAGCAAGAAAAATGAAAAATCACTCTTAATTGAAAAAATAATATTGTATTTGCTGCTTGAGGTCTTCCTCTCATGTTGAGTTGATTTTTATTTATAGCCTTGAGGAGCTGCTAGCCGTTGTTGAAATTCCTCCTTAGTAGTATGGGACCACTGAGAAAAGATTGAGCTAAGTTTATACAAGATTAAGATATTGCTCAATTTGAGTTGACTCAAAATTTTTATAGCTGTTTCAAAATCAAGACATTTAGAAAATATTCCTTGGTGATTTTTGCAACTAGCTGTTACTAGCCGTTGAGTCATTTTCTCCTTGATATAAATGCTTGTTTTAAGTCTCCTAAACATTTCTCTTGAATAGTTTTCATCTATAGAGCCTTTGCACATTTAAAGCCTTGAGAAATTTCATCTTGTACCTTAAGATAATTAATTTGGAAATCATTAAAGTTACAAATATAAATGTCTCTAAATCATTTATGGAATAGTTACATGTGATTTATTATTAAGTATAAAAAAATCCACTTAATATATCGTCAAAGTCTCTCCAAATAAAAATTGAAACTTTGGAGCTAACAATAAGACCCCCAACCTCCCGATTTGGAACCCATCGCGTGACTTCCCCCAAATTATCGCCAACTTTGAATGTTTCTCCAGCAGCCCAAGTACTGTAATTCCCTGATAGGCTCAATCCAGCGTTGCCTTCTACAATATAGTCCACTCCATATACAGTGGGAGAAGCCAGCAGCAAAACCAAGAAAGAAGCAAACGACCATGTGGTTCATATTACGAAAATGGGAGGGATAAGTGCCACCTGAGCTTGCTCAAATACCAAGTGCTCCCAGTAAATTTCTTTTTATATATAGTTGATCAAATTTTGTTCTTTTTGACTTGAATATGCCTCTAAGTTTTGTGCTGGGTTCTTATTCTCAATATATTTGTGTTTGGAAAAGAATTCTTAGCTCGACATTGAGAATCTTATTACCACTTGAATACGATATGTCCTTGCGTAATATCTGATGTTTGATTTTGTGTTGGAAATTGACGTTGAGAAACTGACTTTGTGCTGGACAATATTAGCTTTTGTACTCATTACGTTGGAGCTTCTATTTTTTTGTTTGACATGTTGGTCAATTTGATGCATTAGTATCAAGTAAGGAGGAATATAGAAGAGGAATGGGTGAAAAGAAACTCTTTTTCTTGTTGAGGACTTTTAAAATTTGGAGTTAAGAAGATGGAAATGAATTGATTACCTTTTGATTCCTCAAACTCTCTTTCTAAGATGGAGACTAAAGAGAAGGAATGATGTTTTAATAATGTAAGTATATATTAAGTTTATGAATATTATATTGAAATTTAAAATTTATTTTATTTCTCTTTCTCTTTCTCTTTCTCTTTCTTTCCTTCCTTAACTTAGGATTGGTATAATACACTTGGTGGTGTAAGTAATTTTTTGTGACATTGGCTATAACGTATTGTTATCAGATTTTTAATAATTTAGGATTGTTTAATGCTATATTTCAGCTTCCTAGTCAAAAGAAGTGGTTCCCACTCGCTCAGAGCAAAGCCATCTTTTACCCTCCAGTACTCATCAAGAAGATTAAGAAAACTCATATAATTGTGATTCATGATTTTAGGACTGTTAGACGTTGCTTGTAAGTTTTGTATTTTAATACTATTCGTTCATATTTTTGACAATTTGCTGGACTATGAACATTTAGACTCTAATTAAATACTATTTTGTTCCTTCAATAAAAAACATTTTGTTTATATTAAATTGCATAACAATTTTTAATTAAGAATGTTCTCAAATTAATATTATACATTTTGCTTTTAAGTGTAATAAGTAAAATTAAAATTACAAAAATATTAAAAAAATTTGGGAATTTAGCAGCCGTTCTAGAACCTCTAAAAATGTGCGAAAGCAAAAAAAAAGCAATAGAGCGGTTTTAAAACCGCTGCTGAATCCAAATTATAGAGGTATTACCAGCAGACACGAAAAATCGGCATTGTGACAATAAAGTTAGATGTGGTTTTATAACGCTCCTAAATGTTTAACGGCAGTCAAAAACAAGACAACGGCTGCTAAAAAGTGATTTTCTGTAGTGATTTTTTTGGGTGATTTCTTCTCCAATTATATAAATATTTACTTGTTCATTTTTTATATTTTTATAATTTAAATTTAGATAATATATTATCTATATTTTTTACTATATATTATCTATATTTCAATTTAATAAGAAATTTAACACTTAATTAAATTAATCAAAATGAATGTTTAGTACTGAAACAATTTTAATTAAATAACCATTTTAGTCATCTCATCCACCCTTTACAGCAACACTTGCGAGAAAGAAAGTGGGTTTGTGTTAACCACTGCAAGCCCTATCCACTTCCCTTGCTATGCTGGGTCTTTCATTTGCAAAGCATGAAATCTATACAAACACAGTACAACAATATGTAATTTTATTAATTACTTTTTTTTTTTTCAAAAGAACAACAGTCAACTAATACTTTCTTTATTCTTCAAGCCACGAACTCATACATGACAAAACGACAACAAGGCTTACGGTACAAGAGAAAACACGGGACAACAGTAGACATATAAATTACTTTAAGACGTTCAATATTTCATGAATTGCCCAAGTGTGATGGTGGAAAACTGGTCTACCAAATGATTTGGCCTCGCAAGCTCAAGAGATACTTTCTCCATGGTTGGGCGGGAAATTAGATTTTCATTCAAGCAAGAAAATGCTATTTTTGCAATCAACAACACTTCCTCAACAACTGAGTTTGTGGGTTGAGGAGGCCGTGAGTCCAACACATCTTTCAATAGCAAATCATAGACTGTTGGGGTCTCAGTCAGAGAAGAAATAAATTCTCCTGGATGCTTTCCCATAAGGATTTCTAAAGTTAGAACTCCGAAGCTATAGACATCACCTTTCTCATTCGCTTCCATAGTAAAAGTAATCTCTGCACCATGTTAAAATATAAGAATGTTGATATGTCTTTGACCAAGACATGAAAATGCCTTTTAATGGTACTAGAATCTATTTTCTTGCTATGAGAAAGAAGTAGCAAATTAAAACATCTATTTTTAAGTAGAATTTGAAGCATAAATTAATTTCTTTTTGAACAAAAGCACCCTCACTCAAAATAAAATATTACAAATATTATTCAACATTGTCATTATTCTAAATATGTCCTTTTAAATAATTTTGAAATAGATCGAAAGCAATATAATATTCCGAAAGATGGCCCAAACACTAATGAAAATTGAAACAATGCTTATAAAATAATTTTCTTAGATGCTAATTATTTCTTTATTAAATTGCATTTTAAAATAAAGTAGTTTCAAATATAAAAAAATTGAAAGCATGAACACATTGTTTTTTAGAATTGAACCAAAGTGTAATATTTTGTAAAATGCAAACAAAATGGCCTAACCTGGAGCAGCATACCCCTAGGTGCCAACAAATGAGGTCATATTATTTGAGTCACGCTTTAGAAACTTGGCTATTCCAAAGTCAATGATGTGAGCTTCTTGATATTCTGAATCGAGAATGACATTCTTGCTTGATATGTCACGATGAACTATAGGACATGAGCATCCGTGGTGCATATGGAATAATGCATGAACCACACCTTTGACAACATTCACCCTCCTTTTCCAATCAAGTGCAATTGCCTGCTCTTCATTTTTTAATATCTCATCCAAGCTGCCACCTTCTAAGAACTCATAAACTAAGAAGGAGAGATTTGGATTTGAAAAAAATCCAAATAACTTCACAATGTTACGATGTTTGATTTCCGTGAAGGCTCGAATCTCACTTGTAAAAGCTTTAAGCTTGGAGACTTCCGTATTTGGATTTGAATGAAGTTTTTTTACAGCAAATATTTGATCTGCGATCAACTCAGCTTTATACACACTTCCTTGCCCTCCCACCCCTATGAGATATCTATCATTGAATTCCTCTATGGCCTCAATAACTTTTTCATGAATAATTTCCCTATCAGAACACCATACGGAGAAAAGATTTTGAGCTTGCGCTACTCTATCATGGTTTTTTGATTTATTTGAGTTTCTCCATATTATAATAGATCCGACCGCTACTAGAATAAGTGTAGCCAAAGAAAGGAGTATTATTAATAGCTTGGATTTTTTGTTCTTATGACCATGTGGAACATTGCTGAATTTTTTGCATAAATCTAAGCCAATAACATTACCACACAGACCTGTATTGTTCCTCAATGCTTCAAATGTAATGTTATGAAAGGCTGAATTGTTTGGAAGATAGCCCTCTAATTGGTTGTATGATATGTCAACTGAAGACAAGCTTAACATACCATCAAAACTGGATGGAATGGTGCCAGAGAGACTATTATGTGAGAGGTTCATTGTCATCAAACTTCTCAACTCTCCAAGTGCTGCTGGTATTGTTCCCCTTAACATATTTTCACTAAGATCTAGTTCTTGAAGAGCTTGTAGTTGACCAAACTCAGGGGGAATGCTTTCCTCAAATTCAAGAGCCATAACTTGTAAAGTCCCCCAATCTCTTTGGGGACTGAGCCACTTAAATTATTGGCTGCCAACTCCAAATTTTCAAGTTGATTGAGTGATCCTATTTCTATAGGAATCTTGCCTGTAAGTTGGTTATGGCACAGAGAGAGAGTCTATTCAACAAAGTCAACTTCCCCAATTCCTTTGGAATTTCTCCTATAAGATGATTTGTAGAAAGATTAAGTTCACCAAGGTTGGTTGCGTCTCCAAGTTCAGGTGGTATACCACCAGAAAGATTGTTGTTGGAAATCTTGAGACTTCTGAGATTACCACACTTGCCCCACTTGGATGAAAGGTGGCCATACAATTTATTGCCACTTAGATCGATGTAGTTCAAATTTGGATATACACCGAAAGCATCTGTGATGTTATCAACTAATTGGTTACCGTCAAGCCTAAGTCTCTGAAGTTTGGAGCAATTCCTCAAGCTTCTTGGAATTGGACCAGTGAAATGGTTCTTATCAGCACCAAACCTGAATAATAATCCACCAAGGCAACTATGTTCTGGAAAATGCCCAATGAACTCATTTTCATATAGTTGTATGTTGATCAAATTGGTAATGTTATTCATTTCTAGTGGAATGCTGCCATTGAGTTTGTTCATTGGCAATTTTAGCTTGGTTAGCTGTGTCAAATTTCCCATGGTGTCAGGAATAGATCCTGAAAGACTATTATTCCCAAAGTGAAGATATTTCAAATTGACCAACTTTCCCATTGAGGCAGGAATTGATCCCGAAAGTCTATTGGCCCGCAAAGTCAAATGGGTGAGATTTGTGAAGTTTCCAATGAAGAGTGGAATTGGCCCATAGAGGTTATTTCTTGACAATTTGATGACTGTTAGGGAATAGAGTTTTTGGAATTCATCGGGGATGGGATCTGAGAGACAGTTGTGTTTGAGGTGAAGTTCTTGTAACTTGCTCAAGTTTCCAATTGTAGAAGGAATTGAACCAGAAAGGTGATTATTTTGAAGTGATAGAACTGTCAAACTCCTCAACCGGAATTTGGCCAGTGAGATTACACATATCAATATTAAGATAACGTAAAGTGCTCGATGCCCCTAGTTTCTTGAGGGATAGAACCACTTAAAAAATTATAGGCCATAATCAATGTAAAAATACTAGACAAGTTTCCAATTTGAGGGGGAATGCTTCCGTAGAACAGGTTGGCACTTATATCTATATCATGGAGGTTAAGGAAGGATGAGAAGTTGAGGTTATGAAGTGTACCTTTTAGCCCAAGACTTGTAAGATTGATCATGGAGACGGACACGGAATCATAACATAAAATTCCTTTCCAGTGATTGCAAGGACTAGTTCCATTCTTCCAAGAAGACAAAGTAGATTGGCTTTGGTAGTCAAGGCTGGCTTTCCACTTTAACAGAGCATTTGCTTCACCATCTTGTGCAGCAATAGATACAAAAGAAGCAGTGGTTGAAAAACCCGTAACGTGGGATGAAGAGAACATAAGGAAGACAAAGAAGAATATGCAGAGAATCTGCCACAATAATGCTGGAAGCGGAGTGGAATCGGCATTTGAAGACATGGATACCATGATTTGGTTACTTTGAATTCTTTTAATCATAAATAGTTTCAAAGATAGAATGAGTGCGAATATAAATGGCGGGGAGGGGGTGTTTTGCGGACACACTTCAATGTTTATAAATCTTCAACTGTTCATCATATTAAAAATTTGGAAAAATTTTAATTGGGTGTTTTGCGAGACATTGAACAATTGGTATTGTATGACCCCACAAGAAATTTACTTTCCACTAGGAGCATGGAGCTTTGCTTACTTTTCAAATTCTAAGTTATTTCCATTTGCTTTCTTTTCTCCAATAGTTGTCTTCATAGTGTCGTTTTTGTAGAGGATTTTCACCTGGTGGACTCAAATGATCTTATTCATGACTTAGAATAGGGAAATTGTTTTTGCACTGCGTATGTCAATTATTTGATTATCTACATTTTTCAGAATATAGAATTCTTAGCAGAAAATATCAATATGAGAATCAAGATATTGAAAAGTATAGGGATGTTATAACGTTAAGATTTAGATAAGAAAATCGCTGTGCGGAGTGGTCAGTCAATCTTAGCCTTAAGCTCTCTTCTGGATTATATTATGAACTTATAATTTTATATTGAGACATTTTGAAATTATTAAAACACTAAACAAAAAATTGAATGGAATTCTATCTTAATAGTTTGGATTTTATTATTTGCTATATCTAAGTCAATGTCTATCTTAGAAGTCTGTATACCTATCTGCGTCCGTGACTCAATCATCAAGACACTTGCCAGCGTATGTCTGCCTCAAAGCAAAACCAAACCCTAAACCCAGGAAAGAGTCTACTATCCAAAAGAACAATGGATCTTGCTTACTTTTCAAATTCCAAATGAATCCATTTGCTGCGTCTTTCTTAGGTAGTTGTTGTCCTCACAGTGCCACCTTATTATGTAATACACTCAAACGACCTTATTCTTTGACTTAGAAAAAAGGGGATTATTTTTCACCATATAAATATAAACTATTCTATTTCAGTATAAATTCAGTATTATACAGTTTATCAATTGAGATGATGGCAGGCGGGGAAGTTGGAATGAAATAATAATATTTTGGGCAATGGATGTAGGAAGGTAACAGGAAAACGCATATGACTACAAAACTGAACAATCACCTGGATGGTGACCAGCTTTGAAGAATGACGCAAATGGGAGTCCAGAGCATGCCAAAGTTATATGTATACTACAATTCACATAGGCTTGTACAATTCATATAGGCTGGTACAATTATAAATATATTAAAAAAAATATTTATTATATAATCATTTTCATTCAATTATCTAACATACTTGGATAAGTTATATGTATCTAATTTAAACATAAAGTCATCTAAGATATGGTTTCCTAGTCTTGCAAGCACTGGCATAGCTAATTTCGTAACGAAATCATTTTTGCAATTGATTCATTGCGAACTGACTTGGCCATGTGGTTAAACTGATAACCAATGTGTCTTAAGGTAATTGAAAAAGTACGAGGAAGTGCTATGATCAATAAAGATCGCAAAGAATCAAACAAGCTTTCATAAATTACTTTATAAATTAAACAAATATTTCTTTTTACAAATAACTTATTTTGTATATTATTATTTCCCTATAAATTGATAATAATCTTGACTACAATTAAATATTTATATATTAATTTATCAAAGTGAAGCATATTATGTTAACTATTTACTTTTAGAAATTATATTTAAAGATAAAAGATATATTGAAAAATATGTTAAAAAAAATTAGAAATTAAGTCAACTTTTATTTTTTATTTTTTTCTTACTAGATTTGTTAATGCTAAATTATATACAAATTATGATCAAATCTATACAAACATCCTACAGCATTATATAATTTTGTTAATTACAATTTTTTTTCAAAGGACCAATAGTTTACTAGTATACCTTGCTTTATTCTTACTCAAGCCACGAAACTCATACATGGCACAATGACAGCAAGGCTTACAGCACAAAAGAAAACAAGGGAAGGCAGGATATACATAAGACCAGGGCGCCCCGACATTCACTGAGGCTTAAAGCGAATTATAAATTTTTTAAAATAAATAATAAAATTATTATATTTTTATTTAAAGTTTATCTTTTATATTTATTGAATGAGACAGAAATATAACTAAATATATAAGGTATTCTATTTAAATAATTATATTTTATTGGTTTTTAAAGATATATTTATATGAAATTTCTTGAGCCACAAAATTTATCAAAAAAATAAATCAATTATAATTATTAATTAATTTTAATTTATTTAATATATCATTATTAAAAAAAAATTATATTAAGTGGATATGTACACCAAAAAAGATGTTATACATATATATTTATAAAGGACAAATCTTTGAAGTTGACATCTACTGACTTTATTTTTTATTAATATATATAAATATAACTAAATAAAATAGCATAATTATTAAAAAAATAGAACAAAAAATACAATAATAAATAAGTAGGTATATACAGCAAATATATAGTGCGGTCTGAGAAATTTCAAGATACTTACAGAAAAGCAAACAAAGTTTAAGATATTTGTATCTGAAATACTTTTTGAGAGGCCTAAAGTTAGGGCTTTACCAGCTTTACCCTTGGGCCGCCCCTGCATAAGACTCACAAATTACTTTAAAAATTTCAATATTCCATGAGTTGCCCAAGTAAGATGGTGGCAAATGCGTCTACAAAATTAGGTTTTGGCCTCAACATCACTCCCTCAGCAAATGAGTTTGTGGGTTGAGGAAGCCATGAGTCCATCACATCTTTCAAAAGCAAATCATAAACTGTTTCGGTCTCTGTCAGAGAAGAAATAAACTCTCCTGGATGCTTTCCCATAAGGATTTCCAAAGTCAGAACTCCGAAGTTATACACATCACATTTCTCATTCACTTGCAAAGTGAAAGCAATCTCTGCACCATATTGAAATATAAGAGTGGCGATATTATGCATAAAGCACCAATAGAGTTGTTAGAGCTTGGTTGCCTAGTTTTCGAAGGAAAAAATACCTAATGCTTCAAAAGTTGTTTTTTTTTTTAGTTTTTATATGCGTTTGGCAAAGCCATAAAAATGCCTTTTAATGATACTAGAATCTATTATCTTGCTATGGGGAAAAAACAGCAAATTAAAACCTCTATTTTTAAGTAGAATTTGAAGCATAAATTAATTTCTTTTTGAACAAAAACACTCTCAATGAAAATAAAATATTACAAATATTATCCAACAAAATTTTCATTCTTCTAAATATTTCATTTTAAATATTTTCGAAATAGAAAGTAACATAATATTTTCAAAGATGGGCCAAACAATAATAAAAATTCAAAAAAATGCTTATAAAGTGATTTTCCTAGATGCTTTTTATTTCTTTATTACAATACATTTTAAAATAAAGCCGTTTCAAGTATTAAAAAAATTGAAAGCATGACCAAATTGTTTCTCAATGTTAAATCAAAGTGCAACATTTTGTAAAATGCAAACAAAATGGCCTAACCTGGAGCAGCATATCCAAAGGAGCCAGCAAAGGAGGTCATATAATTTGAGTCATGCTTCAGAAACTTAGCTATTTCAAAGTCAGTGATGGTGCAAATGGAATAATGCATGAACCAAACCTTTGACAACATTCACCCTCCTATTCCAATCAAGCGCAGCTACTTGTTCTTCATTTTTTAATATCTTATCCAATCTGCAACCTTCTGAACCTCTAAAACTAAGGAGAGTTTTGGATTTCTAAAATGATCTAAATAACTTCACAATGTTACGATGTTTCATTTCTATCAAGGTTCAAATCTCACTTGTAAAAGCTTTGATGGGAAACTTCTGCATTTGGATTTGAATGGAGTTTCTTTACAGTAAAAATTTGACCTGTGCACAATTCAGCCTTATAAACACTTCCTTGCCCTCCTACCCCAATGAGATAATTATCATTGAACTCCTCTGTGGCCTAAATAACTTTTTCATGAATAATTTCCCTATCAGAACACCATACTGAGAAAAGATTTTCAGCTTGTTCTTCTCCATCTTTATTTTTTGTTTTCTTTGAGTAACGACAGATTAGAATACATGAAGATCCAACAGCTACTAGCATCAGTGTGCCCAAAGAAAGGAGTAATATCAATAGCTTGAATTTTTTGTTCTTACGAACATGTGGGTCGTTGTTGAGTTTTTTTGCATAAATCTAAGCCAGTGACATTACCTCTCAAACTTGTGTTGTTTCCCAATGCTTCAAATGAAATGTTATGAAAGACTGAATTGTTTGGAAGAGAACCCTCTAATTGGTTGTATGATATGTCAACAGATGACAAGCTTGACATACCATTAAAAGATTAATGGTGCCAGAGAGACTATTATGTGAGAGGTTCATTGTTATCAAGCTTATCAACTCTCCAACTGCTGCTAGTATTGTTCCTCTCAACATATTCTAACTGAGATCTAGTTCTAGAAGAGATTGTAGTTGATGAAACTCGGCTTTCCTTGAGTTTATTTCTGCTCAAATTCAAGAGCCAAAACTTGTTAAGTCCTCCAATCTCTTTGGGGATTGAGCCATTTAAATTATTGGCTGTGAAATCCCAGTTTTTAAGTTGATTAAGTGATCCTACTTCTATAGAAACTTAGCCTGAAAGTTGATTGTGGCTCAAAGTCTACTCAACAAAGTCAACTTCCCCAATTCTTTTAGAATTTCTCCTATAAGATGATTTGAAGAAAGCTTATGTTCAACAAGATCAGTTGCCTACCCAAGCTTTGGTGGTATACCACCAGAAATATTGTTGTTGAAAATCATGAGGCTTGTTGAGATTACCTCACTTTCCCCACTTGTATGCAATGTGGCCATCCAATTTATTGTCACTCAGATTAATGTAGTTCAAATTTGGATATATACCAAAAGCATATGTGATATTATCAACTAATTGGTTACCCTTGAGCCTGAGTCTATAAAGGTTGGAGCAATTCCTCAAGCTTCTTGGAACTGGACCACTGAAATGGTTCATAGCAGCACCAAACCATGCTAATGATCCACCCAGGCAAATTTGTTCTGGCAAATGACCAACGAACTCATTTTTGAATAGTTTGTATGTAGGTCAAATTGGTAATGTCATTCATTTATAGTGAAATGCTACCACTGAGTTTGTTCATTTGCGATTCTAGGATGATAAACTGTGTCAAATTTCCTATTGTGGCTGGAACAGGAACAAGCCTAAAATTGAGGTGTCCCTGTTAGGGTGTAATTTGAAGAATAATTATATGTTATCATATTAACTAGAAAAATAGCTAAATGGATAAGGTGCCCTTTGGAGGTCCTCAATAGCCATTTCATTAAGGACCGTTCATCGCTCTAATGAACTCCATCCAAGCAAGCACGTGGCATGTAACAAGTGTCTCTGAGGGAGATATAGATAGGAAGGCTCAATAGATTTTAGAATAAAAGTTGTCGGGTATATACTAATTAAGCTGATAAGTAAATTAGGAATGCAAGTATATGAGAGACATTTTTTTATTTTATGAAATTTCCCTTTTACACGCTTGTATAATTTTTATATCTCCATTTATAATTAGTTTCATTACTTATCTTCAATCTATCTAAAATTTGTTTTTCAAAATTTACATTATATTAATAATAGTGAAACACGACCAAGGGAAATGGTTGAATCACGGACAGGCAATGATTTACCATTATTTAAGTAAATCAACCACTTTCACGCTTTTTCAATCAAATGACAAGTAGGAAAGAAAGAAGCATAAGCATCTCATGATATTCGCCATACACAAGATAAAGAGAAATTTTGTGTTTGAAATTTGAGAATAAAGAAAATTAAAGTTGGAAGCATACATTTGACGCTTCTAATATGTTATAAGTAAACACGATAATAATGAAGATATCACGGATTAAGCAATGAAACTTGACAAATTAGCCATATAAATATAATCAAGTTTGATTTTAGAATGGCATTGTATATACTAATCAAACCAAGGAGTCACTCTCAGTTAACCTAGAAGGTCAAGTTGCTTGGTTGGTCCCCAAAGTTATCCTAAGCAATGCCATGAATTTTCTACACGGCATGTGGCTTTCAGATTTGATCACTAATGGGATATGCTACAATCATACACAAAACAATTATCAAGTTTTCCATTGATGATGACCAAATGAATTAGTAGACTCCAAGTTTCCTATTAAGGTAAGAATTGATCCCGAAAGTCTATCGATCCAATAAGAACAATACTGTGAGCTTTGTAAAGTTTCCAATGAAATTATTAAAATATTAAATAAAAAATTGAATGGAATTATATCTAAATATTTTAGATTTTATTACTTGCAATATCTAAATACTGAATGGAAAAATTTTAATTGGGTGTTTTACGAGACATTGAACAATAGGTATTGTGTGAACCCAGAAGAAATTTAGTTTCCAAAAGGAGCATGGAGCTTTGCTTACTTTTCAAATTGTAAATTATTTCCATTTATTTTCTTTTCTCCAATAGTTGTCTTCATAGCGTGGCTTTTGTAGAAGCTTTTTATCTGGTGGACTCAAATGGACTAATTGATGACTTAGAAAACAGAAATGGTTTTTGCACCACAAATGTCAATTATTTGATTATCTAAATTTTTTAGAATATAGAACTTTCAGTATAAAACATAAATATGAGAATCAAGATATTGAAAAGTACAAGGATGTTATAAGAGTAAGTGCCAATGGACTAGAATTTACACAAGTAGAAAACTAAAATGTTGGCACCTGTATTTGGTTTAGTTAAAAAAAAAAATTAATCTAGTATATAGTTTATATAGTTAATTTTTTTAAATCTAAGTGGACAAGTGGTAGCTTTTTAATTTCTTGCTTGTGTAAATTTTGGTTCGCGCCTATGGCCTAAATACTTGTGTTATAATGTTAAGATTTAGATAAGAAAATGGCTGTGCGAATTGTTAGTCAATCTTAGCCTTAAGCTGTCTTCTGGATTACATTTTTTGGACTACGCTCATTGGGTTTATGCACCTTGTGTCAATCTTGGCCAGTTATAAACTCAGTCTTGGTCTTTCTTTTTGTTTTTGGGCTAGGGTTCATGCAGCGTTCTTTTTTTTTTTTTTTATAAAAATTTATGTTAATATCAATTGATCTCTTTATTCAAATTATATATGTAGTTATATTTACCAATTCTGCAATTTCTATTAATAATTAATTTGAATCTAATAACAATCACTTTTAAAATGAAATAGCAAATAATTTGAGGCACCGTTTATTTCATTAAAATTTTCTTTAGGTAAAATGTTTTGGTATGAAAAAAAATTCATGTCTGATATTGATATTTTTTTCCCAATTTAAAATTATTTCAATTTTTAAATAAAAATGTTATAAAAAATAAATAAACAATTATTTTCAATTTTTTGCTTCAATCCACTATTATTAGTTTACTATCGCCTCTGTTATATATCAGGCCAACATTACCATCGATGCTCATTGAGGGGCTGCACTAAGATCTAAATAACAATTTTGAAAATTAATCAAGTTTGGGTCTAGACTTGGACCTTAACATTTCAATTTGTGCCAAATTAGGAATGTTTAAATTATGCTAGTCTTGAGTCCAACTATTTGTGTGTGTAAACGAAATTACATCTAAATTTTGTTAGTATCTCTTACATATGTTTGCCTCAAAGCAAAGACAATAACTTGTTGCTAGATTACAAATTCATTCTTATCTGTTTTATTTTAAAATTTAGAAGTTAGCACAAAAAATCAATATATGCTAATCAAGATATTAAAAAATTATAATTATGTTATAAACTTATAATTTTATATTAGACATATTTTGAAATTATTAAAACACTACACAAAAAATTGAATGGAATTCTATCTAAATATTTTAGATTTTATTACTTGCAATATAAAAGTCACTGTCTATCTGATAAGTCTGTATACCTATCTGCGTCCATGAATCAGTAGTGTCAAGACACTTGCCTGCATATGTTTGCCTCAAAGCAAAACCAAACTCTGAACCCAAGAAAGGGTTTACTATATAAAGAACAATGGAGTTTGCTTATTTTTCAAATTTCAAATGAATCCATTTGCTGTGTGTCTGTCTCAGGTAGTTGTTGTCTTCATAGTGTCATCATATTATGTAATGGACTCAAATGACCTTGAAAGAAAGGAATGATTTTCCACCATGTAAATTTAAACTCTTTCAGTATTTGGAATGAAATAATAATATTTTGGGTAATTGGTGTAGGAAAGTAAGAGGAAAATGCATATCCCTGCAAAACTGAATGATCAAGTGGATAGTGACAAGCTTGAAAAAGTCCAGAGATAGCAGCTACAAGTAAACCAATCTGATAGAGGGAGCACCTAGCTAAATATTATCTAATTGAATAGCTCCAATATAATAGCCCAATACAGGGGGGTCAAGTTTAATTACTTGAATTGTATTTAGATTTGTATATAATAAAATTTATACTTTTTATGCCCAGAATCTAGAAGAACATTCTTGCTTGATATGTCACGATGAACTACAGGACATGAGCAGCCACAGTAAATATGGAATAATGCGTGAACCATAAATTGATCATCTAATGAGCTCCAGATGACCTTATTCAATGACTTAGAAAAAGGGAAATTGTTTCTCACTACATATACCAATTATTTGACTACAAATTCATTGTTATAAAAATAAAAAATTTCAACTCACAAACTTGTGGATCAAGTGGTAAGTAAGTTTGAGTTCAACAGTTGAGGAGCTTTTACAATGTCAAAGATTTGAGTTCACAAAATAACAGGCAGCCTCAGTACCCCTAACAAAATTAACATGATACCCAAAGGATATGGGATACTAGTGCTAGAAAAATAAAAAATTACAATATTTACAACAATGAGATGTTTTGAATTATACTATATTCAGTGCAAGAAAAACGCTAAATATAGCAGGCATTGCTAAAAACTGATGGTATTTTATAAATTTAATGGCAGTCTTATGTCTGCTATATAAAGTTACAACAATTTTCTTTAAACCGCTGAAATTTTAAAATCGCGGTAATTTTATGGTGGTTGTTTTAAAAGCACTGAATATGAAATAAGTGAGAGTAAAAAAATTCAAGAGGGGAGTGGATTGGGTTATATAAAAATTATGCCACTTTTGAAACAATATGATTTGATCACTCGAAAACCTATATAGATATCTTCGAGCAAGTATAATAGTTTCAAAAATAAGTGAATAAATGGTATTATATATAATTAAAATAGTAAGCACTAATTTCAAATATGATATCACATGATTAACTTAGAATATTTGTAAATGACTCAAATTTATAATAGTGCAGAAAATTAACCCGATACTATATAAATGAAAAGAGATAGGGAGAGAAATTTAAACACGCTTATTTAGCCTGGTTTGGTCAAACCTAAAGCTTACATATAATCCCCTTGAAATCCAAGAGATTTTTATTATAAAACTTGTTTTCACTCTATTACAAAAAAACAATTGTTTTCTTATACTCACTACAAATGCTATGGTTTTCACCCGCTCACCAGAAACGATATACAAATTGGTTTTACACTTGCTTACGAGACACAATCACTCTACTATACTTCCACTTGCTAGTAAGATAGAAGTCTTACACAAGAATGATGAGAAGAGAAAGAATACTAAACAACTTAAGTCTACGCTCAAGGTTGAAAAACTCTCTCAAAAGAGCAGATATGCCAGAGGAGCTACTAGCCGTTGCTAAAATTCCTCCTTGATGGTGGTTGACCATTGAGAAAAGATTGAGCTGAATTTGTGCAAGATATTGTCTGGTTTGAGCTAACTTAAAAATTGTGTAGCTGTTTCAAAATCAAAGCAATCAGAAAATCAAAATCTTCCTTTGTAATTCTTGCAAGTAGCCATTACTAGCCGTTGAGTCATCATTTTCTCCTTGATATAGATGTTGTTTTTTAACTTTTAAGTCTCCTAAACATTTCTCTTGAATAATCTCCTTCTATAGGGCCTTTGCACATTTCAAGGTTTAAGAAATTTCATCTTTTACCTTAAGATAACAATTAAGTTGAAGATCATTAAAGTTGCAAATAATATGAAATAAATGCCTCTAAATCATTTATGAAATAGTCACATGTGATTTACCATTAAGTATCAAAACATCCAGTTAATATAGTTTGTTATCATCAAAATCTCTCCAAATGAATATAGAAACTTTGGAGCTAACAATAAAACCCACCAAACCCCAAAGTCTGAAAACCATGGCGCTACTTACCCCCACATTATCGCCAACTTTGAATGTTTCTCCAGCAGC
Organism: Gleditsia sinensis; assembly: GCA_037074535.1. Lineage (NCBI taxonomy): Eukaryota > Viridiplantae > Streptophyta > Magnoliopsida > Fabales > Fabaceae > Gleditsia > Gleditsia sinensis. Next base: position 17,133,654 of record CM073470.1, read on the forward strand.
CCATGTGCTATAATTCCCTGACAGGCCCATCCGGCGCTGCTTCTTACAATATGGTCCACTCCATATACAGTGGGAGCAGTCAGCAGCAAAACCAAGAAAGAAGCAAGCGAGCATGTGCTTCATATTACAGAAGTGCGGAAGGGACAAGTGCCACCTGAGATTGCTCAAATACTAGGTGCTCCGGCGGTAATTTTCTTTTTATATGTAGTTGATCAAATTTTGTTCTTTTTGACACGAATATGCCCGAGTTTTGTGCTGAAAATTTGTGCTGGATATATTTGTGTTTGCAAAAGAATTCTCAGCTTGACATTGAGAATCTTATTACCACTTGAATATGGTAAGTCCATACGTAATATCTGATGTTTGACTTTGTGTTGGAATTTGACATTGAGAAATTGACATGTTGTGTGAGTTTCTGATGGAAATTGACATTGAGAAATCTCATTACGTCGGAGCTTCTATATTGTTGTGTGACATGTTGGTCAATTTGATGCATTAGAATAAAGTATGGTATGATGCTTGTTAATTTTACTCTTCTGTGTTAGTACTCTTTTATTTAATATTTAATAAGGAGGAATATAGAAGAGGAATGGATGAAAATAAACTCTTTCTTGTTTAGGTCTTTAAAATTATGAGTTAAGAAAATGGAAGTGAACTGATTACCTTTCGATTCCTCAGACTCTCCTTCAAAGTTGGAGACTAAAGAAAAGGCAAGATCGATGTTTTGATTATGTATATATTAAATTTATGAATATTATAGTGAAATTTAAAGTTTTTTGTATTTTCTCTTTCTCTTTCTTCCTTCCTTAACTTAGGATTGCCGTAATATATTTGGTGTGTGTAGTAGTAATTTTTTTTGATACGTGGCTATAATATATTGTTATCAATTGTTTAATAATTTAGGATTGCTTAATGTTATATTTCGGTCTCTTGATCAAAGAAGTGCTCTCTTCCCCAGAGCAAAGGGATTTTTCAGCCACCATGACTTATCAAGAAGATCAAGAAAATTTAGATGGGGTTTCAAAATGCCGCTAAATGTTTAACACAGTCAAAAACCACCAACCGTAGCTAAACAGTTAAATGACGCGTGCTAAAAGGTTTTTTTTAGTACTTTTTCATTTTTTAAGTGATTTCTTCTCCAAATATATAAATATTTACTTGTTAGGTTACTTAATTTTTGAAATTAAAATATTTTAATATAATATTATAACTATAATTGATTGATAAAAGATTTTGTAATAAGATATGTGTAGTGTTTGTTTATGCTTTTATATTTTTATAATTATATAATATAAATTTAGATAATAAATTATTTATACTTTTTATCATATATTTTCTATATTTCAATTTAATATAAAATTAAAGAGTTAATTAAATTAATCAAAATGAATGTTTAGTACAAAAACAATTTTAATTAAATAACCTTTTAGTAATCTCATCCGCCCTTCACTGCAACACTTGCGCGAGAGGGAAAGTGGGTCTTGTCTTAACCAATTTCATTTGCAAAGCATGAAATCTATACAAACATAGTACATCAGGCAATTGTACCTTTCTTTATTCTTCAAGCCACGAACTCATACATGATACAACGACAACAAGGCTTACGGTACAAGAGAAAACAAGGGACAACAGTACATACATATATATAAGATTCACAAATTACTTCAAAAAGTTCAATATTTCATGAGTTGCCTGTTATGGTCGACTCCATGGTTGGGCGAGAATGTGAATTTTCATACAAGCAAGCAAGCTAATTTTGAGATTAACATCACCTCCTCAACAACTAACTTCGTGGGTTGAGAAAGTGTCTTTGTCAGAAAAGAAATAAACTCTCCTGTATGCTTTTACATAAGAATTTCCAGACTTAAAACTCCAAAGTTATACACATCACATTTCTCATTTGCTTGCATAATAGAATCAATCTCTGCATCATGTTAAAATATAAGAGTGGTAATATTATGCATAAAGCACCAACAGAGTTATCAGAGCTTGCTTGACTAGCTTTGGAAGAGAAATAAAACTAATTAATAAAAGATATTTTTAGTTGTTATATTTGTTATGTCAAGACATACAAATGTTTTTTTCTTCATTATACAAGAATCTATTTTCTCGCTATGAGAAAGTAGTAATTTGTAACTTCTATTTTTAAATAGAATTTTTGAAGCATAAATTAATTTCTTTATGAACAAAAACACTCTTAAACAAAATAAAAAAAATTACAAGTACTATCCAACGTAACATTATCATTCTTCTAAATACGTCCAGTTTAATAATTTTGTAATAGAAATTAATATTTTGAAAGACGGGTCAAACACATGACATTGAAAAAAATGTTTATTAAATTATTTTGTTAGATGCTAATTTTTTCTTTGTAATTACAATGTAGTTCAAAATAAAGTAGTTTCAAAGAAAAATAAAATACTGAAAGCATGACCAAACTGTTTCTTAGTATTAAAGCAAAGTGTAGAATTTATAAAATACAAACAAAATGGCCTAACTTGGAGCAGCAAACCCAAAGGTGCCAGCAAATGGTGTCATATTGTTTGGGTCAGGCTTCAAAAACTTTGCCATTACGATGTCAGTGATGAGAGCTTCGTGATATTCTCAATCTAGAAGAACATTCTTGCTTGATATGTCATGATGAACTATAGGACATGACCAGCCATGGTGCATGTGAAATATAGCATGAATCAAACCTTTAACAATCTTCACCCTCCTATTCCAATCAAGTGCAATTCTTGTTGATTTTTTAATATCTTATCCAAGCTTCAACATTCTAAAATCTCTAAAAGTAAGAAGAGTTTTGGATTCAAAAAATATCCAAACAATTTCACAATGTTACGATGTTTGATTTCCATCAAGGCTTGAATCCCACTAGTAAAAGCTTTAAGGTTGGAGACGTCTGCAGTTGGATTTGAATGGAGTTTCTTCACAGCAAAAATTTGACCTGTGAACAACTCAGCATTATACACGCTTCTTTGCCCTCCCATCCCAATGAGATATTTGTAATTGAAATCCTCTATGGTCTCAATAACTTTTTCATGCATAATTTCCCAATAAAACACCATACGGAGAAAAGATTTTGAGCTTATGCTTCTCTATCTTGGTTTTTTGTTTTCTTCGTGTTTTGAAAAATTATAAAACTTAAAGGTACAACTGCTACTAGCATTAGTGTACTCAAAGAAAGGAGTAATACCAATACCTTGACGTTTTCTTTCTCATGACCATGTGGGTCGTTGCTGAATTTGTGGCATAAATCTAAGCCAGTGACATTACCACACAAACCCGTATTGTTTCTTAATTATTCAAATGTAATGTTTCTAAAAGGTTGATTATTTGGAATAGAGTATAAAAGTATAATGTAATCGTGTGTTTTATTTACTGAGTACATGAATATATATATACAAGGTATACAAGGTTTAACCTACTCTAACCCTAAGTATTTGAATATTTGATTGTATACAAGAATCTAGGAAGTAGTTACATGAGGGTTATCTCTATCACGCCCCTGCAAGATTGAGTTCCATCAAGAACACCAATCTTGACTCTGAGTTCATGAAATAGTGACGAAGGCAGTGGTTTAGTGAGGATATCAGCTAGCTGAGATTTAGAGTAGACATGTTGAATGCAAAGTTGATTGGAAGAAACACGTTCTCGGACAAAATGATAATCAAGTGTTATATGCTTCATGCGAGAGTGAAACACTGGGTTTGCACATACATAGGAGACACCAATGTTGTCAAAGTAGACAGTGGGGATGGAGGAGGGTGAAAGCCCGAGTTCAGTAAGTAGATTTAATAGCCATGAGGTTTCTGCAGTGGTTGAGGCAACTGCTCGATACTCAACTTCTGTAGACGAACGTGCAACTGATCTTTGCTTATTTGAAGACCATGAGACAGCATTTGAGCCCATGAAGACTATGTAGCCCGAGGTGGAAGTGCGATCATCTTTGTTACTAGCCCAGTCCGCATCCGAGAAAGCATAGAGATGCAAAGGAGACACTGAAGTAAGTGAAGATCAAAGTGAATGGTAGCCTTGAGATACCTGAGAACATGCTTGACTGCCTGAAGATGAAGGGTGGTAGGAAGATGCATGAACTGAGATAATTTGTTGACAGCATAGCGCATGGAGAGATATTGAAGTGCTCCAATGATGCTGCAATATTTTGTAGCGTTAGTTAGTGGAGAGCCATCAGCTAGTTGAAGAGAAACTAAAGTAGACATTGGTGTGGAAGCACCCTTAGCAGTCATGTTAGTCTTGGTTAGAAGATCTCTGATGTATTTATGTTGTGAAAGAAATAAACCAGCAGAGTTGGGAATGAATTCCATGCCTAAGAAATAAGATGGAGCACCAAGGTCTTTGAGGGAAAACCATGATGCAAGAGATGCATAGAACTGAGCCAAGAATGAAGCATTATTCCCTATAAGCAGAAGATGATCGACATAGACTAGAAAATAAGCTGTGACAGAACCAGTATTATAGATAAAAAGAAAGCCATCAGTGAGGGAGTTTTTGAACCCAAAAGACAAAAGAAATCAGGCAAGATCAAGGTACCAAGTATGAAGGGCTTGCTTGAGTCCATATATCGCTTTATGTAATTTACAGACATAGGTAGGCTGAGTTAAATCTTTATGTTCAGGTGGTTGAGACATATATACTTCATCATGTAGCGTTCTCGAAAGGCATTGTTTACGTCCATGTGTTTTAGAGGCCAGTTATTGTGTAAGACAATGGTAAGGATGGCTTTAACTATTTGGGGTTTGATAACGGGGCTGAAGGTGTCTAGATAATTGATGTCTTTGGGAGAACCCTTTGGCAACAAGACGGGCTTTAAACCAGTCTATCTCACCAGAGGGTAATCGTTTGATGCGGAAGACCCACTTGCACCCAACAATGTTTGCATTAGCTGGAGGGGGTACTAAGGTCTAGGTGCAGTTGTGGGTAAGAGCTTGAAATTCATTTGACATGGCAAGTTTCCATTTAGGACTATGAAGAGCTTGTTTATTCGAAGCAAGTTCGATGGTGGATGGTAGAGGATGTTTAGTTGTGCAGAGGTTAAAGGGAACTTTCGGTTTCAATATGTTGTTCTTTGAGTGAGTAATGATTTTTCTGGGAGAGGGAGAAGAGCAGACAGAGGGTGGAAATGAGGTTGGGTCAGGAATGGGAAAACTGGATATAGGAAGGGTAGTGTTAGAGGTTAAAGGGAATTTTCAGTTTCAAGATGTTGTTCTTTGAGTGAGTAATGATTTTTCTGGGAGAGGGAGAAGAGCAGACAGAGGTTGGAAGTGAGGTTGGGTCAGGAATGGGAAAACTAGATATAGGAAGGGTAGTGTTAGAAGACGAGGATGGGGAGTGAGTAGCAAAAGAGGTTGGTGGAGATGAAGAGGATGAAGAAGGGGAGGATGAAGAGGGAGGAGACTGGGAAGAGGTAGGGTTAAGAGAGAGAGGACCCGAGGGAAGATTGTATGGAGAAGAAGAGGAGAGTCAGAAGTTTGAGATACAAAAGAAGGAGAGAATGACGCAGAGGAAGAAGGATGGGAATTAGAAGGGATAATGTAATAATAGGAGATAGGGATGGATTTAAGAGATGCAGTGGATGAGGTAGAGGTGGGTCGATACAAAGATAGATTTTGATAAGGGTAAGTGGGTTCGATAAATTTCACGTGCCGAGATATGAAGAATTTGGAGTGAGTGAAATCAAGACAGATATAGCCATGTTGATCAGTTGAATAACATAAGAAAACACACTGGGAGGATCGAATGCTAAGTTTGTTAGAGGAATATGGGCGTAACCAAGGATAGCATAGGCAACCGAAGGATTTCAAATTTTGAAGATGAGGGTCATGTCCAAAGAGCCACATGTAGGGGGATGACATGGAGAGGATGGGTGTGGGTAATCTATTGATCAAGTAACTAGTAGTTTGAAAAGCAAAAGACCATAATGAAGTAGGTAAGGATGCATGATGGAGGAGTGCAAGTCCGATTTCAACAATATGGCGATGCTTGCATTCTGCTAGCCCATTTCTTTCAGGGGTATACAGAGGGGAGGTGAAGAAAGAGATGCCATTATTATTAAAATAGTGTTTAAGCTTAAGAAATTCTCCCCCATTATCTGAGTGAAAACATCAGATAGGAGTGTTAAAATATTTCTCAACAAGAGTGCGAAACCTTATGAACGTATCATGAACATATGATTTTTGTTGTAATGGATATAGCCATGTATAACGTGTGAAATGATCAACAAAAATTACGTAATACTTGAATTTATTGATAGAAAGAACAGGAGAAAGACCCCATACACCAGCATAAATAATATCTAAAGGTTTAGATGAAGAAACATGAGATTGAGTAAAAGAGAGTCGATGACTTTTATTACATGAACAAGAAACACAATTGAATGAAGGAACTGTATGAACTTTAAACTTGTCAGCTAGATGATGAAGAATGCAAGCATGAGGAGGACCAAATTTGTGAGAAGGATTCAGGTTGAGCAGCAAGAGCTCGAGGAGCAGTGTGTGTGGCGAGACTGATGGGAAAGGATAAGTGTTGCCATTACTTGAGCCTTGAAGAAGACACCCCCCCGTGATCAGATCCTTCACAGTAAAAGAAGAGGGTAAGAATTCAATAGGTACTTTATTGGTTTTGCAGAATTGATTTACGAAAATTAAATTATGAGTCATTGAAGGAGCACATAAAACGTTATGAAGATGAAAAAAGAAGAGGAAGAGGAGAGTTGAGAAGATCCGAGATGTGAAATAGACAAACCTGCACCATCACCTACAAGCATTTGATCGTGACTAAGATAGTTTAAATCATTAGTGACATGATGGGATGCTCCTGAGTCAAGAACCCATGGAGAAGGGTTGAGGGGAAGGGAAGAAGAGTCAGAAGTGTAAAGAGAAAAAGGTGTAGTGTAGTGAGCTAGAGGTTTTGATTGTCGAATATGAGAAAAAATTTAAAACATCTAGAAGCCGTATGACCAGTTTTAGAACATAATTGACACACAGTGGGTGAGAATGTTGGATTATTTGAAGGGGTTGGGAGAAGGTGTGCTCTAGAGTGAGGGAATGGAGTTAATGGTGGTCTACGTTTGTGAGGGTTAAAGCGGTTTGTAACGTTCGTTGTAATGGGCATGGAGAAACTTATAGGTTCATCTTTTTTTGTGTAGTTTTCAAAATCAACAAGTTTGTCTCTTAGTTCTAGGAAGGAGATTGGTATGTCATGAGCACGTAAAGGACCAGAAATATCTTTAAACTCAAGACCCAAACCGTTTAATGCATAGATGACTCAATCTAGATCATTAACCTTTTGTTGAAAAATAAGAGAGATTTCATTAGCCAGGTGTTTCAGGGACTGAAGATAGGCTGTCACAGAGAGATTGCCACGGGTTGCAGTTGCAAGTTTGTGCTTAAGAGCCATGAGACGTGATCGAGAGTGATTTGAAAAAAGTTTTTGAAGATGATCCCAAGCTTGTTTGGACGCAGTCAGGCTTGTTTGATAAAAGTCTATTGCAGTATCATTTTCAGGAATATAATCCCTGATTTCCTTTTCAATGGTATACTTAATTACTGCCAAACAGATCCAGTTGGACTCAAACCATTCTTTATGATAGGTCTTGTCAGTAGCATTGGACTGTGGAGTGAGATCCTCTGGTTTGAGTTCTCTCAAAGTCAAATTTTTCTTAGAAATGGTAAGATACATATTTAAGGACTCTTTTCAGTTATCATAATTAGTCCTATTGAGAGCCTTCACAAATGATAGTTGCGCAAAAGCAGAAACTGAAATTAACAACAACAATGAGAAATAGTAATTATGTGCGCTCAACATAATTATAATACAAGATTCTCAAAATAAAATTTCAGTTATGCAACTATAATGGCACACATAAAATTATTTTTATACCATTAAGATTTGGCTCACACAAAATTCTATACAAAACATATTCAATATTTCCATACCTATGGGGTACAACAAATATTTAATACATTAGAAGTGCTATTTTTATGCCTAGCCTTAAAAGTCCAAACTCTTAATTACATTAACAATGTCACACCTATGGGGTATGTCAATCATCAATGCAATGTGATCCTAAATTTGACAAATAATAAGATTTTCATGATCTCTAAGACAAATTAAAGAAATTTTATAAGTCTCTAAAGTTTATCAGGAATTAGGGAAAACCTAGATGAATAAATACAAGATTAAGAGATGTCTAAAGGCAAAATTATAATTCTAGAATTTTTTTTTGAAACCGAACTAGGCCTGTCACTTGGCCCAGTTTTTTTGTTTTTTTTGTTGGACTGGGCCTGGAATTCGGCCTAGTCTAATCTGGTAAAAAAAAGACCTTTTTTTTTACTGGGCCTCACTTTCGGCCCAATCAGCCTGGGCCTTACTTAAGTGAAACAATGTGTTTCACTTAAGCCAAGCCTAGATTCTAGGCCCAACCCAAGCCTAGAACTCTTCTTCTTCCTCACTGGCCGGACCCCTAAAACCCGGCCCGATTGCAACATGACCCAGCTGGGCAGTGACGCAGTGCTGCGAACCAGCGGAGATGCTGGCGAGTTTCTCGGCGATCTGGACGGCAGTTTCCGACGAGAAAACCACCGTTCTGACCGGAATAACATGAGAAATATATTTCTCACATAGATGGAAGCAATCAACCACCGACACATAAAGATCTATGAGCCAAAAAATCTTCGATGCAAACCAAAGAATGCATCATTGGATTAGCGAAAACAGAGTAGTGATAAGCATATATATATATATATATACACACACACACACACACACACACACAGAACCATATGGATTTCCATATTCTCAGAAAATTGCTTTAGGAATACATTGCGTGGGATGCAAGAAGGAGGCGCTATACCCCCATCGCGATTTAGCCAGCATTCTAGAATCATTTTAGGGTTTTTTTTTTTGTTTCCTATTCTTCCAGATATGCGATGAAATGGATGCTTGTCCAAGAGGGATGAAATCCATTGCAAACAAGCATAGCCATACATAATACGAGAAAGGCAGCATATAGATTTGAAGCATTAAGTAATAGGGAGTATTGGGAACCGTTTAGGATATGCATACAGGTTTCGTGAATCTTCTAGATTTTCACAAGGATTCAAGTCCTAACTCTACCAAATTTGATTTCCATATTTTTATAGGATAAAACACAGAAAAAAAATTGACAGTAAAATTATGTCCATCAAAGTATCCGTAAAACAATGAAATCAAGAAGCAAAATAGAGGTTTTACAATTAAACATAATTGAACACAATTAAATTGAGATATTATAACATAGCTCTGATACCAAGTGTTATAATATCTCAATGAATAAATCAGAGTAATTAAGTATAGATTAAGAAAGCGTACTTGAAGAATTCATAATTAAAGAGAAGCAGAATTACAACTTACTGGACTCCTTTGACTTTCAGAAAAAGAGAGTAAAGTACAGATTGTGGTGACGTGGTCAGCTACTTTAAACTGATACTTATGCATATTGTTTAAGGGATAGAAGAATAAGTCAAATTAACCACTAACAAATAAATAAATAAAATTAAATTAAATTATATCTTTCTCTTTCTGACTCAGTCAACATTTCGATAGGAACAAAGATGACAATAAAAAAAGTTGTATGTTGGACTTCTACCCAATTTTTCTGTGCAGTCCATCTATCACAGTCTCTAGAGTTTATTAAAAATTAGAGAAAACCTAAATGAATAAATATAAAATTAAGAGGTGTTTAGAAGCAAAATTATAATTCTAATTTTTTTTTTGAAACCGGATTGGGTCTGTCACTTCACCCAGTTTTTTTTAGACATCACTCATGTGATTATAGAAGAAAAGTTAAAAGGTCACCATATTTTAAGTTGCAAGTGGCATATCAGCAATAAATGCATTGCATTTTCCCTGTTAGAGATACTACAATCTAAATCTCATATACACCAGCGGGCATTCATAATCGCCATGTATAACTAGAATATGAACTCATCACTAAAAACTTAAATTATAAACCAGTACAAACATACAGTTGAAGCTGTTTAGATGCTAATCAAATAGTTAAGACACGGTGAAGTTTACGTTAAACACGCATAAAAACATATAAACAAAATTGTATACAGTGCCTCTTGATAAATTCAATTAATAATACATTTCCAAAAACAAGCATGCCCCAACAAAAACAATTACACCGACAAGCACAGGAAAAGACAACATAGGAAATTTTGAAAAATAACAAAAAATGAGCACCTTTCAAAATTAACTGCACAAAGAAGAGGTTACCTTCTTGAACCACTTGACTAAACCTCGACGAAGAAAGCCTCAAGCTTTAAGCAAAAATTAAACCCACTGTTAGCCTTCAAACCCTAAGTCCAATAGCATCCAATTACCAGTCTGCCTTCTACAAAATCATTTTCAACGCACGCTTTTCAGGTTCCTCGTATCACCACTACGATACCCCCCACCCCCCCGGTAACCACCCCACCGAAATTCCAAAACTTAGAAAACACGTTATAAAATATCATCCAAACCCAGTTCCAATGCAACACCCAATCCTTCTCGTTTTCATAACCCCAAGACCTTCCGTATCACACTTCCACCAGAACAAGACCAATTACATTCAAATCCAGCATTCTAGAACGAACCTTCCCAAAGCCCAATTGACAACTCTAACCCCAAAACGGAGGTCCCGCAACTCAAAACTCTGCAGAAAACCCTAGCCTTCCAGATCTAAATTGAGCATAGCAGAACACTGGCCTGAACAGGGAAACAAATATTCAGCGAGAGAGCTCAGAGGAAGCACAGTGAAGTAAGAATGACATTCATGGAGGCACCCCCCTGCGGGTATGGGAATTGAGTAGAAGAGATATGCTTGTGGAAGCAGAGTGTGTGAGCAGGAAGGAAGAAGTAGCTTTTGTGGGTCTTAGTTTGGTTGGTCGAGTCGAGCCCTTCTTTGGTCGACACGACCACACAAATACACAGTGCCAGAGGTAATAATTGCTGGCTTATAGTACGAGAATGGTGGATGTAACACTGGCGCCCAACTTTTTAATAAATTAATTACAGTCATTTCTATAATTGAAAATTTATATATTAATTTATGAACATTGTTAACTATACTTTTTATTTTTATAATTAAATTAAATTAAATATAATTTTACATTGTACTATCTATAAAAAAATTTAACTTGACTTTAATTTTACAAATTTTTTTTCTTAAATTTCTTAGATAACATATTTATAATAACATACTATAACATAAAATTTGTGCACTATTATTTTTTTGTTTTAAAAATAATTTTTAATTTTTAATTTTTTTAAAAATAAAAAACTCTTTCAGAAATTATTTTTTATTATTATTTTAGAAATAACTTTTAAAAACAAATTATTATTTAAAAAAAGAATTTTTTTTTATTTTTATTTTCAAAACACGAAAAAACATAAAACACATGATTTTAAAATAATTTATTAAATAATTTTTTATTTTTATTCTGAAAAATAATTTTTAAATATAATTTTCGAAAATAATTTTTTTTTAAATAACATAATCAAAAAAACTTTTTATTTCTAGAATAAGTATTTAGCCACATTAAATTTTATACAGACAAAAATTTAAAAATTGTTATTTATTCATTTAAATTAAAAAAATATTTTAAAAGTGACAACTTTTTAGATGTTTGGCTTTGTAAATTTCTAGTTCAGTAGACTAAATAATTTTTGTTTATTTATTACTTATTCTTGGACGCTGCAGGTAACATGTATATTGCCTTACTCATCCATGATACAACGACAGGGCTTACAGTACAAAAGAAAACCAAAGGACAACAATATATACACAAGACTCACAAATTACTTCCAAAAGTTCAATATTTCATGAGTTGCCCAATTGTGATGGTGGCAAACTGGTCTACCAATTGAGGTTTTGGCCTGGCAAGCTCCAAAGATTCTTGTTTCATGGTTGGCCGAGAATGTGAATTTTCATTCAAGCAAGCAAATGCTATTTTTGCTATCAACATCACTTCCTCAATAATTGGGTTTTCGGGTTGAGGAAGCCGCTGGTCCAGCATATCCTTCAATGGTAAGTAATAGGTTGTTGGGATCTCTCTCAAAGAAAAAATAAGCTCTCCTGGATGCTTTCCCATGAGAATTTCTAAAGTCAGAACTCCAAAGCTGTAAACATCACATTTTTCATTCGCTTGCATAGTAAAACCAATCTCTGCCACAAGTAAAAATATGAGACCAGTGATATTATGCATAAAGCAATGAAATGAGTTTATGAGTTTAGCCAAAATAAAAAATAAAACTACGTTTACTTGAAAGCAAAAATTATTTCTCTGGTTTGAGAGAGAATTAAGACATTATAGCGTTTTCTTCTTTGATAAAAGCAGAATCAAAAGCATAAATTAATTCTTTTTTGAACAAAATTACTGCCACCCAAAATAAAAAATTGTCAAATATTATCCAATATTGTCCTTCTTTTGATTATGTTATTTTCAGTAATTTAAAATTTAAAATTAATTTTTTGAAAGACATGTCAAATACTAATAACATTGATAAAAACATTTATTAGATTATTTGGCCTAACCTGGAGCAGCATACCCAAAGGTGCCTGCAAATGAGGTCATATTGCTTGAGTCTGGCTCTAGAAACTTAGCTATTCCAAAGTCAACGATGTGAGCTTCTTGATATTCTGAATCTAGAAGGACATTTTTGCTTGATATGTCACGATGAACTATAGGACATGAGCAGCCATGATGCATGTGGAATAATGCATGGACCAAACCTTTAACAACGTTCACCCTCCTGTTCCAATCAAATGCAATTGCTTCTTTTTCCTTTTTTATTATATCTTATTCAAACTACCACCTTCTAAGAACTTGTAAACCAGGAAGGAGAGCTTAAAATTTGGAAAAAATCCGAATAGCTTCACAATGTTACGATGCTTGATTTCTGTCAAGGCTCGAATCTCACTGTTAAAAGCTTTGAGGTTGGAGACATCTGCATTCAGATTTAAATGAAATTTCTTCACAGCAAAAACTTGACCTGTGACCAACTCAGCCTTATACACACTTCCTTGCCCTCCCACAGCAATAAGATATTTATCATTAAACTCCTCTATGGCCTCAATAACGTTTTCATGCGTAATTTCCATATTATAACACCATACTGAGAAAATATTTTCAGCTGGTGCTCCTCCATCCTGGTTTTTTATTTTGTTCAAGTTTCTACAAATTGGAATACATGAAACTCCAACCACTACTTGCATCAGTGTGCCCAAAGAAAGGAGTAATATCAATAGCTTGACTTTTTTGTTCTTATGACCATGTGGGTCATTGCTGAATTTTTTGCATAAATCTAAGCCAGTGACATTACCACACAAGCCTGTGTTGTTTCTCAATGCTTCAAATGTAATGTTTCTAAAGGCTAAATTGTTTGGAAGAGAGCCCTCTAATTGGTTGTATGATATGTCAACAGAATATAAACTTGACATGCCATCAAAACTGGATGGAATGGTGCCAGAGAGATTATTATGTGAGAGGTTCAATGGTATCTAGCTTCTCAATTCTCCAAGTACTGTTGGTATTGTTCCGCTCAACAAATTTTCACTGAGATCAAGTTCTTGAAGAGCTTGTAGTTGACCAAACTCAAGGGGATGTTTTCCTCGAACTTATTTTTGCTCAAATCCAAGAGCCATAACTTGCCTAACCCTCCAATCTCTTTCGTGATTGAGCCACTAAAATTATTTGTTGCCAGCTCCAATTGGTCTAGTTGTTTAAGTGATCCTATTTCTGTGGGAACATTGCCTGAAAGTTTATTGTGGCTCAGAGATAGTCTACTCAACAAAGTCAACTTCCCCAACTCCTTTGGAATTTCTCCTATAAGATTATTTGAAGAAAGGTCAAGTTCACCAAGATTGGTTGCCTCCCCCAGTTCAGGGGGTATACCACCCGAAAGATTGTTGTTAAAAATCTTGAGACTTGTGAGATTACTACACTTGCCCCACTTGGATGAAAGGTGGCCATACAATTTATTGTCACTTAGATCGATGTAGTACAAATTTGGGTATACACCAAAAGAATCTGCAATATTATCAACCAATTGGTTACCATCAAGCCTAAATCTATAAAGTTGGGTGCAGTTCCTCCAGCTTCTTGGAATTGGACCATTGAAATGGTTTGTACTAGCACTAAACCTTGTTAGTAATCCACCAAGGCAAAGCTGTTCTGGCAAATGGCCAATGAACTCATTTTCGTATAGTTCTAACTGATACAAATTGGTAAGGTTATTCATTCCAGGAAGAATGCTACCATTGAGTTTGTTGATTTGTAGTCCTAGGTCAAAAGGCTGTGTCAAGTTTTTAATGGTGACAGGAATATATCCTGAAAGATTGTTATTTCCAAGGAGGAGAGCTTGTAAATTGATCAAGTTTCCAATTGAGGCAGGAATTGATCCTGAAAGTCTGTTACCCCTCAAATTCAACGAGACAAGATTTGTAAGGTTCCCAATGAAGGGTGGGAGTGGACCATATAAGTTATTATATGACAATGACAGATTCACGAGAGAATGCAGTTTTCCAAATTCATCAGCAATGGGCCCCGAGAGTTTGTTGTTTTGGAGGTGAAGTTCTTGTAACTTGCTTAAGTTTTGAATTGTAGACGGAATGGAACCCGAAAGGTGATTTTTGTCAAGCCATAGACTCGTCAGATTCCTCAAGTTCCCAACTTCCTTTGGAATTTTTCCAGTGAGATTACATACACCAATATCAAAATAACTTAGAGTGCTCAATTCCCCTATTTCTTGAGGGATGAAACCAGTAAAAAAATTATGGGATAAGTTCAAGGTAAAAATACTGGACAAATTACCAATCTGGGGGGTGGGGGAATAGTTTCATAAAACAGGTTGTAACTTATATCTATATCGCCAAGGTTGGGGAAGGATGAGAAGTTGAGACTGTGAAGTGTACCTTTCAGCCCAAGACTTCTAAGATATATCATGGAGACAGACATGGATTCATCACATGCAATTCCTTTCCAGTTGCAAGGACTAGTTCCATTCTTCCAAGAAGACAAGGTAGCTTGGCTTTGATCATCAAAGCTAGCTTTCCACTCCAATAGAGCATTTGCTTCCCCATCTTGTGCAGCAACAGATGCAAATGAAGCAAGGAAGACACGAAAGCAGATAATCAGCCACGATTCTAGTATCAGAGGGGAATCGTCCTTTTCAGACCAGGATACCATGATTTGGTTACTTTCGAATTTCTTAATCCTGAGTAGATTCGAAGACAGAATGAGCAAGAAGAAATGGAAGACAGGAGTATTTATAAATATCCATCGAATATTTATGTTTTTATGTTGTATTCTAAAATGGTGTGAAATGAGATTAACTTTCCTCTTTAGTGTCTCAAAATTTAATTTACTTAATATTGAATTTTTTTAATAATATGTAAGAGAATGATAGTCTAATATTTATTGCAACTATTGATAAATTTATTTAATTATAAATTATCACCTTAAAAACATGTTCTCATAATATTATTTTTTACATGTTAAGAGTTATCTCCTCTTTCTTATTTTTTAAAATAACAGTTTAAAAATATCCTTTTAAAAAACAGCAACGCTATTTTTAAACTTATTTTGTTATTTTACTCCCTCTAACTTGACCGTTTTTATTGATAGAACTCTCCAACTATCCCGTCTTTACTCTTTATTATTCTTCGAAAAATAAGGACCCGAAAGTTGATTAAAGTAATAAATAGGCCTACAGCGAGAAATGAAGTACTTGATAGACTATCCATTTCGAAATGATGTATTCTTCTAAGAGTTTTCATATTATAAATGCATCGAAAGAATTATTATTTAAACAATTATAAATACAATATTTGACGAAAAATCATAAGAATTACTTTTAAAATTAAATTAATTGATAGAATATATGATAATAACTTTCAAAAAATTATTGGGAATAAATATTAATATGGTTTTGACAATTTTAGTCTCTTTTGATTTGATACTTTTTATTATTATTAATAAAGATTTATTTTTTATTCTTTGATTTTCAATAAATTAATTACTTTCATTTTACTTTTTTTTACTAACTATCATATATTAATCACTTTATAAATAATAGATAATAATTATTTTAAAATCAGAAAAAAATTAGTCACATATCTTTTTTTTGGGTACTTTAATTAGTCACATATAAATATCTAAAGTTCTTATAAAAAAGTAATTAAAATCCATTCTTGCTTTTCAACTATGGCGGGTTAACATTCTTCATGTGCTAGGAGCTAGCCTATCAACGTGCAGACTACTTTGACCTTCTGGGTTCGGACTCCCCCAGTTTAGACCTATGTAAATTTTCTTTCCCAAAATCAATGTTGTAACGACGACATAAGTGGACCTAAACATTCACAAAGACTTACAAAATTTAATTTTCATTTTCTTGTGTCGAATAATTACTCAATTTTTTCTGGGCAAAAGTAACTTAATTTTTTATTAAATATAATATATTATCATAAGTAATAACATAAAATTATTATAAACTAATTAAGTTGAGTTCTAATAAAAAAGAAATAAGAATAAGAATATAACATAAGAGAAATACTTAAAATAATATTAAAATGGCGCACTATGACTTTTTTCTATTGTCTCTCTATTAATACTTTAAAATAACATAAGAGAAAAATATTAAATTCCATGAGAGACTACTTAGCAAAGGCAACAATTGTTGCTTTGGTAATTAACAACAATTTATTGCCAGATTCATTTACTTGACCCCAAAAGGACAATAAAGCTTTACATAATTTTCAAATTCCAAATTATTCTAGTTATTTTCATGCTTGGGTAGTCGTCTTCAAGGTCGTAATGAACTCAAATCACTTTATTCATTGACTTATTGTCTAATGGGCTCCAGCTGACCTAATTCATAGACTTAGGTAAAAGGGGAATGCTTTTTCACTACATATACTGATTATTTGACTACAAATTCATTGTTATCAAAATAAAAAATTTCTAACCCACGAGCTTGTTGCTAAAGTCATAAGTTTAAATTCAACAGTTGATGAGTCTCTACAGTGTCAGGAATTTGAATTCGTAAAAAACTAAGCAATTTCAATACCTCTAGCAAAATTAAGCTTATGCCCAAAGGGTATGGAATGCCCATGTCAGGAAAATAAAAAATTACAATATTTACATGAATCAAATGTTTTGAGCTAAATAGCAGCGGTTGCTAAAATTGATGCTATTTTATGAATTTAATGGTGGTCTTATGTCTGCCGTTGAGCTATGTAAAATTACAGCAATTTTCTTTAAACCGCTGTAATTTTAAATTTGGCATAAATTTACAGCAGTTTTTTTATAAACACTATTTTTTTACGGAAGTTTTAAATAAACCACCGTAAAATATGAAATAAGTGAAAAAAAAATATTCCAAGAGGGGAGTGAATTAGGTTATGTAAAAAGTTATGGCACTTTTTGAAACAATATGGTTTGATCACTTGAAACTTATATAGATATCTTCAAGCAAGTATAATAGATTCATAAATAAGCGAATAAACAGAATTGTAAATAATCAAAATAGTAAGTGAATTAACTCAGAAAATTTGTAAATGACTTAAACTTGTAATGGTGCAGAAAATTAATCCGATGCTATACAAATGAAAATATATAAGGAGAGAAGCTTGAACATGCTTATTTAGCTTGGTTCGGCCAAACCTAAAAGCTACATTCAGTTCCCTTGAAATCAAAGGAATTTTTACTATAAAACTTATTTTCACTTAATTACAAGAAATGATTTTCTTATACTCACTACAAATGCTATGGTTGGCAAGAAAGATAGAAGTGGTACACAAGAGTGATGAGAAAAGAAAGAACACTTGAACAATTTAAGCTACAGTCAAGGTTCAAAAAACTCTCTCAAAAGAGTAGATATGCCAGAGTTTGAGCAAGAAAATGAAAAATAACACTTAATTGACAAAATAATATTGTATTTGTTGTTTGAGGTCTTCCTTTCATGTTGAGTTGATTTTTATTTATAGCCTGGAGGAGCTGCTAGCCATTGTTAAAATTCCTCCTTAGTAATATTGGACCACCGATAAAAGATTGAGCTAAATTTAGGCAAGATTAAAATATTGCCCAATTTGAGTTGACTCAAATTTTTTATAGCTGTTTCAAAATCAAGCCATTTAGATAATCTTCCTTTGTGATTTTTGCAACTAGCTGTTACTAACCATTGAGTCATTTTCTCCTTGATATAAATGCTGTGTTTTAAGTCTCCTAAACATTTCTCTTGAATATTTTTCATCTATAGAGACTTTGCACATTTAAAGCCTTGAGAAATTTCATCTTTAAGAAAATTAATTTGGAGATCATTAAAATTACAAATATAAATGTCTCTAAATCATTTATGGAATAGTCACATGTGTTTTATCATTAAGTACTAAAAAATCCACTAATGTATCGCCAAGATCTCTCCAAATAAAAATTGAAACCTTGAAGCTAACAATAAGAGCCCCAACCCCCCGATTTGGAACCCATCCCGTGACTTCCCCCAAATTATCGCCAACTTTGAACGTTTCTCTAGCAGCCCAAGTACTGTAATTCCCTTATAGGCTCCATCCAGCGTTGCCTCCTACAATATGGTCCACTCCATTTACAGTGGCAGCAGGCAGCAGCAAAACCAAGAAAGAAGCAAACGACCATGTGGTTCATATTACAAAAATGGGAGAGATAAGTGCCACCTGCGCTTGCTCAAATACCAAGTGTTCCAACAGTAAATTTCTTTTTATATATAGTTGATTTTGTTCTTTTTGACTTGAATATGCCTTTAAGTTTTGTGCTGGGTTCTTATTCTCGATATATTTGTGTTTGGAAAAGAATTCTCAGCTTGACATTGAGAATCTTATTACCACTTGAATACGAAATGTCCTTGCGTAATATCTTATGTTTGATTTTATGTTGGAAATTGACGTTGAGAATCTGACGTTGTGCTGGACAATATTAGCTTTTGTACTCATTACATTGGAGGTTCTATATTTTTGGGTGACATGTTGGTCAATTTGATGCATTAGGAACAAGTAAGGAGGAATATAGAAGAGGAATGGGTGAAAAGAAACTCTTTTTCTTGTTTAGGATTTTTAAAATTGAGTTAAGAAGATGGAAGTGAACTGATTACCTTTTGATTCCTCAAACTCTCTTTCTAAGTTGGAGACTAAAGAGAAGGAATGATGTTTTAACAATGTATTTATATATTAAGTTTATGAATATTATATTGAAATTTAAAATTTATTTTATTTTCTCTTTCTCTTTCTTCCTTTCTTAACTTAGGATTGGCGTAATACACTTGGTGGTGTAATAGTAATTTTTTGTGACAATGGCTATAACGTATTGTTATCAGATTTCTAAAAATTTAGGATTGTTTAATGCTATATTCTGCTTCCTAGTCAAAGAAGTGGTGTCCTCTCGCTCAGAGCAAAGCGATCTTTTAGCCTCCAGTACTCAACAAGAAGATTAAGAAAACTAATATCATTGTGATTCATGATTTTAGGAATGTTAGACGTTTCTTGTAAGTTTTGTATTTTAATACTATTCGTTTATTATTTTGACAATTTGATGGACTATGAACATTTAGACTCTAATTAAATACTATTTTGTTCCTTCAATAAAAAATATTTTGTTTATATTATATTGCATAACAC
Source organism: Gleditsia sinensis (assembly GCA_037074535.1). Taxonomy (NCBI): domain Eukaryota; kingdom Viridiplantae; phylum Streptophyta; class Magnoliopsida; order Fabales; family Fabaceae; genus Gleditsia; species Gleditsia sinensis. The sequence goes on from CM073470.1 coordinate 17,153,347, forward strand.
TTTTTAATTAAGCTTTTTCTCAAATTAATATTATGCATTTTTCTTTTAAATGTAATAAGTAAAATTAAAATTAAAATTAAAAAAATATTAAAAAAAATTGGGAATGTAGCAGCCATTGTAGAACCTCTAAAAATATGCGAAAGCAAAAAAAAGAAGAAGCAATAGAGCGGTGTTAAAACCGCTGCTGAATCCAAATTACAGTGGTATTACCAGCAGACACAAAAAATCGCTGCTAAATACATTGTGACAATAAATTTAGATGGGGTTTTAAAACGCTGATAAATGTTTAACGGCAGTCTAATACTCCCAACTGCTGCTAAACAGTAAGACAACGGCTGCTAAAAGGTGTTTTTCTCGTAGTGATTTTTTTTTCAGTTTTTTTGTGTGATTTCTTCTCCAATTATATAAATATTTACTCTTTTTTTATAATTTAAATTTAGATAATATATTATCTATATTTTTATTATATGTTTTCTATATTTCACTTTAATAAGAAACTAAAGACTTAATTAAAATAATCAAAATGAATGTTTAGTACTGAAACAATTTTAATTAAATAACCATTTTAGTAATCTCATCCACCCTTTACAGCAACACTTGCGAGAAATAAAGTGGGTTTGTGTTAACCACTGCAAGCCCTATCCACTTCCCATGCTATGCTGGGTGTTTCATTTGAAAAGCATGAAATCTATACAAACACAGTACAACATTATGTAATTTTATTAATTACTTTTTGTTTTCGAAAGAACAACAGTCAACTAATACCTTTCTTTATTCTTCAAGCCACGAACTCATACATGACAAAGCTATTGGGTCGCCCTCCACCACGTCACCACATCCAGTGCAACAAACCTAATCCAATATATTCTCGGATATTCGTGTATAAATTTTCAAATATGTAACCCCATAAAATCATGTAACACCTGCTTTGCGTTATCTACAAACTATGTATAAATACCTTATATTTTGGAATCAATAATATAAGATTCATATTTCAAACCCTAATTCTCTATAAAAACGACAACAAGGCTTATTGTACAAGAAAAAACATGGTACAACAGTAGACACATAAATTACTTTAAGAAGTTCAAAATTTCATTAGTTGCCCAAGTGTGATGGTGGAAAAGTGGTCTACCAAATGATTTGGCCTCGCAAGCTCAAGAGATACTTTCTCCATGGTTGGGCGAGAACATGGATTTTCATTTAAGCAAGCAAATGCTATTTTTTCAATCAACATCACTTCCTCAACAACTGAGTTTGTGGGTTGAGGAAGCCGTGAGTCCAACACATCTTTCAATAGCAAATCACAGCCTGTTGGGGTCTCTGTCAGAGAAGAAATAAATTCTCCTGGATGCTTTCCCATAAGGATTTCTAAAGTTAGAACACCGAAGCTATACACATCACATTTCTCATTCGCTTGCATAGTAAAAGCAATCTCTGCACCATGTTAAAATATAAGAATGGTGATATTATGCATAAAGTTACAAAGAGAAAAGATAAATAGCTAATGTTTCAAAAGTTGTTTTTAGTTTTTATATGTCTTTGACCAAGACATGAAAATGCCTTTTAATGATACTAGAATCTATTTTCTTGCTATGAGAAAGAAGTAGCAAATTAAAACTTCTATTTTTAAGTAGAATTTGAAGCATAAATTATTTTCTTTTTGAACAAAAGCACCCTCACTCAAAATAAAATATTACAAATATTATCCAATATTGTCATTCTTCTAAATATGTCCTTGTAAATAATTTTGAAATAGATCGAAAGCAATATAATATTCCGAAAGATGGCCCAAACACTAATGAAAATTGAAACAATGCTTATAAAATGATTTTCCTAGATGCTAATTATTTATTTATTAAATTGCATTTTAAAATAAAACAGTTTCAAATATAACAAAATTAAAAGCATGACCGCATTGTTTTTCAGAATTAAACCAAAGTGTAATATTTTGTAAAATGCAAACAAAATGGCCTAACCTGGAGCAGCATACCCCAAGGTGCCAACAAATGAGGTCATATTATTTGAGTCACGCTTTAGAAACTTAGCTATTCCAAAGTCAATGATGTGAGCTTCTTGATATTCTGAATCGAGAACGACATTCTTGCTTGATATGTCACGATGAACTATAGGACACGAGCAGCCATGGTGCATATGGAATAATGCATGAACCACACCTTTGATAACCTTCACCCTCCTTTTCCAATCAAGTGCAATTGCTTGTTCTTTATTTTTTAATATCTCATCCAAGCTGCCACCTTCTAAGAACTCATAAACTAAGAAGGAGAGTTTTGGATTTGAAAAAAATCCAAATAACTTCACAATGTTACGATGTTTGATTTCCGTCAAGGCTCGAATCTCACTTGTAAAAGCTTTGAGCTTGGAGACTTGTGTATTTGGATTTGAATGAAGTTTCTTCACAGCAAAAATTTGACCTGCGATCAACTCAGCTTTATACACACTTCCTTGCCCTCCCACCCCTATGAGATATCTATCATTGAATTCCTCTGTGGCCTCAATAACTTTTTCATGAATAATTTCCCTATCAGAACACCATACGGAGAAAATATTTTGAGCTTGTGCTACTCTATCATGGTTTTTTGATTTCTTTGAGTTTTGCCAAATTATAATACATGAAAATCCTATCGCTACTAGAATAACTGTAGCCAAAGAAAAGAGTATTATTGATAGCTTGAATTTTTTGTTCTTATGACCATGTGGATCATTGCTGAATTTTTTGCATAAATCTAAGCCAATAACATTACCACACAGACCTGTATTGTTCCTCAATGCTTCAAATGTAATGCTATGAAAGGCTGAATTGTTTGGAAGAGAGCCCTCTAATTCGTTGTATGATATGTCAACAGAAGACAAGCTTGACATACCAAGAAAACTGGATGGAATTGTGCCAGAGAGATTATTATGTGAGAGGTTCATTGTTATCAAGCTTCTCAACTCTCCAAGTGCTGCTGGTATTGTTCCCCTCAACATATTCTCACTGAGATCAAGTTCTTGAAGAGCTTGTAGTTGACCAAACTCAGAGGGAATGGTTTCCTCGAATTTATTTTTGCTCAAATTCAAGAGCCATAACTTGTGAAGTCCTCCAATCTCTTTGGTGATTGAGCCACTTAAATTATTGGCTGCCAACTCCAAATTTTCAAGTTGATTAAGTGATCCTATTTCTATAGGAACTTTGCCTGAAAGTTGATTGTGGCATAGAGAGAGTCTACTCAACAAAGTCAACTTTCCCAATTCCTTTGGAATTTCTCCTATAAGATTATTTGAAGAAAGGTTAAGTTCACCAAGTTTGGTTGCCTCCCCAAGCTTTGGAGGTATACCACCAGAAAGATTGTTGTTGGAAATCCTCAGGCTTGTGAGATTACCACACTTGCCCCACTTAGATGAAAGGTGGCCATACAATTTATTGCCACTCAGATCGATGTAGTTCAAATTTGGATAGATACCAAAAGCATCTGTGATATTATCAACTAGAAGGTTACCATCAAGCCTGAGTCTATAAAGGTTGGAGCAGTTCCTCAAGCTTCTTGGAACTGGACCACTGAAATGGTTCATACCAGCACCAAAATGTTTTGGTAATCCTCCCAGGAAAATCTGTTGTGGCAAATTGCCAGTGAACTCATTTTCGTATAGTTGTAAGCTATACCAATTTGTAAGGTTATTTATTTCGAATGGAATGCTACCATTGAGTTTGTTCATTTGCCATCCTATCTTGGCTAGCTGTGTCAAATTTCCCATGCTGGCAGGAATAGATCCTGAAAGACTATTATTTCCAAAGTGAAGATATTTCAAATTGACCAAATTTCCGATTGAGGCAGGAATTGATCCCGAAAGTCTATTGGTCCACAAATACAAAGAAGCGAGATTTGTAAAGTTTCCAATGAAGGGTGGGATTGGCCCATATAAGTTATTAGATGACAATGACATATTCGTGAGGGAATAGAGTTTTCCAAATTCATCAGGAATGGGACCCGAGAGATAGTTATGTTGGAGGTAAAGTTCTTGTAAGTTGCTCAAGTTTCCAATTGTAGAAGGAATGGAACCAGAAAGGTGATTAGTTTGGAGCGATAGAAGTGTCAAACTCCTTAAGCTCCCAATTTCAATTGGAATTTGCCCAGTGAGATTACACATATCAAAATTAAGATAATGTAAAGTGCTCAATGTCCCTATTTCTTGAGGAATGGAACCACTTAAAAAATTATAGGCCATAATCAATGCAAAAATACTAGACAAGTTTCCAATTTGAGGGGGAATGCTTCCATAAAACAGGTTGGCACTTATATCTATGTCATGGAGGTTATGGAACGATGAGAAGTTGAGGCTGTGAAGTGTACCTTTTAGCCCAAGACTTGTAAGATTGATCATGGAGACAGACATGGAATCAGCACATGAAATTCCTTTCCAGTGATTGCAAGGACTAGTTCCATTCTTCCAAGAAGACAAGGTTGCTTGGCTTTGGTTGTCAAAGCTGGCTTTCCACTTTAACAGAGCATTTGCTTCACCGTCTTGTGCAGCAGCAGATACAGAAGAAGCATTGGTTGAAAAACCAGTAACGTGGGATGAAGAGAACTTAAGGAAGATAAAGAAGAATATGCAGAGAATCTGCCACAAAAATGATGGAAGCCAAGTGGAATCAGCCTTCGAAAATATGGACACCATGATTTGGTAACTTCGAATTCTTTTAATGACCAGTGAGAATATAAATGGGGGGGGGGGGTGTTGTGCGAACACTTCGGTTCAATGTTTATTTATAACATCTTCAAATATTCATCATATTAAAAATTTTAATGGCGTGTTTTGTAACCCCACAAGAAATTATTTCCATTTGCTTTCTTTTCGAACTGTGCAAGGTAGACTCGAATGACAACAAGTCATATTTTATTGATGACACTTTCATATTCCAAGAATACTTGCTTTCTTTTTCGCGACTGTCTTTCTTAGTCCTCCACTTTCCTTTGGGGTCCATTTCTTTTAAAGTTCAAAATTTCACACTGCGAAAAGTCATGTACTATAGAAAAGCACGCATTAGATTGGAGAGAGAAACACTTGAAAGACTCGAATTAAATTTACAATCAAGCTTAACTAAGATGTGAAAATTGATTCAAAAATTCATGAATTCAACTCCTTAATAGTTTAAATTTTATTTAATTGAATTACTTATTAAATAAAACAATTTAAACAATATATTAAATGTTTTATTTAAATAATTCAAATATAAATATTTAGTAGTGGATTTATTGAACTCATGAACATTTCAAATATTAATAAAATATAATTATTTTATTTATATATTTTATAAAAAATAATAGTTTATATCATTAAAAATGTATGAATTAATTATATTTTTATATCTATACACATATTGATAAAATAAAATTTTATAATTTTTAATCATAAGTGAGAATATAAATGGCGGGTACTGGGTGTTTTGCCGACACTTCAATTCAAAGTAAGTGGAAAATGCATATCACTACAAAACTGAAGAATCAAGTGGATAGTCACAAGCTTTGATGCATATTACCTTATTTAGTGAAGACTTTGAATTTCAAATATTTCCATTCATTTTTCAATCTTGGTATTATTTAATTATTTAACTTTTAAAATTTATAAAATTAAAATTAAAATAAATATTTTGGATTTCCAACATTGCTCATTATTTGGCCAACCCGTTGGTTATGGCTTGATCATTTAAGGCTAGTCCGTACAGACTAGCTATCTAGTTCAGTTTGGTCCGATCTGTACTAAAACTTGATTTCTCCGTAAAATTATTGTTAAAAAATATACAATAATTTTAGTGCTACGTAAATATAAAATATTTCTGTATTATACAATTTGTCAATTGAGATGGTGGAAAAAGGCGGAGAAGTTGGAATCAAATAATAATATTTTGAGTAATTGGCGCCGGAAAGAAAGAGGAAAATGCATATAGTGACAAGCTAACTTTTATTATTTCAAATTGAAGGTTACAGATCCAATCTGATAAGCCCAGCTAGAGTTGTTCACCATGGGTGGTAGTGGTGGCTTGCGATGGGTGGCAAATTGGTGTCTTTGTGTGGCTGGGTCCTTCGCGATGGAGGTTGGAGGCTAGATTGGGCGGGTGCTTCGCAACGCCAGGCCTTCAGTGAAGCTTTACGACTGCAATGTGTGGCTTCACGGAGATTTTCGGTTTGGTGGCTAGCTTCTGTGGGTAACTCGTGACAAGAAGCCTTCTCAAAGGTGGAGTTTTGAAATGTTTTAAAACTGAATCAATTACTGAACTAGTGAAAGGTGCCATTTACAGTTTATTGGTTCAACTACAATATTAAATTAATTATATATAATTATTTTTATATTATATAATATATTAAAATATAGTATTCAAAGTCTCCAAAATATCTTTAAATAATTTAATTGCTGATAAAAAAAAATATATAATCTTACATATTATAACATTTAATTTTGAAAGATTTTGTAATAGGAATTGGTACCCTCTCGTTCAGAGCAAAGCGATCTTTCAACCACCAAGACTCATCAAGAAGATTAAGAAAACTAATGTCATTGTAATTCATAACTTTAGGGTTTATTTTTTTTAATAAAAACTATTTTGTTTATATTGGATGGAATAACACTTTTTAATTAAGAAAATTTTCAAATTAATATCACGTATTTTGCTTTTAAATGTCTTGTATTTATTACGAATTTATAAGGCATTTAGTTAAAATAAGTAAAAGTAAAATTACAGAAATATTAAAAGAAATTCTGGGAATTTAGCAGCAGTTCTAGAACCACTCTAAAAGTGTGCCAACGCCCAAATAAAAGGTAGCAGCGCTTTCAAAACCGCTGCTACATCCAGCAGAAACAAAAAATTGCTGCTAAATACATTGTGACAATGAGTTTAAATGTGGTTTTAAAACACGGCTAAATGTTTAATGGCTGCTAAAAACACTACAAAAAAAATTATGATTTAGTGATGATTAGAAAAATCAGCATTAAAACACAATAACGAAACAACAATTTAAAAAAAAAACTATTGCTAAATAACTTTTAACGATGGTTTTTAAAAATCATCGCTAAATAACAATTTTTTTTTAAATTGTTGCTAAATAACGACAAAAACCGTCATTTTAATGATGGCTTTTCAAAAATCGTCGCTTAGTATCATTATTTTCCTAGTTCATCTGTCATTTTTCTTCAATAGCCTTCTAGCTTCTCGACCATTTCAGCTGCTTCTTCCATGGTTGCTTCTTTTTCACCCAACTACTTGACTTTTGCTCATTCTTTCCCTACGAACTGGTGAGTTCCTTTTCTGCATTTTAGTGTGCATTTGCACTTTTTTGGTTCATTTTTCTTATGGGTTTTGTTCATATCTAGGTTCCCCTATGTTTGTAAAAGCAATAGAGATTCAAATTTTTATATTTGAGTGAACTTGAAACTTCAACAAAGGAAACCTTATAGCAACAAGAATTTTAATAAGGAAAGAAGAGAGAAGAGAAGAGAAAATCTGGGCATGAACAATTTGTGAAAGAAGAGATAAGAGAAGAGTGAAAGAAAATCTGATTTTTTTTAAAAAATGGAATATCAAGAAAAGTTAAAATAAAAAATAAACAATAAACAATAAAAAGTATAAAGATGGTTTACTAACTGTGTTTAAGTTGTGGCACAACAATAATTTTTCAAAACTGTCATTAAAAGAGTCACCATAGTGGGTTCTATGATGGGTTGTATAACTGTCGCTAAAGCCACTTGAAAACCATCATTAAATTCTTTTTATTTTTTATGGTGATTTCTTATTCAAATATATAAATATTTACTTGTTAAGTTCCTTAATTTTTTGAAACTTAAAATATTTAAATATAATATTATAACTATATTTGATTGATAAAATATTTTGTAATAAGAATTGTTAGTGTTTGTTTATGTTTTTATATTTTTATAATTTAAATTAAATTTAGATATTATATTACTTATATTTTTTATTATATATTTTATATACTTCAATTTTATAAGAAATTGAAGACTTAATTAAATTAATCAAAATGAATTTTTAGTACAAAAACAATTTTAATTTTAAGGTGGATGAGTTTTAAGTAAACTCATCTACTTTTTTTTACCGCAACCCTTGCGAGAAGGAAAGTGGATTTGTTTTAACCACTGCAAGCCCTATCCGCTAAACTGAGTTTGTGGGCTGAGTAAGCCGTATGCCCAACACGTTTTAGTAGCAAGTCATACTCCGCAGGGGTATCTGTCAGAGAAGAAATAAACTCTCACGGGTGCTTTCCCATGAGGATTTCCAAAGAACTCCGAAGCTATACTCATGACATTTCTCATTGGCTTGCATAGTAAAAGTAATCTCTGCTCGATGTTAAAATATAAGAGTGGTGATATTATGCATAAAGTACCAACCTAGTTGTTAGAGCTTGCTTGACTAGTTTTGGAAGAGAAACAAAATCTAATTTTTTAAAATATTTTTTTAGTTTTTATATGTATTATCCCAAGACATAAATTATTATTTTTAATGATACCAAAATCTATTTTCTCGCTATGAAAAAGAAGTAGCAATTTGAAACTTCTTTTTTAAATAGATTTTTTGAAGCATAAATTAATTTCTTTATGAACAGAAACACTGTCAATCAAAATAAATAAAAAATTAGAAATATTATCCAACATTTTCATTCTTCTAAATTCTGAATTATTCAATTCGCTTTCTATATATAGCAGCTGTCTTCACAGTAGTGTCGTTATTGTAGAAGCGGAATCAAATGACCTTATTAGTTGACTTAGAAAGGAGAAATTGTTTTAATTTTCACCACATATGTCAAAAGCCAATTTGCTTTCTATATCCAGTAGTTGTCTTCACATTAGTGTCGTTATTATAGGAGCGGAGGCAAATGACCGTATTCGTTGATTTGAAAAGGAGAGACTCTTTTAATTTGAACCACATATGTCAATTGTCTGATTACAAATTCATTCATTGTTATCCAGTTTTATTTTTTGGACTCCAGAATTGACTATAACCTATCAATATGATGATAAATATATTGAAAGTATAGTTAGATATTATTAAAAGTCATTCGTAGTACTCACCCAATAGTTTAAGTTTTTGAATTAAAATATTTTTGGATAGTATCATATATATATATATATATATATATATATATATATATTATAAACCTATAATGTTAGGATTTGATTTTTCTATTTTTGTTGGCAGGCTGTCTTTGTGTATTCTTCTGAATATGAACGGGGATTAGGGGTGTTAGATAATTAATTTTCACCTAAACTACGAAGACTGGGAATAAGGTTCAAAAATTTCTATATTGAAATTATTAAAAAAAATTATTTGTTCAATTAATTCAGTATATATATGATATATTAATAGTTCTAAGTTTATAATTCAGATTGATCCATTTTAATTTTTATTAAAACAAAAAAAATTAATTAAATTAAAAAAAAAATATTTTATAAAAGTTTCTTTTCAAATTCAAACTTTTTTCTTATCATCTTTTTATACTAAAAAAATGTTTCTACTGAAAATTAATGTTTTACTATATAATAACCACACGATATTATAAATTTTCACAATAACTATCCACTGGACCATGTAACTACGCTTAATTACTTTTCAAATTCTAATTTATTCCATCTTCACAGTGTCGTTATCGTGGAAGTTTATTATCTAAACGGATTCAAGTCATCTTATTCATTGACTTAGAAAAAGGAATGACTTAGAAACCTCGCTTTATTCTTACTCAAGTCTCGAAAATCGTACATGGTACAATGACAGCAAGGCTTACAGTACAAAAGAAAACCAGGGACGACAGGATATACACAAGACTCAGAAATTACTCTGAAAATTTCAATATTTCATGAGTTGCCCAAGTGTGACGGTGGCAAACTGGCCTACAATATGAGGTTTTGGCCTTGCAAGCTCAAGAGATACTTGTTCCATGGTTGGACGGGAACATGGATTTTCATTCAAGCAAGTAAATGCTATTTTTGCAATCAACATCACTTCCTTAACGACTGAGTTTATGGGTTGAGGAAGCCGTGAGTCCAACACATCTTTCAATAGCAAATCATTGACGGTTGGGGTCTCTGTTAGAGAAGAAATAAACTTTCCAGGATGCTTTCCCATAAGGATTTCCAAACTTAGAACTCCAAAGCTATACACATCACATTTATCGTTCACTTGCATAGTAAAAGCAATCTCTGCACCATGCTAAAATATAAGAGCGGAGGTATTATGCATGAAAAACCAATAGACTTGTTAGAGCTTGTTTGCCTAGTTTTCGATGCGGAAAACATATCTAATGTTTCAAAAGTTTTTTTTTTCAGTTTTTATATATGTTTGGCCAATACATAAAAATGCCTTTTAATGATACCAGAATCTATTTTCTTGCCATGAGAGAGAAGTAGAAAATTAAAAATTCTCTTTTTATGTAGAATTTGAAGCATAAATTAATTTCTTTTCTCAACAAAAACACCCACAATCAAAATAAAATATTACAAACATTATACAACATTATCATGCTTCTAAATATGTCCTTTTAAATAATTTTGAAATAAAAAGTAATATAATATTCCCAAAGATGGGCCAAACACTATTGAGAACCGAAAAAAAATGCTCATAAAATGATTTTCTTGCTCATTACTTCTTAAAATGCATTATAAAATAAAGCAGTTTCAAATATAAAAAATTGAAAGAATGACCAAATTATTTCTTAATATTAACACAGTATAATATTTGGTAAAATATAAAGAAACTGGCCTAACCTGGAGCAGCATACCCAAAATTGCCAACAAACGAGGTCATATTATTTGAGTCAGGCTTCAGCAACTTAGATATTCCGAAGTCAGTGACGTGAGCTTCTTGATATTCTGAATCTAGAAGGACATTCTTGCTTGATATGTCACGATGAACTATAGGACTTGAGCAGCCATGGTGCATATGGAATAATGCATGAACCACACCTTTGACAGCATTCACTCTCCAGTTCCAATCAAATGCAATTGCTTGTTCCTTATTTTTTAATATCTTATCCAAGCTGCCACCTTCTAAAAACTCTAAAACTAAGTAGGAGAGTTTTGGATTTGAAAAAAATCCAAATAACTTCACAATGTTACGATGCTTGATTTCAGTCAAGGCTCGAATTTCACTTGTAAAAGCTTTGAGGTTGGAGACTGCTGCATTTGGATTTGAATGAAGTTTTTTCACAGCAAAAATTTGACCTGCAAACAACTCAGCCTTATACACATTTCCTTGCCCTCCCACCCCAATGAGATATTTATCATTAAACTCCTCTGTGGCCTCAATAACTTTTTCATGCATAATTTCCCTATCAAAACACCATACAGAGAAAAGGTTTTGAGCATGTGCTTCTCCATTCTGATTTGTTGTTTTCCTTGAGCATTGAAAAATTAGAATAGATGAAACTCCAACAGCTACTAGCATAAGTGTGCCCAAAGGAAGGAGTAATATCAATAGCTGGACTTTTTTCTTCTTATGATCGTGTGGGCTGTTGCTGAATTTCTTGCATAAATCTAAGCCAGTGACATTACCACACAAACCTGTGTTGTTTCTCAGTGCTTCAAATGTAATGCTATGAAAGGCTGAATTGTTTGGAAGAGAGCCCTCTAATTCGTTGTATGATATGTCAACAGAAGACAAACTTGACATACCATCAAAACTGGATGGAATCGTGACCAGAGAGATTATTATGTGAGAGGTTCATTGTTATCAAGCGTCTCAACTCTCCAAGTGCTGCTGGTATTGTTCCCCTCAACATATTCTCACTGAGATCAAGTTCTTGAAGAGCTTGTAGTTGACCAAACTCAGAGGGAATGGTTTCCTCGAATTTATTTTTGCTCAAATTCAAGAGCCATAACTTGTGAAGCCCTCCAATTCAGCTCTTTAATAGTTTAATTTTGATTTAATTGAATTATTAATTAAATAAAATAATTTAAACACTATATTGAATTATTTACTTAAATAATTCAAATATGAATAATTTCTGAACTATTCAAATGTAAATAATTTAATTAAAAATTATTTATTAAATATGGCTTCATCATTTAAGGCTAGTCCTTACAGACTAGCTATCTAATGGTACGTAGGCTTCTCCCGTTTTCTCAATACTAAAACTTGAATTCTCTATAAAATTATTGTTAAAAATATACAATAATTTTAGTGCCACTTAAATATAAACTATTTCAGTATTTTACGGTTTGTCAATGGAGATGATGGCGGGCGGGGAAGTTGGAATCAAATAATAATATTTTGGGTAATTGTTGTAGGAAAGTAAGAGGAAAATGCATATCACTGCAAAACTGAACAATCAAGTGGATAGTGGCGCAAATGAGAGGAAAGAAGAATCCAAATATAACCAAATAAAAAATGGCAGACAAATTCCCCAACTGATCTTTCCATATTCTTAATTGGGTGTTGACCCCAGAATCCCCACTAAACTTGTATAATATATAAAACCTTTGGTTTGGATCCCACTAAAATCAATACAAACAGTGCCAATCTGATAAATAAGTCCAGAGCTAGCAGCTAGGAGTGAACCAACCAGATAAATAACAACCAAAACAGATCCAACCTAAGTAACAGCCAGTTAACTTTTATTTTGTCAAATTGAAGGTTACAGATCCAATCTGAGAGTATAAGTGGAGGTAGGGGGTGTTTTGCGGGCACTTCAGTTCAATGTTTATATATAATATCTTCAAATATTCATCATATCAACAACTTTAGAAAATTTTAATTGCTTGTTTTGTCATACATTGAAGGATAAGTTCAAATGAGATGATGGCAGGCGGGCAATGCAAGTTGGAATGAAATAATAATATTTTGGGTAATTGGAGTAGGAAAGTAAGAGGAAAATGAATATCACTACAAAACTGAACAATCAAGTGGATAGTGACGCAAATGAGAGCGAAGAAGAATCCAATTCCAGAGCATGCCAAATCTAACCAAATAAAAATAGTCGGACAAGTTCCCCAACTGGTCTTTCCATATCCTCAATTGGGTGTTGACCCCAGAACCCCCATTAACTTCTATAATATATAAAACATTTGGTTTGGGTCCCCTTCCATATGTTTCATAATACAGAAGTGAGAAGGGCAAGTGGCACCTGAGATTGCTCAAATACTAAGTGCTCCAGCGGTAAAGATATATATATATATATATATATATATATATATATATATATATATATATATATATATATATATATATATTTGATCAAAGTCTGTTCTTTTTTACTTGAATATGCCTCAGTTTTTTTTCTGGGTTCTTGTGCTGGATATATTTGTGTTTGGAAAAGAATTCTCAGCTTGACAATGAGAATCTTATTACCACTTGAATATGATATGTCCATTAGTAATATCTGATGTTTGACTTTGTGTTGGAAATCGACACATAGAAATTGACTTTGTGCTCGATAATATTGGAGCTTCTATAGTGTTGTGTGACATGTTGGTTAATTTGATGCATTAGGACAAAGTATAGTATGATGCTTGTTAGTTTTACTCTTCTATGTTAGTACTCTTCTATTTAATATTAGTACTCTTCATGATTTACGAAGTTTTGTATTTTAATACTATTTGGCTTTCTTTTTTCTTTTTCTTTTTTTACAATTTGATGGATTATAAACGTTTAGATCCTAATTAAATACTATTTTGTTTATATTATTGGATTAAATAACACTTTTGAATTAAGAAAGCTTTCAAATTATTATTATGCATTTTGCTTTTGAATGTCTTGTATTTATTAAGAATGCATAAGGCATCTAGTTGAAATTATAATAAATAAAATTTGAATTACAAAAATATTAAAAGAATATTCTTGGAATTTAGCAGCAGTTTCTAGAACTGCGATAAAAATGTGCCAATGCAAAAAAAAAAAAACATAGCAGCGGTTTTAAAACCGCTGCAACGGGAGAAAACACAAAAGTTCGCTGCTAAATTTTTAATAGCATTCAAAAACCCCCCAACTGCCGCTAACCAGTAAAATTACGGCTGTTAAAGGCCGTTTTTCTTGTAGTGATTTTTTTCACTTTTTTATCGTGATTTTTTCTCCAAGTATATAAATATTTACTTGTCAAGTTCCTTAATTTTTAAAATTAAAATGTTATAAATATTTGATTGATAAAATATTTTGTAATAAGAACTGTGTAGTGTTGTTTTTATATAATTTAAATTTAGATAATATATATTTTTTATTATATATTTTATATTTTTCAATTTAATAAGAAATTAAAGACTTAATTAAATTAACCAAAATGAATGTTTAGTACAATTTTTTTAAACCTTTTTAGTAATCTCATCCACCCTTTACTGCAACACTTCTGAGGAGGAAAGTGGGTTTGTTTTAACCACTCAAGCCATATCCACTTCCCTTGCTTTTCTGTGTCTTTTATTTGCAAAGCATGAAATCTATACAAACATAGTACAGCATTATATAATTTAATTAGTTACTTTTTCTTTCTCCCACAAGAACAATAGTTAACTAGTACCTTTCTCTATTCTTCGAGCCCCAAACTTCTACATGATACAACGACAAGAAGGCTTACGGTATAAGATTCACAAATTACTTTAAAAAGTTCAATATTCCATGAGTTGCCCAATCGTGATGGTGGAAAATACGTCAGCAAAATGAGGTTTTGGCCTCGCAAACTGAAGAGATACTTGCTCCATGGTTGGGCGAGAATGTGGATTTTCATTCAAGCAAGCAAATGCTATTTTTGCGATCAACATCACTTCCTCAACAACTGAGTTTGTGGGTTGAGGAAGCCGTGCGTCCAACAAATCTTTCAATAGCAAATCATACACTGTCGAGGTTTCTGTCAGAGAAGAAATAAGCTCTCCTGGATGCTTTCCCATCAGGATTTCCAAAGTCAGAACTCCGGAGCTATACACATCACATTTCTCATTTGCTTGCATAGTAAAAGCGATCTCTGCACCATGTTAAAATATAAGCGTGGTGATATTATGCATAAAGCACCAATAGAGTTGTTTTTTAGTTTTCAAAGAGAAAAAAAGAAGATAGCTAATGTTTCAAAAGTTGTTTTTAAATTTTTATATGTGTTCGGCCAAGACGTAAAAATGCCTTTTAACGATACTAGAATATATTTTCTTGCTATGAGAAAGAAGTAGCAAATTAAAACATATATTTTTAAGCAGAATATGAAGCATAAATTATTTTCTTTTTGAACAAAAAGACCCTCGATCAAAATAAAATATTACAAATATATCATCCACCGTTGTCATTCTTCCAAATATGTCCTTTTAAATAGATTTGAAATAGAAAAATTATATAATATTCCGAAAGACGGGCCAAACAGTATTGAAAATTGAAAAAAAATGCTTATAAAATGATTTTCCTATATGCTAATTATTTCTTTATTACAATGCATTTTAAAATAAAGCAGTTTCATATATAAAAAAATTGAAAGCACGACGAAATTGTTTCTCAGTATTAAAACAAAGTGTAATATTTCGTAAAATGCCAACAAAATGGCCTAACCTGGAGCAGCATACCCAAAGGTGCCAACAAATGAGGTCATATTATTTGAGTCAGGCTTTAGAAACTTAGCTATTCCAAAGTCAATGATGCGAGCTTCTTGGTATTCCGAATCTAGAAGGATATTTTTGCTTGATATGTCACGATGAACTACAGGACATGAGCAGCCATGGTGCATATGGAATAATGCATGAACTACACCTTTGACAACATTCACCCTCCTATTCCAATCAAGTGCAATTGCTTGTTCTTCATTTTTTAATATCTTATCCAAGCTGCCACCTTCTAAAAACTCATAAACTAAGAAGGAGAGTTTTGGATTTGAAAAAAATCCAAATAATTTCACAATGTTACGATGTTTTATTTCCGTCAAGGCTCGAATCTCACTTGTAAAAGCTTTGAGGTGGGAGACTCCTTCATTTGGGTTTGAATGAAGTTTCTTCACAGCAAAAACTTGACCTGCGATCAACTCAGCCTTATACACACTTCCTTGCCCTCCTACGCCGATGAGATGTCTGTCATTAAACTCCTCTGTGGAGTCAATAACTTTATCATGCATAATTTCCCTGTCAAAACACCATACTGAAAAAAGATTTTCAGCATGTGCTTCTCCGTCCTGATTTTTTGTTTTCTTTAACTGTCGACAAATTATAATACATGAAACTCCGACCACTACAGGCATCAGTGTGCCAAAAGAAAGGAGTAATATCAACAGGTTGAATTTTTTGTTCTTTTGACCGTGAGGGTCGTTGCTGAATTTTTTGCATAAATCTAAGCCAGTGATATTACCACACAAACCTGTGTTGTTTCTCAATGCTTCAAATGTAATGTTATGAAAGGCTGAATTGTTTGGAAGAGAGCCCTCTAATTGGTTGTATGATATGTCAACAGAAGATAAGCTTGACATACCATCAAAACTGGATGGAATTGTGCCCGAGAGATTATTATGTGAGAGGTTCATTGTTATCAAGCTTCTTAACTCTCCAAGTGCTTCTGGTATTGATCCCCTCAACATATTCTCACTGAGATCTAGTTCTTGAAGAGTTTGTAGTTTACCAAACTCAAAGGGAATGCTTTCCTCGAATCTATTTTTGCTCAAATTCAAGAGCCATAACTTGTGAAGTCCTCCAATCTCTTCGGGGATTGAACCACTTAAATTATTGGCTGCCAGCTCCAAATTTTCAAGTTGATTAAGTGATCCTATTTCTATAGGAACGTTTCCTGAAAGTTGATTGTGAGACAGAGAGAGTCTACTCAACAAACTCAACTTCCCCAATTCCTCTGGAATTTCTCCTATAAGATGATTTGAAGAAAGGTTAAGTTCACATAGGTTGGTTGCTTCCCCAAGCATTGGTGGTATACCACCAGAAAGATTGTTGTTGGAAATCTTGAGGCTTGCAAGATTACCACACTTTCCCCACTTAGATGAAAGGTGACCATGCAATTTATTGTTACTCAGA
This sequence comes from Gleditsia sinensis, assembly GCA_037074535.1. Classification (NCBI taxonomy): domain Eukaryota; kingdom Viridiplantae; phylum Streptophyta; class Magnoliopsida; order Fabales; family Fabaceae; genus Gleditsia; species Gleditsia sinensis. Next base: position 17,170,324 of record CM073470.1, read on the forward strand.
TCGATGTAGTTCAAATTTGGATATATACCAAAAGCATCTGTGATATTATCAACTAATTGGTTACCATCAAGCCTAAGCCTATAAAGGTTGGAGCAGTTCCTCAAGCTTCTTGGAACTGGACCACTGAAATGATTCATACCAGCACCAAAATATTTTGGTAATCCTCCCGGGCAAATCTGTTGTGGCAAATTGCCAATGAACTCATTTTCATAAAGTTGTAAGCTATACCAATTGGTAAGGTTATTTATTTCCAATGGGATGCTACCATTGAGTTTGTTCATTTGCAATCCTAGCTTGGTTAGCTGTGTCAAATTTCCCATGGTTGCAGGAACAGATCCTGAAAGACTATTATTTCCAAAGTGAAGATCTTTCAAATTGACCAAATTTCCGATTGTGGTAGGAATTGATCCCGAAAGTCTATTGGCCCACAAATTTAATGAGACAAGATTTGTAAAATTTCCAATGAAGGAAGGGATTGAACCATAGAAGTTATTATATGACAATGACATATTTGTGAGGGAATAGAGTTTTCCAAATTCATCAGCAATGGGACCTGAGAGTCTATTGTTTCGGAGGTGAAGATGTTTTAACTTGCTTAAGTTTCCAATTGTAGAAGGAATGGAACCCAAAAGGTGATTACTGTCCAGCCATAGACTTTTCAAATCCCTCAAGTTCCCAATTTCCTTGGGAATGTTTCCAGTGAGATTACACACACCAATATTAAGATAATTTACAGTGCTCAATGCCCCTATTTCTTGAGGGATGGAACCTCTTAAAAAATTAAAGGCCATATTCAATGTAAAAATACTGGACAAGTTCCCAATTTGTGGGGGAATGTCTCCATAAAAGTGATTGTAACTTATGTCAAAAACTTGGAGATTAGGAAAGGATGAAAAGTTGAGTTTGTGAAGCCTACCTTGTAGCCCCAGCCTTGTAAGATTGATCATGGAGACAGACATGGATTCATCACATGAAATCCCTTTCCAGTGTTCGCAAGCGCTGGTTCCATTACTCCAAGAAGACAAGGTAGCTTGGCTTTGTTTGTCAAGGCTGGTTTTCCAGATCAATAGAGCATTGGCTTCAGTATTATCATCTTCTGCTGCTGCATATGCAACAGAAGTAACTTTGGATATATTAGAGAGGTTCGTAAAAGCACAGGAAAATATGCAGAGAATAACTAGAATCTGAGTGGAGTAAGCCTTTTCAAACGGGAACACCATGGTTTGGACACTAAGAAATTTTTTGAATCAGGAATAGATTCAAAGACTGAATAACGGGTGACTTGAATGGCGAGGGCAAACAAGATACTTAAAGCATCTTATGAATAATAAAGAAGATAGAGAAGGAAATTAATAACTCTTATCGTAGAATTTTTTGCAAACATCGTAGGCCCCCGAAATGATGAATATAATTATTCAATCCTACGATCAGTGTAGCTTTCCAAAGAAACTTTAAAGATTCCAATTACATGAACTTTCTTTGTCAAATCTTACAATTACCACCACTTTAGATATCTTTATGGACTTGAATGCCTTTATACATTGACTAGAGTATAGAGCTCAATAATCCACGTGCTTTTACGTTGACTGGAGGTCGATAATCCATTTACATTTACATTGACTAGAGGTCAATAATCCATTTGCATTTCCATTGACCAGAGGTCAATCATTATGCATTACTTTTGGAAAATAATTAAATTAAATTGTCGTTAGCTGAGAAAATTATATATACAAAGATTTGAACAATGTTGGCAGACTCTTGAGCAAGTTTCTAATAAGATACAAGTCAACAAAGTTTATTAAAATTTAGAGATTAGGGCAAGATTTTAACTTTCATCTGCAATGAATAAGGTACAAGGTTTACTATTTCAAATTTGAGCAAGCTTTTGAATTGCAGTCGGGGAGGAGTAAGGTATGAAGGTCGCTCTTTCATGCTTCGAGCATGCTTCTGATTTTTAGAGGTGAACGAGCAAAATAGGGGGCCTAATCTTTTAGACTTCAATCGTGCTTCCAAGTTTTTGTTGATCAATTAAATGGATTGGTTGCCTGAACGGGTTGCCTCAGTATTGTCTTAATCTGATAGTGCTATGTATACAATGTTATCACAATCTTTGGTTATGAACTAGGTTTAAGTGATGTATTCCTCTTTTAATATATATATATATATATATATAGTACTATAAATTGATCATTATTGAGAAATAATTTTGAATTATCTTTGTTAAATATGTCGGTATACCATACTTTAAATTATTTGTGTTTCACGGGGAGTACAAAATTATATATGTAAGTCAATGTCTGTTCTTAGTATTTTTTTATTTTTTATTTTTTATCTTTTTGGGAGATCATTTGTGCAATGTCTAAGTCAATAACTGTTTCAAGTCTATATTCCTAGGCATGTCCATAAGTCACTCATAGGCAACAATTTGTGGTTTGATTCTTTGTCTCGCAGGCACAATTGACCCCTAAAGAGACTAATTACTATATCGGAAAGGACGATGGAGCTTTGCTTACTTTTCAAATGCCAAATTAAATCCATCCTCTTTATCTTTCTAGAGTAGCTGTCTTTTCGATGTAGAATGAGAGAGAAAGAAAGATTAAAGAAACAAAATTTCAAAAGCTACTTCTAAATCACGCAGGCAAAAGACTTCCATCCACACTTAAAAGAATGGTATTATTTAATTATTTAACTTTTGGAATTTTTAAAATTTTAAAATAAACAAATATTTTGGATTCCAAATGGCTCTTTATTTGGCCAACCGATCATTTAAGGCTAGTCTATACAGACTAGCTATCTAGAATTTTATTTAAATTAACTTATTCATTGAAGACTTTGAATTCTAAATTTCCATTCATTTTTTAATGATGGTATTATTTAATTATTTAACTTTTGGAATTTTTAAAATTTTAAAATAAACAAATATTTTGAATTTCCAAATGGCTCTTTATTTGGCCAACCCGTGGATTACGGCTTGATCATTTAAGGCTAATCTATACAGACTAGCTATATAGAATTTTATTTAAATTAACTTATTCATTGAAGACTTTGAATTCTAAATTTCCATTCATTTTTTAATGATGGTATTATTTAATTATTTAACTTTTGGAATTTTTAAAATTTTAAAATAAACAAATATTTTGAATTTCCAAATGGCTCTTTATTTGGCCAACCCGTGGATTACGGCTTGATCATTTAAGGCTAATCTATACAGACTAGCTATATAGAATTTTATTTAAATTAACTTATTCATTGAAGACTTTGAATTCTAAATTTCCATTCATTTTTTAATGATGGTATTATTTAATTATTTAACTTTTGGAATTTTTAAAATTTTAAAATAAACAAATATTTTGGATTTCCACATGGCTCTTTATTTGGCCAACCCGTGGGTTACGGCTTGATCATTTAAGGCTAATCTATTCAGACGAGCTATCTAGTTCAGTTTGGTCCATCCGGGGTAGGCTTCTCTCATTTCCTCAATACTAAAAATTCAATTCTCTATAAAATTATTGTTGTAAAATATACAATTTTTTACGCAAAGCTGTGGTGATATACGTTACATGGTACGAAGTTTCAGTTTTTGAGGAGTCAAAATTTTCACAAAATTATCTGTAGAATATTAAAAATTAACAATTACAATATGAAGTTCATATATGATGCAATTATATAATAGAGCGTTTTGAACTTGTTATATTGTAATTAATTTTTATTTATTTATAAATCCCGTAGTGAAAGTGTAGTTTAATATTTGAAGGTGCATGTACGCATCACCGTTTTTAGAAGCAATAGATAGTTTGATTGAAAGGTCTTAACAGACTCCAGCTCTCTCCATATTTATTATCCTTCATGACATAACATAGTATAGTAAGATTTAATCCTTCATTCATTCTATATCTCCCTAACTCGTAGAGCTCAATTTTAAAGATTGCATGTATACAGATCATAAAACTTTTCAAAAAAAAATTATGCAAAAATTAATCAATTTACGAGCTTTGGTAATATTGCTATGGACTGCTCTCTTCATTTGCCATATTTATATTTCCTTGCATAGAAAATGTAAGAAAAAAACTATATACTCTGGAACATTCAAAATTAATTTATTTTTACAATAAGAAGCTAAATAGTGTGTGTATATATTATTTATATTTATAAATTTTAATATATTTATACTTAGGATTTGATTTTAAATTATGTTATTTTATTTTTTTAAATTTTACTTAATTTTCATAAAATAGTACGAGCTAATGTGGCGATCCCTGTAAATCTTAAAATGTGAATGGAGGAATTTGTCCCTCAATATAAAGAAATGTCTTGTTGCTATCTCGTACATATGTCTTTTGTTTTAATTTATTTGACTCCAACTGAAATATGACCTCAGATCTTCAGACATGAAAATGATTCAAGCAACACTAAGAGTGTATTTGACAAATCAAATAAATTAATTTATAATTTATTTAACAAGCTTATAAGTTTGTTTGATAATTTATTTGAGTAATTTAAACTAACTAAAAACTTATAAGTTATACACTATTTTAGATAGCATATAGTTTATAAGTTATTTTTGCCAAACATAACTTACCAAATTACCTTATTAATATCTTTTACATATATTTTCCTCAAAGAAAAAGCAAAATTGTTGCTAGATTACTTATCTATTTTTTAGAATTTAGATGTTAGCACAAAAAATCAATATATGATAATCAAGATATTTAAAAAGTATAATTATGTTATAAACTTATAATTTTATATTGAGACATGTTTTGAAACTATTAAAACACTAAAAAAGAATGGAATTCTATCTAATATTTTAGATTTGATTACTTGCAATATCTAAGTCAATGACTATCTGATAAGTCCTATCTGCGTCCATGAGTCACTCCTCAAGTCACTCCAAAAAGGACAATGGAGCTAGCTAACTTTTCAAATTCCGAATATTTTTTTTCTTTTTTTTTCTTTGACAAGCAAATGAATTTGCTGTATTTTTCTCAGTCAGTTGTTATCTTCCCAGTGTCACCTTATTATCTAATGGACTGACCTTCTTCATTGACTTATAAAAAAGGGAATGATTTTTCACCACATAAATATAAATTATTTCAGTGTTTTAATTTACAGTTTTTCAATGGAGATGATGGCGGGGGGAGGGGGGTGGGGAATGTTGGAATGAAATAATAATATTTTGGGTAATTGGTGTGGGCATATCACTACAAAACTGAACTATCATGTGGATAGTGACAAGCTTTGATGCATATGACCTTATTCATTGAAGACTTTGAATTCCAAATATTTCCATTCATTTTTTAATCTTGGTATTATTTAATTATTTAACTTTTAAAACTTAAAATTTTTAAAACAAACAATTAGTTTGTCAATGGAGACGATGGCAGGCAGGGAAGTTGGAACGAAATAATAATATTTTTCGTAATTGGTATAGGAAAGTAAGAGGAAAATGCATATAGCTGCAAAATTGAACAATCAAGTGGACAGTGACAAGCTTTGAAGTATGAAGGTGGGCGCAAATGGGAGTGAAGAATCCAATCCAGAGCATGCCAAAATGAAGGGAGCACCCAAATGTTATCTAATTTTCCTAATTGAATACCTCCCGTATCAGGAACTAGGCCGTAGTTAAATTTTATTTCAATTAACGTATTCATTGAAGACTTTGAGTTCTAAATGTTTCCATTCATTTTTTAACGCTGATATTTGTTTTTCAATTTTTAACATTTACAAAATTTTAAAATAAATAAATATTCTGGATCTTCAAACTGGCCCCTTATTTTGCTACCTTGTCATTTTGACTTGATCATTTAAGGCACACACCATCCTTCGAACTCATTTGACCTCAGATATAAAGACTATGAGAAACATACCATTGCGGCTATAAAACGATGTGGAGGCATTACAATTTATTGTCACACAGATTGATGTAGTTCAAATTTTGATACATACGAAAAGCATATGTGATGTTATCAACTAATTGGTTATGATCAAGCCTCAGTCTGCAAAGGTTGGAGCAGTTCGTCAAGCTTCTTGGAACTGGACTAGTGAAATGGTTTGTATTTTAAATAACAGTTTAAAGGCAATGTTGTTGAGAATAATGTTTAAGAATTTAGAATTATAAGAATTTATCTCTTCGAATTATATTAATTTTTTTTTTTGGAAATTTATTTTTATTTTACATAAAATATTTCATATTATTGAAATTTCTTTAGGTAAATCGATTCATATAGGGAGGATTCGAGGATTCAATGAAAACAAATATGCCATGAATTTGCTACCCTTGGTTGTGCAAGCATAAATAATATATTTTTTATAGGTCCAATTTGGATATTATGGTACTCTCTCGGTTGTCATTACTATTATTTTTCTTTGATTAATGTTTTTATTATATGACATTCTTTTTATTATAAAAATATACACAAATCTCTTTCAAACATAAAAAATATTATAATTTAAATCAAATGTCTCAAATACCTTTATGAAAAAAAAAAATACACTCTCTCAAATTTTTCTTGGTGTTCTTTGCAAATAGGTTTTATAGTGTTAAAATATGAACAAAGAGAAAATTGTCAATCAATTTTCTAAACCAAAAAAATTAACATTTTGGTTGTTTAAACCACTTCACAATAATATCAATATCCCATAATATTTATCTTCTCCATCTTATTACACACTTGAGATATTATTTTCCAAATATAAACCTCTCCCTTCTTTTATTTGTTCCTTTAACGACCAATAAATATATTTTGTCACCCTTAATATTGGATTGAATTTTTTTTACATAAATATCTATGAGCTTAGGAAAATAGATGTACAATCCTTTATTATCTTTACATCGTTTCCATTAAGCATTAAATATTAACCAAGAAAGAGATATGAAAACAAAATACTTAGAAAACAATAATTGATGTTTAGAACTCAATAGAGAAAAAGGAAAATTTCAGAGTATTCTTTTATTTTTTTTCTTTCATAGAGTATTTGAAATATTTGGTTTAAGTTGTGTATCTTTAACTATCAAGGAAAGTTACTATATATTTTTATAATAGAAGGAATGCACATGTATTACTAAGAATATTAATTAAGGAAAAAAAGATTATGTTACTTTATATTTTTTGTTATTGTTATTAGAGAGGTTTGTGTATACTTTTGAAATAAATGGAAGAATGATGTAATAAGAATATTAATGAGGGGAAGAGAAAATAATGTATTCTAAAATTTTAATATAATCCTCTCTTCACATTCAGCAAATAAAGCATTTTGCATTATTCAGGAGGTGCAAAGATATATGAGGGCACAAAGTAAGCCTTTAAAAACCTATCAAACCAATCAGATGCTTCTTTCGTCATGAATGGGGTTGTTTGATGCTCAATTGCAGGTTCCGCAATACACTGCATGTGAAGGTAATCGAACATTAATGAAGGAACAGCTATAGAGGTGGTAAGTGAGACAGCAAGCACTGCTTCAACATTGAAAGGAAAGAATATATACTTGTCCAAAAAAATAAAAATAAAGGAAAGAATATATATGATGGAAAAACTTAGATTCCTTTGTCGAAGTTATATTCATGAGTTGGGTCATAAACTTTACTTTTGTTAATTTAAGAATTTCCAATCTGAAACTTGATAAATTTTGATGTAAGATAAAATTCAAAACATGTTTGAGAATAGAGTTTAGTTTAACCCTCAATACAGGCATTATTGTAGACTAGTTTCTTTTGAGTCTTAAAGTGATTACAGTTCTCAACCGTCTCTAAAATAAGGTCGAACTTTTGGTCTCTTTTTAAAGTTGCAAGTTGCTTCCTACTGTGACTAACCAGTCGTGAATTGACTTAGCATGAGCCTATGAGAGGTTTCTTTTCAAATTGTTTCTTTACTGAAATTGGATAAAGGGATTCAGCATCCTTATTAAATTGATAAATGAAAAGCATGTTGCTGAGTTTAAATCAAATAATAGAATTTCATACCTTAAAATTATCCAAACAGTAAGACTCTTTGTATGCTTGGCGTGCATTTGACTTTGGAATCTCCAAACCTTCAATGGGACACCGAGGATCTTTCGCACCTAGAGTTCGATCAATGTCCAAGCAAATGCTTCAATTTCAAATCAACTTCAAAAACCCCCCAAAAAATTGAATGACCAGAATAATTCAATTGAGTTATACAAATGTGAAGGTGCACCATATCATTTTATACCCTATAAAACCGATCTTGCCACAATTGGACAATGCTTATAAGTAACTCTTGCCAATAAGTATATTATACTTAGGTGCACAAGTCAGGACACTACCATTTAGAATAAGCAGGGGACGTGGTGCAATAGCTGGAATCGAGTAAGGTGAGTCAAATTGGTCAGCTAGACCAGGAGCAATTCTGTCCCATACCTGCTCAGGAATATAAATTATGGGATTATAATCTACTCAAAGACCATAATAACAAGAATAAAGCTGTTTTATGAGATCTTTACCATTGCATCAAGCATTCACAATCAACTTTTATTAAAGCAACGAATACATCAAAGCAATAGAGATTCATTTGGAGAATCATAGTTATAGTCATCAAAATTTGGCTGACCTTTTCCACCACTTCTTTGTCAATAGTATTTTTACCCAAATCATCACGAGCCACTGCGTGCAATAACTTAAGAGCATTAGTGATATATATACCCTACCACCTTCAGAATATCCATTCACTACTAGCATGCTTGAATCAATACCTAATATGATTCAGTTTCATATCTTATTTACACATAATTTTATCTACGCAGTTTTGTATGAATGACACATTCTGAAGAGAAAACATTATTGTTAGAATAATTTTTGAAGCTGCACATTAAATTATACACATACAAGGATCCCTGAATTCATATGAATCATAACGTCAACAATATATTTATCTTAGCAGAAGAGCAGGAACTAAAGACAATAAAACAGGTAAAACACAAACCATTTCAAACTGTAATATGCTTTTAGATTTTGATTTGCTGTGACATTATCTCACCCTCAAACACAGGCTTTATACTGTTAACTCGAGCCTGCCATTTATTGTTGTCTATTGCCCATCGAAACCCCTGTAATTATACAGTGCAAAAGTTTTCAGCTTGTTATCTCAGAAGCAGGTGTTCATGATTACAAATTTTCATTCGATGTCACCAGAACACCAATCAGAGTGACTACCACAGTATAGCGTTTGTCTGCAAATGCCGCAAACCATGCGTGCATCCCTGGTTCAAGGAATTACATGAGTGAGAAGTCACTTTGATCAGGCATGATCTCAGACATATTTCTTTCAACTTCTCTAAACCAACCTCCAAGAGATATTCCAGTGATTCCTATTCTATAAGGGTCGATATCCTCCCTCTGTGTTAGATAGTCTGCCAATTTTATCAGGTCCCACACCTGCCACAACACAGAATTATACACCATTTTTGAACCAAGATAAATCATAAGTTAGGTTCATCATCTACAATTCAACTTCTCAAATCATTTGGAGTAAATAGTGATTCAGTCTGAACTGTGATAAAAACAGCATAATAATTAAAAAGTTACCATATCATATATGAATGGCATTGTCTTGCCCGTTCTCCATGCTGAAATAAGAGCCTGTGGTTTTATTTTTATGAAAATATGATCAGTTTTTAAATATATACTGCAACTAATGTTCCATTTATGAAGGATCTTGTGTACATAATTATAGCAACAAAAAAAAGCACATTTCTTCTTTTCCTGCATAACATAGTGCAAATAATATTGAAGTTTGAACATAGGCTGAACCACTTTTCCTACATAACACAGAGCAAATCATTGATCAAGGTAAAAGTTAGTCAAGCAAAGGAAACAAATACATACATCCTGATAGGCGGTTTTGCTGCTGGCACGTTCACCATGGTAGCGAGAATCAATGGCAAGTGCTATATATCCTCGTGAAGCATATGCCTGAAATACAAAGAGAAAAACAACTAGAAACCCAAAGACTGAGACAAAGCCTCTCCCCAATCCATTATAGGACTTGAAAGGACAGAGACAGAGTATCAGAGAAGATTCAGAAAGTAGTTACCTTAACTAATGGACGTAAAAACTCTTTACTTTGATTAGTGCCATGTAGGATAACAACGGCAGTGTTGGAAATAAAACACTCACAAAAATAACTTTTACTCAAACTCAAGAAGAAATATTACAAGAGCACTCTCTCTCAATATGCTACAACTCACACAAGACTTGCTACTTCACACACTTAGAAGTTCTTACTTCTTCTTGATGCCTAAACCAAGAGGAGAGGGGGGTATTTATACTAGTTACAAACAATCCTACACCATACAAATAAATTAATCTAAAAATATAATAGCCATACACATCATCCTTCTCCAACCTTCTAATAATATTTTAAGCTACCATATGATTCACATGCACATCTACCACACCCTAGAAGATTCTAGGTAGAAGGCTTGGACTTTGGTTTTGGACTTGGACTCCAATTTGATTGGGTTTGGATTTGGGCTCCATAATGGATCAAGTTTATGTTCCAACACCCCCCCCCTTAAACTTGATCTTGTGACTCCTAGTAAGTTCCTTATTCTTATGAAATCTTCTCTGGTAAGTGGCTTGGTAAAAATGTCAGCAACCTGGTCTTGTGACTTCACATATTCAATTTGCACATCCTTTCTTGCAACACACTCTCTTATATAGTGGTAGCGAATATCGATGTGCTTACTCCGATCATGGAACACTGGATTCTTTGCTAAGGCAATTGCTGACTTGTTGTCGACATAAACCTTTGTCGGTTCTTCTTGCATCAAACCTATCTCCTTCAATAAATTTCTAAGCCAAATTGCATGACAAACGCATAAGGTAGCAGCAACGTATTCTGCTTCACAAGTGGATAATATGACAATTGATTGTTTATTTGACATCTATGTAAAAGCAGTATCTCCCATGAAAAATACGAATCCAGTAGTGCTCCTTCGGTTATCTATGTCTCCACCCCAATCACTATCACTATATCCAACAAGCTTGTAATCATTAGAAACTGTATAGAACAAGCCAAGGTCAATTGTACCTTTTAGATAGTGAAGAATTCTCTTTGCTGCTTTGAAATGGGTGGTAGTTGGAGATTCCATGTAACGACTAACCAATCCAACTGCATGAAGGATATCGGGCCTTGTGCAAGTTAGATAGCATAAGCTTCCCACCAAACTCTTGAAAAGTGTTGGATCTATACTTTCGCCTTCTTCATATTTAGACATCTTAACTCCGCATTCCATCGGTGTGCTTATTGGCTTACAATTTTCCATCTTGAACTTCTTCAAGATCTTCTTTGTATAGCTTTCTTGTGAAATGAAAATTCCATCCTTTTGTTGCTTAACTTCAATGCCAGGGTAATAGGTCATGAGTCCCATGTCTGTCATCTTGAATTCTTTTGTCATCACTTCCTTGAATTCATTGAACATGCTTGGGTTGCTTCCTGTGAAAATTAAATCATCCACATAGAGGTACACGATCAAAATATCTCCATCCTTGATCTTGATATATAGAGCGTGCTCATAGGGAAATTTGTTGAAGCTGTTCTCTTGAAAGTACTTGTCGATTCGGCTATTCCATGCCCTTGGTGCTTGTTTTAACTCGTAAAGAGCTTTCTTCAATTTCAACACCTTGTCTTCATGGCCTTTGACTTCATAGCCCGATGGTTGTTGAATGTAGACTTCTTCTTCAAGAACTCCATTTAGGAAGGCAGACTTTACATCCATCTATTGTATCTTCCATTTGTTTTGAGCTGCCAAAGAAATAATTAGTCTAACAGTCTCCAATCGAGCAACATGGGCAAATACCTCATCATAGTCAATTCCAGCCTTTTGACTGTAGCCTTTTGCAACAAACCTTGCCTTATGTCTTTCAATCTCTCCCTTAGAATTTCGCTTTGTTTTGTAGACCCATTTGACACCTATCGCCTTGTGCCCTTTTGGAAGTGAAGCGAGTTCCCAAGTGTTGTTCTTTTGGATGGACTTGATTTCTTCATCCATTGTGTCTCTCCACTTCTTTTCTTTTGCAGCTTCTTGATAGCTCATTGGTTCACAATCAGCAAATAGACAAAATAATGTAAGATTTTATTGTTGTTCAGTGACTTCATAGAGATCTCGGAGACTTCTTGTACGTTGCACAGCTCTTTCACTTTGACTCCCACTTGAAGATGAGGATGGCGACTCATCTTCCTGGGTAGTTGATGTTGGTGAAGTAGGTGGAGTTGTTGGCTCTTGCTGGACTTCTCTGGGTTGTTCCATTGGTGTCATCTCATCTTCAAATGGAGGAGAGAAATTGGAGTCATCTATATGAGATCCAAAATCCCATAGTCCTTCTTCGTCAAACACTACATCTTGACTGATCACAACCTTCTTATTGTTCGGATTGTACAGCTTGTAGCCTTTCGAATTTGCGTCATAGCCGATGAAGATGATACTTTCACTTTTATCATCTAGCTTTGTTCTTTTCTCATCTGGAACATGAACATGGGTTATGCTTCCAAAGACTCTCAAGTGGGAGATGCCAAGCTTTCTTCCACTCCATGCTTCTTGAGGTGTCTTTCCTCAAACACTTCTTGTTGGAGATAGGTTAGATAAATAAACTGCACATGCCACTGCTTCAGCCCAAAACTCCTTGGTAGTTTCTTGCTTTTGAGTATACTCCGAGCTATGTTGAGGATAGCTCGGTTCTTTCTTTTTGCCATGCCGTTTTGTTGGGGAGATTTAGGAACTGTCATTGGTCGACAAATTTCATTTGCTTCACAGAATTCTTGAAACTCTCTAGAGGTAAATTCTCCTCCTCGGTCGGATCTCATAGCTTTGATCTTTCTACCGCTTTCTCTCTCTACTGCAGCTTTGAACTTCTTGAAGACTTTGAAAACTTCTGATTTCTGTTTCAATAAATATACCCAAGTTTTTCTTGAAAAATCATCAATGAAGAGAAGAAAATAATTATTGTTACCGAGAGAGCTTGGTTTGATTGGACCGCACACATCGGTATGGACGAGTTCGAGTGGCTTTTGGGCTCTTGAGTCTGACTCCTTTGGAAAGCTTTTCCTAAATTGCTTTCCGACTAAACACCCTTCACAAAGCTGGTCAGGATGGTTGATGTGAGGTAGTCCCTTCACCATCTCTTTCTTGTATAGCAACTCTAGACTTCCAAAATTGAGATGTCCAAAGCGAAGATGCCATAGCCATGATGCATCTTTGTAGCAAGCTTTCAGGCACGTTGCAACAACGTTTTGTATGGTGATCAAGAACATTCTATTATTTGATATTGGCACTTTAGCAATGAAGTTATTATTATCATCTTTTATAGAAAGATTATGATTCTTCATACGAATATCATAACATTTCTCTAACAATTGCCCTAAACTCAAGATGTTACTTTTCATATTGGGCACATAGTAGACATTGGAAATAAACTAATGTCTCTCATCTTTTAAACGGATAAGAATGTTACATCTTCCTTTTACTGCTATTGTGGAATCATCTCCAAATGAGACATTTCCGCTTATTGACTCGTCTAGCTCCACGAACATGTCTTTCCTTCCACACATGTGATTGCTTGCACCACTGTCAAGGTACCAAGAATTTGCTTAGACACCATTAGTCTCCTTCCGTGCTAGAAGAAGAGTTTCTTTGTCATCTGTTTTCTCCTCCACATAGTTGGCCTTCTCCTCAATTCTATTATTGGGAGCTTTACATTATGAAGCATAATGTCCAAATTTCTGATAATTATAGCATCGAACTTGAGATTTATCATACCTCAAGTTTGGATTGCCTTTTCCACGGCTTCAGGTTGAGCTTTCTCCTTTCTCGTAGTTGTTGTTGGAATTGTTGTTGTTGTAATTCCAACCTCGTCCACGGCCTCTACCTTTTCCTCGGCCACGTTGATTTCTATCATTGCCTTGGCTTTCATGCATATCCTTGAGTTGCAGCTTGAGGAGTTGATCAATGATCCCTTGCTTCTTCTTATGCTTTTCTTCATATGCTTGCAATGATCCTTGGAGTTGCTCGATCGTCATTTCTTATAAGTCTTTAGTTTCTTCAATTGTTACAACGATGTGCTCAAATTTGGGATCCAATGAACGGAGTATCTTCTCTATCATCCTCACATGTTCTAACTTTTCACCATTTCTTTTTAATTGATTAGAAACAGCTACTACTATTGAGAAATAATCCGAAATAGACTCGGATACCTTCATATGTAAGGATTTGAAATCACCTCTTAATGTTTGGAGACGGACCTTCTTCACTTGCTCGGATCCTTTGTAAGAGGTTTGCAGCTTTTTCCATGCTTCCTTGGCAGAGCTTGCACTTGAAATCTTTTCAAAACTATCATCATCTAATGCTTGATAGATGAGATAGAGAGCTTTCTTGTCTCTCTTTCTTGTGTCTTTTAGACTATCCTTTTGGGCTATAGTTAGCGCAACTTCATTATCTGGTTCGCTAAAACCTTTTTCTACGATATCCCAAACATCATGCGCGCCAAGAAGAGCTTTCATCTTGATACTCCAGTTGTCATAATTGTTGTTGTTTAGTGTCGGGACTTAGAAGGATGCCACACCGTTTGCCATATCACTCAATATATCAAAAATTTGAAAATTCTGATTCCGCGGATGGATCCGGAACGTCGAAATTTGGAAAGGACTTGGTCAAAATTTTCAACTATTGGTCAACGGTCAAAGTCAACACTAACCTGGTCAACGGTCAACGACTTTGACGGCTCAGTCAATCGGCTCGGTCAACGGGCTTATGGCTCGGTCAACTCGACAGTGTCAACTCAGTGAGTCAACTCAGTTTTCTGGCAACAATATTCCGACGGCTCTTAGTTGGGCGTCTAAAGTTCAATCGAGGCGATTCTGACGGCGTTGGATTCCTCTTGTCGAGACCTTTGATTTGATATGCTATAGTGTATACTTTCCAACCACGCTCTGATACCACTTTGTTAGAAATAAAACACTCACAAAAACAACTTTTACTCAAACTCAAGAAGAAATATTATAAGAGCACTCTCACTCAATATGCTACAACTCACACAAGACTTGCTACTTCACACACTTAGAAGTTCTTACTTCTTCTTGATGCCTAAACCAAGAGGGGAGGGGGGGTATTTATACTAGTTACAAACAATCTTACACCACACAAATAAACTAATCTAAAAATATAATAGCCATACACATCATCTTTCTCCAACCTTCTAATAATATTTTAAGCTACCATATGATTCACATGCATATCTACCACACCCTAGAAAATTCTAGGTAAAAGGCATATGATTCACATGCACATCTACCACACCCTAGAAGATTCTAGGTAGCAGGCTTGGACTTTGGTTTTGGACTTGGACTCCAATTTGATTGGGTTTGGATTTGGGCTCCATAATGAATCAAGTTTATGTTCCAACAGGCAGGCCTTCCTTCATGCTCAATACCAGTACAGGTAAGCATCCTTGCTCTCCTCCCTAATGCATGATCACCGCTCAATGAATTTTTTAAAAGCTCAAATACCCAAAAAAATTGCACACCACTGTGAAAGTAAACCTTCTATAGAGATCCGATCAACTCTAATTACCTCTGTAGTCAAATAAAGATTTTCCTCTTTCAGTAGGTCTTCAATGTTATCTTTGTTCGCCTTTGGACAAGACCCATACTTGCCTGGCGTAGGTTTACAAAGTGAATTAACTGAAAAATAGATGAGTTGCGAGGGAAAAGGGGCTATGTTGGGGGAAAGTTGAAACCTCAGTGGAAGAAGGAGGACTTGATAGGGATTATTACGGATTCTGTATTAAATCCAAAACACTCTTATAAAAGAACAGTAACTTATTATTGCCATTAATTCAGAAACTTTTAATGTATTCATTTATCACATTTAGGATGAGTCTTTCGCTCTTTATTCTCTATGTCATAACTTTTTAAATACTTTTAAAAGTAGCTTCCTCGATAGATTAAAGAAACTCAACCTTATCCACTGATTGTCACCCTTGACCCTACGTTGATCCGTTATATCTTAGTTAAAGTTCAATTCGGAACCTAATCACTTATTAACATGTTTAATCTGTTTTATTAAACCAAAATACCTTAATCAATTGCGTCAAATAATTCAGAATTATCCCAATACAAAGGGTTCACCACTGTCTTCGCAAGTTCCACAGATAGCGGAACAGAAAAGTGGGTAAAAAAGACACAGAAGAACATATATTCGGTCAGCAACGTTGAAGAAAATGAATTAATGTCCATAAAAATCCAAATCGCACAGACAAGCATGCTGTTCAAATTGCTAGTTTACTATGTAACAGTGCTCAATTCGATAGCTTAATAATTGTATAAAATGGAAAACAAAAAAATATATAGATAATCAAGTTTTCAAATGAAACATGGATTGCCCAACACTCGTTGATGAGTTAACTGGAAAGAGAGGATAGGATACTGATTCTACCTTCACCAGCTCGCCTGCTACGCAGGACTTGAAGGAAATCTGATCGAAGTTTCCGAGCATCAATGGCTTCTCCCCGATCCATTATAGGACTTGAAAGGACAAAAGCAGAGAACCAGAGAAGATTCATAAAAGTAGTCACCTCAAGTAATGGACGTACGAACTCTTTACCTTCTCCCATTTTGCGTTCTGCGCCGTGTGAGTCACTACTCAGCTTGCGGCATCCGACCTGTATTTATGAATAGAACATTTTGGCGGGTGGATAAGACGAGCGTGGATTATAGAGCTTTTGACCCTATGCTATGTGAGATCCAATGTGTCCGCGCAACGCTTCTAACGCTTTCTTTTTTCTTAAAACGTAGCCTAGCGAGCCACTGAGGTTAGCTCAGTGGTTGGGGGGGGGGGGGGGGGGGAAGGCTAAATTTAAGGCGGTGTCCATGTGTTTGATTCCTGTAATATACTTTTTAAAAAAAAAAAAAAAGTAGCATTTTTGTGCAATTCCATTTAATTTTCAACATTTATGGACGTAGGCCATGGGACTTCTTTAGTTTATTTTTGTTCAATTCAAATTACATGACGTGACAAATGAGTGCATTTATCAGTTATTATTATTATTTTTATTTTTTAAAATATATTTTTATTTATAAGTTATTTATTATTTTAAAAAAATCTTTTTATTTCATATTTATTTTCAAATTTAATTGACATAAATAGTTATAAATATTATTAAATTTTTAATTTGATCTTCTATACTTATAATATTATTTTAAATTTTTTTAATAGTTATAATAGATTCTCTTTTAAAATTACAAAAGTACTATCGATTATATTTTGAAAATATTAAAAATGGCTTTTTGGAGTTTTTTCACTTTATTTTAGAAAATATTTTCAAAAAAAATTTTCTTTCTAAAAAAAATAAAATATATTTCCAATCATATTTTTTGTTATTTATTTTGTAAAATAATTAGATGGAAATTTTTATTTTCTGTAGCATGCAGTATTTGTGTGGAAAAAAAATAAAAATTTTGTAAAAAAATTATATCAAAAAAATTTTATTTTTCCTAGTAAAAGAATTATATATAATACACTTGGTGGTGTAAGTAATTTTTTGGGACATTGGCTATAACGTATTGTTATCAGATTTTTAATAATTTAGGATTGTTTAATGCTATATTTCAGCTTCCTAGTCAAAGAAGTGGTTCCCACTCGCTCAGAGCAAAGCGATCTTTTACCCTCCAGTACTCATCAAGAAGATTAAGAAAACTCATGTAATTGTGATTCATGATATAAAAAAAATTTTATTTTGCCTAAAATGAAAAAAATAAGAAAATAAAATAATTATCTTTGTGCATGTTACATAAAAAAATTGGAATAAGATGAAAGAAATGTCTATGACGAATAAAGTTAAGAAAATTACAAAAAAAAAGAACAAAATTATTTTTCATGAAATATAAAACCTTGGAAGAACACAAGAGAATTATGTGCTTTGCATCAAAATTTAAAAAATATCGCCAAATGAATGAATTAGTTATTTTAGATTATCTAAGAAATTGCAAGAGGCTGAAAGAAGTTTTTTCCCATACAATTTTAAAACATGGAAGATGAAAGAATTAGTAAGGTTGCATTAAAATTAATAAATATGAAGAAAATAAATAAATTATGTTTTATATAAAAATTTAAAAATATGGAAGGAAATGAAGGAGTTAGTTGATTTGATAGAAATTGAATATTTTAAATAAGATGAAATAATTAATATATCATTTGCATAAAATTTTAAAAATTGGAACATGGTTGTCTTGCATGAAATCTAAAAAGTCGGAAGAGAATGAAAGAAATGTTTCTCTTGCACACAATTTTAAAATAATTGGCACGACTAGAATGAATTGATTGTTGTGCATAAAATTTAAAATATTTGTAAGGAAATTCATTTTCTTCTCATAAAATTTAAAACATGAGGAATAAAATGAATGGGTCATCTACTTTTCATAAGATTTAAACAATTGGAAGCGCAACTTAATGAAGTACTCACCTTTCATAAAATTCATAAAATTGAAAGAATGTGAATGAATTAATTGTTCGACACAAAAAAATATTTTAAAAAAATGAATGAATTATTTATTTTGCATAAATTTGAAAAAAATTGATGGGCTGTAATGATTTTCTTACTTTTCATAGAATATAAGAGAATGGAAGAAAGTGAATAAATTAATGGTTATGCACCAAATTTAAAATTTTGGAATGACATGAATAAATTATTTAAATTTATTTTTAAATTTCAATATTTGAACATGCAAATTATGTTGTACGAGGATAAAATAAGCCAAAAATTTGTGTATACAAAGATGAAAAAAAAATTGTTTTGGCCATGAAGGCATCACTTTTGAAGCTCCAAGGCAAAAGGTAGTTATGTTTGATGAAAATGCCAATCTAAAATGCTTGAAGGAGTTGATTTTGTTAGTGGTGGGTCCCTCCACATAGAGGGCCCCACCACACCACTATACAATTCTATAATGTCAACAATTTTGGTTGAAGAATGAGAAAAGAAAAAAGAAGAAAAACGTAGAAGCTGCACGTAGAAGAAATAGAAGGAAAATTAGCCGCATTTTTCATCACCCTTTGCCTATAAATAGGCAGGAAAGGAAACGGAGAAAAACCAACAAGCAAAATAGCCAGGCAACAAAGAGCAGCTTAAAGAGAAGTCAGAGATGTTCTCTGAGGAGAGAAAAATATGGGAGAGTTTGGTGTAATATTTAGAAAATAATTTCTAAATAGTGAGTGACAAAATAGTGAAAAAATACTCTTGGGATATTGTGGGAAACACTTTGTGAGTCACTATTTTGGTTAAATCTTAGTTGTAGCCTCTAGATTTATTCTGAGAAAGACTCTCCTTGTACCTGCTATTCTTATAGAGGAAGATTTATTCTGATTTAGTCCTGTGGATGTAGCCTAAAAATCAAAGGTGAACCACGTTAAATTTTCTGGTGTTATTTTTGTTGATTATTCTGCATTTATTCTTACTGGTAATACCCATTGTGCCCAACAAGTGGTATCAGAGCCGTAGTTGTTATTCCTTTAAAATTCTTAGTATACTCTGTGGTTGCAGTATTGACTAATCTTTCATATCAGAAAATATTTTATTGGAATTACTATTGGCTGAAGGAAGCTATACAGGCACTGTTCATATGTACGGTTACTGTTCATAATGCTCAAAATGGAAGCAAAGACCAACAAGATGATCAACCTAAGTGGCACAAACTACCACATTTGGAGAAATAAGATGAAAGATCTCCTGTTTGTGATGAAATTTCATCTACCGGTGTTTACTACAACTAAACCCAAAGCTAAATCTGATGAAGACTGAAAATTTGAGCATGAGCAAGTGTGTGGATTCATCCGATAGTTCGTCGAAGATAATGTGTACAATCACATTTGCAATGAGACTCATGCACAAACATTGTGGCAGAAGCTGGATGAGCTGTATGCTTCAAAGACCAACAACAACAAATTATTCAATTTAACAAAATTGATGCACGTGAAATACCGAGAAGGTACTTCTGTAGCAGATCACTTGAATGAGATGCAAGGGATCGTGGACCAATTGTCGGGGATGGGCATAAAGTTTGATGACGAAGTACTTGCTCTCATGGTGCTCGCCTCCCTACCAGAGTCATGGAAGACTTTGAAAATCTCAATTACCAACTCAGCGCCTAACAGTGTCGTGAGTATGGAATCTGTCAAAAGCGGCATTATAAATGAAGAGATGAGAAGAAGATCACAATATTCAACATCTTCATCACAACCAGATGTTCTAGTTACAGAATCCAGAGGGAGGAGCCAATCTAGGCATACAAAGCCTAGAGATAAAAACAGAGAAAAGTCAAAAATATATGCCAACATTGAATGCCATTACTGCAAGAAGAAAGGGCATATCAGAAGATTTTGTCGAAAGTTCAAACAGGAGAAGAACAAAGGCAAGGAAGTGAAGAAAGATGACTGTCACGACCCGAATTTGGGATACATGACTGGCACGGCATAAGGGGATGACCCTTAAACCGTAAGCCACAAAATAGACAATTAGAACCTAGCACACAATATCATAAATGAACATTTCAGTTATATACATAATCATCTTCTTACTAATTCATGTCATACAGTCCTTGTATATAGATAACATTAACCAACACACATAGAGTACACAACAGAAGCAGGATCCTGCCCATGATCATCGGAGCACAATCTAGATTACAAAAGAAAATAAACAATATTACAAAAGATATATTAAGGAGCCCTAAGAACAATTGGGCTCACCACTGAAACTACTACTTTATTCAAGTTCGGATGGATGCGGGTTGGACTCTTTAATGCTATCTGAAAACATAAAATATGAGGGGGTGAGTTTACGCAACTCAGTGAGCAAATATAGCTTACTATAACTGAAACAGAACAGACTATACGCACGAGTTTTCATAAATACAAAGTATGCAAGAATATAACATATTTAAATCAATGTAAATAACAACAAACTAAATAAATTTGATTAAGAGAAATTATGAGATCTTGAGATTTAATATAATAAACAATAATTTCAAAATAAAATAAGAAATTAATTCTTTAAAAATAAATGTGTAGAGGAGGACTCAAAGTAGAACCATAACTATAATTTTTATACTCAAGCACGAAGCCTGGTAAGGGCAATCACCACATACATGTTTTATCCCAAGCACATAGCAATGGGTTGGGTAAATCACCATATTCTCATCATTCATATCATAAGGTTGGGAGGAGCTTTCCTAAACTCCCTAACCTTTTCATATGTTGACTATCCCAAGCACACAGCAATGTGACGGGTAAATAATCACATTCTCATCATAGGTAACCAGGCTAATTGCCACAGGCTATTGGAGGAGACATACCTCAACTCCACATTTATTCACATTTCAATCCTCATGTGCCCGTTCGCACAAGGGGCTAGCAACTCCCTTGCTAGCTTGGATTACATGGTGCACCAAGGCTAACTATCTCTGTCGTTAGTTAACAGTGTTTCTGACAATGATTCCTCCATAATAAACAAATTTTATAAACCAAAAATATAAAACGAAAAGAAAATTGGAAAACATGAAGTTAAAATTCTTTCTAAGACATAAATATATCCCTTCCTTTCAAGACATTCATCGGACAGAGTTCTGACATAGAAACTCATTCTCCAAAATTAGAAATACAACAGTTTTATTCAAGTCCAGACAAATCATGATATTCAGTCCCAAAGACACATTCCAAACATAAATCCAAGTACAATTTCACCATATTCATGAAATAATGAGGTATCAGTATAACATAAATCATATGAAACAATTTAAAAAATAATAATACAATTATAACTTTCAATAAAGTGTCACATAACACCATATTTTCATCTCAAACTCAGGAGGGATTATTAGAGGTCTGTTCAGCATGTCCTATGGCTTCTATGAATATAAATCAATGTTAACATGAAACTCAAGTTATGCTATTCACAATTAAAATTTTGTTTTAAAATGCATGAACATGAGAGGGATTTAGAAAGGCGTTATAGTAAACTATATCCACTCACACTTTAGGGATTCATGGAGGGCAACCCCTTTTTCCTTTCACTTCCAATGTCCAAGCTATTAAGCGAACTTCCAACTTGGTTAGGACTTTCTTTGAGACCTATGATACAATATCACATAATCATTATTCTTGCATGGCACATAATTACCATGCTATAAGTCTAATATTTCATCACATACAAATTTATATTTCTTTCAAGACCAAACCTTTTGGTTCCTACATCAATTTGGCTAAAGCTATATACTTCTCAATCTAACACCAACTTTTAATTTTATATGCATTTCCAATTCCTTTAGTAGCTAGCTTATAATCCAAAATTCAAGAATTTTCCTTATACTTTCAAAATTCCTATCACATACATATACCAACTTTAAGCTTCCATACTAATAGATTCTTAAATGACTACTCCCAAAACTTATTAGATTATTTGAACCTCCAATTCATTCCCTACAACCTAGAATATCCAAAATCAAATTTCTTGAGCGCAATTACTGTTCATGTTACTGTTCACCGAAGTAAAAATCCATGATCTAGGTAATCAAATGATGTTTTCTACTTATAAAAATTGGCATAGAAGTTGTACAACAAGTCTTTAACATGATTCTATGCCCAGAATTTCCATAGAACAGCAAAAAGACCAAAAATTTGAGAATTTACCTTGCTGCTACAGTAAATCGCAGAGCAGAATTTTTCAGCTGAAAAATCAATGGATTGCTTCAAACTTCCTAGGGGTTTTGCAGTAGATTTCCAGCCTTAACATAAGGGACTTGAGTGGCTAGAAATTTAGATGAAGATGGCACACAAAATGGAAGGAAATGGTAGGGTTTTGGGTGGGAGAGAAATGCACATTTTGCTGGCTGGAAATTTTCTTCTGAAGCAGCGTGCATTCATATAAATAATTGGAGGGGTGTTGTTGTTATTTCCTAATTATATAAGGGCAACTTAGTCTTTTCCTCCTAAGATAAAAGGGGTATTTGGGTAATTTTCTTTATAATAATAAATAAAAATAAAAATGGAATATCACATTCTTCCCCCCTTAAGAAATTTGGTCCCCAAATTTTAAATCAACCAATTACAAGTAACGCATGAAATCAAGGCATAATTTGGAGTTACTAACCTTATTACTCAAATAATTGGGGATATATATTTCGCATATCATCTTCAACTTCCCAGGTGGCTTCCTCACTTGAGTGGTTTTGACATATAACCTTAACCATTGGGATTTCCCTTGACCGCAACTTTTTCACTTGCTGATCAATTATGGACATCGGTTTTTCCTCATAAGCTAAGTTCTTATCCAATTGAATTTCTTGGGGTTGGATAATGTGAGATGGATCTGGTATGTATTTTCTTAACATTGATATATGAAAAACTAGATGAACATCACTCAATTGTGGTGGCAAGGCTATGCGATATGCTACAGCACCTACCCTATCCAAGATTTCGAAAGAGCCTATATATCGAGGACTTAACTTTCCTTTCTTCCCAAATCTCATTACTCCTTTCATGGGGGAGACTTTCAAGAATACTTGTTCACCCTCTAAAAATTCTAATTCCCTCCGTCTATTGTCAACATATGCCTTTTGTCTACTTTGAGCTACCTGTAATCTTTCTCTAATTAGCTTCACTTTGTTCAAAGCTTCTTGCACAAGATCTGGCCCTAAAAGTTTAGCCTCTCCCACTTCAAACCATCCAATGGGAGACCTGCACCGTCTACCATACAAAGCTTCAAATGGGGCCATCTGTATGCTAGTTTGGTAACTATTATTATAGGCAAATTCAGCTAAGGATAAGTACATATCCCAACTTCCACCAAGATAAAAAAATGCAAGCTCGGAGCATGTCCTCTAAAATCTGAATTGTACGCTCTGACTGACCATCGGTTTGGGGATGGAAAGCTGTACTTAAATCCAATCTCGTTCTTAATGCCTCTTGGAAAGCTCTCCAAAATCGTGCTGTGAACTGTGGCCCTCGATCGGATATAATAGATATAGGAACTCCATGTAGCTTAACTATTTCATTTAAATAAAGCCTTGCATACTGAGCTACGTTATAGGTGGTTTTCACAGGAAGAAAGTGAGCTGACTTCGTCATTCGGTCTATTATTACCCATATAGAATCATATCCTTTGGGGGTCCTTGGTAACCCTGTGATGAAATCCATGGTGATTCTCTCCCACTTCCATTCTGGTATCTCTATTCGTTGATGTAACCCTGCAGGTCGTTGGTGTTCAGATTTCACTTGCTGACATGTTAGGCAATGGGAAACAAACTCAGCTATATCCCTTTTCATACCATCCCACCAGTATAATTCCTTCATATCTTGATACATCTTTGTCGTTCCTGGGTGTATTGTATAGGTGGAGTGATGTGCCTCCTCTAAAACCTGTTTCCTTAAATCATTCACATTTGAGACACATAACCGTCTACCATATCTTAATACCCCTTCAGTGTCCACTGAGAATTTAGAATCTTGGTTATCTTTCACCTCATCCTTGATCTTGAGCAAGCTGGCATCCCTGTCTTGGTTAGCTTTAATCTGCTCAACTAGGAAAGATTGAAGCTGCACATGAGCCAAAAATATCCCTGGTTCCTTTACTTCAAACCTTATCCCTTCACTTTCTAGCTTATGAATTTCTTCCAACAATGGTCATCGCACTTCTGCTATATGGGCCAAACTTCCCATAGATTTTCTGCTTAGGGCATCAGCTACTACATTTGCTTTGCCTGGATGATACAAGATTGTACAATCATAATCCTTCAATAGTTCCATCCACCTTCTTTGCCTCAAATTAAGGTCTCTTTGCTGAAAAATGTACTTGAGACTCTTGTGATCTGTGTAAATCTCACAAGATCCTCCGTACAGATAATGTCTCTAAACCTTTAAAGCAAACACTACAGCTGCCATCTCTAAGTCATGGGTGGGATAATTCTGTTCATGTTTCTTTAACTGCCTAGATGCATAAGCAACTACCCTTCCATTTTGCATCAATACGCAGCCTAAGCCCACTCTAGATGCATCACAATATACTGCATAGCCTCCAATATCAGTGGGAATTGTAAGAACTGGGGCTGTGGTCAAACACCTCTTTAGTTCCTGAAAACTTTCTTCACAAGCATCAGACTATTCAAACTTTATTCCCTTCCTAGTCAACTTGATCAAGGGGGCAAAAATCTTGGAGAAATCTTTGACAAATCTTCTATAATATCCAGCCAATCCTAAGAAACTACGTATCTCAGTCACATTTGTAGGTCGGGGCCACTGCTGCACTGCTTCCACCTTTTTAGGATCTACTTGAATGCCATTCTTAGTTATTATATGTCCTAAGAATGTGATACTATCTAACCAAAATTCACATTTAGAGAATTTGGCATACAACTGTTGCCCCCTCAGATTCTGTAAAACTATCCTCAAGTGCTGCTCATGCTCCTCTAAACTCTTCAAATACACCAGGATGTCATCTATAAATACGATGACAAACTTATCTAAGAATGGTTTAAACACTCTATTCATCAAGTCCATAAATGCTGCAGGTGCATTGGTTAACCCGAATGACATAACCAAGAACTCATAGTGGCCATATCGGGTCCTAAAAGCTGTCTTTGGAATGTCCTCCTTCCTTATCCTCAACTGATGATATCCTGATCTTAGATCAATTTTAGAAAAACATTGTGCTCCTTGTAACTGATCAAACAAATCATCTATTCTGGGTAGAGGATAATTGTTTCATATTGTCACCTTATTCAATTGCCTATAGTCAATACATAAGCGTAAGGATCCATCCTTCTTTTTCACAAAGAGGACTGGAGCACCCCAAGGAGATATGCTAGGTCGAATAAAGCCTTTATCTAGCAAATCTTGCAACTGCTCCTTTAACTCCTTGAGTTCTGCAGGTGCCATCCTATAAGAAGGTATAGATACTGGTTGTGTTCCAGGGAGGACATCAATACCAAACTCAATCTCTCGTTCTGGTGGTAATCCTGGCAATTCGTCTAGAAACACATCTAAAAATTCACTGACTACTGGAACTTGATTTATATTGGTAAACTGCTCATTTATATCTCTAACATATGCCAAATACCCTTGACACCCCTTCCTTAACAACTTCTGAGCTCACAAAACAGAAATCAAGTTGTTTGGTGCTTCACTACGATTACATTGAAATTGGAATGAAGATTCACCAGGGACATTGAAATTTATCACTTTAAGGTGGCAATCTAAGGTTGCATAGCAAGAAGCTAGCCAATCCATGCCTAGAATTACATCAAAGTCTAGCATATCCAGCATGATCAAATCAACGAAGGTATCTTTACCAAAAATAGAAACTTTACAAGAATTGTATACTTTTTCAACGAACAAACATTCACCCACTGGGGTGGCAACCATGAATGGAGAACTCAACTTATCTGGACTTCTACTTATCCATTTAGCAAAATATGGGGACACATATGAATGAGTAGATCCAGGGTCAAACAATACATGAGCTTGTTGTGAGCAAATCAAGAGAATACCTGTCATTACAGCATTAGAAGCTTGGGCATCCTGTTTAGTCAAAGCAAAAACTCTAGGTTGGCCTCTGCCTGTCTGACTCTGTCCTCTGCTTCCTGCTCCCCTACCAACACCACTGCTACTTGCTTGGCCAGGTAC
The DNA here is from genome assembly GCA_037074535.1 of Gleditsia sinensis. Classification (NCBI taxonomy): domain Eukaryota; kingdom Viridiplantae; phylum Streptophyta; class Magnoliopsida; order Fabales; family Fabaceae; genus Gleditsia; species Gleditsia sinensis. The sequence goes on from CM073470.1 coordinate 17,197,003, forward strand.
CGATCTAACTGGCTGAGCGGCTATTGGTATAGGTGACAAAGTTGCTTGAGTTGTTCCCTGACTAAATCCTTGCCTTAGTGGGCAGTCTCTGATCACGTGTCCCATCTGTCTACAAAAATAACAAGAGACAGTTCTTCTATAACATGGTCCTGTATTCATCTTACCACAGGTAGGACATTGAGGTCTGACTAATGGAGTTGCTCCAGGTCTAAACTGACTGTTTGGTCTTTGATTTATTTTCCTTTTTCCACTACTAGCTCCTACCTGACTAGAATCTCCAGCTTCAATCTGTAAGGAGGATGTCTGTGCTTGCATTCTTGGGCCTTTTGCCTCATAGCCACTCTTAAAACTTCCACCGCGGTCTCTCTTCAATTTCTTATACATTTCTATTTCAGCTAACTCTCGGGTCTCAATCAACCGGGCACAATCTACAGCTGCAGCATAGTCAGAGAATTGGTTCATTTGTGGAGCTACTGATCTGAACAATGGACGAATTAATCCAGTGATAAATCTCTTTATCCTATCCCTTTCTGTAGAGATTAAGTGCAGAGCATATCTAGATAGCTTTGTAAATCGAACATCATACTCTGTTACTGTCATGCCTGGGACTTGTTTTAGTTCTTCAAATTCCCTAGCACAGGCATCTCTTACACTTTCTGGCATGAATCGTCTCATAAAAGCTTCTTTAAACTCATTCCATACCATAGAAGGGGCTGAGGCTGCTTTACTTCGATCTAAAGTATCAAACCATATCCTGGCTATGTCTGACAACTGAAATGAAGCCAATTCCACTGATCTAGTATCTGAACAACCCAGTGCTCTGCATATCCTCTCAACTGCATCCACAAAATGCTCCGGGTCTTCACCACTAGATGCCCCAAAAAAAGTGGGGGGTTTTAACTTCATAAATTCTGACAAACTAACTGGCACGCCACCTTTTCTATCTTTCTGTTCCATTACTTCCACTTGCTCTTGAGTGACAACAACTGGTTCCGGTTGTTGAGATCCCCTTCTACCTTGTTCTGCTAACAAATCAGCTAAATTCTTCATTGCTCTATGTATCCCTTGCATGGTAGCAATCACTTCAGCCATAGCTGGTTCTCGAGGATGTGGAGGAGATGTCCTCGCCTCACGAGTTTCACCCTGATTCTCATTTTGCTCGTCTTGCATAAGAATTTCTGAGACCCGAATATACTATTCCCTCCTTCTAACTCTAGAACTAGGTCTGCTGCTACCACTACCTCTAGTAATTGGATTCGTAGATTGAGCAGATTCTTCAATCACTTGCTGTCTACCCAAAGCTCCTCTAACTGCTCCTCGAAATCTAGGTGGCATCTCTACAACTTTACAAGATAAAAACAAAATTAAAGCATTTAGTAGTGTCTATATTATAACGTATTTAGGAAAGAAAGAATTTGAACAAAAAGAGGACAACAACCTATAGAATTCTATAGCAGCACCCTGAGTATAAATATGTCCGGCTCATATCCATACTTAGGGTCCTACCAAAGAATTCTTTACTCCGATGAATCACAGGAAAACCTAGACCTCTGATACCACTCTGTCACGACCCCAATTTGGGATACATGACTGGCACGGCATAAGGGGATGACCCTTAAACCGTAAGCCACAAAATAGACAATTAGAACCTAGCACACAATATCATAAATGAACATTTCAGTTATATACATAATCATCTTCTTACTAATTCATGTCATACAATCCTTGTATATAGATAACATTAACCAACACACATAGAGTACACAACAGAAGCAGGATCCTGCCCATGATCATCGGAGCACAATCTAGATTACAAAAGAAAATAAACAAGATTACAAAAGATATATTAAGGAGCCCTAAGAACAATTGGGCTCACCACTGAAACTACTACTTTATTCAAGTTCGGATGGATGCGGGTTGGACTCTTTAATGCTATCTGAAAACATAAAATATGAGGGGGTGAGTTTACGCAACTCAGTGATCAAATATAGCTTACTATAACTGAAACAGAACAGACCATACGCACGAGTTTTCATAAATACAAAGTATGCAAGAATATAACATATCTAAATCAATGTAAATAACAACAAACTAAATAAATTTGATTAAGAGAAATTATGAGATCTTGAGATTTAATATAATAAACAATAATTTCAAAATCAAATAAGAAATTAATTCTTTAAAAATAAATGTGTAGAGGAGGACTCAAAGTAGAACCATAACTATAATTTTTATACTCAAGCACGAAGCCTGGTAAGGGCAATCACCACATACATGTTTTATCCCAAGCACATAGCAATGGGTTGGGTAAATCACCATATTCTCATCATTCATATCATAAGGTTGGGAGGAGCTTTCCTAAACTCCCTAACCTTTTCATATGTTGACTATCCCAAGCACACAGCAATGGGACGGGTAAATAATCACATTCTCATCATAAGTAACCAGGCCAATTGCCACAGGCTATTGGAGGAGACATACCTCAACTCCACATTTATTCACATTTCAATCCTCATGTGCCCGTTCGCACAAGGGGCTAGCAACTCCCTTGCTAGCTTGGGTTACATGGTGCACCAAGGCTAACTATCTCTGTCGCTAGCTAACATTGTTTCTGACAATGATTCCTCCATAATAAACAAATTTTATAAACCAAAAATATAAAACGAAAAGAAAATTGGAAAACATGAAGTTAAAATTCTTTCTAAGACATAAATATATCCCTTCCTTTCAAGACATTCATCGGATAGAGTTTCGACATAGAAACTCATTCTCCAAAATTAGAAATACAACAGTTTTATTCAAGTCCAGACAAATCATGATATTCAGTCCCAAAGACACATTCCAAACATAAATCCAAGTACAATTTCACCATATTCATGAAATAATGAGGTATCAGTATAACATAAATCATATGAAACAATTTAAAAAATAATAATACAATTATAACTTTCAATAAAGTGTCACATAACACCATATTTTCATCTCAAACTCAGGAGGGATTATTAGAGGTCTGTTCTGCATGTCCTATGGCTTCTATGAATATAAATCAATGTTAACATGAAACTCAAGTTATGCTATTCACAATTAAAATTTTGTTTTAAAATGCATGAACATGAGAGGGATTTAGAAAGGCGTTATAGTAAACTATATCCACTCACACTTTAGGGATTCATGGAGGACAACCCCTTTTTCCTTTCACTTCCAATGTCCAAGCTATTAAGCGAACTTCCAACTTGGTTAGGACTTTCTTTGAGACCTATGATACAACATCACATAATCATTATTCTTGCATGGCACATAATTACCATGCTATAAGTCTAATCTTTCATCACATACAAATTTATATTTCTTTCAAGACCAAACCTTTTGGTTCCTACATCAATTTGGCTAAAGCTATATACTTCTCAATCTAACACCAACTTTTAATTTTATATGCATTTCCAATTCCTTTAGTAGCTAGCTTATAATCCAAAATTCAAGAATTTTCCTTATACTTTCAAAATTCCTATCACATACATATACCAACTTTAAGCTTCCATACTAATAGATTCTTAAATGACTACTCCCAAAACTTATTAGATTATTTGAACCTCCAATTCATTCCCTACAACCTAGAATATCCAAAATCAAATTTCTTGAGCGCAATTACTGTTCATGTTACTGTTCACCGAAGTAAAAATCCATGATCTAGGTAATCAAATGATGTTTTCTACTTATAAAAATTGGCATAGAAGTTGTACAACAAGTCTTTAACATGATTCTATGCCCAGAATTTCCATAGAACAGCAAAAAGACCAAAAATTTGAGAATTTACCTTGCTGCTACAGTAAATCGCAGAGCAGAATTTTTCAGCTGAAAAATCAATGGATTGCTCAAACTTCCTAGGGGTTTTGCAGTAGATTTCCAGCCTTAACATAAGGGACTTGAGTGGCTGGAAATTTAGATGAAGATGGCACACAAAATGGAAGGAAATGGTAGGGTTTTGGGTGGGAGAGAAATGCACATTTTGCTGGCTGGAAATTTTCTTCTGAAGCAGCGTGCATTCATACAAATAATGGGAGGGGTGTTGTTGTCATTTCCTAATTATATAAGGGCAACTTAGTCTTTTCCTCCTAAGATAAAAGGGGTATTTAGGTAATTTTCTTTATAATAATAAATAAAAATAAAAATGGAATATCACAATGACAATAGTGATGATAAGTAGACAAATGCCATAGACGAATTCAATGTCGTTTATGATGATGATATTATCAATCTTACAACCCATGAGACCAGTTGGGTGATTGACAGTGGAGCTACCATTCATGCCACACCTCATAGAGAATTCTTCTCATCTTACATAGAAAGAGATTTTGGTGTTGTTAAGATGGGAAATGACAATTACTAAAAGTTGTTGGCAGAGGAGATATCTACTTGGAGACAATGAACGACATCAGATTAGTGCTGACAGATGTCAGGCATATTCCAGATATTCACCTGAATCTAACTTTCACCGACAAACTTGATGATGCAGGCTTCTGCAACATATTCATGAATGACCAATGGAAACTCACTAAATGTGCTTTGGTGATGGCCAGAGGTAGAAAAAACTCAACGTTGTATGTTATGCATACAAAACTCTCCAACGATGCTGTGAATGCCATGGGGAAAGAAAATACAGTTGAGTTGTGGCACAGGAGACTTGGTCACATGAGTGAGAAAAGTATGACATGTGGCCAAGAAGAAAATGCTATCTAGAATGGATCAAGTACATTTAGATAAATGTGCTGATTGCTTGGCGGGAAAGCAGAACAGGGTTGCTTTCAAGAGTTTTCCTCCTTCCAGAATAAAGAATGTGTTGGATCTGGTACATTTAGATCTGTGTGGGCCAATGCCAAAGTCACTTGGTAGTGCTCAATACTTTGTGAGACAGAAGATCAGGTGTTAAATGTCTTCAAACAGTTTCATACCTCAGTTGAGAGACAGACTGGGAAGAAGTTAAAATACGTCCAGACAGACAATGGTGGAAAGTATATTGGACCATTTGATGCTTATTGTAAAGAGCATGGTATTCGGCATCATATTACGCCTCCAAAAACACCGCAGTTAAATGGCTTAGCTGAGAGGATGAATAGAACTTTGATGGAGAGAGTCAGATGTTTACTCTCACATGCAAAGTTACCCAAAAAATTTTGGGGTGAAGCCTTGCTTATAGCTGTACATGTGTTGAATTTATCACCGTATGTTCCTCTACAGTATGATACATTAGAGAAAGTGTGGTCAGAAAAGGATGTTTCCTATGATTATCTGCGGGTGTTTGGCTGTAAAGCCTTTGTGCATATCCCTAAGGATAAGAGGGCCAAGCTTGATGCCAAGACACGACAATGTGTATTTATTAGCTATGGTCAAGATAAATTTGGCTATAGAATCTATGACCCGGTCTAAAAAAAAGCTCATTAGAAGCTGTGATGCTATATTTGTTGAAGATAAGACCATTGAAGACGTAGACAAAATGGAGAAAGATGTTCTTGATTCCAATGACGACTCAACAAATTTGAGATTAGTTCCTCCAACAGTGATGCCGAGGCAAGTTGGAGATAACGATCAGCTTGATGATGCTCCCATAGAGGGTGAATCCGAAGAAGTTGATGATGATGTTCACCATCAACTACCAACACATGTGACTTCCCCAGATCAATTGAGAAGAGGTAGTAGAATAAGACAACCTTCTACTAGATATCCTGATGATGAGTATGTAACACTCACTGAAGGGGGAAAATCTGATAGCTTTAAAGAAACTATGGAAGATGAGCATAAACAGAAGTGGAGAGAAGCCATGCAAAATGAAATGAAGTCCTTGCATGAGAACAAAACATTTGAGTTGGTGAAATTGCCGAAAGGCAAGAGAGCTTTGAAAAATAAATGGGTGTTCAGGATCAAACGTGATGAACACAGTCTCCATCTGAGATTCAAAATTAGACTGGTTGTTAAAGGATTTAACCAAAGAAAAGGCGTTGATTTTGACAAAAAATTTTCACCAGTTGTGAAAATGACATCCATCCGTACAGTGCTGGGCTTAGAAGCGAGTCTTGACTTGGAGGTTGAACAGATGAATGTGAAAATTGCCTTCCTTCATGGTGATTTGGAGAAAGAGATATACATGGAGCAGCCAGAAAGTTTCAAGCAGAAAGGAAAAGAGGATTATGTTTGTAGACTGAAGAAAAGTTTTTATGGCTTGAAACAGGCACCAAGACAATGGTATAAGAAGTTTGAGTATGTTATGAGGGAGCAAGAATCAATTGTTTGAAAACACAATTGAGCAAGTCTTTTGCCATGAAAGATTTAGGGCCGACAAAGCAGATTCTTGGCATGAAGATTACCATAGATAGATGCGCCAAGAAAGTGTGGTTGTCACAAGAGAAGTACATTGAGAAAGTACTTCAGAGGTTTAATATGGACAAGGATAAAGCGGTTAATTGTCCTCTTACTAATGACTTTAGACTAAGTTCTAAACAGAGTCCCTTTACATATGAGGAGAAGGAAGAAATGGACAAGGTTCCATACGCTTTAGCAGTTGGAAGTCTGATGTATGCCATGGTATGTACACGGCCAGATATTGTTCACTCAGTTGAAGTAGTGAGCCGGTTCCTTTCTAATCCAGGTAAGGAATATTGGGCTGCAGTGAAATAGATTTTCAAGTACCTTCGTGGTACTTCCAAAATATGTTTATGTTTTAGAGATACCAAGTCTGTGTTAGTCATCTACACAGATGCAGATATGGCTGGTGATGTAGATTTAAGAAAATCTACTTTGGGTTATCTGATTACATTTGCAGGGAGAACTGTGTCACGGCAATAGAAGTTGCAAAAGTGTGTTGCTCTGTCGACTACCGAAGCAGATTTTATTGCAGCAACAGAAGCGTGCAAGGAGTTGCTGTGGATGAAGAAGTTCTTAAATGAACTTGATTTTCAGCAAGACAGATATCAACTGTTTTGTGATAGTCAGAGTGCTATTCACCTTGGGAAGAATTCCTCCTTTCATTCAAGATCCAAGCATATTGATGTGAGATATCATTGGATCAGGGATGTATTGAAGAAGAAGCTACTACAGCTTGAGAAGATCCATACTAATGAAAATGGATAAGACATGTTGATAAAGATTCTACCAAGGGAGAAGTTTGAGTTCTATCGATTAACTGCAGGAATTGTGGAGCCTTCTATGAGTCGGGAGGAAGAGATTTGTTAGTGGTGAGTCCCTCTACATAGAGGGCCCGCCACACCACTACACAATTCTATAATGTTAACAATTTCGGCTGAAGAATAAGAAAAGAAGAAAGAAGAAAAATGTAGAAGCTGCACGCGAAAAGGAATAGAAGGAAAATTAGCCGCCTTTTTCATCACCCTTTGCCTATAAATAGGCAGGAGAGGAAACGGAGAAAAACCAACAAGCAGAGAAACCTGGCAGCAAAGAGCAGCTTGAAGAGAAGCCAGAGATATTCTCTGAAGAGAGAAAAATAGGGGAGAGTTTGGTGTAATATTTGAGAAATAGTTCCTAAATTGTGAGTGACAAAATAGTGAGAAAATACTCTTGAGGTATTGTGGGAAATACTTTGTGAACCACTATTTTAGTTAGATCTCAGTTGTAACCTCTAGATTTATTCTGGAGAAGACTCTCCTTGTACCTGCTATTTTTATAGAGGAAGATTTATTTGGATTTAGTCCCGTTGATGTAGCCTAAAAATCAAAGGTGAACCACGTTAAATTTTTTGGTGTTATTTTTGTTGATTATTCCGCATTTATTCTTGCTGGTAATACTTGTTGTGCCCAACAGATTCATGCCATGTTAAGACTTCTCCCGATCAATTAAGTTACATATCTCATTTATAGATTGCTAGTATCTTCAAATCCCTTGTCGTTCCGCCAACTTGACTTTGAGGTTATAGTGATTTCCATTCCATGGTGTTCACCCATTCCTAGTATCCTACTATTGGTTTAATGGAGGTGTATGTGGAGGTGCAATCTTTGCAAATTGATTTGAATGAACAAGCTAACGTAGCAGGGGAGTGCGATCCTTCTACGTTTCATATACAACTATCAGGGGGCAAATAGAAGGCCATACACAATTCTATAAACGGTCTATTAGCTAGAGGAAGTTAACGTGCTTGGCCAGTTCTTCTGTTCTTTTCTTCTAGAGGCGGACTCATCTTATTATCAATAGTGCCAACAATTTTAAAAGGCTCAACAAATTTAGCCATTTCAACAATTTTAGTATTATGGTAGTGGAGAGATGCAGCTAAGTTCATCTTAGCTGCTACCTAAGACTTATTGTCCATCGCCTACAGACATCTTGGATGACAGTAGTGAAGAAGTGGATTATGAAGAACAAGTCGTATTGCTTGGTTTTGATGACAATGGTGATCTAGGTGACGAAGGCGATGGTGATGGCACAGGTGAAGAAGGCGGTGATAACATAGATGAGGACAAAGAAGATGTTGACTTCCATGAGGTTGTTCCTATCAATCAAGCGCCTCTATTGAACTAAAATAGAGGCGTGCAATGAATGGATGAACTAAAATATAGAGAGTTCATGCAGGTAGACACTTGGAACAAAAATGAACAGCTGCATAAAAATTTGTTGTTTGAGAACGAAAAAGCGCTGGTTTATGCACCGAAGATTTGCCATATCCTTCATAACCATGATTATAGAGTGAAGAGATCAACAATCAGATACTTGGCAGCAAAGTGTCCTAAATCTAAGAGAGGAGCTGTGAGAGGATGTGATTGGAGGGTGTGAGCGTGCCATCAAAGAAACTTAGAATTTTGGCAAATTTTGAGTCACACGTGCCCACATACTTGTGTGCACCAAACAATCTCCCAAAACCATCCAAAGTGGATTCTAAATTGATAGCCACTCAAATTTTAGGCATGGTTCAAACGAAGCCTAAAGTTATCATTACCAAATAGGGGAGAGGTTAAAAAGCGATTTTGGATTTTTAGTTTCTTATATGATAGCATAATGTGCCAAACAAAAGACTATTGTCAAGATGGACGATTGCTGTCTAAACGTTCAATCCTGGGATAATTGTAAATTGGAAAATAGAAGTATTGTGACTAGAAACCATGTAGATGACTCCAAGGAGATCTTCGTATGCTTAATTTGGGCCTACAAACCATGCATTGATGTATCTCCTCATTTGAAGCCACAAGTCCAGGTTGACGGAATTTTGGATTCACCGATAAGATATAGTTCGTGTAGTTAATATTATAATTATCAATGTTAGATTTACTAATTTTTACATTTAGTTATATTCACCCTTATTAGTATATACTTTTATTAATATTTGCCTTTACTTTTGTCAAGTTGTATGGCAGCCACAGAATGATGAAATATATCCTTATTATCTTCAAGGCTTCAAGTGGCAATATGCATGGGTACCCCTCATGTTTTTGGACCATCAAATGCCACCATCCAGAAAAGGCGATGCGCCAGTTTACGATGCAATAGCACGTCTCCTCGCAACCCATAAACTTAGCTTCATTGCACTATATGCAACTAAAGGGTAAGACAAAAGGAAAAATCCCAATTCATAAATATTTGGAATGATAGGCGAAATAACTTGATTATGGTGTCATCGTTCGATGGTGTTTGGAGCCATACCTCACCTACATGAGATGGTATGACAATATCATAAGACAGTAGATATCTCCACTTGCTGCGTCCAATATATGGCTGGTAAGTTATCTAATTCAAGTCATTATAGTTTACTTGTCCAGTCACCAACATTATACTGATGCTTTCATATTTGTTACCTAAATTTAGGCTGAAAAACTTGAAAAAAATTCACATCTTGAGCTGAGATAATCAGCCAGGTCGAAGATAAGAGAAATAAATCAATTGACTAAGATGGCACTGATAGCAAACAATGAACAGAAGAGGTTCTTAGCACCAACAACCCTGGTGCATGCTTCTTCACATCCAAGACAACGTGTACATGGGCTTTTAATTCCACCGGAAGGATGAGCACGAAGGAGTTAGGGTTTCAGATAATGAAGAAGACTTATTGAGATGTGTGTTGTTCAACCGCGCGCGGGTAGAAGTGCCCGGACAAGATCCAACCCTTGCATGTCCATCGTTCTCAATGTTTAGAGCTACATATACGATACTATAACTTATGAGGCAGAGCCTTCCTCTTCTTAGCATGGAGGTCCCTCCTATTCACAGTATGCATGTCTCTCTTCCTACTATATACCAACGACGGACTTAACTTGGCCTTCTTTCAATTTATTCAATGACTCATCATTTTTGGGTATCCCATATAACATTCCTTTGTTTCAGATGGGAGAAACATCATCTCATACACCAGAACAGTTCGTGTATGGAAGGCAACTGGATCTAAACACCAACCTTGCTGCTTACATTACAGCAAATTGTACCAGTGATCACCTAGTGTTGGTTTGAGTATGAAGCATAGTGTTCCACTACTTAAACATGCCCAACATGACACTTAACTAAGATACAGATGGAGAGAAGCAAGATATTCGGAGATCGCCAAGATGCCAAGTTAAAAGGACCTAATTCAGTACCAGAGGATGTTTGTAAATAACAAAAAAAAAATTATACAAAACAAATAAGTCCTTTCCTTGCATGTTTTTAATTTTTATGGAAAGTCAGTAATTCATTCTCTTTCACAATTTTTAAAGCTTTTGCAAGGTACATAATTAATTGATTTTTTTCATATTTAATAATTCTTATGAAAAATTTTCAGGCACATTAAATAATTATTTTTAAGTTTTTTAAATTTTCTTACAAATTTTTAAATTTCATGCAAAGTAAATAATTTTTTCCTTTTTTTTCTAAGTTTTTAAATTTTATGAAAACCAATTAATTTTAATTCATTCTTACAATTAATAACTTTTTCATTTTTTCCTATGTTTTTATGAAACATTTTCGTTCACAATAAAAAATTATTTCATCTTCTTACAAATTTTTAAAGTTGATGCAAACTTTTCTTCATATTTATTATTTTTTATGCAAAATAATTAATTCTTTTATGAAAAAATTTCATGCAAAAATTAATTATTTCTAAGTTTTTATGCAAAATTCTCACATATTCTGTCAAAGTTTTGGTTTGCATAAAATTTGATGTGGAGGAATTAATTATATTTTTTGCATGAAATTTAAAATATTTAAATTTATGCAAAACAAATAATTTTTCATTTCTTTTCATGCTTTTAAATTCTATGGAAAGTGAGTCTTAACTGCATTCTCTTTCAAAATTTAATTATGTAAGGTACATAATTCATGCACAATAAATAATTATTTCATCTTCTTACAAATTTTTAAATATTAAGCAAAATATATTAATTTTTCAATTATTTTCTAAGTTTTAAAATTAAATTATTAAATTATTTAGTAAATACTTTCCTCCTAACCTATATACTAAATGAAAAAAAAATCACATAAAATGTACTATCTTCTTACAGGTATCTACAAATTAAAAAAAATTACATGAAATGAAAAAAAAATACTACACTAACTAGTTAGTCCTGACAACGAATTCGGCCAAGATAGAAGTCTAGGCCAATTTTTTTTTAAAAAAAATGGATTCAAGCCTGACTCGTTGTCAGGCCGATAAAGTTAGGCCTGGATACGTACAAAGTCCAGGCGAGTTTCTTAAAAAGAATGTCAAAAGCACTGTGCGGATGGATACACCGGGGAAATTGGAATTTCGCCCACGTACATTCTGCATATATATTGCAAATATAGGAGCTTGAGGGTCAAAAGGCATGAATTAACATATTCCGCACGTGCAAGAGACAGTTCAAGGAGGGGTAGAGGATCGCAGGTGGAATTCCTAGTGTGACCATCTGTCCTACAATAACCTTAGTGGCCTTACTGCTATTATTTGTGGAGAGATATTAAAAAAATAAAAAAAAAATAGATATAATTTTTATCCATTTAAAAAAGGTGTATAATAGAATGTTAAGAGAAGTATCGTGGAAGATTTTTTTTTTTTAAAAAAAAAAAGAATACGTATTGTTTATATCTAAATAATCAAATATATGTATAATAAGATAATAACTTGTATAAAAACACAAAATGAGGACATAAATTTTTTTTTATAATTATAGAACTACATTAAAGTTTATCTCCGAATTCATATCTTTTTAATTTAATATTGGATGCACCAACTGAATATATCCAAGAATTAGGGAACTAATGTATAGTTTTTACAGATAATATAGTCTTAGTCGGTGAATCAAAAAAAAAAATATGAAGTTAAAGTTATGAAGAAAAATTTTGGAAACACATAGCTTTCGTATAAGTCGAAATAAAATAAAATATATAGAATGTAATTTTAGTAAAAGACGTACAAATCCAAATTTAGAAGTGAAACTTAGAGATCATCCTATAAAACAAATCACAAATATTAAATATTTTAGGTCCATTAGGGAGACCTAAATCATAGGATTCAAGTTGAGATGGATGAAATGAAAAAAAGTTTTAAATGTCATTTATGATAGAAAAGTACTGTACAAAAACATTAAAGACAAATTTTACCGTATAGCTATAAGACCTGCAATGTTATATAGTACTGAATGTTGGATGGTTAAAAGAAAATATGAGAATAAATTCAATGTCGCAAAGAGATAATATTGTGTTCGATGTGTGGATACACTAGACGATATGATTAAGAATGAATGTATCTCACTAAATTTTTAAATTAAATTATTAAATTATTTACTAAATACTTACCTCCTAACCTATCTACTAAATGAAAAAAAAATTACATAAAAAAATGTACTATCTTCTTACAGGTATCTACAAATTAAAAAAATTACATGAAATGAAAAAAAAAATACTACACTGACTCGTTAGTCCTAACAACGAATTTGACCAAGATAGAAGTCTAGACCAATTTTTTTAAAAAAATGGATTCAAGCCTGACTCGTTGTCAGGCCGATCAAGTTAGGCCTGGATACAAAGTCCAGGCTAGTTTCTTAAAAAGAATGTCAAAAGCACTGTGCGGATGGATACACCGGGGAAATTGGAATTTCGCCCCCGTACATTCTGAATATATATTGCAAATAGGAGCTTGAGGGTCAAAAGGCATGAATTAACATAGTCCGCATGTGCAAGAGACAGTTCAAGGAAGGGTAGAGGGTCGCAGGTGGAATTCCTAGTGTGACCTTCTGTCCTACAATATCCTTAATGGCCGACAGTTCAAGTCTAGTTTGATATGTTTTACACTAAACAACTATCAAGTTTTAATATAGTACTTAATAATAAGATTCTCTCACCCAATAGAATTTTTTAAGATGTATTCTTCTCATAACTTAAGTCATGTCAATTTTTGATTAGCCAAGGCAAAAAGAGTAACTTAAGAAGGAGTAATCTAAAAAAAAAAAAATTATTTAGTGAAAATCACTCAAAGTGAACAACTAGGGTGGAATTATTGCAGAATATATTTACAATATTAGACTACTATCAAACTTTAAGATGATACTTAAATAATAAAGCTTTCTCACCCAATAAGCTAATAATTTAGGACGTGCTAGTATCAAGGTCCCTACATGCTTTGCAGGTAGGGGTAGGGATGCGATGCTTTTAAATATCATGAGCATGATGTTGGGTCGCTCACAATGTTTTAGTTTTGAAGTAAGTTGATACTATATGTAAGTTTAGAAGCTGTTTGACTGTGCTTCTTTTGAAGAAGCTGCTTCTTATATTTTAAACATGCATTTTCTGTAGACACCCTATTTGGCCAAGAAAAAAAAATCTTTAAAATTCAGCAGAATCAGTTTTCCACTGAAATGAATAATGTTAGGCGATATTGTCGGAGCTAGTACCCTTGGGCTTTGTTGTTTATAATGGGCCTTGCCTCTTTTATCTACGGAGAAAAAAAGCTGTCTGTCTACTCTATAGGCCCTACATACTTTTTAAATTTTGTAATTACTTTCTCCCCAATTTCTCACTTGAGGTCTATTGGGTTTCAATTTAATTTGCTTTTTGCTATGGGATTCTTTCTTGACGCAGAACAACGATATTTGTACGCTAGAAGTGCATGAAATAATTTTTTTATAATTATATTTATACTTTATTTTTACTTCTTGTAATATTTAGTCATATACTATATGCATATTTCACACCTATATAAATTGTGTTTTTAATATTTCGCACATTAATATTTTTTAATAATAATAATAATAATTACTATTATTATTAATAAATGCAAGTCAGAGTCTTAGAGATTGGCATAGTTAGGATTCCAACTTGTGATAATTTCTGTAACCTTACATTACATGTTTTGTCTCCATTAAGCCAACTTCTTTGAGGTAATTAATGTTATTATTAGATAGTATTTATTATATGCAATTGCAATCTTAGCAGGATGGTAATTTAAGAGTGATCATAATAAACTAATATACATTAGTAATTAAAATATTGATCTTTTCTGGATTAGTATAAACTAAGTGAACAGATCCTTTATTTTAAAATTATACCCCAACATTTATTTATATTTTATAAATAAAATATTATTTAGTTCTTTTATAAAACATAATATAAATTTAGGAACTGAGTCAATAGGTCAAATGCACATCAATGAGAAAATTGTAGTCATTTTCAAATCCATTTGTAGCTAGCTTTAGTCTCATTAAAACCCCCCAACTCTTACATAACAACAACAACAACTAAACATTTTCTCAACTCTTACATAAGGCAACAACAACAAAAAAAACTTACAATGCAAAAATGCAAGAGAAAACATATTCAATCTTCCATGAGTTGACTAAGGGTGATGGTGGGGAACTCGGCTGTTGAACGTAATTTTGGCATCACAAGCTCATTAGATACTTGTTCCATGGTCGGACGAGATCGTGGATTTTTATTCAAGCAAGTAAATGCTAATTTTGCAATCAACATCACCTCCTCAACAATTGGTTTCTTCGGTTGAGAAAGTCGCTGGTCCAACACATCCTTCAATAGAAAATCATAAGCTGTTGGTGTCTCTGTCAAAGAAGAAATAAGTTCTCCTGGATGTATTCCCATTAAGATTTCCAAAGTCAGTACTCCAAAGCTGTAAACATCACATTTCTCATTTACTTCCATAATGAAAGCAATCTCTGCAATATTTAGATTAAATTCAATATATGAGACTTATGATATTGGGCATATAGAGCAACAACAAAGTTTTTAAAGTACAAAAAAACGGGTCTAACCTGGAGCAGCATATCCAAAGGTTCCTGCAAATAAGGTCATATTATTTGAGTTTGGCTTCAAAATCTTAGCTGCTCCAAAGTCAATGACTCGAACTTCTTCATATTTTGAATCTAGAAGAACATTCTTGCTTGATATGTCACGATGAACTATAGGAAATGAGCACCCATGGTGCATGTGGAACAAAGCATTAGCAACCCCTTTAACAATATTTCCCCTCTTTTCCCAATCAAGTTCAATGGCTCGTTTCTCATTCTTCAGTATGTTATCCAAGCTACCCCCTTCCAAGAACTCATAAACCAAAAATGAGAATTGTGAATTTGAGCAAAATCCATATAACTTCACAATGTTACGATGCTTGATTTCTGTCAAGGCTTGAACCTCACTTGTAAATGCTTTTAGGTTGGAAACTTCCCCATCTGGCATTGAATGAAGCTTCTTAACAGCAGCAACTTGACCTGTGCGCAACTCTGCCTTATAAACACTTCCTTGACCCCCCCTCCCAATGAGATATTTGTCATCAAAATACTTTGTGGCTTGAATGACATTTTCATACATAATTTCTCTGTCAGAACTCCATATAAAATAAAGATCTTGAGTTTTTGCTTCTTCACCCTGTTTTTTTGTTTTTCTTGCATTTCTACATAGAATGCACGAAACTCCAACCACTACTAACATTAGAGTACCCAAGGTAAGAAACAATATCATTAACTTGACTTTTCTGCTCTTATGACCGTGTGGGTTATTACTGAATTTATTGCAAGGATCTAAGCCACTGACATTACCACACAAGTCTTTATTATTCCTCACTGCTCCAGATGTAATATCATGAAAGGCCGAATTGTTTGGAAGAGAGCCCTCTAATTGGTTGTATGATATGTCAACAGAAGTCAATGCTAACAAACCATTAAATCTAGATGGAATGGTGCCAGAGAGATTATTATGTGAAAGGTTCAATGTCACCAAGCTTGTCAAGTCTCCAAGTGTTGCTGGTATTGTTCCATTCAACAAATTGTTACTGAGATCAATTATTGTAAGAGCCTGTAGCTGACCAAACTCAGAAGGAATGCTTTCCTCGAATTTATTTTTGCTCAAATTCAAGAGCCATAACTTGTGAAATCCTCCTACTTCTTTTCTTATTGAGCCACTAAAATGGTTTGCTGCCAGCTCCAACTTTTCAAGTTGATTCAGTGATCCTATTTCTGTGGGAAGCTTGCCTGAAAGTTCATTGTGGCTTAAAGATAGAATATTCAATGAGGTCAAATTCCATAATTCCTTTGGAATTTCTCCTGTTAGATGATTTGAAGAGAGGTCAAGTTTACCAAGGTTGGTTGCATCCCCTAGTTCTGGTGGTATACCACCAGAAAGATTGTTGTTAGAAATGTTGAGAGTTGCCAGATTACCACACTTTCCCCACTTTGATGAAAGGTGGCCATAAAATTTGTTGCCACTCAAATCGATGAAGTTCAAATTTGGATATACACCAAAATCCTCAGTTATATTTCCAACCAACTGATTATCATTAAGCCTGAGCCTAATAAGGCTGGAGCAATTTTTTAAGCTTCTTGGAATTGGACCAGTGAAATGGTTATGTGGAGAAGCACTAAATTTTTGTAATTGCCCGCCTAGGCAAATCTGTTGAGGCAAATGACCAATGAAATCATTTTCGCCTAGTTGCAAGTTTTTCAAGTTTGTAAGGTTATCCAATTCAGGTGAAATGGTACCACTGAGTTTGTTGCTAAGCAATTGTAGGTTGATGAGCTTTGTCAAATTTCCTATGGTGGAAGGAACATGCCCAGAAAGATTGTTTTCAAAAAGGCCGAGTGTATTCAAATTGACCAAGTATCCTATGGAGCTAGGAATGGATCCAGAGAGGCTATTTTTGGACAAGATCAATGTGGTGAGCTTTGTCAAGTTTCCTATGGTGGGTGGGATTGGACCAATGAGGTTATTACCATGCAGCTCAATTGTTTCCAGAGAATAGAGTTTTGAAAGCTCATTAGGAATGGGACCAGCAAGACTGTCGTTATAAAGGTAAAGTAGCTGTAACTTGGTCAAATTCCCAATTGCAGAAGGGATTCTGCCAGATATCAAAGGGTTTTCTGATAAATCAAGGTTCCCAAGATTGCTCAGCATTCCAATTTCTTGGGGAATAGAACCATTGAGTTGATTAGTTCCAAGCACCAAATCTGTCAAATTCCTCAAGTTGCCAATTTCTTTGGGAATTATCCCAGTGAGATTACACACACTAACATCAAGATAGCTTAGAGTTCTCAATGCCCCTATTTCTTTGGGGATTAAACCAGTAAGAACGTTATGGGACAGAATCAATTTATTAATACTGGACAAGTTACCAATTTTAGGGGGAATGGTTCCATAAAAGTGGTTGTAACTTATATCTAAAATTTGCAGGTTAGGGAACGATGAACAGCTGAGATTGTGAAGTGTACCTTGTAGCCCAAGACTCCTAAGATTTATCATGGAGACAGACATGGGTTCATCGCATGAAATTCCCTTCCAGTTTTTGCAAGGACTAGTGCCATTCCAAGAAGACAAGGTAGCTTGGCTTTGTTTGTCAAGGCTTGCTTTCCACTTCAACAGAGCATTTGCTTCACTATCTTCTGCAGCAACTTGGGATGAAGAGAGCTTCATATAGACACAGAAGAATAAGCAGAGAATACGCCAAGATGCTAGAAGCTTAGTGTAAACACTTTCAGACCTTCCCACCATGGTTTTTGCTTAGATGGAATTTTTGTAACACAGATAGATTCAATGACTGAATAGTTGGCACTAAATGCACTTCTTATCTCTTCTTATATTGTGTAATATTTATTGGAAGAGAGTGATATATAGGTGGAGAAGAAGAAAGTGAAGGGGGTAGCAATAATTATTGAATAAGGTACATAGTGTAAAAGAAAGAGATGCTTGGGGCCCAACATGTCAGCGTCAAAGGCTATTTTGTGAGTAGCCAAGCATCATTGAACCCAAGAGAACAACAAGCCAATTCTATGACGGAGCTTTGCTTTAATGAAACTTCCCAAATTTCAAAAACATCAATTTCTTTCACCATCCATCTGGGGTCCATATATGAGCCATTTCTTTCACGCCCCTTTAGATGGAAGCGTGCATCAAGAGAGAAACTTATCTAATAATGCACGCAAATAACCTTATTTATTGATTTTAAAAAACAGGAATAATTTTCGCACGTTACATATACAAGAGGTAAAAAAATTACCTCTTGTTTAATGAATTTAAGTGGGTTTATTTAAGTTATTTAAATATAGAGGTAATTAAACCCTAAACCTATGTATTTTTATATGTTCATATATAAAAAAATTATTCCATATTTTAGTCCATGAAATTTAAACCTCTTACTATTTTTAGAGATGTGTATAAATAGTATAACTTGGTATGTTATGACAAATAATTTTGTAATTTTTTTGTTCTATATCAATGATATTCTCAAGTCTAATGACTTGTCAATCAAAATTTGGTTGCATTTCATTTTCAAGGCACACTCTCCATATTATCTTAGTGTTTTTAGAAAAATAAATTCTCTTAAATGCTTTCTTTAGCTTAAATCCAAATAATCAAAATAGGAAATACAACTCCATAACTAATCAGTAGACCTAATCTTTGGAGTTAATAACTTTGTAATTTGATACATCCTTGTTTTCATTATTGATATTATGATTTTAAAAAAATATTTTTTATTTTTAAAAATAAAAATACAAAAAAAGATTGGCACAAATATTTTTTATTCACTTTTAAAATTTTTTTATTTTGGAGCTGAAATTAGATAACAAATTAAAATTTTTCTCCTTTCTTACTATCTATTTTTTAGAATAAATAGAAAGAAAATAACCTTTAATGATCTTTTTATTCATAAATTTGAAAATCGACTTAATCAACCATTTAATATATTATTTATATTACACAATATTATGAATGTTATTTTATTTATATTTATTAATATTATAAATTATAATTTGAATGAAGACAGGATTTTATATATCATTTTGGGTGGTATATGAAAATTTCATATTTTTAGGAATAATATATTACTTAGCTTTTTTAATGACTTAATTACATTTTTTATCTATTAATTTTTAGAAATATGTTAATTTAATTTCTATAATTTTAACAAATGAGTCAAAATGATGTTTGTGAGTCATTAATATGTTACGGATATACTACATGTGAATCATTAAATATGTCTTTAATATACTTTTTAAGTGACAAGACACGACACGTGTTAATCAATATGCGCATGTGGCATGTGCATAACAGATAACATATATAATTATGTTGATTATGGGACATAATTATATTGAAAATATAATATATGTTTTTTTTATAACATGGAAACTAATATTATAATCTTTTGAATAAATTACATTCACCTCTCCTTTAATTTTGAAATATAAATTAACATCCCTCTAATTTTAATTTATAGAAAAACTTTTATTTCATTCCTAAATATTATTAATGAGAAAATTATATTTTACATATTTTTTATCTTAAAAAATTGTACATATACTAATTCAATACAATCCAAATTATTAAAAGATTAAATTAAAATTTATAAAAAATTAAAAATAAGGGATCTTAATATAATTTTTATAAAATTTGAAAGGTGTGAGTGTATATTTTATGAGCTTCATAGATGTAATGGAATGGGAATGTAACTTAAATTTTTTATATTTAATTACTTTAATTTTTAATTATAAAATGATAAACAAATGAATTAACATTGATTAGTAAATTACAACAGATAGTGAAAAATAATTGTCAGATAATAGTTTAACTTGCATTATTCATGAGGTGCGTGTACCCTTTTTCTCTAGGTACATTGAACAAGTCTTATTAATTTATTCTTAACTACTACGCTCATAGTGTTAAAAAAAGGGGTCAATGCCACAAGCAGGAACGTTGGGTTCAACCATGGTGTGAAAACCTTGAAATTAGACTCTTAGACACTAGACTAATAGAAGCAAGACTTGCGTCAAGGCTTTTTATTTAATTTTCTCACATACGTAACCATTAAATCAAATCTGAACTCGATTTTGTTTGAAATTAGGCCTTGAATACAATTTTGGCCGTCATTATCATTGATGTGGGATTGTCCACAAAAAACCCTTCGTGTTTCAAAGTCCATGTCATGAATAAGTCTAGAGGACCACCATTAAAAGAAGGAATATTCAGAAGGGCAGTCACTGGTACAATTCAGTAATTTAGAGAGACCGAGTGACACATAGATAAAAAGATAAATTTTTAATTTAATTTTTAAAATTTTCAAAATTTAAACACCTTCATTAATTTTCAAAATTTTTCTTATGTATTCCAAGTGGAATAACTCCCCATATAACAGTAAAAGCAAGACGTAGAGATGAATAACTCAATAAGTTTCCATAGAAAATATCAATTAAAAAAAACTTTGAAATCTATGAAAGAGCTTCAACTATGTTTAAGTCATCAGTATAAAAACAAAATAATAGAAAATTCGAAATATATTTTCTAATGAAAACATAATTCATGTCTTTTTAACTTGAGGTTGAAGTCCCTTGTAAGACTACTTACACGCATTTTGAGGCACAAGAACTGCTTACAATATTGCGTCGGTGCCATAAGAAGGAACGTAAGAGTCAATAGAAATGAGATACTCTTCTTATGTAAGTTTTTT
Organism: Gleditsia sinensis; assembly: GCA_037074535.1. NCBI lineage: Eukaryota > Viridiplantae > Streptophyta > Magnoliopsida > Fabales > Fabaceae > Gleditsia > Gleditsia sinensis. The sequence goes on from CM073470.1 coordinate 17,217,884, forward strand.
CTACCCACGTGACATTAAAATTAAATGAGAATCCCATTTTGTTTGAAATAAGTTCTTGAATCCCCTCAAGTCCCTTTTGAATTATTGCCGGCCCTTCTCACTGATGTGACAAGAAAAATTTATTAGATATATCTTAAGGAAATTTGGTCCTCCATTGGCTAATGAAATCTTTAATTGAGTTGAATTTTAGATATTGACATAGTCAAATGATTTTAGAATTTTAGATATTAATTTGGTCTGTTTGTCTTTAACACAGTAATAAACTCACTGTTTCTCTAAAATAATTATACGTATTTGAGTTCTCTTAAATCTCAAACTAAAAAAAATAAATTAAATTCAACTATTTATGACCAAAAAAAAGTATACTCATCCTTTTCACGGATGCACAAGAATTGATTTAAGACAATCATTACCTCTTAAAGAGAATCATAATCATTATATAAATATGGCAATCGTTGTACCCCAAAAAAAAAAATTAAGTTAGAACGACGATCATAGTTAATAATTAGATGAAAATGATAATTCTTATTATAAACGTGTTTGGTTTTTTTAGAGTGTATTCTGAGTGCCTTTAAAATGGTTTGAAAAGAGAGTTTAATTTTGAATATAAAGTCTAAAAATATTCAATATCATAATTACTAGTGCTTACTAATTTTTGTGAAATAAATACTAATCGAGTTGATTAATATTCACAATACATAGGTTTAGAGTTTAATTACATCTATATTTAAATAATTTTAATAAATATACTTAAATTCATTAAACAAGAGGTAAATTTTTTACCTCTTATATATGTAACGTGGGAAAATCATTCCTGTTTTTAAAATCAATGAATAAGGTTATTTATGACTATGATTGGACAAAGTACCTACGTAATTGATTAATAAACTGATTAATACGACGATCACCAAGTCTTGCACCTTCGTAATTGATTAATATGACAATCATAGTCAATAATTAGGTGAAAATTATATTTCTTCTTGCACTTACGTAATTGATCAACGTGCAATCGGTATTTCACGTCCAATCAATCACCAAATGATGCTCTCTAATAATAAATTAATCACTAAAAGCATGCATAAACTTTATAAGGAAATAAATTAACGTATTTAAGAATATTTTCTTATAGACTCGAACACTTTTCATTTGCGAGGGAAAGACACAAAGTGCATGCAGATAAATCTGTTTCTCCTAATATGTTTTCCAATTTTTTATGTTTATTTTATCTTTAATTTATAATTATATAATATCTCTTAATGCATTAAAAAATCAAATAAATAATAGAGGATAATCGTTATTTGTACTTTTGTAAATTAAAAATAATATGCATTATTGACTCATTTTTTTATAAAATAATTTTTCACAATAATCATTATTGAATTCAAAGTTTTGGAAAGTCTAAAATTTTTATATTTAATCAATATATTTGAAAATTAACATAGGGTATAAGCTTCAAATATTAAAAATAACAACTATTCTATTTCAAACTTCTTTTTGTTTTATCTAACATAATAATTATTCTTATTTCAATGACTAAATTAATAAAAATTTCATTCTATAATAACATCGAAACTGTTTTCAAATATTTATAACTTTCATTCTTGTTAATTGTTATTAATTACTTTTTTTAAAGTCAAATGATAATTTTTCAAGAAAGAAAAACACATTATAGAATTAGATTCTTTTTTTTACCAATAAATATAAAATTAGAAGAAATTATGAAGAATTTTTATCACATAATAGGGAAAATACTATGATGAAAATAATAAAAATATGAAGAATAATAATACAAAAAATAGTCATTATCTCTGTACCAGAAAGCTAACATACCACGCAATACTCCACAATAGTGAAATTGCGTCACTGGAGATGTAATTCACTAAATCTCTTTTGGTCACCCCAAACAAACCTTTAATTTTAGGTCATTAACTACTCCCATATTGAGACAAAACAAGCACTTAATTAATTAAAATGATGAATTTTAGGTCAACTATAAAAACAGGGAAGAAGAAAAAAAAACTCTTATTTAATATGCAATTATACAACATAGCTTTTCCAAGTAACATTTTCTGAATTCCACTAATTCTTCTTCTTCTTCTTTTTTATTTACCTTCATCCATGTATGTATAAAGAAACATATTATATCAACAAGTCGACTAATAATATCATAAGATAAGGGAGACATACAAACAAAGAAAACAAAATATCACGTTTGCGCTTATGAATAATATTTGAAACCCAGTCTTAATTAAGTTTAATTACTAATTTCTATTTGTTTAATACATAATTTTAGTTTAAAAATTGAAAGCAAAAAACTAATTGTATTATTTAAAAGTTTATTTTTTGTGTTTTTGATTCATTTAATTAATTACCATATAAAAAAGAAAAAAAATTTCTTTATGGCTTCTAGAAGTATCATGGTACTTCGTAAACACCAAATTCTTTTGTAGTGTTTTAAACAATTTCAAAATGGTAAAGAAAATATGCTAATTCATGATATATTAACTTAAATGGTGTTTGATTTTATTTGCGTTCAATTTAGTTAATTCACTTTTTGTATTAAATAAAAAAAAGTCATTTTAACTAGAAGATTTTAAAGAAAAAAGTTTCTGTAGTCTAACTGCTCTGTGTGATGGATTGTCATTCCTTTTGAAATCCTTAAAACACACGTGGCATAAAGCAATGCATGCTCGCAAACTTATTTTAGAAAAACGAAATTAGTTTTTTGACAGGTCACGTAACTTTCTAATTATTTTAAAAATAAAAAATTTAAAAAAATTGTAAGGGTGTTATTTAATTTAATTTTATTATTTTTATAAAAAAAATTTAACATATTTGAATTAAATTATAAGATATTTAAAAAAAAAAATTGTATATTTTTTTTTAGAAGAAAAAGTGTCTAGAGCGCTCAATCTTTTATTTTCTACGGTCACTTCAATAGTTCAAAGTACGCAGGTCGGTACAAGCATTTAAGATAGTGATGAAAACTGGACCACGAGGCTCACTTTGAATCATATATGTATCGACTCGCGTACATGGAAAGTGGACGGTAGTGTATGGAGTAAAAAGGTGATAAATGGATTTTATATTTATAATTTATATATTTTTATCTTAAATCTTTAGTAATTTTTAGAATTTTTTTTTCAATTTTACATATGATTCTGTTTTTATTTTGTAACTGAAAAGAAGATGAAAATTAAAGAAATTTGAACAAAAGAGAGTAAGAACTGCAAGAGGGTTGGACGACTTTAATAATTGCAAAAAATCCGTGAAATTCAAAAGTTTCAGCATCATGACACTAAAATAAAGAAAATCAAGAATTTCGTGACTGAGACTTTTGTATCATGATGCTAGTGCAATAAATCAGATTTTAAAAAATAAGAGTTTGAATAGGATTAGATAACATATTATAATTATATAAAGACTCTTAGTCTACGAATTAAAAGGAGAAGGAGAAAGCTCACTTTGTGATTTAGTCTCAATTCCATCTCCAATCTAAGTTTTCGTCTTTTTTCTGTTGTGTTTTTATTCTCTTTTATGAATTAATTTGTTTTCTAAGATTATAATGTAGCTTAATTTTGATACTTTTGATAATTCTTTAATTTGATCAATGAGTTATTTTCTTAATTGATTTTCTATATTGTTCTTAATGCTTCAAATTACCTTATCAATAATTAGATAATCTGTTAATTATAATAAAATCAAGAGAAGATTTATGTCTTTAGTTCATTGTGTAATTAATTAAGAATTGTATGTGTGATAGAAATATATTTGCATAGTCTGTACGTTCTTTAATTGAGAGATACAAGACTTAATGAATCTTTGATTGTTTAATCCACATAGGGATATAATGAGTTAGCATTCAAAGGTATTTAGTTAGATCTCGAAAGAGATTAGTGAATAATTTAAAATTTCTCAATTGGCAATTAAGATTCTAATTTCAAGACTAAAAAGATAGATAATTAAAAAAAAAGTGAATTAATTATAGTAAAATCAAAATCCTTAGAGTCCTAATTAATTGATTTTTTTTATTCACTATTGTTTTCTTTAAATTTTATTTTATTTTACTTTATTTTCTTGCTTTTTATCAAATTAATTTTCGAATTATTCAATTAGGAAGATGAGTAATAATAGTGCAATAGTTAATAATGTCAATTCTTGTAAGAATAATACTCTATACATACATAGAGATTTTATTACTTGACAACGATAGTGTATACGTACCCTTTCAAGATTTTTGTGAACAATTTTTTGCCACTATTGCCGGTAATTGATTTGATTATTAATACTATTACTCAGTAGTTGCTAATCCTAGTTGAATTTTATTTTCCTTTATTTATTGTGCTTCTTACTTTGCATTTTTAGGTGATATATCAAGAGGATATTTTAATTATGAATACCAAGTTAGTAATCTATATGCTCTATACCAAACAAAGTAGTCCCATTGGGTTGGGAATCTTAACAGGCATAACAATTTTTACTTTGACACCTATGATTAAGTCTAGCACAATCATGGAAGGATAATTAATTCCAGCCTCAACCTCACTGTAGCTTCAACCACCAAAAATTTCCCTAGACAAAGCTCTTGCCCAACTCAATAAGTCTATGGCAATATTAGATGCTCCAGCATCTCAGTTCCAACCGCAGCAATCTAAAGTTTTCTTAGAAAATGCTCTTGCCCAATTTATGGTGAATATTAATCAACTCGATTAGTATGTGGCAAGAACAAATGTTCTTTAACCTCAACCCTAGCCTCAACCACTGAAAATTTTTCTAGATGATGCTCTTGCCCAACTCACAATGGCCACCAATAAGCTTACAATGATCACTAATAAACTCACAGAGATCCATAAGCAATTTGTGGCAACAATTAATAGAGCTATTCTACGAAGGCAAGAAATTAGAATTCATAGTCAACCACCTTTAATAAAAAAAATTAAAGCTTCAAACCAATAAATTGGCTGAACTTATTATTAAAAGATATCAAAATTCTCTACCAAGTAATACTAAGAGAGATCCAAAAGAACAAGTGAATCTTAAGAACTTTCATAGTGACAAAGAGCTAACCAAGCCTAAAACAGAAGACAAGCACTTGCTTTGAGGAAAAGTCATTGAGAACTATTGGGAAGAAGTCTTTCAAAAGAATGCACTTACTAATCATTTAGAGGAAGGCATCATTACCTTATTGCAAGCATTTAATTTTACTAATTCGGCAGTATATGGACTGGATTTACCTGCTGTTAGTGAATAACCTCTTCATTATGAATATGCTTTAGGAGCATTTCAGCATGAAGCATCATTAGGGAATGCTAAAGCAAAAATTTAGCAAAATAAAGTCAAGTTAGATTTTGAAATTTATGCAGCAACATTAACATTAAAAACCAAGAAAAAGCTACAACAGGGATCAATTTGTAGTCCTCCAAAATTAAAACTATAATTTGAATATCTTTGCTATGTGTTCTTGGGTGATACTTAAGAAAATGCAAAGCTTTATAAGGAGCAAGCTACACTAATTCATCTTGGTGACCCTAGTTTTCTAAGATTGAAAAATCTGGCTATGAAAGCACATGCTGGAGACAATCCGACTATGAAAAAGAAAAAAGACAAAAAAAGATGAGATTCTAAAATTTCTAGAAAGCTCAGCGTCGTGAGGTTAACAACCCAAATCACGATGCTGCAAGAAGAGAAATTTCAGAGAGCTCAACATTGCCACCATTATCCCAGAGTCGCAATGCCAGAATTCAAGGTGAAATTTCTAGAATGGCCACTATCGCAACATCAAAAGCCCGCCATCATGATGCTAGAAGAAGAAGCAAACAAAGGGGTTTGGCGAGCATATATTGCAAAAATCAACTATCTATGAGTTAAATATTTAGGAAATTCCTCTATACTTATTACATTGACGAAAATGTACAACTTAAATTTGAGGTCAGTGAAATGAACATATGTATGAATGATTGAGACTTGTAATGGATGTTCGGACTCTCCTCAAGGTGTACAATTATTTATTGTATTTTAACAAGTTGTGTAATTTGTGTGAATGTGTGTTTAAATTTTATGTTTTGAGTCACTTGTTGGAGTAGATGACAAAAAAAGCTGATAATTTAATTGATTTTAAATTATTTATAACTTTTGAGAAATGGATAGAAATTATATTTATATGTGAATTTAACTCTTATTGAAATTTATATATTATTTGAGAATCCTGAAAATTATTGAGCACAAAAACTTTGAGCATTGGAATGACTGAACACCTAGAGGTTTATGTGATTTAGAAATTATACATATGATCTCATAGGACTCTAAAAATTATTTGATTGTTAATTGAGATAAAATTCTATGTTAACACCTCATTGAGGAATGATTTAGACAATTTAGTTTGAACCTTTCAAGTCTACCTATAAATTATTATATCTCTAGTCTCCCTATTTTGAGCATACTCAAGATTATCAAGTGCAATTGGGTGATTTGAGCATAATTTTATATCCTTTATCATATCTTAAATAGTACAAGTTTGAGAAAGTTATATTGATCCTACATGTGGTGCTTAGTCTACATTAGTGAAAAATAACATGAAAAATAAGCCTATGGAGTTTCTAAAACCTATTTATCTAGAGATTTGCCCTTAAAATATTGGGTTGCATAAACTCATCCAAGTTCAATAAGTTAAATGTCATGGAACTATTCAAACATACACTTAGGATTCAAAATGGGTGAAGTTTAAATTGCATTTGAGTCAAACTTATACATAATTATAATTTTTTAAGTTTATCTTGTGCTACATAATCTTTGAAATATATGAGGCAAGATCAATAAGGCAAAACAACTTGGCACTCAATGCATGATTTTGAATTTTTAAGTTTAATAAATTTTAATTTTATTGTTTTGCTTGAGGACAGGCGAAAAACTAATTTTGGGGGTGTTTGATGAATAGGTTTTATAGTTATAATTAAGATACCTTTATCTTAGATTTTTGTTAGTCTTTGAGATATTTCTTTTCAATTTTACATATGATTGTGTATTTATTTTGCAGGTAGAAAGAAGATGAAATTTGGAGATATTTGAAGAAAAATGAGCAAGAACTACAAGAGAGTTGGAATATTTGTTAGCTTCGTAACAGTGAATCTTGCCGTCACAATTCTAGCAAATGCAAAAAAACGTGTGAAATTCAAAAGTTCTAGCAATGCTATGATGGAATCTTGCCTGTGTGACGTCAGAACGAAAAAGTCAAGAATTCCATGACTGTGACTTCAGCGTTGCAACGCTAATGCAATAAATCAATTCTTAAAGAAATACGAGTTTGAATAGGATTGAATAACCTATTATAACTATAAAAGGATCTTTGCGTAACGAATTAAAAAAGAGTGGGAGGAGCCTAGGCTTACAATAGGTGGCAGCTGCAATTTATATCCAATATGATCAATTTTTTTCTTCTTCTTCTTGTGTTTTTATGTTTTATTTTATGAATTAATTTGTTTTTGGGAGTTATGATGTAACTTAATTATAATATTTAGATTATTATTTTTATTTAATCAGTAATCTATTTTTTTAATTGAGTTTTGACACTATTTTTAATGTTTTTAATTATTTGATTATTAATTAAATGATTTATTAACTATAATAAAACTGAGAGAAAATTTATGTGTGTATTCTCCCGGCACTTTTTTCTCCATTTTCTTCTCTTTCTCTATCGTATGTGAAGGATAATGGAATTTGGAGACACGCGAAGATCATCGTATTTTTAAATTTTTATAATAATTATATAAAATTTTAGGAAAGTAAAAACAGTCAAATCTTAAATTTAAATAAATCTTTAAAAATAAATAGTAATATTAAATTTGTTAGTATAAATTATAAACATATAATTATTAATATAAATATATACATATTAAAATAATTAAATATATTAAAAATATTCTAATAATTTCAATATATCGATTTCCTGGGCAAAAACTTATAGTACAGTTCCACGTCCTGGTTTTGTAAAAAAATTTACTTCAACCTGCATCCTCACTCCTCAGAGAAAATTGTTCCCCTTATTCCCTCCTCAATGCAAGACTGTCCTGCAACGATACCCCACGGAAGAAAATTGAAATCCCATCAAGGATACTTCAATGAGGCTATAATCCCGCAAGGACCCGTAAGACATCTTACTTTGAAAAGGAAAGAAGAAAAGATTATTTTTTGGTACCTCTACAAGCATATGGCTGTTTCATAAAATTCAAATTTTTTTAATATTCTCGATTATTTTGGAACTAAATTTTAAAATGAAAATAAATAAATAACATGAATACTGTTATAGAAACATAAATATTTTCTTAAATATACATAATGAAAATTAATAAAACAAAACCAACTAAAAAAATTATGTTCTAATTAATTTTTTTAAAAAAATTGAAGCATCGTTTATTTTTTGATGGGTTAAATTAAAAAAAATTATTAAAAAATAATTTCTAGTTTATATAAAATATACGTAACTAGATGATCATTCATAGAAATTGATAATACTATTTTTTTTATTAAAATGATTAATTGATCATTATTTATTATTTATGTATACTTTCATAATAAAAAGAAATGTTATATACGAAAGAATATTTATTCTTATTTTTAGAAAAAAATTATATATATTTTTATAATATAAAAATGACAGTGTAATAAAATTATTAATCAAGATACGAGAGAGTATTTTATTTATATTTTAAAAAGAGATTTGGGTATACTTTTATAATAGAGAAAATCATGTAATAAGATTATTAATAATAAAAAGAATAATTCACTCAATTATTTATAATAGTGTTATTTTGATTTAATTTTCTTTGATTGCTGGTACTAAAAGTGGGGAACATTAGTGTTTGTGATACAAAAATGATTGGACAGAGAGAATAATAAGTTAAGTGTTATGAATATCTTGTGTGGATGTCCATCATCCCGATCTTTTGGTTATTATATCTGATAAGATATTATTTTCAATAATTATTTAAGCAGATAATTATCACTAGAGAGTTATTCTACAGCTGTATCACTTACTTGTATAAATATTTCCTCATACATAAATAGAAAGAACAATTTACTCTTTTGTTTTTCTCTACTTTTAAGTTATTTCATAACATCTTATCAGCATGACGCTCTACCTCCTACTTCAAGGTTTGTAATCTTTATATAAAATCATATTGCTATTGATTTATTTTATCCTTGAAGGACCACACCAATTTATCTACAATTTTTTTTCTTATTTAAATCTCTCTTCCTCTTGCTTCAAACTATATGTCTCTGAAGGATTACACTAATTTATGTGCAATTATATGTCCCTAAAGGACTGCACCAAATTATATATCCCTAAAGGACTGCACCAAATTATATGTCCCTAAAGGAGTACACCAACTTATGTGCAAAAACTATTATTTTAGTTTGTGTCTAAAGGACCGCAATAATTTCAGTTGCCTCAAGTTTATCCCTGAAGGACAATGGTTTAAGTGTAACAAGTCTATTTTATCTCTTCTATTAAACTTTATTTTTTTAATCACTTGGTATATAGTTTTTCATCATTGCAAATAAACCTGAGACCCGCATGAAGTGTGGTAGGCCCGTTGGTTTCAAAGATAAAAATCCTCGAAAAAGAAAAGGAGCTAAGAATCAAGATGGTCAAATTGAGGATTTAATAACTTCAGAAAAGTCTCAAGACATAATTAATGTTTTAGTTCTAGAAGAAACTCAAGTACCTGAAATTTGTGAAAATGAAGAGATCTCAATTAATTATGTTATGAATAAAATACGATGGAACTAACAAAAGTTCAATGTTAATAATAATTTTGAATATAATATAGTGCGCGATGTTTTAAATTATAATGAGAATCATGAACCAAAGTTTGTTTAGGAATGCAGGCGAAGAAATGATTGGCCAGAATGAAAATACGCAATCGAAGCAGAGTTAAAATGGCTTGAAAAACGAAAAGTTATTGGACCTGTAGTCCATATACCTGAAGATGTAAAACCAGTTGGATACAAATGGGTTTTTGTGCGAAAACGAAATGAAAATAGTGAAATTGTGATATATAAGGCAAGACTTGTTGCCCAAGATTTTTTACAAAGACCCGGAATTGATTTTAAAGAAACATACTCACCTGTGGTGGATGCAAATACTTTTTGATATTTAATTAGTCTGACAGTATGTGAAAAACTTGATTTGCATCTAATGGATGTTGTTACAACCTATTTGTATGGCTCACTTGATAGTGATATCTATATGAAACTCTCTGAAGGATTTAAGTTGCCTGAAGCATACAATTTCAATTCTCGAGCAAACTACTCAATCAAATTAAATAAATCACTTTATGGCTTGAAAAAATTTGGGCATATGTGGTATAATCGCCTTAGTGAATACCTGTTGCAAGAAGGTATAGAAATGATTCAATTTATCCATGTATCTTTAAAAAAAGATCTGAAAATGAGTTTACCATAATTGCAGTTTATGTTTATGATTTAAATATTATTGGAACTCCTGAAGAGCTCCAAAAAACTGTTAATTGCTTAAAGAAAGAATTTGAAATGAAGGATCTTGGAAGAACTAAGTTTTGCCTTGGACTACAAATCAAATATTTCAATAATAGCATCTTTGTGTATCACGAAAATTATGTGACAAAGGTGTTAAAATTATTCTATATAGATAAATCACATCCATTATGTACTCCAATGGTTGTGAGGTTACTAGATGTGAACAAAGATCCTTTCAAACCTGGTGAAAAGGATGAAGAACTACTTGGTCTTGAAGTACCATATCTTAATACAATCGGAGCATTGATGTATCTTACTAGTCATACTCGACCTGATATATCATTTGCTGTTAATCTATTAGCAAAATATAGTTCTTCACCTACACGAAGGCATTAGAATGGAGTTAAGTATACACTCCGTTATCTTAAAGGAACAATGGATATGGGCCTATTTCTAATGTACCCGAGTCTGAGCTAATTGGTTATGCGGATGTAGGATATTTATCTGACCCTCATAATGGACAATCGCAAACAGACTATTTATTTACATATAGGGATACCGCAATTTCATGGCGATCTATGACACAAATTATCTCTGCCACATCAGCTAACCATGCAGAAATTTTAACATTACATGAGGCAAGTCGAGAATGTGTTTGGCTACGATCTATGATTCAACACATACAAGAATCTTGTGGCTTTGTCTAGAAAGATGATCGCAACGATCTTATGCAAAGATAATGCTACATGTGTTGCCCAATTGAAAGAATGATATACTAAAGGGGATAGAACAAAGCATATATCACATAAATTCTTTTTCATTCATGATCTTCAAAAGAATGGTGATGTGGATATTCAGCAAACTCGTTCAAGTGATAATCTGGCAGATTTGTTTACTAAGGCACTTTCTACTACAACATTCGAGAAGCTGGTATATAATATTGGAGTTCGAAGACTTAAGAATATCAAATGATGTTGTCATATATATACATATTCGATACTGTCTTAAAGAAAAGAACGATGTACTTTTTCTCTTTTACTAGGTTTTTATCCTACAGGGTTTTTCCTAATAAGGTTTTAACGAGGCACATTTTTAAGGGATGGACATCTAAGGGAGAGTATTATGAATATCTTGTATGGATATCCATCATTCCGATCTTTCGGTTATCCTATTTGATAAGATATTATTTCAAGTAATGATCTGATAAAATACTCCGTTATTCTAATTTTTAAAAGGGACAAAAGAAACTGAAAAAAAAAACCACTACAAGAAATAAGGACAAGAACAAATACCAGAAAAAAAAAAAGTGACGTAAAAAGGGGCAGGAAAGTCAATCCGACCGGGACCATCTCCCGCCTTGCCATATTAATATTTAAATTATCTATAAACAGCATAAAATTTAGAATAAAATCATATTTTAATCCTTAAAAAATATTAGTAACATAAGCCATGCTTTTTAATAATAAAAACAACGTAATTTATTGAACAGGTGTTTGGCCTGAGTTGAAAAGTTTCAGCGACAAAGGATACGGTCCTATCCCAGCGAAGTGGCGTGGGGGTGGGATATGTCAGATTAATAATCTGCCTGGCTCCAACCAAACTCTCTGCAACAGGTCAATTTCTCATTTATTTTATTTCCTTAGAAAGTGCTACAAACTTAATGCCATTAAAATACACAGAAAGCTATATTCCTTTCATTTACATCAATTATTTTACAGTTGCATTAAAGAGAGGTAGGTCTCAAACTTTACTCTTCATTATTAAAAACTTGATAATTTGAGTGGATTCCATCATTTGAAAAATCCATTTCATTAGCTTTTTACATGATATGGACGAGTCATATTATTCTATTATTCTGCCAACTTTTGATTCGCTGAAACCAACGTATGGTCTTCAATATTGGTCAGCGAGCTGACACTATCTTGACATTGACAGTTCATGGAATGGTTGGAAGCTCATGCAAGACACAGAGAGATTCTTAAATATACTTGTTATATCTTTTTTGTACTAGCTTCTTGAATTTTATTTGAAATTATTTTTTATTGAGTTATATTGAATATACTTAATGTATTAAACATAAATAAATAAAATTAATTAAAAATATATATACATAAATATGCCACACACTTTTTAATAATTTAAATATGTATTTTTTATTGATTATTTTTAGTATATTAAATACGTCTAAAATTTCTACAGATATATACATGTTTCTTTTAATCTAAATATTTTATTAGTTTTATTTATTTATTTTTAGTTTATAAAAAATATCTAAGAATTTTTCCATGTAGGTATGTGTGTTTATATTCTGGCCATCATAGCACATGAACATTTGTTTTTTCTTTATTGTTTGAGATGCATAGACACCATTTTTCATATTCATTCAATAATCGGTTTTCAATAAGCTAAAGCTGTTATTTGAGATGCATAGACACCATTTTTTCTTGTAAATATTTATTATTTTTATCTTATTTTAAAAAATGTTTTCAAAAAATATTTTCTCTTGAATCCTATTAAACATATTTTCAATAAAAATAAAAATAAAAACAAGGAAACCAAACATGCTGGTCACATTTTGTTTCCCTTTATTGTTTGAGATGCGTTGACTCCATTTTCATATTCGGAAAACTCAATACAAAAAGATTGCCTTATCCTTTTATATGTACATGAATCAGGAAGCTAATCGGAGCAAGAATATTCCACAAAGGCCACGAGGCACACGTGGGCAAGATTCTCCCGGCGCATAAGAGCGCACGTGACATTATAGGACACGGCACGCACACTCTCTCAACTTCCGGTGGCAATTTTGTTAGAGGCTCAAGTGTCCTTAATAACGGCAATGGCACAGCTAAAGGAAGGTCCCCTAGAGCTCGCGTGGCAGCGTACAAGGCTTGCTGGTCTGCAACCGATGCAGGAGGATGCATTGACGCAGATCTGCTCTGTGCTTTTGACCAAGCCATAAGTGATGGGGTTGATGTGCTCTCGGTTTCTGTGGGAGGGAATCAACACTATGCCGAAGATTTGTTAACAGATGGGATTTCCATAGGGGCCTTCCATGCAGTAGCCAATGGAATAGTGGTAGTATGCTCTGCATGTAATGAAGGACCAGACCCTGGAACTGTGAAAAGTGTGGCTCCATGGACCTTCACTGTTGCTGCCAGCTCAATAGACAGGGACTTCAACAATAATATTACTCTTGGTAACAGGCTGCGCATAAAGGTATCATTTGATTCAAATTCTGTTTTTTACTCATGGTTTAATTTTAAATCATGTCATTTAATATTTCAAAATTGATATACACCTTGTGCCTCATGCTTTACTTTGTGTTATCTGATATTCTTGTGATTAGTAAAAGTCCATTTTATCTATATATCAAACACCTTGATAGTATTAGAAGGTTATATATTGCTGAGATGAAGCAAATAATTTCAATTTCCAAGTGCTAGCTCAATTCTTGCAATTACTTTAAAAGACTATGCTTTTAACAATGAAATTATTTTTTATTTAAAGAATAATTAAAGAAACTACATAGAGTTTGAACGAGTTAACGTCGTATTATGTGTTCGATATGATTGATTGTTTTATATAAACAATTATCAGGTAACCAGTCTTTCCACAGGATTGCCATCTCAGAGGTTCTATTCTTTGATCCGTGCGGGTGATGTTAAGCTTCCTAATGCAACAGTTCAAGATGCGTAAGCACAAATGTTTCAACTTTAAAGGCTGGCTTCAATTTGCCTTCTTTGTTAAATTAATATAATTATTTATTTTTTAAGTAAGTTAACAACTTGTTCCATAAATTTGTAGACCGATTTTTAGCTTTAGCCCTCAAAAATTCTTGTGCGCACAAAAAAAATAATCTAAGAAATTATCAACATGTAAAATGTTAGTTATTTTGTTAATTTTTGAAAATATTAAAAAAAATTTAAGTACTAGATTATTAATTTACTCATTTATTTTTCTTTAGCTTAGTCATATATATATATATATATATATATATATATATATATATATATATATATATATATTTGCAGTCAACTTTGCAAGCCTGGAACACTTGATCCTAACAAAGTAAGGGGAAAAGTACTGATCTGCCAACGAGGTAGGAGCATAAGACCACTTGACAAAGCGCAGCAAGCTTTGCTTGCAGGTGCAGTGGGAATGTTTTTGGAAAATGATGGGAAAAGTGGGAATACAATTACTGCTGACGCTCATGTTTTAGCTACTTCTGGTTATACCAATCAATCAGCTGGGAGCGAAGGCAATACCTACTACAACAATTCAAAGTAATCATATCTATTGAATTTGCTATAGATCCTGAAAGTGTTTATGGCTAGAAGTAAAATGAAGGGCTTTTATTTGTTTATACAAATATTGCAGGAACCCTATTGCATTCATAGATAATGCAAAGACATTTCTAGGAATAAGGCCAGCTCCAGTTATGGCTTCATTCTCATCAAGGGGACCCAATGCCATTCAACCAAAACTCCTCAAGGTTTTCCATTCTTATACCACCGATCACTCTCCTTCAGTCATGCAGAGATCATGTTTGTGTGCTTATAATGGTTTTCATTTTCAGCCTGACATAACTGCACCTGGTCTGAACATCCTTACTGCTTACACACTAGGCGCGAGTCCTAGTAACATAGCTTCAGACAAACGTCGGTTTCCGTTCAATGTACTATCAGGAACCTCTATGGCACGCCCTCATGTCGCTAGTATAGTTGGTCTTCTCAAAACATGCCATCCTAAATGGAGTCCTGCTGCCATCAAATCAGCAATTATGACCACTGGTATGACCTTGAGATACCATTTTTTGCTTTGCTAGGTAGATCCTATGTACAAAATACAAGTAAACAAAGTTATTTATAAAGAGACACATAAGTTTCACTTAAGAGTACCTAACATACTTACATATTTTTCTATGATTGGTTTACTCTACCTAAGAATCTCTCTACTATGCATTCCATGTTTTTACAATCTTTTGTGATAATTCTAAAAAACTCTGCCCTCTCAGCAACCATACTGGACAACACCAACAATCTGATTCGGGATGGTGCTAATGAACAACCAGCAACTCCATTTGCTTATGGTTCAGGACATGTTCGCCCTGACCTTGCAATAGATCCAGGACTTGTTTATGATCTAAAGCCTTATGATTACTTGAACTTCTTGTGTGGTTCTGGATACGAGGAAAGATTAGTTGCAGCCTTCAATTATAACAGGCCATACAAATGTCCTAAGTCTTACAAGTTAGAAGACTTCAACTACCCTTCAATCACAGTGTCTCATTTGGGTGCAAGCCCTATAACTGTTACTCGTACAGTAACAAATGTTGGACCTCCAAGCACATACTCAGTGCAAATCCAAGCACATAGAGGAGTTAAGGTTCTTGTTCAGCCAAATACATTGTGTTTTCAAAAGATTGGTGAAAAGAAGACCTTTAAGGTTATTTTTCAGGCCACTGGTTTGCCTCAAAGTGCAAATTTTCCAATTGGGGAGTTGTCATGGACAGATGGAAAGCACAGAGTTAGGAGTCCTCTTGTAGTGTTGCGCACTGAGACATGACTTTAAGGAGTTTTATGTTAGCAATTCATCGTGTCTATCAAAGATAGAGACTAGAGAGTGAGTGTAAGCTAGCTAGGGTTTTTCTATGAGTGTATGTTTGTGTTTTCCTATAAAAATAATTATGTGTTTTGTTTTTGTTCAAATGTGGATGTAGTGGACTTATTATTAATAAAAACAAATAAAGAAAGAAAGCTCAGGGGTTAACTTTGGAGGCTCCTTTCCTTTCTGACTTGTGATTTATTTTCTCTAGTTTCTCTACTTTTTGGTTCATTTTCATTTCTAATTTGCTTTTGGTTATGTGACTTCTTTGGAGCAGAAGAACAGCAATATTTATACATTGTAGGTACATAGTATATATATATCAGTCTGTAACAGAAAATCTTAGAAATGATGAAATGATCTAAGATATAAACTCTAATTATATTTCATCTCTTAAAACTTAAGGACTAGTGGAAACTAGAAAACTCGAGAGCCTAGACCAAATATAAGCCACTTCTTTCACGCCCTTTTAGATGATCACTTTAGCTAGAGAGAAGCTTATCTAATAATGCACGCAAATAACCTTATTCATTGATTTAAAAATAAAAAGGAATAATTTTCGCACGTTACATATACAAGAGGTAAAAAAAGTACCTCTTGTTTAATGAATTTAAGTGGGTTTATTTAAATTATTTAAATAGATGTAATTAAACCCTAAACCTATGTATTTTTATATGTTCATATATAAAAAATTATTCCATATTTTAGTCCATGAAATTTAAACCTCTTACTATTTTTAGAGATGTGTATAAATAGTATAACTTGGTATGTTATGACAAATAATTTTGTAATTTTTTTGTTCTATAGCAATGATATTCTCTAGTCTAATGACTTGTCAATCAAAATTTGGTTGCATTTCGAGGAATTTTCAAGGCACACACTCCATATTATCTTAGTGTTTTTAGAAAAATAAATTCTCTTAAATGCTTTCTTTAGTTTAAATCCAAATAATCAAAATAGGAAATACAACTCCATAACTAACCAGTAGACCTAATCTTTGGAGTTAATAACTTTGTAATTTGATACATCCTTGTTTTCATCATTGATATTATGATTTAAAAAAAAATAAAAATACAAAAAAAGATTGGCACAAATATTTTTTATTCACTTTTAAAATTTTTTTATTTTGGAGCTGAAATTAGATAACAAATTAAAATTTTTCTCCTTTCTTACTATCTATTTTTTAGAATAAATAGAAAGAAAATAACCTTTAATGATCTTTTTATTCATAAATTTGAAAATCGACTTAATCAACCATTTAATATATTATTTATATTACACAATATTATGAATGTTATTTTATTTATATTTATTAATATTATAAATTATAATTTGAATGAAGACAGGATTTTATATATCATTTTGGGTGGTATATGAAAATTTCATATTTTTAGGAATAATATATTACTTAGCTTTTTTTAATGACTTAATTACATTTTTTATCTATTAATTTTTAGAAATATGTTAATTTAATTTCTATAATTTTAACAAATGAGTCAAAATGATGTTTGTGAGTCATTAATATGTTACGGATATACTACATGTGAATCATTAAATATGTCTTTAATATACTTTTTAAGTGACAAGACACGACACGTGTTAATCAATATGCGCATGTGGCATGTGCATAACAGATAACATATATAATTATGTTGATTATGGGACATAATTATATTGAAAATATAATATATGTTTTTTTTATAACATGGAAACTAATATTATAATCTTTTGAATAAATTACATTCACCTCTCCTTTAATTTTGAAATATAAATTAACATCCCTCTAATTTTAATTTATAGAAAAACTTTTATTTCATTCCTAAATATTATTAATGAGAAAATTATATTTTACATATTTTTTATCTTAAAAAATTGTACATATACTAATTCAATACAATCCAAATTATTAAAAGATTAAATTAAAATTTATAAAAAATTAAAAATAAGGGATCTTAATATAATTTTTATAAAATTTGAAAGGTGTGAGTGTATATTTTATGAGCTTCATAGATGTAATGGAATGGGAATGTAACTTAAATTTTTTATATTTAATTACTTTAATTTTTAATTATAAAATGATAAACAAATGAATTAACATTGATTAGTAAATTACAACGGATAGTGAAAAATAATTGTCAGATAATAGTTTAACTTGCATTATTCATGAGGTGCGTGTACCCTTTTTCTCTAGGTACATTGAACAAGTCTTATTAATTTATTCTTAACTACTACGCTCATAGTGTTAAAAAAAGGGGTCAATGCCACAAGCAGGAACGTTGGGTTCAACCATGGTGTGAAAACCTTGAAATTAGACTCTTAGACACTAGACTAATAGAAGCAAGACTTGCGTCAAGGCTTTTTATTTAATTTTCTCACATACGTAACCATTAAATCAAATCTGAACTCGATTTTGTTTGAAATTAGGCCTTGAATACAATTTTGGCCGTCATTATCATTGATGTGGGATTGTCCACAAAAAACCCTTCGTGTTTCAAAGTCCATGTCATGAATAAGTCTAGAGGACCACCATTAAAAGAAGGAATATTCAGAAGGGCAGTCACTGGTACAATTCAGTAATTTAGAGAGACCGAGTGACACATAGATCAAAAGATAAATTTTTAATTGAATTTTTTAAATTTAAACACCTTCATTAATTTTCAAATTTTTTCTTATGTATTGACGCAGAGACGAATAACTCAATAAGTTTCCATTGAAAATATGAATTACAAAAAAATTTTGAAATCTATGAAACAGCGTCAACTATGTTTTAAATTATCAGTATAAAAACATAATTAAAATATGAATATCTTCGTATCATTGTTTCAATAAATCTTCACGTGGGTGGATATACCATATGCATTCCTATTACTTTAGTACATATATGAGTTATGACCATCTTTGTAACTTAATAGACAGCTTGCTCGAGTTTATACATATATAACAGGAGAGTATTTTCGTCTCCTCACGAACTTGTTGATCAATAATTTGAAATATAATGTGAAAAGTTAAAACGGTGTTTAATGGTTCATCCTTTTACTAAGTTAAAAAAAAATATTATAGCTCTTCACCGTATATAATACTTTTTTACTATTCTCCATCAATTATCAAGAAAAAAAAAGTTAAGAGAATTTTTGTTTTATCTTAAAATAAACTTGTCTGTTATTCTTTTTTGTGTATTATAAATTTAAAGATAATCAACTTTCATGCCCCAAAACCTATAATCTCTTATTAATTAATTTTTAAAGTAAATTACTTTTTTTTTCTTGTGATTAATAACTTTATTACAAGACTCTCTCCTCTATTATGAAAATATACACAAATATTTTTTTAAAAATAAGAGTAAAATACTCTTCTTTTTCTTCTTAATTAATATGTTTATTATATTGCCTTCTTTTTCATTAAGAAAATATATATAAACTTCTTTTAAAAGTAATAGTAAAACATTTCCTCCTCCTTTGATTAATGTCTTTATTACACAACGTTCTATTATGAAAATATACATAAATATTTCTTAAAATAAAAAATATACTATAACTTAATCTAAATATCTTAAATACCTTTTATAAAGGTAAATAGATAAAAGATCATTCTCTCAAATTTGCCTTCTTCTCAAATTTTAACTAAGTTTCTAAACTAACAAAATTTGTATTTTGATAATTTAGACACTTTATAATTATTTTGAGAAAGATAATTGGTATTAGATGATAGTGAATTAGAAAGAAAATTAGTGGATGTACCATTTTATTTTATTTCATTATTTATTTCTCTTTTATAAAATATTTTTAGATATTTGGATTAAGTTATTGGATATTTTCATAATAAAAGTGAGTATAGTGTGATAAACATAATAATTAAAGGAAGGGGGAGTTTTTTATTTTTTATTTTTAATTATAAAGGAGATTTGTGTATATTTTTAAAATAGAATAAATGATTGTGCTATAAATATATTAATAAGAAGAAAATATAATAATTTACTCTAATTTTTTAACAAATTTATGTCAAACTATTGTAAAAAATCTCATGCCAAACAACTAAGATTTAATTAATAAAACTAATTCATGTATTTTTAACTTGAGGTTGAAGTCCCTTGTAAAACTACTACACGCATTTTGAGGCACAATATGTAATATCTCAAAATTTTTATTTTTTTAAAATAATATTTTATTATAAACAAGTATGTTTTTTTTAAATGACTATGCATGTTTTGCTGGAAGTAAATTTATTTTTGTTTAAAATTTATTTTTGAGATATTTTAAGATAAAAACAGAATTTATATGAATATATATAAAATAAAATCATATTATTAAATTATTAAATAATAGTTATCATTATTAAAAAAAGGAAGGGGGAGACAACGGAGACGGAGGCTGCTAATTTCTGAAAAATTAATGAATAGTGAATAGTGATGAATAGTAACTTTCAATTTTCTCTTTAGATCTAGAGTGCCTATTGGTTTTCGATCTCAAAATTAAGGGTACCACTAGATTCAAGACGGAGAATACTACGATTTTGACTTATCAATTTCTCAAATCAACCATTGAATCGCCGTAGATTGGAAATAGAAAATCTCAGAAAAATGTAAACTCTGAAACTCTTACTTAGAGACTTCAAATTAGAAATCTGACATCGTAGATAGATTCAGGAGCTAGATAAACCTTAGGATATGAAATTTTACAGCTATCTGACAACTTTTTGTTCTTGGTGAATAGTATTTTTCAGCTATGAATAGCGACAAAATTTCCAGAGTCATTTCCTTGATTTTTGAACTCTCCGAACACGTTTTTAAAATTTTTTTAGTCAAATGTGGATTAGAAAAGTGCATTTTTTGGCTGTCCAATCTGGAGCCCTTATCCTATGAGTAGATGATTCTTTCTATGGCTTTCCCTATACTCTTCTTGATCTTTAAGCATGTATATGATTATGTTTATGAGATATTTACACTTTTATATGTTATTGAGATGCATTAAAATTATCTGAATTGCATACAATTTGAAATACAGTTCAAGAAGAGTATAGTTTTGAAACTGAATTTCTGAACCCATGGAATATCTTATTTCACATGTATTTCTCATTAAATAATAAAGTGAATATTTATGCATGTGGCATTATTTATAAAGCTATATGATTGCCTCGAGAAAGGGCATGTACATGTGATAAACCTTGAATGGGGAATTTATGACAGATGAATCTATACTGAGACTGAAAGTCTACATTATATTGAGAATTTTATACTAGATTATATGGCATATGTCCATATGATATTGATTTATACAGTGATATGTTTGCTTTGGATATGGGCATGTATACGTGATTCCCCTGATTGGAAAGTTTTGACAAAGGAATATACTGAGAATGAAAATATTGTATTATAATAGTACCTTTGTTTTGATTAATACGGAATATATGAGATTATGGTTTTATGGAGGAATCTCATTAGAAACACTATCTGCTAACAACAGGTGATGTTAGCCCTGGTGCGCACCTTGATTGCCTCAACTAGCAAGGGGTGGTGCTAGCCTCGTGTGAGGGCCAACACACGGGAGATGACATGTGAAGGAGAGCGAAATGCCTCTTATATGGGCGAGATGCCAATTATATGAGATGTGATTTACCTTCCCTTGTTGTGTGCTTGGGAAATACCCATATAGAGTCCCTTCGCATGTCCTCTTGAATGGTAGTAGGGCAAACTTCAGCGGGATACTGAGTTTAGGCAAATTCTATACCACCAAAGTACGGAAAGGGTTAAACTCTGATATAGTGGTTCTGATATGGGATCCTCTAAATGTTTTATTGTGAAATGTTTTAATGCATATCAAATTTGATTTAAGATTATATTGTATCATATGTGGTTACAGATATTTGAATGTAATTTGCACTGAGAATATTTAAAAATACGGGTCCCATATGGATGTACTTCTGAACTGTAATTTTTGATGTGATAAATTTTAATATATGAGTACATCCATATGTTGATCTGAGAGGTTATAGGAAGGATTATCTACTCACTGAGTTGTAAAATTCACTACACGTTATGGATATGTTTTTCAGATAAAAACTTAGAGTTTGGTCCTGTAGATACGTGATCAACTAAGTGTCATATTCTCTGGTGAGCCTATTTTGTTTCCAAGGCTCGTAGATTTTTTATTTATATTGTACTTATACTTTAGAGTAAGCTCTATATACCACATGCAAGATCCTTGCTTCTGTTGTTACTCTGATGTTTATGGACTTGTTCTGTATATGGTATATGTATGGGAGAACCTATATGTATCTATTTCTATGATAAATGATTGAAATATTCTTATTTATGAAAAATATATGTTCATGGTATATGTGTTTCATGTGCCCTAAACTTAAGGGCGTGTCACAATAACTGCTTATAATATTGCGTCGGTGCCATAAGAAGGAACGTAAAAGTCAAAAGAAATGAGATACTCGTCTTATGTCATTTTTTACCCACGTGACCTTAAAATTAAATAAGAATCCCATTTTGTTTGAAATAAAGTTCTTGAATCCCCTCAAGCCCCTTTTGAATTATTGCCGCCCCCAGTGGCGGATCTTGAACAAGATTACTGAGGGGGTAAAAAAAATGTTTAATAATTAATATAAAATAAATTTTTTTAGGGGGCTGATTATATATATTTAATTAAAATTTTAAGAATTTTTTTAAAAAATTTATAATTTTTTTTTCTTGGGGGGGTGGTTACCCCTCTCTGTCTAAGGGAAGGTCCGCCCCTAGCTGTCCCCTCTCACTAATGTGACAAGAAAAAAATTATTAGATATATCTTAAGGAAATTTGGTCCTCCAATGGCTAATGAAATCTTTAATTGAGTTGAATTTTAGATATTGAGATAGTCAAATGATTTTAGAATTTTAGATATTAATTTGGTCTGTTTGTCTTTAATTCAGTAACAAATTCACTGCTTCTCTAAAAAAAGTGTACGAATTTGAGTTCTCTTAAATCTCAAACTAAAAAAAAAAAATTCTAAATTCAACTATTTATGACCAAAAAAAGTATACTCATCCGTTTCACGGATGCACAAGAATTAATTTAAGACAAACATTACCTCTTAATGAGAATCATAATAATTATATAAATATGGCAATCACTGTACCCAAAAAATAAATTAAGTTAGAACGATGATCACAGTTAATAATTAGGTGAAATTATCATTCTTATCATAAATGTGTTTGATTTTTTTAGAGTGTACTCTAAGTGCCTTTAAAATGGTTGGAAAAGAGAGTTTAATTTTGAATATAAAGTCTAAAAATATTCAATATAAGAATTATTAGTGCTTACCAATTTTTGTGAAATAAATACTAATTGAGTTGATTAATATTCACAATACATCGGTTTAGGGTTTAATTACATCTATATTTAAATAATTTAAATAAACCTACTTAAATTCATTAAACTAGAGGTTGTTGTAAATAAAATTTACACAAGAAGGAAATATAATGTAAAGGCAATTAGAGAGAAATAACACATAGAATAAAAATGTCCTTCTTATTCTATTGATTCATAGAAGCCTCTATTTATATGCATACAATCATAAAGGAAGATAATCCAAAAGTCAAAGAGCATAAATAAGATTCAATGGCTTTAGGAGTTAGAAAAATAAAAGGACACTCATAATAATAATGGATTTAATAATATTTATTATTTTGAGAATTGAGAAACCAAATGGGCATCCACAATAATAGATTATTTCATAACACTCCCCCTTGGATGTCCATTTTACAAGGAATATGCCTTATTAAAACCTTACTAGAGAAAAACCCAATGGGAAAAACCCTAGTGAAGGAAAAAGAGTACATCATTCCTTGTATACTCCCCCTATTCTTAGTATCATTGAATATCTCTGAGTCGATGCATGCCAATTTTATATACTAATTTTTCAAATACTGAAGTAGGTAAGGCTTTGGTGAATAAATCTGTCAAATTACCACTTGAATGAATTTGTTGTATGTCATCACATATAAATAAATATCATGTTTAAGATCCGGCCTTATGTGGATCAGATAAACATCCAGCATCTGCATAACCAATAAGTTATGGTCTAAATCCATTTGCATATAGCAATCCCATATCAATAGTACCTTAGAGATATCAAAAGACATATTTAATTCTATTCCAATGTCTTCGCATTGGACAAGAGCTAAATCTAACTAATAAGCTGATAGCAAAAATTATATCAGGCATTGTATTATTGGCAAGATACATCAATGCACCAATTGCACTAAAATATGGTACTTCAGGACTAAGAATTTTTTAATTATCATATTGAGGTTGAAAACATATTATTTCACATCAAGTGAGCGAACAACCATTGTGATACTAAATAGATTTTCTTTGTCTATATAAAATTCTTTTAGGACTTTTTCTGTATAAGTTGATTGATAAATAAAAATTTTATTTCTCAAATAATAAAATTGTAATATAGGAAAATTATTTTTTCAGGATATTTCATTTCAAACTCTTTCTTTAAACACTTTACTGCCTTTATAATCTCTTCAGGAGTTCCAATAATATTTAAATTATCAACATATACCATAATAATAGCAAATCCTGAATTTGTTTTCTTTATAAAAACACATGGACATTCTTATAACCATCATTTAACAAATATTCACTGAAATGGTTACACCACATTCTTCCATACTGTTTTAATTCATATAAAGATCTTTGTAATTTGTCCCGGGATTTTGAATTATATGCTTCAGGCATCTTAAATTCTTCTAAAATTTTCATATATATATCACTATCAAGTGAGCCATATAAATAGGCTATAAAAACATTCATAAGACGCATATCAAGTTTTTATATACTGCCAGACTAATGAGATAATGAAATATAATTGCATCTACCACAAGAGAATATGTGAAATTATAATCAATTCCAAGTCTTTGTAAAAACCTTTTGCAACAGCCGTGCTTTGTACCTCACAATTTGATTTTTCTCATTTCTTTTACATACAAATACCCATTTGTATCCAATGGGTATTACACCTTCAAGTGTTTGAACTATAGATTCAAATACCTCACAATTTTTAAGTAAATTCAATTCTGCTTGAATTGCGTCTTTCCATTTTGGCCAATCACATCTACGTCGACACTCATCGACATATGTAAATTTATAATCATCATTATCATTCAAAATATTAAGCACTACTATTTACACAAAAATGT
Source organism: Gleditsia sinensis (assembly GCA_037074535.1). NCBI lineage: Eukaryota > Viridiplantae > Streptophyta > Magnoliopsida > Fabales > Fabaceae > Gleditsia > Gleditsia sinensis. The sequence continues at coordinate 17,243,174 of CM073470.1, forward strand.
TGTGAACAACTGTTTCTAATCATTTCCCCGTAGATACATAATTTATTGAGATCTCTTCATTTTCATTAATTTCATCAATTTCAGCAATTTCAGGTACCTGAACTTCTTTTGAAAGTACTTTGCTTGTTATGTCTCTAGTCTCTTCAAGAGCATCTATTTCTGATATTGAATAATTATTTTGTAATAACCGTAAAATTTAACGAAAATTCCAATTAAAGGAAATTTAGAATAAAAGAGAGAATTTTGACAATAGAGATAAGAACCGTAGAAAATATATATATTTATTACATGGATTAAAGAATTACAAAAGAAATATGAGAATTTATGTTTTAGCGCGCTATAAGGAAATATATTTTTATTTATGTAGAAATAATTATGATTTGTTAAAAGTAAGTGGACTTTTAAGTAAAAGAAGTATTGTGTTGTTTAAAATAATTATATCGGCCTCTATTGAATTTTTATAGTATTTTTAGAAATATTCTTTCTTTTATATGAATAAAGATATTTGTTTTGAAATTTGTTTTATTATGATGTTTATCAAGAAAAATCGGGATTTAAGAGTTTAACTAAAGATTTACGAGAATGGAAATTTTTAGGAATTTTTGTGATATTTTAAGATGAAAAATGGAATTTATATGAATTTTTATAAAATAAAATCATATTATTAATTATTTAATAATTATTATTATATTAAAAAAAAACCCTCAGAAACCATAAAACGAAACTGGGGGCGACTGCGTATCGAATTCGAAGAAAAATCGAAAAAAAAACTGAATAGTAATAAATAGTGTATGAATAGTAACATCCAACATTTTCTTTTGATTTGCAGTACCGATTGGCTTCTGATTTCAAAACTAAAAGTGTTATTGGATTCAGGACGAAAAGTACTTCAGTTTTAACTGATCAGTTTTTCAAATCAACCGTTGAATCGCCGTAGATCTGAAGTAGAAAATCTCAGTAAAAGGTAAGTTCTGAAAAACCTTACTTAGGGACTTTTAATTAGAAATCTGACTCCGTAGATAGATTCAGAAACATATTAGGATATGAAATTGTTTTGTTGATTCGGTAAAATTTTTGTGACAGTGAATAGTATTTTTCGGCAATAAATAGTGGCTGTGAATAGTATTTTCTGACAGTGAGCAGTGCCAAGCTCATTTAAGGTTTTTGGACCTTCCGGACTCGATTTTGGGGTCTGTTTTACCGAATTCAAACTAGGAACTAAGATTTTAGGGCTGTCCAATCTGGAGTCCTTACCTGTGAGTGGGTTTTTCATACTATAGCGCATGTTTTACGAATTCGGTTTATAACTCTCTCTCGTATGATTTTAATTAGTTGGAATGTATTCTAAATTGTTTTACCGCTTTGAAAACCAATATGTTCCAACCATGTTAGAAATTATAAATTTAAATCCTAGTTGAACTCTAGGTATGCAGGGCAAGCATCTAGGCTGATAATTCTCCATTTGAGCTAGATTTATAGAAATGCGAACTTAGTCATAGAAATGAACTAAGTTAGCCATGAAATGATTTGATGCATGATGAGTATCTATGTGACGTCTACAGACGATCTATGTTTAAAAGGGAAAGTTTATGATTATAAAGGTCTCCATGGGAATTCATGGATGAGATATATTTTAGAACGGAATTTTATGCATGAAAAGAGCTAGATGGAGAATTATAGCTTTATTGTTAAGTTATTGAAATGTTTTACTTTAAACTCTTTGAATAGCATATTTCAAATGTTTTCTATTGGAGGGACCCTTTTAGATCACTGTTAGCTAGCCGCAGGGAGTGCTAGCCCTGGTGCACCATGGTCATGCGAAGGATTCGGCCTAGGATACTGTGACGGGCATATGACTGCCTAAGACACAGGGATTTAGGGTGGACTTATGTCTACGCCTACAGTGATTACCGTACCCTTGCTGTGTGTTTGGGGGATTTAGGGTGGACTTATGTCTACGCCTACAGTGATTACCATACCCTTGCTGTGTGCTTGGGGGATTTAGGGTGGACTTATGTCTACGCCTACAGTGATTACCCTACCCTTGCTGTGTGCTTAGGGGAGATGATAGATCTGTTAGGAAAGACCTCCAATAAACTAGTGCATTTTTCTTAAAGATTAAATATTTCTAAACAATCTCATTCATCATTGTTATTGCATAAATAACTTCATTTATTACTTACCATGCATAATTGATTTGCTCTATTGTTACTGATTTAATCCTGTTTTATCTTTTGAACATACATTTGAACTGTTTAGCTTTTCTTTCAATAAATTATGGTTAAATGCTTAATGTTTCTATTATTATCTTTACACTTTGATTTCAATTATTAAATTCATTGTGAAACATTCGTGCTTGGTTTGCCCTGTTTCTGTTATAGTGTGATTTATCCATTCACTGAGATGTGGTGATCTCACCCCTCCTCTGTTTCCTCCCCACAGATAGTCAAAGAGACTTTGATCCAGCTACAGCTTCGTAGGAGGCTGAAGATAGCGTTGGTGAGCCCCAGTTTGAGCAAGGCTTTTTTGTACTGTTTGTTTAGTTTAGTTTATGTCTAGTGTACCTCCATGAACATACAGGCAGGATCCTCCCTTCTTGCGTATTTTGATGTGTTGTTTGGAAAAATGGTTTTATGTTTTACAACTATGTTTGTATTATGAGGCCATGGGCCAAGTTGAATCACAGATGTTGGATTCATGAGATATATATATATATATATATATATATATATATATATATATATATATATATATATATATATATATATATATACACAATATTTTCTTATATTGGATGTGGCATATGTGGCTAGTTATATTTATTATGTACTCTGGATTGTATGCTAAATGTTTGTGCATGCTATGTGTTAGGCTTGCAGCTAGGGGGAAACCCTTATGCTGTGCCGGTCATGTGTTCCATCATTTGGGGCCGTGACATATTTCTTTCTTTTTATGGGGATTTTTATCTTTTAAATCGATTGGTCTATCACGCTTCTGACGTGCTTTAAACTTGCTAGTGATTTCACTAACAAATTATCCTTCGGAGACATCAATCTGTACATGAGTATTTACAGCAGGTATATGTGACTTTGTCACTCTTTTTAGGTCAGTAAATACATATGGCAGTTGATTTTCTATTCTATGTAAGTGAATTATCTTTTGAACTTCAAGTTCATATTGTTTTGTGTGAGGTTCAAAGCATTCCATGTATTTTCCACTACAAAAAAAGGGCATATTGCGACCGAAACAATCGGTCGCAAAAACTCTATTATCGGTCGCAAAAAACTTTGCGACGGAATTGAGACCGATCAATGAAGGTTGTAGGAATGCTAGTCGCAACCATTTTTGCGACCGATTAACGGTAGTGGCCAAACTTTGCAACTGAAATTTATATCAAAAATCGGTTGCTATCGGAAATAAATCACATGTAAATTTTTTCCTCAGACACGCATACATTGCGACCGATTGTGCGATCACAAATTTTGTCACTTCTATAATCGGTCGCAAATTAAACAGAAATCTTCAAATAGTTCACTTATTTTTGCCATTTCCCTAATTTCAATTTCAAAGAGCAGAATCATCAATTTAGAGGAGAGTCAACAATCCAACAAATCAGTTCTAATGCTATAAATTCAACAATTCAATTAATAATCAAAACATGTTATAAAAAAAGTAAAGAACATTTAGAATTGTTAATTAAAAAAAACTTAAACAAATTGATTAGTCATTGTTCAAATTAAATTTATACAACTCAAGTTTATTTTAAGACGGATCATCAACAACATCCGCATTATTATGATGTTTAGGAGGAGCTGGCTGGGTCTCATGTGATGGGTCACACTGCTGGTTATGAACTGAAGGATCAGAAGGCTGGTGATCTGGCACTGAAGTGGCACTCGGAAGAGTAGGAACTCCAATGTGCTGAAATAAAAACCTTGTCGCCCTCTCAGTTTCGTGGAGGCGATCGGTGATTTCACTAATAACAGCATCCTTTCCCATGAGCTCCATAGAAAAGGCAGCAACCTTGGCCCTTAACTGGACCAACTCTGCACTATCAGGTGCCTGCGAAGATGATGCAGGACGTGTTGAAGTGAGCAACATAGGGCCTAGCTCGCCCATCCCAAAGACGTTGCCCTTACGTCCCGGACCTCCGACAATGTCTAGGTAGAGAGCATTATCAGATGCTAATGAGCTCTCTCCCACACTCTCAGTGGGCTGAACCCAACGCCGGTGATACTCAGTCTGCACATTTAAAATTATGGTAAAAATGACAAGTTGAACATCAAAAGATATATGTTTAACCTTACATATTAAAAATTATATACATACAGCAATACGTTCAGCCTTCTGACAAGACCACTGTCCATCCTTTAACTTCTTGGTCCGCTCCATAATCTCGAAAGCAGTAGGCTCTCTATGCAGGTTATCTTTCTGCGACAAATTCATTATTAAAATGTTAATACATGTGAGACAAAATAACACAATTAAAATAAAATAAAATTGCCATAAAATTATACCAATCTCTTTCTATGCTCAGCTGTAGAGATCGACCCACCAGTATATGATGAAGCACCTGCATCCACTGATCGATTGTGCTTGGCTTTGCTACTCTTCTCTAGCCACTGAGGACTCCTCCATTGTTGATTCAACTGCTCCCTAACAGATGGACGCACCCAATTGGTTTTTCCTTTTCCCGCTCTGAGTTTGTTCATAAGGTTTTTTAGGCATTTTTTACCCTTATGGTCAAAAATCCTCCTAACTGTATGATCATGAGCAGGAAGCCATCTATATGTTTCCTGCAAATAAAAGAACTAGTTAGTTAATAATTATAAATTACACTTGCATACTAGTTAGTTAAAATATGCTTAAAAAAATAAACTTACCCGAAATTTTGCAAACCATACAGTCTTCTCACGCTCAGGGACCTCACTCCAACATGTCCAAGGTCCAGTGAAGTGAGATCTAATGGCATCAGCAATAATATCTTATGGTCCTCTAGTAATGTCAAATCTTATTTCAAAGAAAAAATATAAGTTAGTATAAATTCCCAAATTAATTATACAAATTAACATGCTAATAAACGCAGTTGACTTACTCAAAATGGACATCTCCAGGAGCAATCAAATCCCTCCCATCATGTGGTTCATCAGGCTGAGCGGATAAAGGTGCCTGAGTACCTAATGTGGCAGGAGAAGGCTGTGTGGATGAAGATGGTGACAATGATCCCTGAATGACTGGGGTGGATTGGGTGGAATTATCTTCAGTGGGAGTGGAATAAGTCACTCTACCACGTCCTCTCCCACGAGCCTAGTGGCTCGATCACGTCCTCGAGCTGTGTCAGACATCTGTAAATTAAAGAAAAAAGAACAAATTCATAATTAATACAAATTATCAAAATAGCAGTACTGATAACTCCATTTATTATTGTAATAAAGTCATTACAATATATTATAATCTAACCTAAACTAGTCAACGGATGATTCTGAATCACTAAATTCACCCTCGCTATCTGAAGAAGCATAAACATCTTCACTTGACATATCTACTTCTGCTTGGTTAATCATGTCCGCACTAATTTCCTCTACATCACCATCTCCATCTACAAGTGAATCTTCATATACATCTGTGTCAACTTGTATCATTAGAAGATCTTGAACTTCATGTTGATACGGAACATCTCTTTCAGTTTGTTGAGCAGTAGGAGCATTTATTGTACTATGTGCCTTTATTTTAATAACACCCAACCAACCATTATGACCCTCTGGATACGGTGTATAATACACTTGTTTAGCTTGTTATACAAGTATAAAAGGATCGTATGCCCGATTGTATCTTCTCGATTGCTTTACTTCAACAAGTCCATATTGGTGATGTACCTTTGTACCTTGATTCAGAGTATTGTCAAACCACTGACACTTAAAAAGAACTACTCTTTTGATAGGCCAACCAATGAAACTTACTTCAAAAACATCAGTCAATATCCCATAGAAGTTGTCTTCTATTTTTCCATTGGTGCCTCGTATACATACACCATAATTTAAAGCTTGCTTGCCTTCGCTATGATTAAGAGTATGAAACCTATATCCATTGATTATATAAATTGGCCATGATTCAACCTTTGTAAGTGGACCCCAAGCTAAACCTTGTAAAATATGATCTTGAATATTATTTGTTGGATTTTCCACCTAATTCAAAAAAGATGTTATCTTATATAACATATGAGTCAAGAACAAATTCATAATTAAGTAAAATACTTACATATTCTCTAAACCACATAGAAAAATTGGAAGCAATCTCAGAGTCAATTTGAGATTCTAATATATTAGGAACTATCTCCTTCAAAAATTCAGCGTACATCCTGTAAAATATTGTATAAATGAATTTTGAAGTTGACTTTGAATATAATAGTATGTGCACAATGATTTATGTGTAAAATTTTTATTTGCACTTACTCTAAGTAAGGCTAAACCTCTTCGCAGTTATTAAGAATATACAAAATGTCAGCTCTCATGTCACGGTCATCAAGGAACACAGATTGAGATTTTCCACTGCTATGTCCAGGATAGTTGAAAATTGACATAAGTGTGTGAGAGGAAGAACTTTCACCTCCGTCATTACGTGACATTCTAGTCCTTCTTGAACATACATCTGAGGGATAATAATAAGAAGCAAATGTTGACATTTTCTCTACTAAATACGCTTCACATATAGACCCTTCCACCTGAGCTTTATTTTTGACTTTTTCTTTTAAAGTTCGCAAAAATCTAAACAATAATCAATAAAGTCATTAGGTAGTGTAAATCATATATCAATTATATAAAGTAAATTACTTTGGCAAATAGACACACACCTTTCAAAAGGGTACATCCATCGATATTGAACTAGACCTCCAATCCGAGCTTCATAAGGCAAATGGATAGGAAGATGCTCCATTGAATCAAAGAAACTTGGAGGAAATATCTGTTCAAGTTTTCACAATATAATAGGAATATTTTTCTCCATACTCCTCAAGTGATCTATCTTTAACATTGTAGAGGTCAAATCCCTAAAAAATAAGCTAAGCTCAACAAGTGGATTCCAAATAGGCCTCGGTAATGCGTCAAACAAAATGGGCAACAAGTGTTGCATGAACACATGGCAATCATGACTTTTCATACCATGCAACTTTGCCTCCTTCATATCCACACACCTAGCCAAATTGGATGCATATCCATCTGGCAACTTCAAATCTTTTACCCACTCACATATTGCTAACCGTTGTGATTTACTCAAAGTATATTTTGCTTTGGGCTTTATGTACTTATCATGGCCAATTTTTTGCATCTCAAGTTGCTTACGTCTGCAAATTTCACTCATATTAAGTCTGGCTTGACATGTATCTTTTGTCTTACCTTTTATGTCCATTACTGTATTAAATATGTTCATAAACACATTTCTCTCTGTGTGCATCACATCTATATTGTGAGGCAGAAGTTGTGTTTTCCAATATGGTAAACTCCAAAGTATACTTTGTTTTGTCCAATTATGATCCCTATTACTCCCGGGTAGATGGGTTCCTTGAGATTCTTGGATGGTAGGTATTTCTCTAACTATATCCCATATCTGTTCACCACTAAACCGTTTTGGAATGGGAGAGTGTTCCTCACAACGCTTCTTGAATGAATTTTTATTCTTCCTGTAAGGATGATTAAGTGGAAGAAACTTACGGTGACAATCAAAGAGTGTTACCTTACGACTGTGCTTAAGATAAAACGCTTTCGACTGATTCATACAAATTGGGCAACTAAGCTTTCCTGCAATTGACCAACCTGATAACATTCCATAAGCAGGGAAGTCATTTATAGTCCACATCAATGCTGCCTTCATCACAAAATTTTGCTTTAAGGATACATCATAAGTTACAATGCCTTCATTCCACAACATCTTCAAATCATCTATGAGCGGCTCCATATAAACATCTATCTTACTCTTAGGGTTCGATGGACCCGGAATTATGATTGTCAAAAACATAAATTCTCTCTTCATACACATCCATGGAGGAAGATTATATAGAGTTAAAATCATAGGCCAACACGAATATGTTTTACCAGATTTCCCGTGTGGATTAAATCCATCAGTGCATAGCCCTAATCTCACACTGCGAGGATCATGTGAAAATTCTGGATACACTCTATCAAAATGTTTCCATGCCTCTCCATCAGATGGATAATACAATTCACCATCATCTATCTGGTTCTCATTGTACCATCTCATATGACCAGTAGTAGACATTGATGAATACAACCTTTGGAGTCTTGGAACGATAGGAAAATACCACATCCGAGATTTAGGAATCTGTTTTGAGTTGCCCTTTTGACAAGTTCTTTTATCGTTCTTCCTCACAAAATTTGCAACGTGTAAGCTGCTCATCATTTTTGTAAAATAACATGCAACCTTTTGGACAACAGTCAATTTTAACGCATCCCATCCCAAGCTGTGAGACATTCTTCTTTGCATAATAAAAGTTATCCAGCATAAGATTTTCATTTGGTAATGCACTGCCAATACCCTTAACCATTCGATTAAAACAACTTTGGGACATATTATAATCTGACTTCAAACTCATAGCCCACAATGACATTGACAACTCTGACTGAGTCTCGCATCCCTCCCACAACGGTGCTTGTGAAGAAGACAACATGTCATAAAATCTTTGAGCGACTGGATTTGGATCTTCCTCCACATTTTCAATTACGGCTTCACGAAATTCTAATTGAGCACCAATTTCAGGTCCGGCTACATCCATAATCATTTGCTGATAGACATTGTATTCTTCCCTCTGTCCATCTTCACCGTAGTACGAATTTTCACCAACAATTGACACCATTTGTGGTGATACGTCTCCATGGGCTGTCCACCAATAATATTTTGGCATGAATCCCTTGCTAAACAAATGAACTTTAACATCATTCACTGTCTTGTACGACTGACACTTGCATTTTGTACAAGGGCACCTAATGAAATCGGTTGTTTCATTTCTGCTTTGACTAGTAGCAAAACGAATGAACTCAACAACTCCATCCACAAACTCATCCAATATTCCTGACTTCTTCTCATTTAACCTATTATAAATCCACCTTCAATTTTTCAGAATTTCCATACTGATAACCAACTGCAAAACAAGTTATTAGTAGATAAGTTATGATATTATTTCATACATCCACATATTGTAATGAAAAACAAGTATGTCAAGAGTAAGATAATGACGCAAGAATTATTGCATGACCCTCCAATTATTGATGGAAGAAAAGAAAGATGGAAGGGTGGAAGGCAACCCCCACTAGCCGCCCTTGTCAAAATGGTTGGTGCTTTGATGATTTCAAATATTACATATAGAATCACATTCAAAGTGACTTGTTATGTAGAATTGACCAAGTCTTGTGTGATTACGGAGGAGGGGGAAGACTTGTTTATATGTGGGGAATCTTATAGAATAGAATAATTAGAATTAAATGGTAGGGAGGGATAGTCCTGAAAAAGAGTTCATGTGGAACACCCTTCTAGGGTAAGGAATTAAGTAAGGTTAGGACCTAGATGCTGCCCAGTTATCAAACATACAGATGAGGGTTGTTCTACCACTTGTTCGTGCGCCTAATATTTATAATATTTTGCTTCAACACTAAACAAATCCAACATAATGGGTTTCCATTTTCTTTTTAAGATTGGATGAGGTTTGAATGAGGCATGTAGCTTTTTCGCTCTCGGATTCAAGTACTGATTCTGTATTGGTCAGTGGGTTGGGTAGCTGGGCCCAGGGTACGTATTTGCAGTGAGAAAGAAGCATAATGTTAAATAATAATGGGTGTGATAGGACAATAATGGAAAACCACATTTCAAAAAGTGGATATGAATCTTTTAGATATTCTGTATAATTATGAATCAGTTTTAATGTTCTCAAATATAGTTCCATGCACATTGAATATGTATTGTGGCCCCAAACATATATCTCTAGCATTGCCACTTATGAAAGCTAAACAGAGAGAGAGAGAAATATTTGGGATGCTTAATAGGGCTTATGCTGTACTCAATTTATAATAAGGGGTAAGGGGTAACAAAAAACATATAAAAATAACCAAGTGCAGTGAGGATATTGTCAATAAACATTACAAAATATTAAAACCCAAAAACTGAACTCACACGACTAGAGATATTAGAGTTTCTGGTATCTGAAAGTTCTACAGTTTCTATTCTTAATGGGGTATTATCTCCTTGAAAATTTTCTACATGATTTGAATTAGTCATTAGGCAGCTTCCTTCTCTCTAGTTTTTCTTTGTGGCTTCCAGGAATATATCTTATCAAAAGAAATTTCTCATCTTACTGAGCACTTCCTTATAAAACACATTGAGAGATGTCAAGTAGATAACTACAAGTATTCCGGTCTCTTTTAATTCAGGTATACTGTTACAAAATCGGAAGATTCTTCTTGGGATTTCCTGAAGCTGAAATCTTTGCAGAAATTATGGATTTCTATTCTTCAGGGCGGCCACTCTTTCTAGACTCAAAAGCTGCAGCAGCCATGGATACAGCTATTCATGAAGTAAACTTGCCAACTTTTTAATTTAGATGCTTTGAGCTGATTTAAGATAATGAGCAGATGGTTTTATGTTGTGCTTTCCAATTTTAAACTCTCTATATATAAATGAAACCATTGGTCGAGGCAGCCTTGGGTTGTTTCATGGCACAATTAATTTAAATTTTAGAAAGGCACCCCATCTTTGCTACCAATGTTTCTTGGCACAATTGGTCGAGGCAGCCTTGGGTTCTTATATAAATGAAATTATGGATTTTTGTTTTGTTATGTTTCTCTTCCCTCAACCCCTCTTTGCTACCAATGTTTTGTGGTAAGTAAATCACACCATTTTTTACTATATTTGGCATAGTCAAAGGCACTTGTCTAGGTGCTAAGGTGAGGCGACAGAAGGAGCCATTCCATCTGGTGCTTCAGGAGATGCTCCTTCAGTCAGGCACTTGCGTTTGGTGCCTTTTTGAGTGCTTCTGTGTTGGGTGAAGGGATGAAGCAAATTCCTGAGTGAAGAACTTGATGCATTTGGTCCAAAAGGATCAAAAGACAAAAACCCTGAAGCCCATCCACTACAGTTATTAGCTTTGATATTGAGACATTAATTGAAAAGAAAACGATTAGAGACAAATTAACTTGCATTTTACCAAAGTTCTTATTGGTTCTATTTGTGGATTCAAATCTGATTTTTTTACAAGCAATAACAACATGTGTAGATAGGAGTCTAAATCAACTCCAAAATGGGCATATATAAATCTGGAGAAGGATTATGAATCTCTGCAAGTTAGCTATACCAATATTAAGGCCAACTATGAGAACCTCCTCAAGGACAAAGAAAAATTAAAAGCAGAGGTATGTAAGTGTCACTTAACTTGCTGAAGTTTGCCTATCTCCCAGTGTTTAATTGGCTGATGAAAATGTTTGTGATCTTTCAACTCAGGTTTCAAACCTCAAAGAAAAAGTGCTTTCAAGAGAGGAAGAACAAATGAGAAACTTGAAACATTTCGAAACAGAGAAATTCCAGGAACCACCACAAAAGTGTTGGTTTGATTCTTCAGCTTGTGAGGGTGAAAGATCCAAACTCTCAACTGGGGACATTAGTTCAGCCTAGAGTGACATTAACATATTCAATTCAGATGGAGGGTACTCTTCACTATTGAAGCACTGTGATGAGTCTGATCCATCTCAGGATGAAGAAGACAACCTGAGCAAGAGCCTAGTGCCAGCATTCATCTTTCCTAAACTTAAAGATGTTTCAATATCTATCATTCGAGTCCAAGTCCCAACCAGATTTTTCCATCACAAAAACCATTTCAGGCACACACAGAGGATCAATACTACCTAAGCATCTTAGAACCCAAAATGAAACAGAGCAAGCCGAGAACATACCTGGCTGGGAGAACGGTTACTGGCGGCTCACCCATAACGGCACTCTCTCAACTAAGCTACCGGCGACAAGAGGCAAGCGGAGGCCGATAGCGCTCACGGCAGAGAAGACAGCAGTCGAGCTTGATAGTGGGGACGAGAATTTGGGAATTTGGGAGAATTAGGGCAGAGTCGAAGCTAATGCCAGGAAACTTAAAATTTGTTTAACACATCTTCGGTGACAAAAAGATGCAATTCAGTTGCTATTAGCGACCAATAAATGCAGTCACAATATTCGGTAGCCATAAAGCAATCTGCCACTACTCTGCAACGCTTTTGCGACCAAAATTATTTGCCTCCCCATTATCAGTCGCTATATCGGTCGCAAAACATGTCAAATTAATACTTCAACAATTTAGTTGCAAAAAGTGGCATGTCAGTCGCATTTGGAGATGAAATAGATTCGGTCACTAAAGTTGGTCGCTAAATACAATTTTTTTTGTAGTGTTCTTTGACCAGCTATTTTTCATTTTCTCCCCCTAATGTTGGGAAGACTGGTTTATCAAAATGACAATCAGCAAAACATGTCGTAAATAGATCTCCTATCATTGGCTCAAGATATCTTATAATAGAAGGAGAATCATATCCAACATATATTCCTAATCTCCTTTGAAGACCCATTTTAATGTGTTGTGGTGGGGCTATTAAAACATATACCGCACACCCAAAAATTCTAATATGAGAAATATTTAACTCATGACCATAAGCCAATTATAAAGGAGAAATATTCATGATAACTTGTTGGTTTGATGTGTACTAGTGCTACTACATATAAAAATTGTATGTCCTCAAATAGAAACAGAGAGCTTTGTTCACATAAGCAAGGGTCTAGCTATTAATTGAAGTTGCTTAATAAATGATTCAGCTAACCTATTTTGTGTATAAACATGAGCTATAGGATGTTCTATATTTATGCTAATCGACATACAATAGTCATTGAAAGCTTGTGAAAAAAAATTCACCAACATTATCAAGGCGAATGAATTTAATTGTATAATCTGTAAATTGTGCTCTTAATCGAATGATTTGAGCAAGTAATCTTACAAACACTAGATTACAAGTTGATAGCAAGCACACATGAGACCATTTACTGGATGCGTCTATTAATACCATAAAATGTCTAAATGACCCACATTTACAATGAATAGGTCCACATATATCATCATGTATAATTTTCAAAAATGTTGGAGATTCAGTTCCAACTTTAGCTAGTGATAGCTTAATAACCAATTTGCCTTGAGAACAAACAACACGTGACAATTCCTTAGATTGAAAAATCTTCAGGTTTTTCAATAGGTGCCCATGTGAATTTTTAATAATTTTTTTGCATTATTATTGATCCAAAATGTCTCAACCAATCATGTCAAATAGTGATAAATAAACTTCTGATTTATTGTAGTATGTTCGCAAATACTTCTTTTTGTATATAAGACTTAACTCAAGCAATTTGCAAATTGTAAACAGTGCATTAAAAGAATCATTTTTCAAGTAACTAGGCACATTATAAAATGGATGGTATAAGATAGCATTATATTGATGCAAGTGATAAATAACCATAACATAAACTCTAGCTAATTTAGAAAAGATAAAAGTGAATGTCAAGAAGAGTTTCACATTTCACAAATTATTTAGTAAAGTAGGCAATTAATTAGCCTCCTATACGATATCCCACATACTAAGTTCAAGAATGCCTACAACCGTATACAGTATAATTGTATACCCATACATAGAATTCAATTAAATAAAACATATAGATAGATATCAACTAGAGGTCATGCTCAATTTATAGTCTGTATTATAGAAGATTCTTCAACTATATTGTAAAAAACTGTAGTTCAGTTTTCAACATGATATAAATTCTAAAAACAGAATACTCATAAATGTATAATTCACAAAATTAAATATCTAGTGGTTATAGTTCTCATTCAAGCCAACCCATAAGAGAATTATTGATCTTACAAAAACCTTTTATGATACTTCTACAAAATTTCGCATTATCTTGGGCTGGATGAAAACATGATAAACCATGACGAATAAAAATCAATCTCTAGTATTTTTAAGAATAATTACATTAAAACAACTTTCAAGGCATTCATGCAAATAGAGGATTAAATAGAAATATAATTAACAATCATTATTAACATGAGGCGATTTAAAAGTAATAATTCTCATTTTATTATGTAGCACCATCAACCATGAACAATTTACTAGTATCTACAAGTGTTTCAGCACTGATTACACATCTAAGAACTATAATATATCTGAAAAACTATCCCAACATGGGTAACATAATTATACTAAATTAATTGCAAGGACTAACCATAGAAAAATTTATCTTAGCATATATGGATATCCCTGTGAAATATTATTTTTCTTTTTAATTTTCTTTTGTGAATAAAACTTTTCATGAAATAGCCATACTGAATTATATGAATCATAATAGAAATCTACAGCACCAAATTCATTTTTCACATAAGTAAATGCAATTTCAAATAAGAACAAAATCACATACCTTTCAAAAATGGATAATAATGAAAATTCCTCTCAAACAAAATTATCCCACAAACTCAAATATATATTACCAACTCTATTTTTCTTCTAAATGAAGACATGGAAAAAATATTTGAATCACCTTGAAATTATAGTTCCCGCAACTTCAAATACTCTAATAGCATTGGAGACACAATAAGATCTTTTCCTTGTGATTTGAAAACGAATAGCCAAGAGCAAACTCGTGCTGATAACGTGTTGTAAATAAAATTTACACAAGGAGGAAATATAATGTAAAGGCAATTAGAGAGAAATAACACATAGAAGAAAAATGTCCTTCTTATTCCATTGATTCATAGAAACTTCTATTTATAGGCATACAATCATAAAAGAAAATAACCCAAAAGCTAAAGAGCATAAATAAGATTCAATGGCTTTAGGAGTTGGGAAAATAAAAAGACACTCATAATAATAATAGATTTAATAATATTTATTATTTTGGGAGTTGAGAAATCAAATGGGCATCCACAATAATAGATGATTTCATAACAGAGGTAACTTTTTTACCTCTTATATATGTAACATGCGAAAATCATTCCTGTTTTTTAAATCAATGAATAAGATTATTTATGACTATGATTGTACAAAGTACCTATGTAATTGATTAATAAACTGATTAATATGACAATCACCAAGTCTTGCACCTACGCAATTGATTAATATGACAATCATAGTCAATAATTAGGTGAAAATTATATGTCTTCTTGCACTTACGTAATTGATCAACGTGGAATCGGTATTTCACGTCCAATCAATCACCAAATGATGCTCTCTAATAATAAATTAATCACTAAAAGCATGCATAAACTTTATAAGGAAATAAATTAACGTATTTAAGAAGATTTTCTTATAGACTCAAACACTGTTCATTTTCGAGGGAAAGACACAAATTAAGTGCATGCAGATATTTGAAAATTAATAAAAATTTCAAACTTCTTTTTGTTTTATCTAACATAATAATTATTCTTATTTCAATGACTAAATTAATAAAAATTTCATTCTATAATAACATCGAAACTATTTTCAAATATTTATAACTTTCATTCTTGTTAATTGTTATTAATAACTTTCTTAAAGTCAAATGATAATTTTTCAAGAAAGAAAAAAATTATAGAATTAGATTCTTTTTTTTCCAATAAATATAAACTTACGTTAAATTAGAAGAAATTATGAAGAATTTTTATCACATAATAGGGAAAATACTGTGGTGAAAATAATAAAAATATGAAGAATAATAATACAAAAAATAGTCATTATCTCAGTACCAGAAAGCTAACATACCACGCAATACTCCACAATAGTGAAATTGCATCACACTGGAGATGTAATTCACTAAATCTCTTTAAAATTGGTCACACCAAACAAACCGTTAGTTTTAGGTCATTAACTACTCCCATGTTAAGACAAAACAAGCACTTAATTAAGATGATGAATTTTGGGTCAACAATAAAAATAGGGAAGAAGAAAAAAAATCTTATTTAATATGCAATTATACAACATAGCTTTTCCAAATAACATTTTCTGAATTCCACTAATTCTTTTATTTATTTATTTACCTTCATCCATGTATGTATAAAGAAACATATTATATCAACAAGTAGACTAATAATATCATAAGATAAGGGAGACATAGAAACAAAGAAAACAAAATATCACGTTTGCGCTTATGAATAATATTTGAAACCCAATCTTAATTAAGTTTAATTACTAATTTCTATTTGTTTAATACATAAATTTTAGTTTAAAATTGAAATAAAAAATAATTGTATTATTTAAAATTTTATTTTTTGTGTTTTTGATTCATTTAATTAATTACCATATAAATAAGAAAAAAAAATTCTTTATGGCTTCTAGAAGTATCATGGTACTCCGTAAACACCAAATTCTTTTGTAGTGTTTTAAACAATTTCAAAATGGTAAAGAAAACATGCTAATTCATGATATATTAACTTAAATGGTGTTTGATTTTATTTGCGTTCAATTTAATTAATTCACTTTTGTATTAAATAAAAAAAAAGTCATTTTAACTAGAAGATTTTAAAGAAAAAAGTTTATTTAGTCTAAGTGCCCTGTGTGATGGATCGTCATTCCTTTTGAAATCCTTAAAACACACGTGGCATAAAGCAATGCATGCTGGCAAACTTATTTAGAAAACGAAATTAGTTTTTTGACAGGTCACATAACTTTATAATTATTTTAAAAAAATAATAAATAAAAAAATTTGTAAGAGTGTTATTTAATTCAATTTTATTATTGTTATTTTTATAAAAAAAATTAAGTATTTGAATTAAATTGTAAGATATTTTTTATTTAAAAAAAATTGTATACTTTTTTTAAAAGAAAAAGTGTCTAGGGCGCTCAATCTTTTATATTCTACGGTCACTTCAAGAGTTCAAAGTACGCAGGGAAGTACAAGCATTTAAGACAGTCACGAAAACTGGACCACGAGCTTCGCTTTGAATCATAAATGTATGGACTCGCGTACATGGAAAGTGGACGGTAGTGTTTGGAGGAAAAAAGTGATAAATGGATTTTATATTTATAATTTATATATTTTTATCTTAAATCTTTATTAATTTTTTAGATTTTTTTTAATTTTACATATGATTGTGTTTTTATTTTGTAAGTGAAAAAAAATGAAAATTGAAAAACAAATTAAAAAAAAGAAGAATAAGAACTGCAAAAGAGTTGGACGACTTTAATAATTGCACAAAATGTGCGAAATTCAAAAGTTTCAGCATTATGGCACTAAAATAAAGAAAATCAAGAATTTCGTGACTGAGACTTTTGCATCATGATGCTAGTGCAATAAATCAGATTTTTAAAAATAAGAGTTTGAATAGGATTAAATAACATGTTATAATTATAGAAAGACTCTTAGTCTGCAAATTAAAAGGAGGAGGAAAAGTTTAAGCTCACTTTGTGATGTAATCTCAATTTCATCTCCAATTTGAGTTTTTTTTTCTGTTGTATTTTTATGTTTTCTTTTATGAATTTTTTTTTTCTAAGATTAAGATTATAATGTAGTCTAATTTTGATACTTTTGATAATTCTTTCATTTCAATTTGATCAATAAGTTATTTTTTTAATTGAGTTTTTATATTATTCTTAATACTTATAATTACTTTATCAATAATTAGATAATCTGTTAATTATAATAAAACTGAGATAAGATTTATATTTTTAGTTTGTTGTGTAATTAATTATGAATTGTATGTGAGATAAAAATATACTTGCATAGTCTGTACCTTTTTTTATTGAGAGACACAAAACTTAATAAATTTTTGATTGTTTAATCCACATAGGGATATAATGGTTAGCATTCAAAAGAATTTATATTAGATCTTGAAAGGGATTAGTAGATAATTTAAAATTTCTCCATTGGAAATTAAGATTGTAATTTTAAGACTAAAGAGATAGATATATAATTAAAAAAAAAAGTGAATTAATTATAGTAAAATCAAAATCCTTAAATTCCTAATTAATTGATTGTTTTTGATCCATTGTTACTTTCTTTAAATTTTAGTTTTTTTTTTTACTTTATTTTCTTTCTTTTTATCAAATTAATATTCAAACTATTCAATTAAGAATATGATTAGTACTTGTGCAGTATTTAATAACATCAATTCTTGTAAAAATAATGCTCCATACATACATAGAGATTTTATTACTTGACAACAATAGTGTATACTTATACTTTCAAGATTTTTGTGAACAATTTTTTGCCACTACTGCCGGTAATTGCTTTGGTTATTAATATTATTACTCAGTAGTTCCTGATCCTAGTTGAATTTTATTTTCCTTTATTTACTGTGCTTCTTACTTAGCATTTTTAGGTTATACATCAAGAGGATATTTTAATTATGAATACCAAGTTGGTAATCTATATGCTCCATACCAAACAAAGTAGTCCCATTGGGTTGGGAATCTTAACGGGCATAACAATTTTTACTTTGATGCCTATGATCAAGGCTAGCACAATCATGGAAAGATAATCAATTCCAGCCTCAACCTCACTGTAGCTTCAACCACCAAAAATTTCATTAGACGAAGCTCTTGCCCAACTCAATCAGTCTATGGAAAGATTAGATTCTCCGGCATCTCAGTTCCAACCGCAGCAACCTAAAGTTTTCATAGAAAATGCTCTTGTCCAGTTTATGGTGAATATTAATCAACTCGATTAGTATGTGGCAAGAACAGATGTTCTTTAACCTCAACCCTAGCCTCAACCACTGAAAATCTCTCTAGATGATGCTCTTGCCCAACTCACAATACCCACCAATAAGCTTACAGTGATCACTAATCAACTCACTGATATCCATAAAGCAATTTGTGGCAACAACAGAGCTATTCTACGAAGGCAAGAAATTAGAATTCAGAGTCAAACACCTTTAATCAAAAAATTAAAGCTTCAAACCAGTAAGTTTGCTGAACTTATTATTGAAAGATATCAAAATTCTCTACCAAGTAATACTAAGAGAGATCCAAAAGAACAAGTGAATATTAAGAAATTTCATAGTGACAAAGAGCTAACCAAGCCTAAAACAGAGAAGACAAGCACTTGCTTTGAGGAAAAAGTCATTGAGAACTATTGGGAAGAAGTCTTTCAAAAGAATGCACTTACTAATCACTTAGAGCAAGGCATCATTTCCTTATTGCAAGCGTTTAATTTCACTAATTCAGCAGTATATGGAGTGGATTTACCTGCTGTTAGTGAAGTACCTCTTCATTATGAATATGCTTTAGGAGCATTGCAGCATGAAGCATCATTAGGGAATGCTATAGCAAAAATTTAGCAGAATAAAGTCAAGTTAGATTTTGAAATTTATGCAACAACACTAACATTAAAAACCAAGAAAAAGCTACAGCAGGGATCAACTTATAGTCCTCCAAAATTAAAACTATTGTTTGAATATCTCTGCTATGTGTTCTTGGGTGATGCTTAAGAAAATGCAAACATTTATAAGGAGCAAGCTACACTTATTCATCTTGGTGACCCTAGTTTTCTAAGATTGAAAAATCTGGCTATGAAAGCACTTGCTGGATACAATCTGGCGATGAAAAAAAAAAGAAACAAGATTTTAAAATTTCTAGAAAGCTCAGCGTCGCGAGGCTAGCAACCCAAATCACGACGCTGCAAGAAGAGGAATTTCAGAGAGCTCAACATCGCAACACCATTATCCCAGAGTCGCATGCCAGAATTCAAGGTGAAATTTCTAGAATGGCCACTGTTGCAACATCAAAAACCCACCATCGTGATGCTAGAAGAAGAAGCAAACAAAGGGGATTTGGCGTGCATATATTGAAAAAATCAACTATCTATGAGTCAAATATTTAGGAAATTCTTCTATACTTAGCTTTTCTTGCATTTTTACATTGATGAAAATGTACAACTTAAAGTTGAGGTAAGTGAAATGCATAGATGTATGGATGATTGAGACTTCTAATGGATGTTCGGACTCTCCTCAAGGTGTACAATTATTTATTGTGTTTTAACAGTTGTGCAATTTGTGTGAATTTGTGTTTAAATTTTATGTTTTGAGTCACTTATTGGAGTAGATGACACTAAAGGCTGACGATTTAATTGATTTTAAATTATTTAAAACTTTTGAGAAATGGATAAAAAATTATATTTATATGTGAATTTAAATCTTATTAAAATTTATATATTATTTGAGAATCCTGAAAAAATTTGAGCACCAAAACTTTGAGCATTTGACTGACTGAACATCTAGAGAAGGTTTATGTGATATTATGTGATATATATATATATATATATATATATATATATATATATATATATATATATATATATATATATATATATATATATATATATATATATGATCTTATAGGACTCTAAAACTTATTTTATTGTCACTTAAGATAAAATTATATGTTAACACCTCATTTAAGAATGATTTAGACAATTTAGTTTGAGCCTTTCGAGTCTACCTATAAATTATTATATCTCTCGTCTCCCTATTTTGGACAAACTGAGGATTATCATGTGTAATTAGGTGATTTAAGTATAATTTGATATCCTTTGTCATATCTTAGATCCAAGCCACATAGTACAAGTTTGAATTTTATTAATCCTACATGTGATGCTTAGTCTACATTAGTGAAAAATAACATTAAAAAATAAGCCTATGGAGTTCCTAAAACCTATTTATCTAGAGATTTTTCCTTAAAATATTGGGTTGCATAAACTCATCCAAGTTCAATAAGTTAGATGTCATGGAACTATTCAAACATATACTCGGGCTTCAAAAAGGGTGAAGTATAAATTGCATGAGTCAAACTTATACATAATTATAATTTTTTAATTTTATCTTGTGCTACATAATCTTTAAACTATCTGTGGCAAGATCAATAAGGCAAAATAACTAGGCACTCAATGCATGATTTTGAATTTTTAAGTTTAATGAATTTTAGTTTTATTGTTTTACTTGTGGACAAGCGAAAAACTAAATTTGGGGGTGTTCGATGAATAAGTTTTATACTTATAATTAAGATACATTTATCTTAGATTTTTGTTAGTCTTTGAGATATTTCTTTTCAATTTTATGTATAATTGTGTATTTATTTTGTATGTAGAAAGAAGATGGAAAATTGATGAAATTTGGAGAAATTTGAAGAAAAATGAGGAAGAACTGCAAGAGAGTTGGACATATTTGTTACCTTCGTAACAGTGAATCTTGCTGTCGCAATACTAGCAATTGCAAAAAAGGTGTGAACTTCAAACTAGTAACGCTATGATGGAATCTTGCCTTTGTGATGTCTGAACGAAGAAAGTCAAGAATTCCATGACTGTGACTTCAGCGTCACGACGCTAATGCAATAAATCAATTTTTAAAGAAATATGAGTTTGAAGAGGATTGAATGACCTATTATAATTATAAAAAGATCTTTGGGTAACGAATTAAAAAAGAGTGGGAGGAGCCTAGGCTTACAATAGGTGGCAGCCTCAATTTTATATCCATTATGAGGTTTCTTGTTGTTGTTGTTGTGTTTTTATGTTTTATTTTATGAATTAATTTATTTTTGAGAGTTATAATGTAACTTAATTATAATATTTAGATTTTTTTTCGATTTAATCAGTAATCTATTTTTTTAATTGAGTTTTGACATTATTTTTAATGTTTTTAATTATTTAATTATTAATTAAATGATTTATTAATTATAATAAAACTGAGAGAAAATTTCTGTGTGTATTCTCACGGCACTTTTTTCTCCATTTTCGTCTCTTTCTCTATTGTATGTGAAGGATAATGGAATTTGGAGACACGCCACGCGGGGATCATCGTATTTTTAAATTTTTATAATAATTATATAAAAGTTTAGGAAAGTAAAAACAGTCAAATCTTAAATTTAAATAAATCTTTAAAAATAAATAGTAATATAAAAATTTTTAGTATAAATTATAAACATATAATTATTAACATAAATATTTACATATTAAAATAGTTAAATATATTAAAAATATTCTAATAATTTCAATATATCAATTTCCTGGGCAAAAAATTATAGTACAGTTCCACATCCTGGTTTTGTAAACAAATTTACTTCAACCTGCATCCTCACTCCTCAGAGAAAAATTGCTCCCCTTATTCCCTCCTCAGTGCAAGACTGTCCTGCAAGGATACCCCACGGAAGAAAATTGAAATCCCATCAAGGATACTTCAATGAGGCTATAATCCCGCAAGGACCCGTAAGACATCTTACTTTGAGAAGGAAAAAAGAAAAGATTATTTTTTGGCACCTCTACAAGCATATGGCTGTCTCATAAAATTCAAATTTTTTTAATGTTCTCGATAATTTTGGAACTAAATTTTAAAATGAAAATAAATAACATGAATACTGTTATAGAAACATAAACATTTTCTTAACTATACATAATGAAAATTAATAAAAAAAATTAATACAATTATGTTCTAATTAATTTTAAAAAAACAATTTGAAGAATCGTTTATTTTTTGATGAGTTAAATTAAAAAAAATTTATAAAAAAATAATTTCAAGTTTATATAAAATATAAGTAACTAGATGATCATTCATAGAAATTGATAATAATATTTTTTTAAAAATAATTAATCGATCATTATTTATTATTTATGTATACTTTTATAATAGAAAGAAATGTTATATATGAGAGAATATTTACTCTTATTTTTAGAAAAAAATGTATATATATTTTTATAATATAAAAGAAAATAGTGTAATAAAATTATTAATCAAGAGACGAGAAAGTATTTTACTTATATTTTTAAAAAAGATTTGAGTATATTTTTATAATAAAAAAATGCTGTAATAAAATTATTAGTAAAAAAAGAATAATTCACTCAATTATTTATAATAGTGTTATTTTGATTTAATTTTATTTGATTGATGGTACTAAAAGTAGGGCACATTAGTGTTTGTGATACAAAAATGATTGGACAGAGAGAATAATAAGTTAAGAATATTTTCGGATTCTTAAAATAAAAAGTTTCAAGGAAAACAACCTCCATGTTCTTTTAGTATTAATAAATCAGAAGTGGAGTAGATAAATTAAAAACGTAAATCTTATTTTTATTTATGTTTACATACGTATATTTTTAATTTAGTCTTTTATAAATTAATTTATTTTAATAATAAATTTTTATTATCTCTCTTTTATAAATTTATTTTGAAAAATTACATTAATCTCTCTTTAATTTTAGTTAATTTACACTCAACTTTTTTCATTTAAAAAATAACAACATATCTTTAAACTTTAAAATTATATTACAGATACTTCTTTAAATTATTTTCTCAAATTTGAAAAAAAAAAAACCCTTTTACTCTTATTGTCTTCAAAAACAATCTTTTCATCTTAAAAATCACCAGCAACAAAAAAAAAATTGATAGTTAATATATTAATTTAAGTTTACGAAAACTTTTCCCCAAACGTTCTAACTTTTATATATTTTTGTCATCTTAAATAGGCGTGTTAGAATACATTGCTTTATGCCATGTGTTTTTTAAGAATTGCAGAGAATGACAATCCATCATAAAGAGCAACTTTTATTTTCGGATAAGGCGGGACAAATTAAAGTATTAGGGCATTGATTTTAGCAAATAGCACTCGGCACATGTGCTTGGGTAGACTCCGAAAGGGAAAGCACAAGCAGTACACTGTACAGCGCACCAACGACCAACGCAAAAGAGTAATACCCTTTAATTTTGATAACAATTAAAAAGAATTAGATTCCAATAAATGGTATTCTTTTACATGCATTCTCATTCACGTGTTTAATTATTTTTGGCTAAAGAAAAGTAATATTGGTATCACCAATTAGTTACAAACTTTAATGAATTAATTTACTATTAGGGGTCAATATGTAATATATAATTAAATTTTATATCAGTTTATCTTTTAGAGTTAGACTACAGAAACCTTTTTTGAAACCTTTTAGTTAAACTGACATTTTTTTATTTAATACAAAAGTAAATTAATTGAATTGCAAGCAAATAAAATCAAACACTATTTAAGCGTAACAAAAAAAAATATCTATCATGAATTAACATATTTTCTTCACCAGTTTGAAATTATTTAAGACACTACAAAAAAATTTGGTGTTTATGAAGTACCGAGATACTTCTAAAAATACCATAAAGAAATTTTCTATTATTTATATTATAATTAATTAAATTAATCAAAAACCCAAAAATTAAAATTTTAAATAATACAATTAATTTCTATTTTCAATTTTTAAATTAAATTTTATGTGTTAAACAAATAGAACTTAGTAGTTAAACTTAATCAGGATTGAGTTTCAAATATTATTAATCTATGTGTCTCAATATATATTTCTTTATACTTCCATAAATAAATGTAAAAGAAAAACAAAAAAGAAGAAACAAGATTTAGGCGAGTTTAGACAATGTTATTTGTAAAAGCTACATTGTATAATTGCACAATACTAAATGAGAGTTTTTTTTCTTCTCTATTTATATTGTTGACCTAAAATTCATCATCTTAATTAAGTGCTTGTTTTGTCTCAACATGGGAGTAGTTAATGACCTAAAATAAAGGGCTTGTTTGTTGTAACCAAAAGAGATTTAGTGAATTACATCACCAGTGATGCAATTTCACTATTATGGAGGTTAGTACGTGGTATGTTGGCTTTCTGGTACTGAGATAAAGACTATTTTTGGTATTACTATTCTTCATATTTTTATTATTTTCTCCATAATATTTTCCCTATTATGTGATAAAAATTCTTCATAATTTCTTCTAATTTAACCTAATGTTATATTTATTGGCAAAAAAAAATCTAATTCTATAATTTTCTTTCTTTCTTGAACAATTATCATTTGACTTTAAAAAGTTATTAATAACAATTAACAAGAATGAAAGTCATAAATATTTGAAAATAGTTCCGATATTATTATAGAATTAAATTTTTATTAATTTAGTTATTGAAATAAGATAATTACTATGTTAGATAAAAAGAAGAAGTTTGAAATAAAATATTTTTTATTTTTAATATTTAAAGTTTGTACTCTTTTAATTTTGAAATATATTAATTTCATATAAAAATTTTAAAATTTCTAAAACTTTGAATTCCTTAATAATGATTATTGTGAAAATTTATTTTATAAAAAAATGATTCAATAATGTATTTGTTTTTAATTTACACAACGTACAAATAACGATTATCCTCTAATATTTATTTATTTTTTAATGCATTAAGAGACATTACATAATTAGAAATTACAGATAAAATAAATATAAAATATTGTAAAATATATTAAGAGAAACACATTTATCTGCATGCACTTTGTGTCTTTTCCTAGCAAATGAACAATGTTTGAGTCTATTAGAAAATCTTCTTAAATATCTTAATTTATTTTCTCATAAATTTTATGCCTGCTTTTAACGATCAATTTATTATTAGAAAGCCTCGTTTGGTCATTGATTGAACGTGAAATACTGATTGCACGTTGATCAATTACGTCGGTGCAAGAATTGGTCAGATTGAAAAAATATATTAATTGTGGTGGGCGAAAATTAAACCAAACTGACAGTAAAAAATAATTTGAACATCCAACACTGCATAATTCTGTAAAAGACTTCAGCAAGGTCATTGGATTGGCTCCTCTCTACCTAATCCTACCAAATGCTTAAAGAAAAAAAAATGAAGGAAGCTTTCTCCCTGATATTTTAGGTGTCCCATTTGTTATATAAGTATTTTAATTTTTTATTCATCTAAAAATTTATGTAAAAAAATTTGAACATAAAATATATTAAAAAATTAATTTTTTATATTATTTAGACCATATACAATACAAACATTTTATGATAAGAAGTTATGAATTGTGAGCCCCACCTCTCAAAACCATGAGCACCCAAAATCTAGAAGAACCCTCGACAAAGAAAGAATAAAAGAATTACACCAATCAAATATTGTCAACCATGAGTCAACAACTAAACAAGATCGAGGATCAAATAGAGCTGAAACTAGAAACAAAAACGGAGGCTTCTACTTTAGCCTTAATACCTTCCACCAATAAACATTTAGATTCTCAAAGAACTATATTCAAGCATGAAGCCATCCCCATCCATAAAACTAATGAAATTAAATTTCAAAACAGTGATGATCTGTTTTAAAAAATTGAGAAAATTTATCTTAAAGAAACAGGTAAAGATAAGGTTGTAAATGTCATCACAAAATCTTATTCCAAACCAGAAGGCAATTCTGTCAATAGAGTAAAATACTCCAAAAAATTACCTAGAGTTCAAGCATTTCAAACAAGAAACTAATAACCAGAAGATAACAGAGTAAAATACTCCAAGAAAATACCTACTGTTGAATGTATCAAAACTACTACGACAGGCCAACAATTAATTTGTTTACATTTTTAACATACGATGAATAGCTCATTTCATTATTTAAGAAGCGAACAGAGACCCAAAAAAATGTACTCATTAGTCTTTGTTTTATAATTTCATTTTTTTAAGCTTGTATTTTTTGTTGTTGATATTCTTAAAGATATAAAATATTTTAATTAGAATGAACTATTTGTTAGA
The DNA here is from genome assembly GCA_037074535.1 of Gleditsia sinensis. Lineage (NCBI taxonomy): Eukaryota > Viridiplantae > Streptophyta > Magnoliopsida > Fabales > Fabaceae > Gleditsia > Gleditsia sinensis. The sequence continues at coordinate 17,269,765 of CM073470.1, forward strand.
TACTAAAACTTCAATTCGCTTAATTAAAACCATGTAATTGTCATTAATTGAAAGTTGTAACCTGGTGTTTGTAATTTGAAAAAATGAATAAAAAAAGGAGTGCTGCTACCTCTAGAGAGGTAGAGTGTCTTTCATTATATATTTATTTGAGTAAATTATTTTTTTCTCTAAATCAATGTATTTATTATATAATTCTTCTTTTTATTTTAAAAATATATAAAAATCTAGTTTAAGACTAGAAATATAGAATAAAAAAGTCTCTCATCCCTTAATTAATACGTTTATTTTATTATCCTCCCTCCTATTATAAAAATATATATACATAGATCACCCTTCGAAATAAGAAGTATGTTACAACATAATTTAAATATCTCAAATATATTTTATCAAAGAAAATAAAATAAAATAAAATAACACCAACTCAATTTTTTTTAATTTATTGTCATCTAATATCAATTATTCTTTTTTAAAATAATTGTGAAGTGGTTTATACTGTCAAAATAAAGATCAATTTTGTTAATTTAGAAACTTGATTAAAAATTGAGAACAAAAAAAATTAAGAGAGCGATTATTTATTTATTTATTGTTTTTTATTTTTCATAAAAGGAATTTAAGATATTTAAATTAAATCGTAGAATTTTTTTTATTTTTAAAGTAAAATTACGTACATTTTCATAATATAATAAGAGTTTTAATAAAAAGAAATGAGAATATTTTACTTTTTTAAAAATATATTTGTATATTTTTTTTTATTAAAAAGAAAGACAGCATAATAAAAATATATATTTTATTCTTATTATTAAAATAAATTTATATATATTTTTATAATAGAAAGAATGTAATAAGAATATTAGTCAAGAGAAAATAAAGTAATTTATTATATTTATTTTAAAATTTTTTTTAATTATTGTACAAAATGACATATATCTTCGTATATTTGACACAAGCATCTCCATTTTTTTTTAATATAAGAACAATCTCTCTTGAAATATTGAATATACTCTTCTTTATAAATAATTTTTTAGTAAATTCGAATTTAGCAAAAATATAATCAAGTTTAGTACTTACCGCCTAAATTACAAATTGGTGGATAAATGATATATATTTTAAAAATTAAAATTCAATAATAAAAAATACTCAGAGCTGAAAATTTTGAATTTTCTGCAGTAACATCCTAAAAAATAAAAGCAAAATATTTTTTCTAAAGAAAAGAAGAGGATAGAACCAACGTTATAAGAATGTAAGCAGTGCCCCTGCTCGCTCTTCGCTTTTCAAACACCAGGTGGAGAAAAATGACGGGTTCATCCATTTTCCCTCTTCTCCTATCGTCATTTCTTCTTTGCACTTTCTTCCAGCAACCTGTTAATGCCATAAAAAAGGCAAGCACATTTCGATCCTTACTCCTCCGATTAGAAATTTCCACCACGATTTGCTTCTGTAGTTCTGTACTTTCTGAAATTCCCATAATCAAGCACGTTTAACCCATTGTTTTCTATACTCTGTTTCAGTCTTACGTTGTATACCTGGGATCACATTCTCATGGCTCGAACCCTTCCTCTGCTGATATGGAGTCTGCCACTAATTCCCATTGTGATTTGCTGGGCTCTGTCCTGGGAAGGTATAAAACCCATGAACTTTTCTGTTTAAAATGTAATGGGGAAGAAGAAACTGATGGCTTAAATGTGTTTCTTTTGCAGCACTGAGAAGGCCAAAGACGCTATCTTTTACTCTTATAATAGACACATTAATGGCTTTGCTGCATTACTTGAAGAAGAAGAAGCAGCAGAGATCAAAAGTGAGAGAATCATTACTATAAAGCAGATACTGTGCATTCCACTCTGTTTTCATCGTTAAACAGTGTTTTATAAACTGTGCAGAAAAGGCAAATGTGGTGTCGGTGTTCGAGAACAAAATGCATAAACTGCATACTACAAGGTCATGGGAATTTCTGGGACTTGAAAGAAATGGAAGAATTGGAGTAAACTCTGCTTGGAAGAAGGGAAGTTTTGGTCAAAATACAATCATCGGTAACATTGATACAGGTATTTAAGCTTTATATCTTCAGAGTCACTTAATTTTCCATACATTTTTCAGAGAACAGGAAAAATGTTCCTAGTTATTTCCTTCATTCTATTATTCCTCTGTGCCTCTGTCAGCCTTTGTATGGCAACAAAAGGATCGGAGTAGAGAAAGAAAATGAGGAAATAAATTAATTTATAGTTTTTCTTTTAAATTTAATATTTAATTTAGAATAAATATATTTTTCTTTATTTTTAATCGGAGGAGGGATGATGAAGATACTCCAATTCGGCGCTTCGTAGGAGTTCAATTATAGTAAAATTACTAAAATGTGTTTTCAGCTATTCTATTAATTTAGTAAATATTTGTGTATATTAGTAATCGTATATTTATAATTTAAACTAATAAACTTCAACATAAATTTAATTTTTAAGATGTATATAAATTTAATTTTTAAGATGTATGTAAATTTAAAATTATATTATTCTAATTTTTAAAATTTAAATTAATTTTTATAAATATTAATATTTAAATTATCTATAAACAGCATAAAATTTAGAATAAATTCATATTTTAATCCTTAAAAAATATTATTAACATAAGCCATGCTTTTTAATAATAAAAACAACGTAATTTATTGAACAGGTGTTTGGCCTGAGTTGAAAAGTTTCAGCGACAAAGGATACGGTCCTATCCCAGCGAAGTGGCGCGGGGGTGGGATATGTCAGATTAATAATCTGCCTGGCTCCAACCAAACTCTCTGCAACAGGTCAATTTCTCATTTATTTTATTTCCTTAGAAAGTGCTACAAACTTAATGCCATTAAAATACACAGAAAGCTGCAGTCCTTTCATTTACATCAATTATTTTACAGTTGCATTAAAGAGAGGTAGGTCTCAAACTTTACTCTTCATTAAATTTTTAAATTGACATTTGATTTATGGGCATTTTAATTTTTATGTATAAATTTTTTAATTTTTATATTATTTAAGTCATATATAATATATAAATTTTAAAATTTTCATATTTACTATATTTAGATATTTTAAAGATAAATTTATAAACTTTTAGAAAACTAAAATATTGATGTATTAAACATCACTTAAATATATATAACTTATTAAAAACTTAATAATTTGAGTGGATTTCAACATTTGAAAAATCCATTTCATTCGCTTTTTACATTATATAATTGTACTAAAAGTAATTTCTGGATTTTGCATGATATGGACGAGTCATATTATTCTATTATTCTGGCACCTTTTGATTCTCTGAAACAAACTAAGGTCTTCAATATTGGTCAGAAAGGTGACACTATATTGGTAAGCTGACATTGACAGTTCGTGGAAGGGTTGACAGCTCATACAAGACACAAAAGAGATTCTTAAATATACTTGTTATATCTTTTTTGTACTAGGTTCTTGAATTTTATTTGAATTTTTTTTTCTTGAGTTATATTAAATATACTTAATGTATTAAATATAAATAAATAAAATTAATTAAAAATATATATACATAAATATATATTTGTACGTTTGTACGTTTAGAAATTAATTAAATATACTTAATGTATTAAATATAAATAAATAGACACACTTTAGAAATTTTGACACTCACATGTTTGTACGTTTATTTATTTATTTTTGTTGCTCGATCTACTTGTTTTACTTACGTTTGTTTCCCTTTTTTAATTTTTATTTGGATTATTTTTATGGAGAATTTAATTTTTTAAGGAATTTAATTTTTTATGGTTACATTTGGGAATTCCCAGTTTGATAATTTATTAATTATATGAAAAGTCTAGCCATTATAGCACTAATAGGTGCTGTCTGTAAAAATAATTTCATTTTTCATTTTTTTTAGTTTTAAAATATATTTTTATTTACAAGTTTTTATTATTTAAAAAATACACATGTTTTGTAAAATTAGATTTATTTTAAAATTTATAAATATTACTTAAGTTTTTAATTGAATTTTTTATAATCATAATATTATTTTAATTTTGTTTAATAATTATATTAGACTCACTTCAAAAATTATAAAATTATCACCGATTATTTTTTGAATACTGAAAACGGTTTTTAAATATTTCTTATTTTAAAAAATTATTTTCTCTTAAATTCTACTAAACGTATTTTAAATTATATTTTTTATTTTCAATAAAAATAAAAATAAAAACAAGGAAACCAAACATGCTGGTCACATTTTTGTTTCCCTTTACTGTTTGAGATGCGTTGACTCCATTTTCATACTCGGAAAACTCAATACAAAAAGATTCTCTTATCCTTTTATATGCACATGAATCAGGAAGCTAATCGGAGCAAGAATATTCCACAAAGGTTACGAGGCACACGTGGGCAAGATTCTCCCGGCGCAGCAGAGCGCACGTGACATTATAGGACACGGCACGCACACTCTCTCAACTTCCGGTGGCAATTTTGTTAGAGGCGCAAGTGTCCTTAATAATGGTAACGGCACAGCTAAAGGAGGGTCCCCTAGAGCTCGCGTCGCAGCCTACAAGGCTTGCTGGTCTGCAACCGATGCAGGAGGATGCATTGACGCAGATCTGCTCTGTGCTTTTGACCAAGCCATAAGTGATGGAGTTGATGTGCTCTCGGTTTCTGTGGGAGGGAATCAACACTATGCCGAAGATTTGTTAACAGATGGGATTTCCATAGGGGCCTTCCATGCCGTAGCCAATGGTATAGTGGTAGTCTGCTCTGCAGGTAATGAAGGACCAGACCCTGGAACTGTGAAAAACGTGGCTCCATGGACCTTCACTGTTGCTGCCAGCTCAATAGACAGAGACTTCAACAATAATATTACTCTTGGTAACAGGCTGCGCATAAAGGTATCATTTGATTCAAATTCAGTTTTTTACTCGTGGTTTAAATCATGTCATTCAATATTTCAAATTGATATACACCTTGTGCCTTGTGGTTTACTTTGTGATATCTGATATTCTTGTGATTAGTAAAAGTCGATTTTATCTATCTATCAAACACCTTCATAGTATTAGAAGGTTATATATTGCTGAGATGAATCAAATAATTTCAATTTCCAAGTGTTAGATCAATTCTTGCAATTACTTTAAAAGAGCATGCTTTTAACAATGAAATTATTTTTTATTTTAATACTTTGCTTGATTCATTAGATTAAAATTAAGACAGAAACGGACAAGATGTTAAAGAATAATGAAAGAAACTACACAGAGTTTGAATGAGTTAACGTTGTCTTATGTGTTCGATATGATTGATTGGCTTATATAAACCATTATCAGGGAACCAGTCTTTCCACAGGATTGCCATCTCAGAGGTTCTTTTCTTTGATCCGTGCGGGTGATGCTAAGCTTCCTAACGCAACAGTTCAGGATGCGTAAGCACAAATGTTTCAACTTTAAAGGCTGGCTTCAATTTTCCTTCTTTGTTAAATTAATATAATTATGTATTTTTTTTAAGTTAACAATTTAATACATGAATTTGTAGACCCATTTTTAGCTTTAGCCCTCCAAAATTCTTGTGCGCACAAAAAAAAAATCTAAGAAGTTATAGACATGTAAAATGTTAGTTATTTTGTTAATTTTTTAAAATATTAAAAAAAATTTAAGGATTAGATTATTAGTTTACTCATTTATTTTTCTTTAGCTTAGTGTCATATATATATATATATATTTTGCAGTCAACTTTGCAAGCCTAGAACACTTGATCCAAACAAAGTAAGGGGAAAAATACTGATCTGCCAACGAGGTAGGAGCTTAAGACCACTTGACAAGGGGCAGCAAGCTTTGCTTGCAGGTGCAGTGGGAATGTTTTTGGAAAATGATGGGAAAAGTGGGAATACAATTACTGCTGATGCTCATGTTTTAGCTACTTCTGGTTATACCAATAAATCAGCTGGGAGCGAAGGCAATACCTACTACAACAATTCAAAGTAATCTTATCTATTGAATTTGCTATAGTTTCTGAAAGTGTTTAGGTAGAAGTTAAATGAAGAGGCTTGATTTGTTTATACAAATATTGCAGGAACCCTATTGCATTCATGGATAAAGCAAAGACATTTCTAGGAATAAGGCCAGCACCAGTTATGGCTTCATTCTCATCAAGGGGACCCAATGCCATTCAACCAAAACTCCTCAAGGTTTTCCATTCTTATACTACCGATCACTCTCCTTCAGTTATGCAGAGATCATGTTTTTGTGCTTATAATGGTTTTTTTTTCAGCCTGACATAACCGCACCTGGTCTGAACATCCTTGCTGCTTACACACTAGGCGCGAGTCCTAGTAACATAGCTTCAGACAAACGTCGGTTTCCGTTCAATGTATTATCAGGAACCTCTATGGCATGCCCTCATGTCGCTGGTATAGTTGGTCTTCTCAAAACATGCTATCCTAAATGGAGTCCTGCTGCCATCAAATCAGCAATTATGACCACTGGTATGACCTTGAGATACCATTTTTTGCTTTGCTAGGTAGATCCTATATACAAAATACAAGTAAACAAAGTTATTTATAAAGAGACACATAAGTTTCACTTAAGAGTGCCTAACACACTTACATATTTTTCTATGAATGGTTTAATCTACCTAAGAATCTCTCTACTATGTATTCCATGTTTTTACAATCTTTTGTGATAATTCTAAAAAACTCTGCCCTCTCAGCAACCATACTGGACAACACCAACAATCTGATTCGGGATGGTGCTAATGAACAACCAGCAACTCCATTTGCTTATGGTTCAGGACATGTTCGCCCTGACCTTGCAATAGATCCAGGACTTGTTTATGATCTAAGGCCTTATGATTACTTGAACTTCTTGTGTGGTTCTGGATACGAGGAAAGATTAGTTGCAGCCTTCAATTATAACAGGCCATACAAATGTCCTAAGTCTTACAAGATAGAAGACTTCAACTACCCTTCAATCACAGTGTCTCATTTGGGTGTAAGCCCTGTAACTGTTACTCGTACAGTAACAAATGTTGGACCTCCAAGCACATACTCAGTGCAAATCCAAGCACCTAGAGGAGTTAAGGTTCTTGTTCAGCCAAATACCTTGAGTTTTCAAAAGATTGGTGAAAAGAAAACCTTCAAGGTTAATTTTCAGGCAACGGGTTTGCCTCAAAGTGCAAATTTTCCATTTGGGGAGTTGTCATGGATAAATGGAAAGCACAGAGTTAGGAGTCCTCTTATAGTGTTGCGCACTGAGACATGACTTTGAGGAGTTTTATGTTAGCAATTCATTGTGTCCGTCAAAGATAGAGATTAGAGAGTGAGTGTAAGCTAGCTAGGGGTTTTCTTTGTGTGTATGTTTGTGTTTTCCTATAATAATAATTATGTGTTTTGTTTTTGTTCAAATGTGGATGTAGTGGACTTATTATTAATAAAAAAATAAAATAAAATAAAGCTCAGGGGTTAACTTTGGAGGCTCCTTTCCTTTCTGACTTAAGATTTATTTTCTCTAGTTTCTCTACTTTTTGGTTCAATTTCATTTCTAATTTGCTTTTGGTCATGTGACTTCTTTGGAGCAGAAGAACAGCAATATTTATACATTGTAGGTACATAGTATGTATATCAGTCTGTAACAAAAAATCTTTGAAATGATCTAAGATATAAACTCTAATTATATTTCATCTCTTAAAACTTAAGGACTAGTGGAAACTATAAAACTCAAGAGCCTAGAGCAAATGACTCTTTTTTTTATTTGTTTTCGACTGAAATTCAAACTCAAATATTTAGTCTTAGACTTTAATACTATTGAATTAATTGGCTCATTGATAAAATGACTCTTATTTTGATCGTACCAAAATCTAGTTGGTGGAAAGTGATTGCAAACCTCAAAGTGTGTTTGGTTTCAAATTTAAACACATTATTGAAGAAGTATTTAAATTTTGACATGGGGCTTATGATGAAAGTTAGTTATTGGAACTCCCTTCGGCTAATACTTAAAAATGGGCAACTCCTGACAATGAGTCAAAACTTAAATGGTCTGGTGTGGAGTGAGTATAAAGGTTAGTGTTTTATCCTTGTATTACACCTTTTCAATGGTAATGCCTAGTGTTCCTTTTATTCTCACGCCCCTTTTCCTATATCTCCAACACTGTAAGTTAAAACACTTAGTCTACAGACATTCATGGTTGACTTAAAAATTTTCCACAAAGTCGTCAGGCGTCGTCTATTAAAGATTTTGAATAGCAAAAAGTCTTAAATTCTAACTTTCACTTTGTTATGTACAACATAATAAACTATACAAGTTTGGTTTAGTAATATAATATTCTTCAATGTATACTTGTTTTAATCAATTAATTTTTATAATTGACAAAAAAGTGTTTAAATTAGATATTGTCTTTAATATTAACTATGTAAAATTACCAAAATACTTTTAAATATTCTTTTTTTTTTGTTCTCTCCTTATTTATGAGTTGATTCAGCAACCGAAGAAAGCTCACAAAGTACTGAGCCACCAAACAACTTGCATTTATATTAAAAAGCATAGATTAAAAGGACGTCTCGCTAGAATTTAAATCAGATCAGAATACTAAATGAAATAAAAAGAGCAGCTTATTAAATTATATATATTGATTATATATTTAGTGTAATTGAATAAGTCATACTTATGTATGTATATAAATAAATTTAAATATAATAAATACAAATTTATTAAGTTTTATATACATGAGCTTGTGTGTGCATAACATATTTTTGTATCTATGATTTAAAATACTAATTTTTTTGACATAATTATGACATTGGTGCTAACATGATGTGGGAGATAATACTTACTTGATGAAGAGCTCAAATACATTGCTGAAGAAAAATGGAGAGGATTACAACTTGCAATACCCAAGCCCCCAAAAGAGAGAGTATGAAATGTGTATATGTTTAGAGAGGAGGATTACACTCCTTTATATAGACAAAAAATAGGGTTTCATATGGATTAAAATATTATTTAATTCTGTCTCTCTTCAGTCAATATTGTGATAGGAAACTCACTGACTACATAACGGGTTGCAAGTTGGGGCCTCTACCCAACAGGCGTGTAAGTAATTAATCTGATCTATCACAGATTATTTATATTTAATCAAGTCCTAATCCATTATAAGTTTAGTGCTGGGCCAAGACTGTTTACTTAATTTAATTCTGTATTTGGTCTAATTTATTAATTAATGCTAATCCACTTAAATTAATTCAACAATCTCCCACTTGGATAGCATTAATCAATTATTAGGACAAATAACATAATAACAAAATTTTAGAAAATATTAAGTAATCAGTATATACTAAATATCAACAAAACTCATATGTGAAACATTAACACAAGATCATTGAATCCGATAGGGAAACAAATGATAGATACGTGATCATTGAATCCGATAGGGAAACAAATGATATATTTAACCATAAATAATGTTTCAACATCTGAACATAATAGAATACATAAATGGATTTTAACCATTCAAATATGTCAATATTACATCAAAAGTGTCTCTTAAAGACACAACTCAGACTCCCACTAGACCAAGGCATCATCAAAAGTTTTAACAAGACCCATATAAGTTACATGATTTCGAAATACTCCTACGGGTAGGCCTTTGGTCATTGGATCCGCAAGCATATGTTCACCAGGAATGTGAACCACATGAGTCTGAGATTCAGCAATCTTTTCTCTAACAAACAGCAGCTTAACATCAAAGTGTTTAGTACGACTGGAATTCCTGTGATTTTGAGATAAGCATACAGCAAATGAACTATCGCAGTAAATGGTTAGAGGTCGTGATATAGAATCAACAAGATGCATGCTAGATATCAGTTTCCTCAACCATATGGCCTGACAAGTGGACTCATAACAAGCGACATACTCTGCTTCCATATTTGAGGTAGCTGTGAGTGTCTGTTTGATACTCTTCCATGAAACAGCTCCTCCAAACATCATAAAGATGTATTCAGAAGTGGATTTACGATCATCCACACAAGATGCATAGTCTAAATCCGTGTACCCCACAATTTCAAATGGATCAGACTTTCTAAAGGTCAACATATGATGTTTTATACCTTGTAGGTATCTCATGACCTTTTTTGCAACTCTCCAATGATCCTTGCCAGGATCACTCAAGTATCTACCAAGCACATTGATGGCAAATGATATGTCCGGACGAGTGCATACTTAAGCATACATTAAGCTGCCAACAGCAGAAGCGTATGGAATACTGCTCATCTCAGTCCTCTCAACATCATTTTGAGGACATTGAGATTTAGAAAACCTTTCACCTTTCTGAATAGGTGCAGCACAAGGAGTACAAGAATGCATATTAAATCTTTTCAGTACTCAATCAATATAGGTTGCCTGAAACAAACCAAGAATGCCACGAGAACTATCACGATGGATTTGAATCCCAAGAACGAAGGAGGCCTCTCCAAGGTCTTTCATATCAAAGTGGCATGAGAGCATATGTTTTGTCTCATTCAAAAAACTCACAGAATTGCTGGCTAGAAGGATGTCATCAACATAGAGCACAAAAATGATAAAATTGCTCCCATCAAATTTTTGATAAATGCATTGATCTGAAGCATTTTTAATGAACCCAAGTGAGGTGACAACCTCATCAAACTTCAGATATCACTGCCTAGAAGCTTGTTTCAGCCCATAGATGGATCGATTCAATTTACACACTAAGTGTTCTTTCCCTGATTCGATAAAGCCATCGGGCTGAATCATATAAACTTCTTCAGACAAGCTTCCATTCAAAAACGCAGTTTTGACATCCATCTGGCCAAGTTCGAGATCAAATTGAGCAACAAGGGCCATAACGACTCTAAAGGCATCCTTTGTTGATATTAGTGAGAAGGTTTCTGTGTAATCAATACCTTCTCTCTGATTGTAGCCCTTGGCTACAAGTCTAACCTTATATCTTTCAATTTCACCAGTTGCCCCTCGTTTGGTCTTAAAGACCCATTTATAACCAACTGGTTTACACCCTTCTGGTAATTCAGCAAGTTCCCAAACATGGTTGCGATACATGGAGGCTATCTCATCAAACCAATCAGACGAATAAGGGCTTGACATTGCTTCCTTAAAAGAAACAGGATCTGTGTCATCAACAACATCTGATTCGTATTCCTACAAATAAACAATGTAATCATCGAAAATTGCTGGTCTACGCATTTTCTGAGACTGTCTCAACTGAATGACTGGTTCCTCAAAATTTTCTATAGGTAATTCCTCATTACCATCAACTGAGTTTTAAATAACTTTATTTTTATCAGATTGATCAACTACTGATATAGGTGACAAAATAGGCATGGGCAAAATGGTATTTTCTTCGCGCAGATCAATAGTCCTAGTTACTTGACTCCCATTATCCAAGTCATCCTCAAAATAAAATGCTCGATCAGATTCGATGACTCTGGTAGTGTGAGTAGGGCAATAGAATCTACAACCTCTTGATCCTGTACAGTACCCAATAAAGAATCCACTAATGGTTCTTGAATCAAGTTTCTTGAGTTGAGGATTATATGGTCTCAATTCCGCTTTACAGCCCCATACATGAAAGTGCCTTAAGCTGGGCTTCTTACCAGAGAATAATTCATAAGGTGTCTTTGGCACAACCTTACTTGGAACTTAATTGAGAATGTATGCCGCAATCTTCAAGCCATCACCCCAAAAAAAATTTGGTAAGGAAGAGTGACTGATCATACTCCTGACCATATCCATCAAAGTCCGGTTACGCTTTTCTGCAACTCCATTTTACTGAGGGGTGCCAGGCATTGTATACTGAGCCTCTATACCATGCTCTTATAGGAATAGAGCGAATGGCCCAAGATTTTGGCCTGCTTCAGTGTACCTTCCATAATATTCGCCTTCCCTGTCTGATCTGACACATTTGATAGTCCGACCAGTTTTCAACTCAACTGCCCTTTTGAAAGTTTTAAAAGCTTCCAATGATTCATATTTTTCATGCAATAGATCGACCCACCCATATCTAGAGTAGTCATCTGTGAAAGTGATATAGTATCTGAATCCACCCATAGTAGCAAGAGTAATGGGTCCACATATGTCAGTGTGAATTAGATCCAAAATGTTGTCACGCCTATTTGCCCCTTTAATTCTAGCTTTAGCAGGAAACTTTCCCTTGATACAATCAACACAGGTACCAAAATATGAGAAATCCAAATTATGTAGCAGACCCTGTTTTACCATCCTTTCTAATCTTTCTCTAGAGATGTGACCCAAACGTCGATGCCACAACATAGAAGAGTTCTCGTCTATTCTATGACGTTTGTGTCCGATAACAACATTAACAAGAGCATCAGTAGAATGATCATAACGAGCATTTAAATTTAAACAATACAAGCCATTCTGCAATAAAGCTGAACCAATAATAATTTATTTATAGAAAATGTCAATTTTTCCATTTCCTTGCAAAAGAGAATATCCATTTTGGTCCAACACAGAACTGAAAATTAAATTTCTTCTAGAAGAAGGAACGTAAACAACATTGTCTAAATTCAAAATATGTCCAGAAGGCAAATGTAAAGAAATAGCTCCTATGCATTCTACTGAAGCAGCACTTCCTTCAACTCCCAAAATGCTCTTTTCTCTTTCACTTGGCATTCTCCTGCTTCTGAATCCCTGTAAAGAATTTGCAACGTGAATAGTTGCACCAGAATCCAACCACCAATAGTCAAAAGATACCTCAAAACTATTGGTCTCAAAACATACTAGAGCTAGAGGAGTAAATACTAAATATGTACCTTCTTTTTCACGCTTATTTTTCAACTTATAAAATTCAGACATTTTGTGCCCAAGTTTCTTGCAATAGTGACGATCACCTTTAAAAGCTATCTTCTTAAAACTCTTATGCCCTTTGCCACCTTTCTTGAACCCAAACTTCTTATTATCAGCGCGATACTCTATTTTCTTTCCTTTCTAAATATCACCACCTGATTTACTCTCTAACCCATGGGAGAAATAATTAACAGATGGTGTGAAGGCATTTTCCTTCTTCAGTAACTCCTCTTCCTGAGTGACTATAGAAATTAGTTGATCAACTGACCACTCTCCTTCTTGAGAGTTATAGGTAGTTCTCAGAATTTCCTATTGAGATGGGAGAGATTCCAGAATTTGACAGACCAAATAACTCTCTCCTAAATCAATATTATAAGATTTTAGCTTGTTGAAACAGTTCACAAGTTTCATAATGTGTTCACGAACACCTGACACTCCATCATAACGAGTAGTGTCCAGTAGAGACAAGTAATAAGCCTTTTGGGTCTTGTCAAATTTCTTGAACTTCTCTCCAACAGCTTTCAAGAAATCAGCAACTATATTATTATCTGGAATACTTTGTCTGATAGTCTTATCCATAGTATATTTCATCACCATCAGACAAACTCTGTTGGAGTCATACTATTTCTCATGGTAAACTTTCTCAGCAGCAGTAGAGTCTACGGCAAGATCTGTCGGTCTTGCCTTCCTAAGAGCCAAATCTTTTTTAGCTAAAGCCAAATACATGTCCAGGGACTCCTTCCAGTCGTTATAATTAGTCTCATTAAGAGTTTTCACTGCCGATAGTTGCATGGGTACAGAAGCTGATGAAGCATAATTAGGAAATATTAATTATGTGTGTCCATCATAATTATAAAACAAAGTTTCCTCCAAAATTCAGCTTATGCAACTATATTCACAAGATTGTTTATCATAATCCCGCCGAAGGGTTCCGGATTACAATAAACCAAGAAAACTCATAGCATACCACAAATTTGACTCATAAAAGGGCTAATATAAGAATGTACTCAATATCTCCATACTGATAGGGTATAACAGATATTGAAACATTATCTATTTACTGCTAACAGATTCATGGTAAAATGGATCAATACAAAATATATTTTGACAATGTCACACCGATAGGCATATCCATTATCAAAAAATATATATTCATTTAAATTCTAAAAGAATTCAAATTATTTGATCCCATAAAGTTTTTGCACAATTATACTTACGATAGGCAAGTTTATAATTATACAAAAAAACATTATATTTGCAGTCATATAATAATCCATCATTGCATAATTTACAAAAACTCATCAATTTGATATAAGATATATTTAATCCACAAGATTTTGTATAATTATGCTCACGATAGGCAAGCTCATAATTATACAAAATAACAATATAACTTCTGGTATTTAATCAATATAATATTTCATATTCTACAAAATTACAACAATTTAATGCAAAATATATTGTTTTAATCTAAGATTAAGATTCAAAATTTATTGTATGACTAACACATGTTACCAGAGAGAGTACCCAACATATATATGTCAAAAAAATACAAAATAACATATACAAAATTTTTCGGGTCCAGAAGCCGAGAGTACAGTATCTAAAATACTGAATTACTTTCTGTATAATTAAAATAAAATATATAATGAAAATAAAAAAATTCCACAAATTATACATAAAATTATTAAATAAAAAATAAAAAAAAATTGGCAAAAACAATCAAAAATTTTCGTGCCCAAAACATGTTTCACGCGCCACACGCTCATAGGCACGCGCGTGGGCATTGCCAAGTGGGGTTATCTTTCTCACCCGGTTTTCTGAAACCGGGTTGTTTTGACCCGCGATCGACCCGACTCCCATTCTCCCGTTTTACTCCATTAGAAACCATGATTTTCATGTATGTTGGTCTAATAGTTACGATAAACTATAATCCCAAATCAATTTTCAGTTTCATGCAGTAAATATCGCAGATCGGGCCACGAAAATCTGAAACAATTCGCGCCATATAGATCTGCTTATTCGCTCGGTTTGGAGTAAATTCGAACCACAATTTTTATATATTATGTTCATGGTGATCATTCCAAGCATAATCCCTCTATCAATTTTGGATTTTATCGGACAAAATGAAAGATCCCAAATTGAGTTTAAATTCGCGAAAATAGGTTCAATTTCATGAAATTTTCCTGATTTCTTTGGCAATTGATGATACGGATCGTTAATCTAACATCAGACAAACTAAAATCCGAAACCAATTTGTTCAATATATGCTAAAAAACGCAGCCAACACAAATTTATGATTTTCTATCATACCATTCATCAAATCCTAACCTAGGCTCTGATACCAATTGCTAACATGATGTGGGAGATAATACTTACTTGATGAAAAGCTGAAATCCATTGCTGAAGAGAAATGGAGAGGACTACAACTTGTAATACCCAAGCCCCCAAAAGAGAGAGTATGAAATGTGTATATGTTTAGAGAGGAGGATTACACTCCTTTATATAGAAAAAAAATTAGAGTTTCATATGGATTAAAATATTATTTAATCCTGTCTCTCTTCAGTGAATATTGTGATAGGAAACTCACTGACTACATAACGGGCTGCAAGTTGGGGCTTCTACCCAACGGACGTGTAAGTAATTAATCTGACCTATCATATATTATTTACATTTAATCAGGTCCCAATCCATTATAAGTTTAGTGCTGGGCCAAGACTGATTACTTAATTTAATTCTGTATTTGGTCTAATTTATTAATTAATGCTAATCCACTTAAATTAATTCAACAATTGGTTCGTGGCATGAATGCTTTGTAGATCCAAAGAACATTGGTTTTCTGTTATATAGCAGAGCAAGGTAAGATCTCCTGTTAATTATCAACACTTTTCAGTCATCACCTCTAGATTACACTATTAGATTATACTTAGTGGCTTAAAAAATATTCACTTTAAAAATGACATGTTAAGAATAAATAAGGTGCTAGATTTATATATAAGCAATTACGTTTTTTATTTGTGTTGCATTATTACTACTATTAGGTCCATATCTGCTAAGTTATTGAGAATTTTAGAGACTTTTAACTCAATGTGATTAAAACATGCACTATATACCAAAATGCCAATTGTAGGTCCAAAGAACATTTTGTTTGAACGTTGAGCCAAACCCGTTGCCTGCAATATAGCTTAAAAAGTCCTCTTTTCGTCAGTTTTCTCAAAAGTCAAAAAATCTGAACAACAACATTAACTGCTCTTGGTGCCTGGACATTCCCAGCATAGGTGTAGGACCAACATTTGCAATTGTTTATAGATAGGAGATTTAATACTTAAACAAATATATCATACTTGTTATACAGTACATAGAAGAATGTTTATATAGGCTAATAAGAACAAACCACAGATGTTTTGGTGTACAGAACGAATCGTGTGAAAGAAATAAATTATTTGTTTGCAATATTAGATATATTTTAATTTTAATTTGTTAATAATTAGTCAATATCTTATTTTAACTTTAGAAATACACATGATCAAGCAATCATGCAATGATACAAATGATAAATTAGGATTCGATCGAATTGATACTCATGGATCGACAAAGTTCGATGATTGAGTGACCGAGCTCAATAGGCCATTTTACCTGGGGAGGAGTCTCAAATAGTAATGCACTCTATTGTTTAGAAACCTAACTGTCTTTGATCGAGCCAAGTAATTCAATATTTGACCAGATAACAGGACAGGAGTGGATAAAACCCGTTCTTTTATGTTCAAGTTCGGGTATAATAGTCATTTTCTTAAAAAAGTAAAACACCTAATAATTACATTTACAATTTTATTAAAGACAAACTATTTGTCGCGCGTATAGTCCCGTCTTATTATAATCTTCATTAAATATATATTTGTAAATAGTTGAAAAGCATCTTCACTTGAATTTGAAAAGCATGAAAGAATTAATCTTTTTTTTAATATCTTTATTGTTATCTTTTTATAAGTTACCATTTAATTTGAAATTAAAAGCCTAGTTTAAATAAAAATTAATTTAATAAGTGCATAATACTCACAATATGACTCAATTAACTGCAGCATTCTATTTCAAAATTTAACTGCAAAAAATTAAAATAATTCTTTCATTTCCTTTCATGTTTTTAAATTTTATGGAAAGTGAGTCTTAACTGCATTCTATGTCAAAATTTAATTATGCAATGTACATAATTCATGCATAATAAATAATTAATTCATCTTCTTACAGATTTTTAAATTTTATGCAAAATACATTTATTTTCTTGTTTTTCTAAGTTTTAAAATTAAATTATTTAGCAAATACTTACTCCCTAACCTATCCACTAAATATAAAAAAATTACATTAAAAACATCTACTATCTACAAGTATCTACTAATTAAAAAAATTTCATGAAATGAAAATAATGTCAAAAGCACTGTGCGGATGGATAAATTGTGCATATATATTGCAAATAGGACCTTGAAGGTCAAAAAGTTATGAATTAACATATTGTGGATATGGGAGAGACAGTTCAAGGAAGGGTACAAGGTCACAGGTGGAATTTCCAATGTGACTGTCTGACCTACAACATTCCTGATTATGATGATCCTTTTTTTCTTTTCTATTTTTGCATTTTATATGTAAATAAGAATTAATCAAACCAAGTTTGATATGTTCCCCATTTGGCAACTATAGTATCTAAGAAGCTCTCTCATTTAATAGGTTTTTTTTTTAAAATATACTCTCCTTATATGTCTACAATATTAAGTAGCTATCAAACTTTAAGATGATATTTAAGTAACGAGTTTTTCTCACTCAATAAATTGATCTTTTAAAATGTATTGTTCTTATAACTTACTTGTATCAAAGTCCCTACTTGCTTTGCAGCTGAGAGTATACGAGATGCGATGGTTAATATCATGAGCACGATGTAGGATTGCTCATAAAGTTTTAGTTTTGAAGCAAGTTGATAATATATGCAAGTTTAGAACCTATTTGACCGTGTTTTTTTTAAGAAATTAAAAAGCTGCTTATTCTTTTTAAAAAGCACTTTTTTTTATAAATATCCTATTTTGCTAAGAAAAAAAAAGCTCTTTTAAAGTTCAACAGAATCAATTTTTTAACTGACATGGATAATCGTTGATAGTATTGTTGGAGCTAGCTCTCTCGGCGTGGTGTCAATTTTTTTTTTATTTCTATTGTGTTCTATTTCATTTTAGTATTACAATTAGTGTATTGTCTGAAATTAAATATTCTTTTTTTTTACTCGCATTAAACACAATGGAAAAGTCATACATTGGCCCAAATTTTCTATTTTAAAAGTGTTTATCAAAAAATTGAATCCAAGTTTTTCCGTACGTTTTCGCTTATCTCGGCCTTTGATGCTTCCAACGGGCCTTGCCTCTTTGATCTACCGAAAGAAAAAAAAAAGTCTCTCAGTCCACTTCATAGGCCCTCTTCCTTTTTTAATTTTTTAATTACTTTCTCTCCAATTTCTTATTTTAGGTCTACAAGGCTTCTACTTATTTTTCTTATTGCTATGGGATTTTTTTTTACGCAAAATAGGAACAATATTTATATACTAGAGGTACCGGAAATAGAATTTTTTTTATAATTTTTTTACTTCTTTTAATATTTAGTCATATAATATATGCATATTTTATACCATATAAAAAGTTTTTTTAAATATTTCGCACATTAATATTTTTTTAAATAAAAATAAAAATTATTATTATTATTAGTATTAAAGGCAAGTCAGAGTCTTAGAAACTGGCAGAGTTAGGATTTCAACTTGTGATAATTTTTGTAACTTTACATTACATGTTTTTTTTCTCTGTCCAAAAAAAAACATTATATGTTTTTCTCTATCACTAGACCAACTTCTTTGAATTAATTAATAATATTATTATTAGATAGCACTTATTATATGCAATGGCAACCTTAGCAATGTTTGTCCTTTAGAAGGCCATCTATTGGCTAATTTATAAACTAAGATGACAAATTAGAGAAGGAATCGCCTATATTTCTCCCCTTCTACTACTTTCGGAAGATGGTACTTTAAGAGGGATCTTAATAAAGTAATATAGTAATTAAAATTTTGATCTTTTCTGGATTTAGTATAAACTAGGTGAACAGATCCTTTATTTTAATATTATACACCAACATTTATTTACATTTTACAAAAACATTAATATAATAAATTTAGTATCTCAGACATCAACGAGAAAATTATAGGCACTTTCAAATCCATACGTAGCTTTAGTCTTTAGTCTTATTCAAACCTCCAACTCTTACATGAGGCAACAATAAGAAGCTTACAATACGAAAATGCTCAAGAAAACATATTTAACCTTCTATAAGTTGTCTAAGGGTGATGGTGGCAAAATGGGGTGCTGAAGGTAATTTTGGCATCACAAGCTCATTAGATACTTGTTCCATGGTTGGACGAGATCGTGGATTTTTATTCAGGCAAGTAAATGCTAATTTTGCAATCAACATCACCTCCTCAACAATTGGTTTCTTCGGTTGAGCAAGTCGCTGGTCCAACACATCCTTCAATAGAAAATCATAAGTTGTTGGTGTCTCTGTCAAAGAAGCGATGAGCTCTCCTGGATGTATTCCCATTAAGATTTCCAAAGTCAGTACTCCAAAGCTGTAAACATCACATTTCTCATTTGCTTCCATAACGAAAGCAATCTCTGCAATATTTACATTAAATTCAATACGAGAGTAATGATATTGGGCATATAATGCAACAACAGAGGTTAGTAAAGTACCCAAAAAAAAAAGGGCCTAACCTGGAGCAGCATATCCAAAGGTTCCTACAAATGAGGTCATATTATTTGAGTCTGGCTTCAAAAACTTAGCTGTTCCAAAGTCAATCACTCGGGCTTCTTCATACTCTGAATCTAGAAGAACATTCTTGCTTGATATGTCACGATGAACTATAGGAAATGAGCACCCATGGTGCATATGAAACAAAGCATTAGCAACCCCTTTAACAATATTTACCCTCCTTTTCCAATCAAGTTCAGTGGCTTGTTTCTCATTCTTTAGTATGCTATCCAGGCTGCCCCCTTCCAAGAACTCATAAACCAAGAATGAAAACTCTGAATTTGAGCAAAAACCATATAACTTCACAATGTTACGATGCTTAATTTCTGTCAAGGCTTGAACCTCACTTGTAAATGCTTTTAGGTTGGAAACTTCCCCATCTGGCATTGAATGAAGCTTCTTAACAGCAACAAATTGACCTGAGCGCAGCTCAGCCTTGTAAACACTTCCTTGACCCCCTTTCCCAACGAGATATCTGTCATCGAAATACTTTGTGGCCTCAATGATATTTTCATACAGAATTTCTCTTTCAGAACTCCATTTAAAATAAAGATCCTGCGTTTGTGCCTCTTCCTCCTGTTTATCTGTTTTTCCTGCTTTTCTAGAAAGAATGCAAGAAACTCCAACTACTACTAACATTAGAGTGCCCAAAGTAAGGGACAATATCATTAGCTTGACTTTTTTGCTCTTACGACCATGTGGGTTATTTTTATTGCAAGGATCTAAGCCACTGACATTACCACACAAGCCTTTATTATTCCTCACTGCTTCAAATGTAATATCATGAAAGGCCGAATTGTTTGGAAGAGAGCCCACTAATTGGTTGTATGATATGTCAACAGAAGTCAATGCCAACAAGCCATTAAATCCAGATGGAATGGTGCCAGAGAGATTATTATGTGAAAGGTTCAATGTCTTCAAGGCTTTCAAGTCTCCAAGTGTTGCTGGTATTGTTCCATTCAACAAATTCTCACTAAGATCAAGCTCTGTAAGAAGTTGTAGTTGATCAAACTCAGAGGGAATGCTTTCCTCAAATTTATTTTTACTCAAATTCAAGAGCCATAACTTGTGAAATCCTCCTAGCTCTTTTGTGATTGAGCCACTAAAATGATTTGCTGCCAGCTCTAACTTTTCAAGTTGTTTCAATGATCCTATTTCTGTGGGAAGCGTGCCTGAAAGTTCATTGTGGCTTAAAGAGAGGATATTCAATGAGGTCAACTTCCATAATTCCTTTGGAATTTCTCCTGTTAGATGATTTGAAGAGAGGTTTAGTTCACCAAGTTTGGTTGCATTCCCCAGTTCTAGTGGTATACCACCAGAAAGATTGTTGTTAGAAATATCGAGAGTTGCCAGATTACCACATTTCCCCCACTTGGACGAAAGGTGGCCGTAAAATTTATTGCCACTCAGATTGATGTAGGTCAAATTCGGATATATACCAAAATCCTCAGTTATATTTCCAATCAACTGGTTATCATCAAGCCTGAGTCTACGAAGGCTGGAGCAATTCTTTAAGCTTCTTGGGATAGGACCAGTGAAATGGTTATGTGGAGAAGCACTAAATTTTTGTAATTTCCCACCTAGGCAAACCTGCTGAGGTAGATGACCAATGAAATCATTTTCACCTAGTTGCAAGTATTGCAAGTTTGTAAGGTTATCCAATTCGGGAGAAATGCTACCACTGAATTTGTTGGTAAGCAATTGTAGATCGATGAGCTCTGTCAAATTTCCCATGGTGGAAGGAACATGTCCAGAAAGATTGTTTTGAAAAAGGCCGAGTGTGTTCAATTTGACCAAGTATCCTATGGAGGCAGGAATGGAACCAGAGAGGCTATTTTCGGACAAGAACAATGTGGTGAGCTTTGTCAAGTTTCCTATGGTGGGTGGGATTGGACCAAAGAGTTTATTACGTTGTAATTGAATTGTTTCCATGGAATAGAGTTTCCCAAGCTCATTAGGAATGGGACCAGTGAGACGGTTGCCATATAGGAAAAGAAACTGCAACTTGGTCAAATTTCCAATTGCAGAAGGGACTCTGCCAGATATCAAATGGTTATCTGATAAATCAAGGTTCCTAAGATTGCTCAGCATTCCAATTTCTTGGGGAATAGAACCATTGAGTTGATTAAAGTCAAGGCTCAAATCTGTCAAATTCCTCAAGTTCCCAATTTCTTCAGGGATGGAACCAGTAAGAGAGTTATTTGACAGAATACATTTATAAACAGTGGACAAGTTACCAATTTGGTGGGGAATAGTCCCATGAAAGTAGTTGTGACTTACATCCAAAATTTGGAGGTTAGGGAACGATGAGAAGTTGAGATTGTGAAGTGTACCTTGTAGCCCAAGACTTGCAAGATTTATCTTGGAGACTGAGATGGACTCATCACATGAAATTCCCTTCCAGTTTTCGCAAGGACTAGTGCCATTCCAAGAAGATAAGGTAGGTTGGCTTTCTTTTCCAAGGCTTGCTTTCCACTTCAACAGATCATTTGCTTCATTATCTTCTGCGGCGGCAACTTGGGATGAAGAGAGCTTCACACAGACACAGAAGAATAAGCAGAGAATACGCCAAGATGCTTGAAGCTTAGTGGAATCACTTTGAGACCTTCCCACCATGGTTTTTGGTTTGGAATTTTTGAAACACAGATACATTCAATGAATGAATGGGTGACACTGAATGCTGGGTACTGGGTGCTTATGACAGACAACTTAAATGCACTTCTTATCTCCTCTTACAATTGTAATATTTATTGAAAGAGTGTGATATATAGGTGGAGGAAAAGAAAGAGAAGGGGTAGCAATAATAATTGAGAAAGGTAGATAGTGTAAAAGAAAGGGATGCTTGGCGCCTAGCATGTCAGCATCAAAGGCTAATTTGTGAATAGACAAGGATCACTGAACCCAAAAAAGAGAAACAAGCCAATATTATGATGGAGCTTTGCTATAATGAAACTTTGCAAATTTCAAAAATGGAAGCATACATCCCCGTAGATGGAAGCGCACATCACTTTAACTGTAGAGAACCTGATCTAATAATGCACTCAAATAACCTTATTCGTTGACTTAAAAATGGAGAATGACTTGGGCACGTTACATTTGTAAGAGGTAAAAAATTTACCTCTCGTTTAATGAATTTAAGTGGGTTTATTTAAATTATTTAATATATATATATATATATATATATATATATATATATATATATATATATATATAATTAAACCATAAACCCATATTTTCTTAATAAGTGCATATATAAAAAGTTATTCACTATTTTAGTACATGAAATTTAAACCTCTTACTATATTTAGATATGTGTATAAATAGTATAACTTGGTACGTTATGACAAATAATTTTGTAATTTTGTTTATTGTATAGTAAGGATATTCTCCAGTGAGAGGCATAGCAATCAAAACTTAGTCGCATCCGGGCAAATTTCAAGACACGCCTTCCACATTAATTTCGTGTTTTTAAAAACAAAAATCCTCTTAAATACTCTCTAAAGCTTAAATTTGAATAATCAAAATGGAGAGTGTAAATCCTTAACTAACCAATAGAACATATCTTTGGATTTAATAAATTTGTAATTTTCAATTATTTGGAGTCCAAGACACTTTTGTCCTTCCAAAAACCTTGATTTTCAAATTTTTCTTTTGTATTACAAGTGGAATAACTCCCTTATAACAAGTAAAAGAAAATGACTAGAAAGAGAGATATTGTGAATCACATAAATGTTTGGTACATGAAAATTTTAATTTTTTCAAGAACTTAGAAATATATTTTTAAGATGTTTAAGTATAATAAATGTGAAAATTTTAAAATTTCTGTGTTGTATATGATCTAAATAATATAAAAATAAATAAAATTTTGTATATATCTTATGTTCAATTATTTTATATATAAATTTTTAAGTGCATAAAAAAATTAGGATTTTCATATGACAAATATCAAATAG
The DNA here is from genome assembly GCA_037074535.1 of Gleditsia sinensis. Classification (NCBI taxonomy): domain Eukaryota; kingdom Viridiplantae; phylum Streptophyta; class Magnoliopsida; order Fabales; family Fabaceae; genus Gleditsia; species Gleditsia sinensis. The sequence continues at coordinate 17,293,348 of CM073470.1, forward strand.
AGCATCAGGGAGAAAGCTTCTTCTTTTTTTAAAAAAAAAATCATTTTGTAAGGATCTCATGACATATGGGAACGTTAGGAAGAGAGGAGCCAATAATACAATGACCCTTCTTAAGTCTTCTATGAATTATGCAGTGATGGATGTTCAGACAACCTTTTTATTTGGTTTAATTTGTACACACCATAATTAATTCATTTTTTCAATTTAATCAAAAGCAGATTATCCATGCGAAAAGAGTTGAAGATTCACAAAGAATTCCCCTTGAGCAATTAATGACTTGCAAAATTGATGAGTACAGAAGACATCAATTTTATTAATTTTTAAAAATATATATTAGTTTTAGATAATTTTTGTATCTCTGTACCAGGAAGCCAACATACCACGTGATAACCTCCATAATATTGAAATTGCATCATTAGTGATGTAATTCACTCTCTTTTGGTGACAGCAAATTAACAATCCTTTAATTTTAGGTCATTAACTACTCCCACGTTAAGACAAAACAAGCAGTAGATTAAGATGATGACTTTTAGGTCAACAATACAAATAAAGAGGAAGAAAAAAAACTCTCATGTAATGTGAATTAAACAATGTAGATTTTGTGAATAACAATTTTCAAATTCCACTGACTTCTTTTTTTTCATTTCTTTTTTACATTCTTTCATTTAAGTATAAAAATACATTATATCATACGCATATACTTATAATATTTGAAGATCAATAATAATTAAGTTTAATTACTAAATTCTATTTTTTTTAATACATAAATTTTAATTTAAAAAATTGAAAAGAAATTAATTTTGTACTATATATAGAATTTTTTTTTGCGTTTTTGATTTGTTTAATTAAACAATATAACCTTTTTATTGATCACTCCTTGACATATTTATTTCTTGTCAGTCCACTCTCAATAAAAATATCAATTAATATGATTTAACTTGTATAAAAAAATATATTACAAAAATTTATCTTACTAGGTGGAAGAGTTTTATTATAGATATTATAGAGAAACTATCCCCTTTTGAACACGAGAAGAATTACAACTTTTAATTTTTTATATAATGACTTTTACTAAAATTCAAATCTTTAATATCTTTCTAAAATATAAAATTACGATATCAAATCTATTAGACTATAATTTAAATTTTTTTTATTCATTTTTTAAAAAAGAAAGTGACTAGTATTGAAAATTTCATAACTGGAATTGGATTACTCTCAAATAATTAAACGAAAACAAAATCTTTACATATTTTATTTCATTCATTGTGCGTCTCTATCCCCTTTCTTGTCTGTCTCTTTTATCAATTATAGTCTTCTTAGAGTCTTCTTAGACAATAATGTTATTTGATTGATGGGACTAAATGTGGGGCAAATCACTGATTTTCGTACAAAAATAATTGGGGAGTCAGCATAATAAGTTAAGAATATTTTGAGATTCTCAAAATAAAATTTTATAAGGAAAACTACTTCCATGATTTATTAGACGTGCAGCAGATAAATTAAAGAAAATTTTATTTTTTAATGGACATTTAATTTAATTTTTTATAAATTAAAATTTTAAAATATAAAAGCATTGATAATATTATTTTTAAATTAAATTAATATATTTTATGTCAAATTTAATTTACCATTAATATTTCAATTTTTTATATATGAATTAATATGTATTTAATAGTGACTTAAATTTTATATAGTATTAAAAAATATTTAATTTTTTTATCAAATTAATTTTATTTACTGATTTCACATGAATGCTAAATTTGTGTTAAATAAATATTAATTTATAAATTAAATTAGATAAAAGTGATTAAAAATTTTAATATTAATAATAAATTAAGTTTAATATCAACTTTTAAACAGTTAATTAATCAAAAAGTAACATTTTAGTACTTTTATCGTTAAAAAAATTAATTTATGAAAAAATTAAATTAAAAATTGACTTCTCAAATATGAAAAAATGATTTTTCTCCAAAATATATGATTGTCTGCGGTTGTTATACTCGTCATTACGTCAACACGGGCAGATGAAGTGGTAAATCAGTCGTAAGTGTATGCCCACTTCGCCCATGACCTTCCAAAGTCATGCCCTCTGCGTCTGCATGCAGGCCCTTCTCAAGTGATCTTTGACACTTTAGTTAAGGATAGGTTTAAGAAAAAAAAAATCTTAAAAAATAATTGCAGCTCCTACGTACTATTGGCCCTTGCGCCTAACAACCCACTCTCATTCTGTGATCTCTAAAAAAAAAAAAAGAATGTTTTCTTTGGAATGCTCAATGATTGAGCGATTAGCAAAGTCTTTCTTTATGGTCATCTTCTTTCGTCAGCAGGCAGCTTTTGTAAAAGATTACAAGTTGGGCATATATTCGTTTTAAAAAAGGGAAAAGTGATCGAGGAAAAAAAAAGTTGAAGAAAATTGTCATCCCCAAGCCATCTTAGTCAGTGGGTCGGTGAATATTTTAATCGAGGATTCGCAGCATCCTACAACTATTCTTAATTAGTCAATTATATTGTATTTGTATTGGATTATTGTAAAAATTTAAATTTAATCACGTTAACTTTTAAATTTTTTTAATATCATATAAATAGTTATCAATTTAAATTTTAAGTAAAAAAATTTCATCTATAATAGAATTGTGAATTTTAAAACAAGTTAACTGAATCTTTTTAACATTGTCAATACAGAGAAAATGAAAAATATTTAGAAATTTCTTGATTAAAAAGGTAAACTTGTCTTTTTTTTAAAAATAGAGAGTGTGGATATAATTTAACTAAACTTTAAAAGAAATAAATATAATTTTTTTTTTAATTTTTTTTTTTATAATTTCTAAAAGTTTCTTATAATAGTAGAGCATCATTTTCCGGATAAGGTGGGCCAATGTGCTTGGATTATTGCCTTCCTTCTTTTTCTTCTTCTTTTGTTTCTTTCCTCCTCCGCCATTGGATTTCCTTTATCACAAAAGAGCACGGCACATGCACTCGGGCCCGTAAGAGTCTTACTTTGAGGAGAAAACGAAAAAACAAAAAGAACACTTTCTGGTGCCTCTTCAAGCATGTTGCTGTCTCATAAAATTCAAATTTTTTTTTTAATGTTTTCGATAATTTTGGAACCAAATTTTAGAATGAAAATATATAAATAAATATCATGAGCACTGTTATAGAAACATAAAAGTTTTCTTAAATACACATAACCAAGATTAATTAAAAACCAATAAAAAAGTTTGAAGTATAGCAGTTTATATTTTGATGAGTTAAGTTAATAATTTCATGTTTATATAAAATACAATATACAAGATGATAATTTATATAAAAAAATGATAATAAAATATTTACTATTTTTTTAACATAATTAATTCATTGTTATTTACTATTTATGTACATTTTTAAAATAAAAAATTATGTAATAAAAATATTAATTAAAAAAGTAATATTTTATTTTTATTTTTAAAAAAATTGTGTATATTTTTTTAATAAAGTGGAGGACAGTGTAATAAAATATTAATAAAAAAATATTTTATTTTTATTTTTAAAAAATTTAATATATTTTTAGTAATAAAAAATAATGTAAGAAAATTATTAATAAAAAAATAATTCACTCAATTATTTATAATAATGTTTTTTCGACTTCAATAACATTTCCTTCCGTATAGTCACACTAAATGTTTGATCGATAGTAATAAAAGTGGAGAAAACAATAAATCAACAGACGTTGAAAACATTTTCGTGGTCACTAAAACTAAGGATCCTTATCGAATGGAGGCAAGATGACCTTTATCCATTGTCCTTAGCAACCCTCGTGCATTGAAGCCTTGAACTCTTGAAGTGAGCCTTAAAAAAAAGAATTTTTACTTTTTATTTTTATTAAAAACAGAAAACAACTATAAAAATATATTTAGTTAAGGATTTTTATTTTTATTTTTATTTTTTAAAAATATTTTAAAATTTTTAATTCTACAACGAATTCTAGTAGTAATATTTTTATAATTATTTTGAAGTTGTGTTAAATGAATATCAATTTATATAGACAAAAAAATTTAATATTATTAATAATAAATTAAGTTTAATATCAACTTTAAAACAATTAATTAATTAAAATGTAAAGTATTTTTATTGTTAAAAATTTAATTTATGAAAAAAAAACTAAATTAAAAGTTGAATTCTCAAACATGAAAAAAAAATTATTTCCCTCCAAAATATATGATTATCAGTGATTGTTGTACTCGTCATTTTGTCAACATTTGTAGATGAAGTGGTACGTCTGCTGTAATTAAGCGTATTCCCACTTCGCCCATCGCCTTCCAAAGTCATTCCCTCCGCGTCTGCATGCAGGCCATTCTCTAGTGATCTGAGACACATTAATCAAGGATGGGTTTAGAAAAAAATTATTTAAAAAAAATGAACGAATGCATTATCATCCCACATAAAGTTCTCTAAATACCGACCAAATAGATCAAAAATTGACGTGGGTGGATATACCATATGCATTCAGATTACTTTAGTACATATATGACCACCTTTGTAATTTATAGACAGCATGCTCGAATTTATGCATATATAATAGAACAGTTCCTTGGAACTTTTTATCTTAAGAATCCCAAAAATATACTTATTCAAACGTTTGTTAGATAAATGTTAACAAATGATAAAAAAAAATTAAAAATAAATAAAAAATTTAAATAAGTGCATTTCATTATGTCTCGTCCATTTTTGTTTTATTTTACCGTTACATCCATCACTTGATGTGCACCCTTTTGGTACTATCAATCAAATAACGTTATTGATACCCAATAAATTACTTGGTTTCGTGGTACGTGCGATTAATTGGTTTTTAAGATTAAAAATTTAACTTCATATTTTAATAAGAACTAAATAAAAAGAAAATTGTTAACTACACAGAATGCAACATGTGAGTGAAGTAGAATACAATTATTGTTAATACTCATGACTAACTTTCTTCATTTTTTTTCTCCAACTTTTTCTAATTTTTTTTATCACTTTTTGTTTTTTAAATGTTTTTTTAAATGAATATACCCATGTTCTAATCGCCAAGAAAAGCAACCTCTTGACGAAAGAAAATGACTAGAAAGAGAGATTTTGTGAATCACACAAATGTTTGGTACATGAAAATTTTAATTTTTTCAAGAACTTAGAAATATATTTGTAAGATGTTTAAGTATAATAAATGTGAAAATTTTAAAATTTCTGTGTTGTATATGATCTAAATAATATAAAAATAAATAAAATTTTGTATATATCTTATGTTCAAATATTTTATATATAAATTTTTAAGTGCATACAAAATTAGGATTTTCATATGACAAATATCAAATAGAGCATCAGGGAGAAAGCAGCTTCTTCTTTTTCCTTTTTTAAATCATTTTGTAAGGATCTCATAACATATGGGAAAGTTAGGAAGAGAGGAGCCAATAATACAATGACCCTGCTTAAGTCTTTTATGAATTATGCGGTGATGGATGTTCAGACAACTTGCTTATTTGGTTTAATTTGCACACACCATAATTAATTCATAGTTAGGAAGAGAAAAGAGTTGAAGATTCACAAAGAATTCCCCTATTTGGATAATTTTTGTATCTCTGTCCCAGAAAGCCAACATACCACGTGATAACCTCCATAATAGTGAAATTGCATCACTAGTGATGTAATTCACTCTCTTTTGGTCACAGCAAATTAACAATCCTTTAATTTTAGGTTATCAACTACTCCCACGTTAAGACAAAACAAGCAGTTGATTAAGATGATGACTTTTAGGTCAACAATACAAATAAAGAGGAAGAAAAAAAACTCTCATGTAATGTGAATTATACAATCTAGATTTTGCGAATAACATTTTTCAAATTCCACTGACTTCTTCTTCTTCTTTTTTTCATTTCTTTTTTACATTCATTCGTTTAAGTATAAAAAAATATTATATCAGACACATAGACTTATAATATTTGAAGCTCAATCCTAATTAAGTTCAATTACTAAATTCTATTTGTTTAATACATAAATTTTAATTTAAAAACTGAAAAGAAAAATTAATTTTGTGCTATATATAAAAAAATTGCATTTTTTATTTGTTCAATTAATTACAATATAACCTTTTTATTGATCACTTCTTGAGATATTTATTTTGTGTCAGTCCACTCTTAATAAAAATATCAATTAATTTGATTTAAATTATATAAAAAAATATATTACAAAAATTTATCTTATTAGGTGGAAGAATTTTATTATAGAGAAACTATCCCCTTTTGAACACGAGAAGAATTACAACTTTTAATTTTTTATATAATGACATTTACTAAAATTTAAATCTTTAATATCTTTCTAAAATATAAAATTACGATATCAAATAGATCCATAAGTATCAAATTTATTAGACTATAATTTAAATATATTTTTTATTTTTTTTTAAAACAAAAAAGAAAGTAACTAGTATTGAAAATTGCATAACTGGAATTGGATTACTCTCAAATAACTCAAACGAAAACAAAATCTTTACATATTTTATTTCATTCATTGTGCGTCTCTATCCCCTTTCTTGTCTGTCTCTTTTATCAATTTTTAGTCTTCTGTCAATAATGTTATTTGATTGATGGGACTAAATGTGGGGCACATCACTGTTTGTCGTACAAAATAATTGGAGAGACATAATATAAGTTAAGAATATTTTGAGATTCTCAAAATAAAATTTTATAAGGAAAACTACTTCCACGGTTTATTAGACGCCCAGTGGGGATAAATTAGAGAAGAAAATTTTATTTTTTAATGGACATTTAATTTATTTTTTTATAAATTAATTTTTTTTATATAAAAGTATTGATAATATTATTTTGTAATTAAATTAATATAATTTTATGTCAAATTTAATTTACGATTAATATTTCTATTTTTTTATGTATGAATGAATATTTATTTAAAAGTGTCTTAAAATTTATCTAGTATTCAAAAATATTTTAAATTTTTATCAGATTGATTTTATTTTAAATTTTTTTTCTAATGTCACGTAAATGTTAAATTTATGTTAAATAAATATTAATTTATAAATTAAATTAGATAAAAGAGATTAAAAATTTTAATATTAATAATAAATTAAGTTTAATATCAATTTTTAAACAGTTAATTAATCCAAAAGTAACATTTTAGTATTTTCATCGTTAAAAATTTTAATTTATAAAAAAAATTAAAAGTTGACTTCTCAAATAAAAAAAATGATTTTTCTCCAAAATATATGATTATCTGCTGTTGTTATACTCGTCATTACGTCAACACGGGCAGATGAAGTGGTAAATCAGTCGTAAGTGTATGCCCACTTCGCCCATGACCTTCCAAAGTCATGCCCTCTGCGTCTGCATGCAGGCCCTTCTCAAGTGATCTTTGATACTTTAGTTAAGGATAGGTTTAAGAAAAAAAAAAATCTTAAAAAATAATTGCAGCTCCTACGTACTATTGGCCCTTGCGCCTAACAACCCACTCTCATTCTGTTTTATTTTGAATTGCTTGGATGTTTTAATAATCTAATTATAACACTATAAATATTTTAAATGTAAATTTTTTTTATAAATTATAAACAAAAATACTTATTTATCCAAACACAATCTTTAATAAGTGTTTATTAATGTCTATTTCAATAATTTTCATAATTATAAATACTTATATATTATTTATCCAAACACTTTAAAAAGAGTTTATAAATTTTAAAAGCACTTTTATCAATTATGTATCTAAACGCTAAATAGTTTAATTTAAAAGGAGCTTATGACATAAAAACTTTTCACATAAGTTCTTTTTTAATAAATCCTTAAATAAGTTATTTATCCAAACGGGCCTAAAGATTATGGAGGTAGTTTTCTTTAAAAAAAATGTATCTTAAGAACTCAAAACAGTCTTAAGTTATTATTATCTCTCCAATTATTTTTGATGTGCCCAACTTTTACTGCTATCAATCAAATCAAATAACATTACTATGACTGTACAGAGGGAAATGTGATTGTAGTCAAAATAACATTTGGCTTTATTTGAATTTCACAAATTGATGTCTGGCTTCTTTCATCTTTAGAGTTATATCTCTTAGATCGCATGTCGGGTTAGGTGGGCAAGGGTTTGTGGTTTTGTTTCAATTCCTGTTCTTATCATTTGGCACTATTTAGCTTCCTATTATCAAAGTAGCAAAGCTCCTTCGTGCTTTTCTATATAGTAGTTAGTCTTTAGGGGTCAATTGTGCCTGTGAGACAGTAAATTCACAAATTATTGCCTAGGAATATAGACTTGTAACGGACATTGACTTAGATATTATGCACAATGATATCCAAAAACAAAAACAAAACAACAAAAAGGACTTGAAACAGACAGACTTATATATATAATTAATTTACATATACTCGAAGAACATGAAGGTCGTTTTCCTTACTACCTTTTATTTTAAGAATCTCAAAATATTCTTAAGTTAATATTCTCCCTCTCCAATTATTTTTGGATGACAAACAGTGATATGCCCCACTTTTACTACCATCAATCGGATAACATTACAAGGACTGCTTAAAATAATTGAGGAATTTTTTTATTTTATTAATACTTTGATTATATATTTTTTTATTATATATATATATATATATTAATAAAAATAAAAATAAAATAATTTTTCTCCCATAATTAATTTTTTTTATTACAATACCGTCTCTTCTATTAAAAAATTATACATCGACTTATTTTAAAAATAATAGTAACATATTTTTCTCTTGTTCTCTTAATGTGTTTATTCCACAAATTTTTCTTCTATAACAAAAAATGTACATAAACAGGAAACACTGACCAATTAATTATTTAATGAAAATAGTAAAAAATTGTATTATAATTTTCTAAAAATTATCATCTAATTATTTGTATATGTATAAACTTGAAATTATTATTTTTTATCAAAGATTATTAACTTGCCTCATCAAACTATAAACTATACTTCAAATTGTTTTAAAAAATTAATTAGAATTTAATTTTTTCATTCATTTTAACTATCCATATCTAAGAAAAATTTTATGCTTATATAACAATATTCATCATATTTATTTATTTTCATTCTAAAATTCGGCTCTAAAATTGTCGAAAACATTAAAAAAATTTGAATTTTATGAGATAGCAATATGCTTGTGCATGTGCATGTACTTTTTTTCCCCCTCAAAGTAAGATGTCTTACGGATCCTAGTGCATGTGCTTCTGCTCTTTTGCGGCAAGGAAATCCCAATGCTGGAAAAGAATAAAAGGGGGGGGGGGGGAGGAAGCCAATTCTCCAATCACATTGCGCCACTCTATACGGAAAAAGATGATATAAAAAGAAAATTTAAAAAGAAATTACATTAATATCTTTTAAAATTTGATTAAATTATACTTGACTTCTTCCTTATTTTAAAAATACAACTTTATCGTACTAATAAAAAAGTTTCTAAATATTTCTCTTTTCCCCTATATTTACAATTTTAAAAAGATTCATTTAATTTGTTAAAAAAATTCAGAATTCTACTATATCCAATGAAAAAAATTTCTAATAATACTTTTTGCTTAAAATTTAAATTGATAAATATCAATATAATTTGAGATTTATTCAAGAACTTATTGCTATGTGATTCCTTATCCTATAAGAAAAAGAAAATTACTTATGCAACGAAAATGTTTTTAACATTTGTAGTTTACTTTAATTAATATAAATTTATATTTTGTCTATTAATTCCATTTTTTGAAAGGATTTTTATAAATTCAAACTAGCACATCGACTGTTAAAGAAATTTTTTTTTATTGTTGCAAGTAACTTTTCAGGAAATAAAAAACTTACCTCTGAGGGTAGTAGAGGCAAAATGATCTTTTGAGCTTGAAAAAATGACTCGAGGTAGTATGTATAATTTGATTTTAAAATTTAGGAAGCGTATTGTCATTTTAAAATAAGAAAAAGTTAAGTGTAAATTAACTAAATTTTTTTAAAAAAATTATAAAAAGGAGGTAATGAAAATTTGCTATTAAAATAAGTGTTTTAAGCTGTAACATATACTGAGATATATTGATTTTTATTAATTTTAGTTAATTTTTTAGTACACGTCCACGTGCTTGTATAGTTAAAAAAAAAAAAAAAAATAGTTCCCCTTGTTCCCTAAAAATATTTAAATAATATTTTTTTTAAATCTTTGTATATTGTTTGACAATATCATTTGAATTTACAAAATATAAGAGTAAAATTGAATAAATTGGTATACTAGTTGAATATGGCTGTAAAATTGTTATTTTCTTTACAAAAATATTCTCACAACTATAGAAAACTTGAATTCCCAATCCTCTAAGTAGGAATGTTTTTGGGGTAATCTACCTCAAAAAATCATTCATTATAGTGAGTCCTTGTCTTCTTTTTCTTCCCTCCCCCCCCCCCCCACCCTTCTCTCTTCTCTTCTTCTCTTTCTACATTGTTTCAATGTGAATTTCTTCTGCTCCTTCTTGCTTTCTCTATTTACTTTCCTCTCTTTCTTTATTTCTACATTGTTTAAATGTGAATTTCTACTTTGTTTAAAATTATTAAAATAAAATTCAATTGCAAATCTAACTGAGGCTAACACCACCACCATATCACAACCATATTTCCTTGACCTACTATGCCATCGAACCCACCATATATTATAATTACCAGGATTTCTGTACATAGGACATGGACAATCCTGTTTCTTTTTTTCATGTTATTGATAATCTTTTGGGGGTGCTGTCGTTTTTCTTGAATATTGGTGGTTGGCCTGAATCCAAGAGCTTCAACGACAAAGGATACGGCCCCCATCCCATCAAAGTGGCCAGGTCGTCGTGGCCGTGACCAATGCCAGCTTTACAATTTGCCAGGCTGCAGTAAAACTCTCTGCAACGGGTCTTTTCCTTTGCATTATTCATATCCATTTTCGTGGCAAACTTAACACACCGACATTTTCTTACCTTCTACCAAGCATGCGTCCCTAAAAGTCGTCAAAACATACCAATTGATATGTTTATGGGCTTCCTAAAATGAATATTGATTTTGAAATTTTTTTAATTAATTTTTTACATCATTCGGCAAATGCAAGAATTGCAGCTTAAATTTTTTACTAAGAAAAGTAGAATAACCCATTTATATGTTTATGGACTTCATAAAATGAATATTTGTTTTTTTTCTTATATAAAATGGAGAATGTTGCATATTAATAGCTAGGATATACCTCCGTAAAGCTGTGAACATTATTAGTTAAGAACTAATTGAAGTACAGCATCATTATTAGCTAAAATCAAGATACTTGCTTAAATTTTCAAATGTAATACCCTCTTAAATTTTTATACCATTATTTGTTGTTAGATTTGATTTAAATTTTATATATATAAAAAAAAGAATTCTTTAATATTTGTTGACTAAGAATAGTTGCATTATCTGTCCACGATTAAGAAGAACTATTTTTCTATGAGGATGGAGATTGAAGTAATTTTTTTTACCAACACAAGGATGTGGACATGGATTATAATTTTTTTTATTGAAAATACTATAATATTTTCAATTTATTTAATTATTTTAATATGTATATATTTATATTAATAATTATATATTTATAAATTATATATATATATATATATATATATATATATATATATAATTTCATATGCAAAATAAAAGCAAAACACATAGCTTTTGATAAAAAAAAAAGTAGGAAACGAATTCAATTTTACTTAAGAAAATGATTTAAATTACTCATGGAACTAATAATTAAAATTTTTTTAAAAAAATTAATTTGATTAAAAAATAATTTTTTTTTTAGTGTCATGTGGATGTTAAGTTAATATATATTAAATGAATGTCAATTCATATGCAAAGTCATATTATGGTTAAAAAATTAAAATTTTCGTAGTAAGTCAAATTTAATATCAAATTTTATATGTTAAACTAAAAGATAATATTGTAAATATTTTTATTTTTGAGAAATTAAATTAAAAAATTTGAATTTATAAGAAACTGAATTAAAAGTCTATCTATCTATAAGATGAAAATACAGTTATTTTTATTTAATTTATTTACTGCACGTCTAATTTATATAAAATAAAAGAACATGGAGGTCGTTTTCTTTAAAAAAATTTATCGTAAGAAACTCAAAATAGTATTAATTTATTATTATCTCTCCAATTATTTTTGATGTGGCCAAGTTTTACTACTATCAATGAAATAACATTACTACGACTATACAGAGGGAAATGTGATTGAAGTCAAAATAACATTTGGCTTTATTTGAATTTCACAAATTGATGTCTGGCTTCTTTCATCTTTAGAGTTATATCATTTGGCTTTATCTTAGATCGCATGTCGGGTTAGGTGAGCAAGGGATTGTGGTTTTGTTTCAATTCTTGTTCGTATCATTTGGCATTATTTGAATTTCAAAAATAATAAAACTTTGATTTTGAAAATCGTACAACTTAAAATAATATTTGTATTTTCAACGTCATGTTGTATACAATAAAAAGATTATGTGAGTCTATTAGATAGAGCCTGTTTGGAATGGCTGTTTTCTATTTTCATTTTGATTTACATTGAAAATAGAAAAAAGTTATAAAAAATATTTGGTTAATTTTTTTTATTTTTAAGAAATATTTTTTGAATTTTTGAAAATTTTAAAAACGTTAAAAAGATATTTTTAAAATTTTTAATATTATAGCATGCTATAATAGTGGAAATTTTGTAATTATTTTGAACTCATTACAACATGTATTAATAGTATTTTACATATTGTCCATATAATTAAAAAATAAAATAAAAAATAAAGTGAAAAAATAATTATATAATTAAAAAATAATAAAAATAAAAATACAAACTAAACGTATTTTTAAAAAAATAAAAAATAAAAAATATTTTTAAGATATGAAGATAAAAAAGTATTTTCATAGACCAAACACATTCTAAACATCTCAAATCTTGATATCATAAAATCAGTTGCTCCATAAAGATAAAGGGGATGGATTTAAGTTGGCATTTGATAATCAGCAAAGATAAAATCAAGCCACAGAGTATTAGCTTGTACTATTTTATGAAAATTAAGTAAAAAAAAACTAAAAATAACGTAATTTAGAAATCAAATCCTAAGAATAAATATATTAAACTTTATTAATTAATTAATATATACACACACTATTTAGCTTCCTATTATCAAAATAGCAAAGCTCCTTCGAGCTTTTCGATATAGTAGTTAGTCTTTAGGGCTCAATTGTACCTGTGAGACAATGAATTCACAAATTAATGCCTATGAGCGACTTGTGCACATGCTTAGGAATATAGACTTGGAACGGACATTGACTTAGATGCACAATGACCTCCAAAAAGAAAAAACAAAAACAAAAACAAAAACAAAACAAAACAAAAGGACTTGAAACAGACAGATTTATATATATAATTTACATATACTCAAAGAACATGAAGTAGTTTTCCTTAATACTTTTTATTTTAAGAATCTTAAAATATTCATAAGTTAATATTCTCTCTCTCCAATTATTTTTGGATGACAAACAGTGATGTGCCCACTTTTACTACCATCAATCAAAGAACATTACAATGACTGCATAAAATAATTGAGGAATTTTTTAATTTTATTAATTCTTTGATTATATATTTTTTTAAAATAATTTTTCTCCCATAATTAATTTTTTTAATACAATACCGGCTCTTCTATTAAAAAACTATACATCAACTTATTTTAAAAATAAGAGTAATATATTTTTCTCTTGTTCTATTAATGTTTTTATTCCACAAATTTTTCTTCTATAACAAAAAATGTACACAAACAGGAAACAATGACCAATTAATTATTTAATAAAAATAGTAAAAAATTGTATTATAATTTTCTAAAAATTATCATCTAATTATTTGTATATTTATAAAATTGAAATTATTTTTTTTATCAAAGATTATTAACTTACCTCATCAAACCATAAACTATACTTCAAATTGTTTAAAAAAATTAATTAGAACAAATTTTTTTATTAATTTTAACTATACATATCTGATACGTATGAATTATATGTTCGTTTAAGTTCAAATGTACACTATCATTGTCAAGTGATAAAATTTCAAAATATGAGTATTGTTCTCTGGAGGATTGTAATTATTAGTAACTATCTTATCTTAATTTCAACTTTAACTGAATATCCGAAGTCTTGATTTTACGATGAATATGAAAATAAAAGACAAATAATAAATATAGCAATAAGTGAATAATATACGGACAAATTTACTGAAACAAAGCTCTAGGATTTCTGAATTCACCTTAATTAATTCTCCTTGCATTTCCAATCTTTTTAACCTAAAAATTATAATCTAATTGACAGTCGAGATACCTTAAACATTCTACTAACCTCTCTCAAGGTCTAACAAAAACACTTTTCGAATGCTAATTCACTATATCATCATGTAAATTATAACAAGTAAAGATTTATTAAGTTTTATGACTTTAAATTAAAACTACACAGACCATGCAAGTATATCTCTATCTTACATGCAATCTATGGTTTATACACAATGAACTAAACACATAAATCTCCTCTCGGTCTCATTATGATTAACCTTTCATCTAATTAGTAGCCAATTAATTAGAAGCATTAAGCATAGTGTAGAAACTCAATTTTAAAAAATAATTCATGCATTCAAAAAATTGAAAATATAAGAGTTCATAATTAGGTTACATTGTAGCCCTAAAAAATAGAATTAGTTCATGCTCAAATATGAAATCAACTCAAAGTAAAAAAGAAACATTTAAGAATAACAAAAAGAAATAAAAGAGAGTTGGTAATAGAATTAAAACTCTGACCTTCGTCTTCTAGTTATGATATTTTTTCCTTTTCTTCTATCTCTCCACCAGTATCTAATTTCGTAGCCTAGGATCTTTTTTAAAGAGCTTTTTGGACCCATTGGATTGCTACAATTTAAATTTAAAATTAGGAGATTTCTTTTTTTTACTCAAAGTAAAAAAGAAACATTTAAGAATAACAAAAAGAAATAAAAGAGAGTTGGTAATAGAATTAAAACTCTGACCTTCGTCTTCTAGTTATGATATTTTTTCCTTTTCTTCTATCTCTCCACCAGTATCTAATTTCGTAGCCTAGGATCTTTTTTAAAGAGCTTTTTGGACCCATTGGATTGCTACAATTTAAATTTAAAATTAGGAGATTTCTTTTTTTTTTTTGCCATTGCGACCCTATGATGTTGAGGTCGTGACGCAATGCATCTTCACGGGCTAGCATTGTGACGCTAAATCACAAAATACTCATAAAATAAAAGTTGTAAATCTTTTTTTTTAACTTTCCATAACTACTTAAATCGCCTTAATCGGAGTTGTTATGAGGAATTTATGTACAAATTAGTGAAGCAACATCAAAGCTATAAAAAATCTAGAATCCTTGATCTTTTTTCTCCAATTTTCTCTCAATTTTTCATCTTCTTTCTAACTATAAAATAAAACACAATCACACATAAATCTAATATAAATTACTCAAAAACTCACAAAATTCTAAGTTAAATATAATTAATTTATGAGTGTAAAACTCACTCATCAAATACTCTCAAACTTAAATTTTTGCTTGTCCTCAAGCAAAACTATAAAACTAGTGACAATTAAAAATTATACATTGAGTGCTAAGTTGTTTTGACTTACTAAATTTTTGCCGTAGAAATTTAAAGAATCTGTAGCTCAAGAAAAATTTCAAAAAAAAATAATAATGTATAAACTCAACTTAAATGAAATTTATATTTCACCTTTTTGAATCTTGAGTATGTGTGTGAATAATCCTGTGACACTTAATTTCTTGCTCTCAGATGAATTTATGTAACTCAATACTTTAAGGGCAAATCTCTAGATAATTAAAGTTTTAAGAGTTTCATAAATTTATTTTTCATGCTATTCTCCATTAATATAGACTAACACCACATTTAGAATCAATAGAGCTGCTAATGTGGCTTAGGTTCAAGGTAGAATAAAGGATATTAGACTAAACTTAAATCACCGAAATACAAATGATCATTGTAAATTCTTTTTATAGAGCTTCTAGACTTTATCAAGGAATTTTTCCCTGAACTTATTTTTCAGCTCCCCCTTTCATTCCATTACTTCATTAATTTTTTTCTTTTCATTCATCACTTTTTATTTTGTATATCCCTTTTTCTTTTTCTTTTAACTTCCTTCTTCTTCACATTTCATGCTCCACTCTTCCACCCTTCTAACAATATATCTCTTAACAAAATATTTCAATAATAATCATGCATATGAGTAACAAGGGTAAAAGTAAAGATATTTCTATTTTTTGGCTTAGTTAATGATATAGATATAAAAAAATGTTCAATTTTGCTCAAAGTAGGGAGATTAAGGATATAACAATTTATAAGTATGCTTGAAAGGCTTAAACGATTCAAAAATGCCTAAATCATCTCCTAAATGAGGTGTTAGCCTAGTATTTTGCCTCAAGAAAAAATCAAATAAGTTCTAAAGTCATTTTAAGATCATATATGTAATTTTTGAATCACATAAACATTTCCTAAGTATTTAGTTAGTCAAATGCTCAAGGTTTGGGTGCTCAAAATTTTTTCGAATTCTCAAATAAAAATATAAATTATAAGAGTATTAAATTCACACATAAATATAACTTATATCCATTTTTCAAAAACTATATAAATTTAAAACCAATCCAATTATCGACTTTTAGTATTGTCTTATTCCAACAAACCACTCAACACATAAATTTGAAACGTGTAATCACACAAATCATACAACTTACTTGAACACAATAAATGTGCATGCATTTAAGAGAATGAAAATATTTAGTAGAAAATTTAAACATTCATGCATTTGTAAAATCACTCACCTCCAACTTTAAATTTTACATTATTCTCAATGTAAAAAAAAATTAATTTAAAATTGAGTATTAAGGACTTCCCTTAATATTTGGCTCGTGGATGATTAATTTTTGACTCTTTTCTTCTTGTTTTTTCTTTCTTTGTATATGGGTTACCTTCCAGTGCTGTCTTTAATTTCTTAAACCCGACAGTTATTCACATCATCTTGCATTGATGAAAGCAACGGAGAATTTTTGAAATTAATATTTTTTATCAAAGATTATTAACTTACCTCATCAAACTATAAACTATACTTCAAATTGTTTTAAAAAATTAATTAGAACATAATTTTTTTTATTAATTTTAACTATCCATATCTAAGAAAACTTTTTTGCTTATATAACTATTAATCATATTTATTTATTTATTTTCATTCTAAAATTTGGCTCTAAAATTATCGAAAACATTAAAAAAAAAATTTGAATTTTATGGGACAGCAGTATGCTTGTGCATGTGCATGTGCTTTTTTTTTCCCCTCAAAGTAAGACGTCTTACGGATGCTAGTGCATGTGCTTCTGCTCTTTTGCGATATGGAAATCCGATCCTCGAAGAGAGAAGGAAAAAAAAAAAAAGGAAGCCAATTCTCCAATCACATTGCCCCACCCAATCCGGAAAAATATGATATGAAAAGAAAATTACATTAATATCTTTTAAAATTTGATTAAATTATACTTGACTTCTTTCTTATTTTAAAAAGACAACTTTATCGTACTAATAAAAAAGTTTGTAAATATAGTAACTGGTCACGTGTCGGATTTAACACAGATTTCGATGCTGACCCCAATTCACATGTGGATGTGCTTCTCCTCCTTCGCAATCATTGTTGTCACGTTTTTCAATATTTAGTGGTGGAGATGCTTTCTACGAGGGTGCACTCCAAAATCGATTTTTGCTGCAGGCCGTATTTTTTAGTCCTCCAAAGACAAGCTTGCTTTTCTCTTAAATGATTCGAAGAAATAGGCACTGCCACCGACGGCGCGAAAGCAAGCAAGTATTTTGGTATAGGACAAAATTTTTTATTTAAAAAAAAATATATTTTTTAAAATATATATATATATATATATATATATATATATATATATATATATATATATATATATATATATATATATATATATATATATAATATGTTTAATTAATTATATTCAAATTTTTTGTATATATTTTTAAAAATACTCTTATTTATTATTTTTTTGTTTGTTTATTTTTTGCACAAAGAGTAAAATAAATTATTGTTAAGAATTTATTAGATTTATATTAATTTTAAAATTATTTAAAAATATATTAAAAGATAAAATTATCATTTCACTCTTGACCTCCATAAAAATCATCAATTCTTGCCTTTTTTTAAAATTTGTTTAAAATTTTAAAAAAAAATTAAAATTTTTCAAAAATCATAATTTTCATTTTAATATTAAATAAAATAATTTTAAATTCTCATTAAGACTCTCAAAAATCTAAATTTTTCTTTCTTATCAAACGCTTCCTTATCGAAATATGAAAAATGTCGACATCTAAAGAATCAAGAATGCTTTTGGAAACAAAATGATCTTTGGCTTTTAGCACTGCTTTCTAGAGGATAGTTGTTTTATTGAATTGCCATTATTAGTATTATTGAATTGCAACAACGACAACTCTTTTCCTCTTTTCACTTTTTTTTTCCAAACAAATTTCCTAACTTTATTTATTACGAAATATTTTTAAAAGTCTTTCAATTTATTTTTTCGACAAACTTAAAATTTTTTAATTTTTCAATTTGTTTTCATTGATATATCGGCGTAGCACTCAAATTAGAGTTGGTATTTTTGTCGTTGGATTGTTAGTCAGACTTAAAAGCTAACTTTCCTTCCAAGGAATCTCTCAAAAAAGGTTCAAACAACTTGAAGAATGGACCCTGACACCGACAGCACAGTGGAAACGGAGGATTGTTACGGACAACGCACCACGAAAGCAATCAGACATTTATCTCGTAACATTATTTGAGGCATTTAAGTGCGAGTACAGATACACTGAGGGACTATTTATTTTCAATTTTTAAAAATTATTTTTTCTTTTTATTTTTTTTTAAATTAAAAAAATTTATTTAATAACTATTTTTTATTATTTTAAAAATAAATTTTAAAAATAAGTTGTTTTTAAAATAAAAAAATAAAAAAATTGTTTTTATTTTTTATTTTTATTTTTAAAATATAAAAAAAATATAAAAAAATATTTTTAAAATAATTTATTAAACAAATTTTTTTTACAGAATAATTTTTAAATATAACTTAAAAAAAAATCAAACAAATTTTAAATCATCACGGGGCTTGTAAGACACGGAGTCCACTTGGCGGGCTATTGAAGCGCTAAACACAAGGTGCCATCTCTGTACTGTGGCATGCGGAGTGGTATAATCAACGATGACAAGATATTCAATTTATAAAATAAATAAATAAAATTAAGTAATTATAATAAATGTAAATTTCTTATATACATTCAATTTTTAATAATATCTATTTCTAATATATTTATATATTTTTTTATAATTATTTTTTTATGAATTAAGTCTATTAAAATATCTATATCTACATTGTGCTTATAATTAAATTGGTATCTCTTTTTCTGAATTTTTAGTACTTTTTACTAGACTATAGATTTTTGAAATTGAACGTGTGAATAATTATAGTTAAAAATATATTATCATACTTTTACTTTATGACAAACGATTTTAGGTGGCTTTGATTTTGATAATTAATTGACTTAAAATTTTAATATTTGATTGATTTTTAGTTCATTTTATCTTAAATATTGTGCATTTACGCACGTTAACTAAAAATGTAATCGTCTTAAAATAAGAAATTAAAATTTTAATTTTTGATCACTAGGTCATTTTATCTAAATTGACCAAGTTACCAATAGATGCAGGAATTGATCCAAAAATTATGTTTCGGGACAAGCACAAGGTGGTGGCTTAGCAGGTCATTTTATCTAAATTTTAATGCTCAAATTTTTCAAAAAAAGTAATCTTTTAGTTTTCAATTTTTAAATTAAAATTTATGTATCAAACAAATAGAACTTAGTAATTAAAATTAATTAGGATTGAGTTTCAAATATTATAAATCTATGTGTCTGATATAATTTTATTTTAGTTAAATGAATGAAAGAAAAAAAGAACAAGAGTTAGTGGAATTTAAAAAATGTTATTCGAAAAATCTACATTGTATAATTGCACATTAAACGAGAGTCTTTTTTGTTCTTCTTCTCTATTTGTATTGTTGACCTAAAAGTCATCATCTTAATCAAGTGCTTGGTTAATGACCTAAGATTAAAGGCTTGTTTAGTGTAACCAAAAGAGAGTGAATTACATCGCTAGCGATGCAATTTTATATTATTTAAGTTATAAACAACACATAAATTTTAAAATTTTTATATTTATTATACTTAAACATCTTAAAAATATATTTTTAAATATTTGAAAAATTAAAATTTCATGTACCAAATATTTTTGTGATTCACAAAATCTCTCTTTCCAATCATTTTTTTCATCAAGAGGTTGCTTTTCTAGACGATTAGAAGTTGGGCATATTCATTTTTTTCTTAAAAAAACATTTAAAAAAGAAAAAGTGATAAAAAAATAGAAAAAGTTGGAGAAAAAAATGAAGAAAGTTAGTCAAGAAAATCAAAGTAATGGAAAAATAGTGTCCTATTAACAATAATTGTATTATATTTCACCACATGTCGCATTCTGTGTATTTAACAATTTTCTTTTTATTTAGTTCTTATTAAAATTTGAAGTTAAATTTTTAATCTTAAAAACCACTCGCGTACCACGAAACCAAGTAATTTATTGATATCAATAACGTTATTTGATTGATAGTACCAAAAGTCCTTCACATCAAGTGATGGATGTATGTAACGATAAAATAAAACAAAAAGTTTATAGATAAATAACATATATTTTAAAATTAAAAATTTAATAAAAAAAAAATCAAAACTGATAAAATTGAAATTTCTTTTGTAACATCCTAAAAAGTAAAGCAAATTATCCTTTCTAAAGACAAGAGCAAAGAGGACACAACCAATATTATAAGAATGGAAGAGCCCCTACTAGTTACTCACTTCCGAGAAACCAGGTGCAGAAAAATGATGGGTTCATCCATTTTCACTCTTCTTCTATCGTCGACATTTCTTCTTTACACTTTCTTCCAGCAACCTGTTCATGCCATAAAAAAGGCAAACACATTTCGATTCTTGCTCCTCCACTTAGAAATTTCCAATATGATTTGCTTCAGTAGTTCTGTACTTTCTGAAATTCCCATAACCAAAAGCACGTTTCACCCATTGTTTGTTTCCTGTTCTCTGTTTCAGTCTTACGTTGTATACCTGGGATCACATTCTCATGGCTCTAACCCGTCCTCTGCTGATATGGAGTCTGCCACAGATTCCCATTATGATTTGCTAGGCTCTGTCCTGGGAAGGTATACAACCCATGAACTTCTGTTTAAAATGTAATGGGGAAGAAGAAACTAATGGCTTAAATATGTGTGTGTGTGTGTGGCTTTTTTTTTTTTTTTTGCAGCAATGAGAAGGCCAAAGAAGCTATCTTTTACTCTTACAATAGACACATCAATGGCTTTGCCGCATTACTTGAAGAAGAAGCAGCAGCAGAGATTAAGAGTAAGAGAATCATTACTATAAAGTAGATGTTTGTATCAGTGTTATGTACCGTATCTGTGTTAAACAATATTTTAGTAAATGAGAAAATGTTTGGATTGATGCAGAAAAGGCAAATGTGGTGTCGGTGTTCGAGAACAAAATGCATAAACTGCACACTACAAGGTCATGGGAATTTCTGGGACTTGAAAAACATGGAAGAATGGGAGGAAACTCTGCTTGGAAGAAGGCAAGATTTGGTCAAAATACGATCATCGGTAACATTGATTCAGGTATTTAAGTTCTATGTCTTCAGAGTCACTTAATTTTCCATAAATTTTTCAGAGAAAAAGAAAAATGTTCTTGGTTATTTCCTTCAGTCCTGTATTCATCTGAGCCTCTATCAGCCTTTGTATGGCGACAAAAGAAGCAGAGCAGAGAAAGAAAATAAGGAAAGAAATTAAAGGGGAAAGAACATAAATGAGTATAGAATAATTTTCTCCTCTCTATTGCTTCAAATCATGAACAAATTTTAATTTATTTTTTCTTTTAAATTTTATATTTAATTAAAAAATATTTTCTTTAAAATCTTAATATTTTGATCCTTAAAAAATATTATTGACATAACTTATGTTTTTGAATAATAAAAAATATATAAATTGTTCTCAATTTTTTAAATTTGAGTTTATTTTAATTCATTTAATTTATTAACTTATAAAAGAACTAAGTTGACCTCAAAATTTAAAAAAATGATAACTCAAATATATATAAATAATACTTAAAAAATTAAATAAATAATATTTTTTTTAGTAAGTTACATTATCTGATATTAAAAAAAAATACTTATATCTTTTTAATTTTAAATTGAAACAAAAATTTTGAGATGTTCGGTAAGAGAGTTTTTTTTTAAAATTTTTTTGAAAAACTAAATTTGAAAAAGTTAAACTTTAATTTTTCAATTTTAAAACAAGATTACTAGTAGTTAAGTCTTATGTGTGAGAGGTGAGAATTTAAAATTTTTAATAATAGAATTTTTTTAAATATAAAAAAAATAATTTATATTCTCTCATCTCTCTCCTACTTTCTCTATCATCCCTCATTCTTATTTTCTCTTTCATCCCTCACTCTCTTTCTCTTTATCATTTATTATTTCTTTCTCTTTCACTTCATATCTCTTCCTCTCTCATCTCCTTTTTCATTCATTATTTCTCTCTCTTTCACTTTATATCTCTTCCTTTCTCATTTTTTCTATTTATCTCCTTTTTTATTTTCTTTTTCTCTCACATTAAACTAAGTAATGATATATTTTTAAAAAATTTATTATAACCAAATATACTTTGTATATTATCTCTAATAATTGTTCCCAAAAAAATGATTTCTAATAACGATTAGAGGTGAATATAAAATATACAATAAAAATTTATTTGTGTTAATTTTTGAGAGTTAAACTACATAATTTTTTTTAAAATCTTCTAGTTAAAATGAAATTTTTTTATTTAATAAAAGACTGAATTAACTAAATTGCAAGCAAATAAAATCAGATACTATTTAAGTGCAACAAAAAATAATAATGTATCATGAATTAGCATATTTTCTTCAACATTTTGAAATTATTTAAGACATCACTAAAAAAGAATTTGGTTTTTATGAAGTACCAGTATACTTCTAGGAGCACCATAAAGAATTTTTCCCTTATTTATATTGTAATTAATTAAATGTATCAGAAAGACATAGTAATTAAACTTAATTAGGATTGAGTTTCAAAAATTATTAAGGGTAAATGTGATGTTTTGTTTTCTTTGTTTGTATACCTGTCTTATTTATGTGTCTGATATAATTTATTTTTTATATTTACATGAATAAATGTAAAAAAAGATTAGTGGAATTTAAAAAAACTTTATTTGCAAAAGCTACATATTAATTTAATTATTGAAATAAGAATTATTATTATGTTAGATAAAAAAAGAAGAAGCTTGAAATAAAAGCTATATGTTAAGTTTTGGAGTTTGTAAAATTTTTTATTAATAAAAATTTATTATTAAAATAAATTAATTTATAAAAATTTAAATTAAAAATCCTCCCGTTTACAGAGACCAATTTTTTATTTTAATTTATCTATTTTAAGTCTAATTTATATATACTAAAAAAATGGAAGTAATTTTCCTTAAATTTTTTTATTTTAAGAATCTCAAAATAGTCTTAACTCATTGTCCACTCTCACCAATTTTTTTGTACGGCGAACACTGATGTGCACCACTTTTAGTACTATCCATCAAACGACGTTGATTATCACTATACAGAAGGAAATGTTCTTGAAGTTAAAAAAATATCATTATAAATAATTGAGTAAATTAATTTTATTTTTTATTAATAATTTTATAACATATTTCTTAAATTATAAAAATATACAAAAATTTGTTAAAAATAAAAATAAATATTTTTTTCTTTATATTAATATTTTTATTACCCTATCTTTTCTTTTATTAAAAACATACACATAGGTTTTCCTTTGATAAGAATCACATTAACATTTTTAATTTTAATTTTTTTATAATTTATATTGCATTTAATTAAATTATTTATGCTTAATTATGAACTTTTTTTTTAAAAAAAAGATCAAATATAAACTTCAATGACAATTTGCAATCAAAAAATAATTTTATATAAACTAAAATTAAAAAAAGAGTGTAAGTAAATTTAAATTTTTTTTATAAAAAAATTGAATACCAATTACTGTATTTTTTAAAAATTAAATTATAATGTTAGTCTGAAATGTCTTTTCATTTATTCGGATAATTTTAGTAAATATTTGTGTATGTTAGTGACGGTATATTTATAATTTAAATAAAAACAAATGATAACTCAAATGTATATGCACCATATTTAAAAAAATTAAATAAATAATATTTTTAGAGTAAATTATATTAATTCATTCTGATATTTAAAAATATTATACTTATATTTCTTTTAATTTTAAATTGAATCAAAAACTTTTTTTTTTGAAATTTATAAAACATGCATTCATATCATTTCATGTTAAAAAACTAAATTAATTGCTTTTATTTTAAATATTTATAAGTATTAATTTATAGGTATGATAATTTATATTACATTAAATTAAATTATTTATATTTTTATAGAAATGAAAATGCATAAAATACAAAATTTAGTGACAATTTTATAATTGAAGAAGAGATTTTTATATAAATTGAAATTAAAAAAGAATATAATTATAATGTTTTAAAAATAAAAAAATAGTATAATTTAATTTATTTTTAAAAAAAATTAAATTACAGTTTTAGCAGAAAATGCATTCTTATATTTAAAATGTTCTCATTATTATTTATCGATAATTATCGAACTATATTCTGTTCATATTGAACAGGTGTTTGGCCTGAGTCGAAGAGCTTCAGCGACAAAGGATACGGCCCTATCCCAGCAAAGTGGCGTGGGGGTGGGATATGTGAGATTAATAATTTGCCTGGCTCCAACCAAACTCTCTGCAACAGGTCAATTTCTCATGTATTTTACTTCCTTAAAAAGTAAAATATGTCACATCTTTTTAGTAATTTATGTATTTATTCTTTTATTGATTACCTTTCACATATTAAATACATCTAAATTTCAATTCATATGTGTGTGTTCATAGCACATGAACGTTTGTATTTTCTTTATTGTTTGAGATGAATAGACACCATTTTTCATATTCATTCAATAATTGGTTTTCAATAAGCTAATTATTGGCTTTGGATTATAGACACATTTTAGAAACTTTGACACTCATATATTTGTACGTTTATTTATTTATTTTTGTTGCTCAATCTACTTATTTTACTTGCTTGTAGTACATAAAATGTACCTATTTCCCCCTTTTTAAAATTTTATTTGGATTATTTTTATAGAGAATTTAATTTTTTAAGAGATTGAATTTTTTATGGTTACATTTGGAGGTTCTCACTTTAATAATTTATCAATTATGTGAAAACCTAGCCATTAAAGCACATAAGTAAGTTTTATTTTTTTAAAATATATTTAGTTTTTATTCTTTAAAATATATTTTCATGATTTAAAAACACTTTTTTTGTGAATTTATAATTTTTTATATTAATTTTTAAATTTAATTGACATAGATGACTATAAATATTATTTGATTTTTGAGTTTTATTTTTTATAATTATAATATTATTTCTATTTTATTTAATAATTATGGTATATTTTATTTTAAAATTCTAAAAATACTACCAGTTAGTTTTTGAAAAACAATGAAAACGTTTCCTGTTTTCACCTCATTTTGAAAAAAATATTTTTTAAAAATATTTTCTCTTAAATTCTACCAAATAACAAAAGTAAAAATTAAGACCAGCAAACCAAACATGCTAGTCCTACATTTTTGTTTCCCTTTATTGTGTGAGATGCATTGACACCGTCTTCATATTCATTCAATAATGGGTTTCCAATAAGCAAATCTTAACGAGAGGCCAGGATTTTGGAAAACTTGAACACAAGAAGATTCTCTTATCCTTTATATGTACATGAATTAGGAAGCTAATTGGAGCAAGAATATTCCACAAAGGCTACGAGGCACACGTGGGCAAGATTCCCCCAGCGCATCAGAGCGCACGTGACATTGTAGGACACGGCACGCACACTCTCTCAACTTCCGGTGGCAATTTTGTTAGAGGTGCAAGTGTCCTTAATAACGGTAACGGCACAGCTAAAGGAGGGTCCCCTAGAGCTCGCGTCGCAGCCTACAAGGCTTGCTGGTCTGCAACCGATGCAGGAGGGTGCTTTGACGCAGATATGCTCTCTGCTTTTGAACAAGCCATAATTGATGGGGTTGATGTGCTCTCGGTTTCTGTGGGAGGGAATCAACACTATCCTGAAGATTTGCTTACTGATGGGATTTCCATAGGGGCCTTCCATGCTGTTTCCAAAGGTATAGTGGTAGTTTGCTCTGCGGGTAATGAAGGGCCAGGCCCTGGAACTGTGAAAAATGGGGCTCCATGGATCTTCACTATTGCTGCTAGCTCAATAGACAGAGACTTCAACAATAATATTACTCTTGGTAACAGGCTGCGCATAAAGGTATCATTTGATTCAAATTCTGTTTTTTTTTTTCACTCAATATTTCTATGATTTTTAATTTTGTTTAAAAATTAAAAATAATATTACTCCTTGTGCCCGTGGTTTAATTTGTGTTATTTGATATTATTGTGATTTGTTCCGATAAAAATTACAGTTTTTCATCGTGATTTTTATATTCAATAGTAGTTTTTTCTCTTAATTTATTAATTTTTGCAATTAACTCTTTAATTTATCTAGTCTATTACATTTTAACCTTTGCCATCTAAATTAAGCAGTGGTAGCAATATAAAATTACCAAATTATCCTTCTCATGAAGAAAAGTGCAAAATGAAGTATGAAGCAAATAGAAAAGTATTTTGATAACTTTATATATATAGCTATCATTAAAATCTCTATGATTTAGACAATAGCAGGTAATGTGCAATGGGACAAAAAGATTAGGAGGTCAGTTGCAAAATTTACTAGATTAAGAGAAAAATTGCTGTTGAATGTAAATATTAGGGTGAATTTTTTCTTTTATCATTAGTCATTCTATAAATAGACTTTAGTGTAGATAATCACATGAATATTATAAAAATAAAACATTTCATTGTTAAGAGTTTATCTTAGTTATGTCTGAAACAATTTCGTAGTAGTTTGAGACTATTTGTTAGGGCTATACAGATAGTTTCGATTTTCAAGGGTAAATTATATTTTACTCATCTTGTTTGATTCAAATTCAAATTAAATTGTGCTTTTCAATGTTACTGTGGTTTATTCTTTCTATATGGATTTATCATCTCATGCTAGCTGTTTAAATTGTTTTGTCTTGCGATTTTTTCTTTTATTACTTAATCATTCTATGACATTTTAACGGAAGTAATCACATGAATATTAAAAAAATGTTCATTGGTAACAATCTATTTTATCTATATATTGAACACCTTCATAGTATTATAAAGTTATATATTGCTGAGATTAAGCAAATAATTTCAATTTTCAAGTGTTATCATAATTCTAGTAATTATCTTGAAAGACTACTTTTAACAATGAAATTATTTTTCGTTTTAACACTTAGCTTGATTTGTTAGATTAAAATTAAGACAGAAAGTGCCACAAGATGGTTAAAAATAACGAAAGAAACTACACAGAGTTTGAATGAGTTAACGTTGTATTATGTGTTCGATATGATTGATTGTTTTATATCAACCATTATTAGGGAACAAGTCTTTCCACAGGATTGCCGTCTCAGAGATTCTTTTCTTTGATCCGTGCTGGTGATGCTAAGCTTTCTAATGCAACAGTTCAAGATGCGTAAGCACAAATGTTTCAACTTTAAAGGCTGGCTTCAATTTGCGTTGTTTGTTAAATTAATATAACTATTTATTTTTAAATAAGCTAACAATTTAGTTCATGAATTTATACACCCATTTAGTTTTAGTCTTAAAAATTTCTTGTGTGCACAAAAAAAAATGTCTCTAAA
This sequence comes from Gleditsia sinensis, assembly GCA_037074535.1. Classification (NCBI taxonomy): domain Eukaryota; kingdom Viridiplantae; phylum Streptophyta; class Magnoliopsida; order Fabales; family Fabaceae; genus Gleditsia; species Gleditsia sinensis. The sequence goes on from CM073470.1 coordinate 17,321,436, forward strand.
GTTATCAACTTGAATATGTTAGAAAAAAATAATATGCAACAAGTTTGATATTTTCAAGATTTAGCTCATACACTAAAAAAAAAAAGATTAAAGCTAAATAGGTCAATTAATCCAGAGACTAGATTGCTAGTTTATTCATTTATTTTTCTTCGGCTTAGTGTCATTTATATATTTTTACAGTCAACTTTGTAACCCTGGAACACTTGATCCTAACAAAGTAAGGGGAAAAATACTGATCTGCCAACGAGGTAGGAGCCTAAGACCACTTGACAAGGGCCAGCAAGCTTTGCTTGCAGGTGCAGTGGGAATGTTCTTGGAAAATGATGGGAAAAGTGGAGAGACAGTTACTGCTGATCCTCATGTTTTACCTACTTCTGGTCTTGCCCAAGATAAAAGCAATACGACGGACCAAGGCAAAGGCAATACCTACTACAACAATTCAAAGTAATCATTTCTACTGAATTTGGTAGATTCTGAAAGTGTTTGTGGCTAGAAATTAAATGAAGGGGCTTGATTTGTTTATACAAATGTTGCAGGAACCCTATTGCATTCATGGATAAAGCAAAGACATTTCTAGGAATAAAGCCAGCTCCAGTTATGGCTTCATTCTCATCAAGGGGGCCCAATGCCATTCAACCAGAACTCCTCAAGGTTTTCCATTCTTATACCATTAATCACTTTCCTTCTGTCATACAGAGATCATGATTTTGTACTTATGATGGTATTTGTTTTTCTTTTAGCCTGATGTAACTGCCCCTGGTCTAAACATTCTTGCTGCTTACACACTAGGTGCAAGTCCTAGTAATATAGCTTCAGATAAACGTCGGTTTCCATTCAATGTATTGTCAGGAACCTCTATGGCATGCCCTCATGTTGCTGGTATAGTTGGTCTTCTCAAAACACGCTATCCTAAATGGAGTCCTGCAGCTATCAAATCAGCAATCATGACCACTGGTATGATCTTGACATGCCATTTTTGGCTTTGCTAGATCTGATTTACAAAATACAAGTAAACAAAGTCATTCATAAAAGAGATATGTAAGCATGTTGGAAGTAAGTCTCCCCAAAAAAGTTTCTGGCATACTTATGTGTCTCTTTATGATTGGTTTCATCAAGAATCTACCTATTATGCATGCCATGTGTTTACAAACTTTTGTAACAATTCTTAAAATTTCTGCCCTCTTAGCAACCATACTAGACAACACCAACAATTTGATTCGGGACGGTGCTAATGAACAACCAGCAACTCCATTTGCTTATGGTTCAGGACATGTTCGCCCTGACCTTGCAATAGATCCTGGACTTGTTTATGATCTAAAGCCTTCTGATTACTTGAACTTCTTGTGTGGTTCTGGATACGAGGAAGGATTAGTTGCAGCTTTCAATTATAACAAGCCATACAAATGTCCTAAGTCTTACAAGATACAAGACTTCAACTACCCTTCAATCACACTGTCTCATCTGAGTGCAAGCCCTATAACTGTTACTCGGACAGTAACAAATGTTGGACCTCCCAGCACATACTCAGTGAAAATCCAAGCACCTAGAGGAGTTAAGGTTCTTGTTCAGCCAAAAACCTTGAGTTTTCAAAAGACTGGTGAAAAGAAGATATTTAAAGTTATTTTTCAGGCAACGGGTTTGCCTCAGAGTGAGGATTTTCCGTTTGGAGAGTTGTCATGGACAGATGGGAAGCACAGAGTTAGGAGTCCTCTTGTAGTGTTGCGCGCTGAGACATGACTTTAAGGAGCTTTATTTTAACAATCCATTGTGTCTGTCAAAGATAGAGAGTGAGTATGAGCTAGCTAGTGTTTTTCTAAGTGTATATGTGTGTGTTTTCCTATAATAATAATTATGTGTTTTGTTTTTGTTCAAGTGTGGATGTAATGGACCTATTATTAATAATAAAAAAAGAAGAAGAAAGAAAGAAAGCTCAGGAGTTAACTTCGTAGGTTCCTTTCCTTTCTGACTTTTGATTTATTTTCTCTGGTTTCTTCACTTTTTGATTCAATTTCATTTCTAATTTGCTTTTTGTTATGTGACTTTTTCGGAGCAGAAGAACAATAAAATTAGACAAAATGAATCTTTTTTTTTTTCATTTGTTTCCAATTGAAATTTGAGTTTGGATCTTCAATCGGGAAACAACTTTAGTATCACTAAATTAATTGTTTCATTAATGAAATGAGTCTTATTTTGGTCGTACGGAAAGCTACCATATCTAGTTAGTGGAAAGTGACTGCAAACCTTAAAGTTTGTTCGGTTCCAAATTTTTCCACATTATTGAAGAAGTGTCTAAATTTTGACATGGGGCTTAGGATCATGGAAGTTGTCATTGGAGTTCACTTCAGCTAATACTTAACACTGGGTAACTCTTCGTCAATGAGTCACAACTTAAATGGTTGTAACTCATCTTTTAGTGTGGAGTGAGTATAAAGGCTAGTGTTTTATCCTTCTATTATATTTTTTCAATGGTAATGCCTATGTGTTTTTTATCCTCACACCCCTTTTCCGATATCTCCGACTCTGTAGGTTAAAACACTTGAGTCTCCGATCCGGACTTTCCTGGTTGACTTCAAATTTGTCCTCACGGTCTTTAGGTTTGTTCTAGTGAATAGAAGTAGGTCTTAAATTCAAACTTTCACTTCTTCATGTAGAACATAATAAAATATACAGGTTTTTGTTAGTAACAAAATAATCTTCAATGCATAAATTTGTTTAATAAATTAATTTTTGTAATTTACAAACTGATGCTTAAATTAGATAATGTCTCTGATATTAACTCTGACATTATCAAAGTACTTTCAAATATTTTGTTTTGGTTCTCTCCAAAGAACATTGGTTTTTTGATATATAATGAAGTGTTAGAGTGAGTAAGCCAGTTAGAAGTTAGTTATATTCTATTACAAAGTTGTTAGATTATAGTTTAAGCAGTTAGCATTGAAAGCATGGCACTATAAATGTATTGTAATACACTCTTTTACAGTCAATGAAGAATCATATACAGAAAACACATCCTCTTCTTTCTCTCTGTCATCTTCATCTTCTTTTTATTTTGGAATATGGTACCAGAGCTTAAGCTTTGAAGCTCAGATTTTATGCATATAGATCCAAATTCTTCTCTGGTTGTGAACCAAAGAGGAAAACTCATGACATTCAATTCATCCTTATAAATCAAGTTGGACAATAAAATTTTTTTTGCTTTGAAAAAGCTAAGTCCTTGCAGCAGTTAGAGGTCTTCGTCTTCCCAAATTTCTTGATGCAAGTTCTGTACCTGCAAGGTTCAGATTAGCAGCTGATGCAGCCATTGACAAAGTCTATAAGGAGTTGACTGAATGGGAGCTTCAAGATCAGTTGCTCCTCTCTTGGCTTCTGTTTTCAATGTCAGTGAGTATGCTAACAGGAATAGTTGATTGTGAGCATAGTTTTCAAGTATGGAATTACTGGCTGAGTATTTGAATCACATACATGAGTAAAAATCTGTCAACTAAAAGTTCATCTTCGGTCTATGAAGAAAAATGAATTGCCAATGGCAGAATATCTTTTTAAAATCAAGAGTTCTGTAGATGCATTGGCTATAGTTGGCAGTCCTTTGAAAATTAATCATCATTTAGAGACAATTTTTAGTGGCTTACCCACTAAGTATGATGTTTTTGTAACTTCCATTGTCACAAGGAAAGATGTATATACTATTGCTGAAATTGAATCTCCTTTGTTAGCAAAAGAAGCACGTATAGAAGAAAACACGAAGTCTGTGAATTTTACCACTATAAATACAGTTACCAATTTCAATGCACTTAATAATGTGAATGCAAATGTGGTTCATTGGAATTAGTCACAAGGTGTAGGTTTCAATTGTAACACTGGCTCAAGTAGATGTTTTTCTTTGCTACAGAGGAGGTAACAATGGAGGCTTTAATTAGAGGTGGTTTTTGGTCTGGAGACATAGGTGGTAGATCATTTGGTCCCCTGCCATCTGCTGTGTGTATCAAGTGTGTAGCCATTATGAACATTCTACTTTACGATGCTATTATCATTTTGATGAATCATATCAAGATAACTCCATTGTTAGTGATCTTTACTCCCACAAACTGCAAGATAATGTCTCAGCCATGGCAACTACCTCAGATAATTTAACCGATGCAGCATGATATATTGACTCTGGAGCCAGCAATAATGTCACTCTAGGGTCTAACAATATGATGAACTGCAATAATATCCGGGTCAAGAGAAAGTTCATGTTAGTGATGGAGCTGGTCTTTCTATTTCTAACGTTGGTCAATCTACCGTTCACTCTCCATCTACCTCTACTACCCTTACTTTGAGAGATCTTTTACATGTACCATCAATGAGTAAAAATTTGCTAAGTGTTTCAAAGTTTGCTTTGAATTTCACCCCTTTACCTATTTTGTTTAGGCACAAGACACTCCCTAGACTCTTCTCAAAGGGGGGCTCAGGAAAGGACTCTATGTCTTCAATGATTTCAAGTTGGATCGTTTAAAGACCAAGGATGCAATTGTTGCTACTAATCCTTCTGTTTTTACATATTCTGTCAATAACAAATGCAGTATTCTGTCACCATACAGCATATGGCATCATAGACTATGCCATTGTTTATCTCAAGTTGTAGGTAAGTGTTACAACTTTGTAATGTACATATTTTTAGTAAAAGGCGTTTTGATTTTTACAAGTTTTGCTATCTTGGGAAGTCTCATAAGCTGCCCTACTCAGTCTCTTTAATTGCTTATAATAAACCACTTTAACTAATTCATACTAATCTTTAGGGTCCAATACCTATAATTTCCACTAATGGCAATATATATTATATTAATTTTATAGATGCATATTCAAGGTTCGCATGGTTTTATATGGTCAAAGCAAAGTTAGAAGCTTTCATTGCTTTTAAGTAATTCAAAACCATGGTTGAAAATCAAGTTGATTGCAGGATTAAAAGCCTTTATTCTGATTGGGGAGGTGAGTACATAAGTTTCACTCACTTTTTGGAGTAGAATGGAATCGTGCATTGTTTGCCTTGTCTAGATGCTCATGATCAGAATGGAGTTGCTAAATGAACACACAAACACCTTACTGAAATTGGTCTCACCTTACTGATAGGTTCCTCTTTGCCCCAGGAGTATTGGGATGAGTCATTTCTGATAGTGGCCCACATCATCAATTTGCTACCTACACCAGTCTTGCAAGGTCACTCTCCATGTGAAAATTTTTATGGTGTGAAATCTGACTATACTCATGTTAAAATATTTGGTTGTGTTTGTTATCCATTGTTATGACCCTACAATAGGCATAAGATGGATTTTAGATTCCATGAATGTGTTTTTGTGGGGTATTCTTAGAGCATAAAGGTTATAAATGCTTGCATCCTTCTGGAAAAAGTATATGTTTCTAGAGATGTAGTATTAATAAGCAGCACTTTCCAAACCAAGAATATTCTCTTTTGTAAAAGAAATAGATTCAGTTGACCAGGCTTTACAAATCCCATAATGGAAACATGCCATGTTAGAAGAGTATGAGGCACCTAAAAGAAATCATACTCGGACCCTCTGTGAGTTTCCACCTAATAGAAAAGCTATAGGCTACACATGGGCTTTCAAACTAAAGGAGAACCTTGATGGCACCATTAAAAATTAAAGCTTAGATTGTTGCAAAGGGTTTTCACCAAAAGAATGGTTTTGACTACAATGAAACCTTTAGCCTAATTGTCAAGCCTACGAACATAAGAGTTGTGCTTACATTATCCTTGAGCAACAAGTGGCATTTGCTTCAAATAGATATCAATAATGCATTTTTGAATGATTTTCTCAAAGACTAGGTTTATATGAAACAACCTCAAGATTAAGTAAATTCAAATAAACATTTGGTTTATAAATTAATTAGGTCTTTGTATAGTCGTAAACAAGCTCCGGTTTGAGAGGTTGGCAGAAGCTCTGAGAAAAATGGGTTTTACTTCAAGCAAATGTGACTCATCATTGTTTACAAGAATTATAGATCAACACTCCACATTTTTATTAGTGTATGCTGATGACATTATGCTTACTAGCAACTTTTCTGTTGAAATTTCAAAGCTAACTGTAGCATTACACAATGAATTTGCTCTAAAAAATCTAGGTTTTCTTACTTACTTTTAGGGAGAAGAAGTCAATACATCTCGCTGATGGTTCTCTCCATCTTTCATAAACTAAGTACGTGAAGGATCTCTTGCTCAAAACCAAAATGGATAAGGCCAACAGTCTTCCTACACCTATGGCAGTTGCAACTAAATTGACACTCAATGATAGTAAACCTATGGTAGATCCTCATGTTTATAGGTCTGTGGTTGGTGTATTGTAATATATAACCATCACAGGGTCTGAAATCTCCTATAGTGTTAATAAGGTGTGTCAATTTATGCATAATCCTATTAAACCTCATTGGAAAGCAATAAAACACATTCTTAGGTTTCTTGGGGGAATTGATTTTTGCACCTTAGACCATCATTGTCATGTCATGAACCCCATTGGAGAGCACATGACCAGTATGGGTGAAGGGATAATCCTAACCCATAAGCCTCTAATGAAAAACAGACATAAGATAAGATTTACAATCACATAACGTGTGTGTATGTGTCTATATATATATATATATATATATATATATATATATATATCACATCTACAATTGGCTCAAAGTCACAACCTTAAGAAATCCTTTTTATTAATACAAAGTCATAGTTATCACATAATCCCAAAGATACATGCAGAAGCAGAGACTCTACCTATAGTTCATGGAGCTACTCTAGGGTATAAGTTCCCAAAAACATACAAACAAAACATAGAGACCCTGGAATTAAATTTGGGCTTACCACTTGATGACTCTAACTCATTGCATAGATAGAGCTAGATCATACTCTTTGTTTCTATATGAAAAGGTGAACATAGATGGAGCTAGATTAGACTCTTCGTTACTATATGAAAAGGAGAACATAACAAAATAGAACCCTAACTGAGATTTATAATATTATGCGATAGATATTTGGTGAGACAAAAATTTAGAAATCTTGAATGCAGCATTTAAGCACACATCAAGAGAGTGCCATCACCATCCAACAGCGTTTTCGTTTGAATAAGTAATAGGCTTTCAGCTCGATAATTCAACAGTCATCCCACCCAAAATCCAACAGGATTTTGCCTGAATTAACCACATGCATTAATAACCATATAGGGCTAACATTTTCTCCGTTAGTGGGATTTTCAAGGCACATCCAAACTAGCATCTACAACTACTAGATAACTGTTTCTGATGAGGTTCAAAAAGAGAACAACACATATATAAATATATATAGAGAAAACGAGTTCCTACAATGAGAAATTAGAAATAGTTTGTTCAACTATTCCTTCACCAACAAAATCATGCCAACACCATCACAAATTCCATAAGCAACATCAGGTATCTATTCCAATATTTTATAATCAAAATACTCAAAATGTTTAGCTCGCGTCATTTAAACTCCATGTTATAGCAACAAAACCATCTCTTTCAAAGCTATTAATGTTAAATGAAATTTGATTTCCCTAATCAACTAACTCGTTGAAGAAATTAAGGAAGGTTTGCCCTGCATACCTAGAAGCTTTAAGGAAGAACAATTAAATAATAACATTCACTTTAGAGGAAATAAGATATAAGATTAGAAAATATCATGAAATGTTCTCAAAAAGGCAATTAAATTAGAATTTAGATTTTCAAACAACTTCAGCCACATGTAATACAACAATTTAATAAAGAATTGAAGCAAGCAATAAAAAGAAAGTTATAGAAATCATTATCTACTCACTATCCAAGGGTTCAATGTTGATAAACCCTATCTACCAACTTCCAATGTCCAAATGATCAAATGGGCTTCAATTCCAATCAGGTCTCAAAACCTATCAAAAAACTCCAGGAGGTCAAATTCTATACATAGCCACGAAATTACTATTCATACCAGCTGAAACATTGTCCTATGGTCGTAAAACTTTAAACCCTAATGATTCAAATACTTCTAAGGCTATCTATGATGTTATTTTCCAATTTGAAATATTTAAGTATGCTTATTTGAAGCTTACCTCCTTAAGGTTTTCTTCTCCAACTTTTTGATGACACGAACAACTTTGTGGTGAAACCAAATAGTCCAAAGTGACTTACTTTTTGCTATGAATCCGATGACACCAAAGTGCTGTGATTAGAGGTCTATAGATACAAAAAATTAGAGAGAAGGAGGAGATTTTTAGAGAGAGAAAATAAGGGAAAGAGAGGGGAGAGAGGGGGTTTTGAGAGAAAACTTACGAGTGATGGTTTAAAACCACCAAAAGGGTAGTTTTGTAATTTTGCTCACGGTCGTGGTGCTAGACTCTCGACATCATGGCGTTGAGTGATGTGTTTATAATTAAGCATGATTTTAATACCTTTAAACTTACTTTTTGTTTGAATTAAGTAGAATATAAATAGGACTTAATTGAGTTTTATGTTTTGTATTTTAGGAGGAAGAAAGAAGAAAAGAAATGGAAAATAGAGAAGAAATATGGAAAAATGCTGATTTTCGTCCCTCTGTCACTAATTGAGGCATATCTCTCTCATTTAAACTTTGATTGAGATGATTCCAGCGACTATGAAAAGAAGAGACATAGAGTTACAACTTTCGTGTTTTGCAATTTGGAAAATTCTAGAAGCTTTTGGGCCCTACAATGTTTGCAAGAGAGCGCCGCAGCGCCCCATCATTGCAAATTCGGAGGGTCGTGGCGCTCCCCAACACACCACGGCGTTGGCTGCCTAGAAGCACCAGGGGCTGCGGTGCCTGAGCATCAGAACCAGAGTGCCTCGGTGTTAGCTCAGGCGTTGTGGCATTTACCGCGGCACTAGAATGTTGAAGTTGCGATTTTTAGGTCTTTTTGGCTCCAAATGAAGCCCGACGGGCTGCGTTTTGACCTAGAAACAGTTCTACTTCAACTAGGAGGAGTCAATCTATAAGAAGGGAAGAAAGGAAGCATCAATCATCCAATCTCTTAATTACCTTCTTTAATTCTTGTTTAGATTTTCTTATGGCCCTGCACAACTGATTTACTTTTAGTTGGTAGAGGAAGATTGAAATCTCAAGGGATCGTTATGCATTGTGAGATTTGAAATATATTTCATTAGTTCAATCTTAATCAGGTATTGTTTATTTATTTGCTTTTCTTTTCTTAATGATTATTCATATGATTGCTAGGGAGGCCTACTAATATATTGTCTGTCTTAATCTACTATTGAATTAAGTTTTGAACAAAATTTTCATTACTGTATTTAAGAAGCAAATAGGATTAAGAATTTTGGATTATAAATCATTAATCCTATGATGAATGATAAACTAAATTAGATATAACCAATGTATTTATATTTGTTTAGCTCTACCAGTTTCTCTTGTTCTTCATGCGATTAATAGGTTAGACTTTACCGATGTGTTAAAGGATATCTTATTAATTAGGGTTTAGTTGGTATGATTGTTATCAATTTACTAGGCTTAAGGAGGAACAGGGATAGAATTCCAATGGTAGATATTTGATTTAATATTGATGATATTGTCAATGATCAATGCAATCTCTTGATGGTAAATATCAACCAAAACCAATGCCTCTCTTATTAATTACTCTCTTAATTACTTTTATTATTGTTTACTTTATTATTTGCAATTATCAATTCTCCTTTTTCAATCACATAAGGTAATTTCAGTCTCTGTGGGATCGACCCTTACTTCCACAACTATAGATTAGTTGAGAGGTAAGGTATTAATTTGGTTGTACTTGCGACAGTACGCACCACTAAGCTTTTTAGAAATTAGGGTTTCAAATTCTAATTATGGCTACTCGGCAGTGAGAAGCTGGCTACTTCTCTAGACTTCTAGAATAGTAACTTAAACTTTTGCTGTTGTAGGGATGACCTTTTTGTTTTTCAAAAATCATTTATGGGTATGTTGGTGCTAAAATGACGGAGAACTGGCTCCGCAGTGTTCTATTAGAAAATTTTCATGTTTTGGCCTCCAAAAAAACCAAAAATTCACATTTTCACACCTAAAGCAACCATATCAAAGGAATTCATCATTAATACCCTCAAAAATATCAAATAAACAGCAAAACTTATGCAAGTCATCACACTTCACTTGAGCTAGTTAGCTACTATGATGCAAATTGGGCCTCTAACCTTGGTTATCAAAGGTCAACATTAGGTCATGCATTTTTTTTGGGCCATAATCTTGCATTTTGGTCATCGAAGAAACAAATGTCATGTCTCGATCAAGTATAGGAGTAGAGTATCGAAGTATCGCCAACACAATTTATCTTGTTTGCCTACTATTTTGTGTGACAACCTGAGAATAGTATTGACAATAGCAAACCCAGTTTTACATGCTCGAACAAAACATATTGAGCTTGACCTGTATTCTATGTGAGAGAAATGCATTGCAAAGCTCTTATTGATTAAGCATGTAGCATCATTTGATCAGGTTGCTGATTGTTTAACCAAGCCTTTGGCTCTTGCACAATTTTATGTTCTGAGGTACAAACCTACTATAAATTTTTTGGAGGATGTTAGTTCCAAAAAGGAGCAGCAAACTTTGCAGTACATGGCAACAAGCAAAACACTTGAAGCTTGGTTTCAAGGGAAAGTGTTAGGTGAATGCAGTAAAATGCAGAGAGCTTGGATTGAAGGGGGGGGGGGGGTGTTAGAGTGAGTAAGCAAGTTAGAAGTTAGAAGTTAGTTATATTCCGTTATACAGAAGTTAGATTATAGTTTAAGCAGTTAAGCATTGAAAGCATGGCACTATAAATGTAATGTAATACACTCTTTTACAATCAATGAAGAATCATATTCAGAATATAGATTCTCTTCTTTCTTTTTGTTTTTGTTTCTGTCAACGTCGTTCTTTTTATCTTTTCTGGTTTTGTATATGGAGCAAGGGAAGACCTCTTGTTAATTATCAACACTTTTCAGTACTTATCACTAGAGTACACCTTTAGACTATATTTAGTGGCTGAAAAATTAATCACTTTAAAAATGACATACTATGAATAAATAAAGTGCTAGACCTAGATTTAATAAATTATGTTCTTGGTTTGTGTTGCATTATTACCACTAGTAGGTCGGTATCTCCTAAGTTATTGAGAGTTTTAGTGACTTTATCTCAATGTGATTCAAACATGTACAAAATTATAGCATACTTAACTACTGAAACAGAAAATTTCAAAGCTCAAATAGGATGTTCATTAACTTAATCTGGTCAGTTAAAACCAATTATGGAGACTATAATATCACAAATGATATCCTCAAAAGTTTCAAGCATTACTACACACAATTTTTGAAAAAGAAAGATATTCGGATCCAAACTGTCATTTTCTGTAAACACTTGATTATTTGTCATTGTCAGGGGCATAATTTGGACCAATAATATTCAACTTTGATGTTGAGACTTTATAAGTAAAGATGTGACCAAAATGTAAACAACTTATCCCCTATGAGTGTGGGAATGATTTTGGATACATATAGTCATATAACATCAGCGTCACTGGCTATGAAAATGTGATGCATCATTAGTTGAACAAATTCATGCATCAGTGTGATAAAATTAAAACAATATGAAAAATATTAATATGGTCAAAAAGATGCAGAAGCCATAAAACGGAGGTTCCAATTTTTTTATATTTTCCAGGTAAATAATTTGAATATGATTTATGGATAATGGCATCTAGAGAGTCATGTTAGACTCAACTCAAAATAAACACGTTTGTGAAGGGGTATACTTAGTTCCCGCTAGTATCTAGGACCTTTTGGAAAATTAATACTCGTAGGTTCGGTTCGGTCGGTTTCAGAGGTTAAACCAAACCAAACCGAATCGATTAGACCTATTCGATTTGAGTTCAGTCCGCAAAACCGAATCTGTAAGTAGTTGGTTTAGTTTGGTTCGGTTGATCTATTTTTTTTCTCTCTCCTTTCGATAGTGCTGGACTACTTACCTTGCACTTTGTTGTGACGTTGGAGGGAATGGTTCGGCCGTTTGGTCACCTCGTGACTGGAGTTTGAACTCCGTCGCCTCATCGTTCTCTACACTGCATGTTCAGACTGTTGTGTCTGTGCCGGCACTAAATTTTGCCGGTTCAACCCTCTCAGTCTTCTGTTAGGAAATCGGGTACCGCAACTAAAGTTGAAATGAGAAAATTGAAGATAAAATGAACTCAGATATTTAACGTGGTTCACCCAATATAGGCTACGTCCACGGCCAAGTGAAAGAAGGATAATACTAGAAATAATTGGGTAATTACAACAACTCTCAAATTGAAAGGAGAGAACACTTAAATCACTCTCTCTTACAATAGGAACAAAATACCTCAATTATTCTCTCTAGAAAAGCTTTAGAAGGAAGGTGAGGAAATGAGATGGAATTGAATGCCAACTTCATTCCAAATGCCCCCTATTTATAGCATTTGTGAGTGAACCATAGCCACATATTCAAGAGTCAATTTTCAACAAAGGATGCAACCACCTTGTTGCCATTTTTGACAAATGAATGTGAATATGAGAAAAACATGGTGACCATATTTCTTGACTAAGAGTTGGTGGCCATCTTTCTTGACTAGCTAGATAGGAAGCCAAGTCCAATATTTCTTCTACCATTCTTGACTAATTGCATGTGGATGTAATGAGTCCAACATCTTCATGTTGCCGATGCACTCACTTATGACACAAACATGCAGTTAGTCAAGAATGGTAAGAGATAGTTCACGAATTTTAATATTTGGTGACTTTCAGATTTTAAATTAAGACATTATTTCAGTTTATTTATAAATAATAATAAAAAATTAAAAAAATATGAAAACTACATTTTGAGTGGCTCAAGATAGAAAGTTTATCAGACTATTATGACTGAACTGTCGATGGGATAGCTAAGGGAGTGGGTTTGTCTTGTAGCACTGCAGTCACTACTTGAAACTAGCCATTAGTAACAGGAGGCCTCGTGTAAAATGCAGCAAATAGATTCAAAAGAAAATTTATTTATGTTTTCGAAAACTCTTAATTTTTTTTAAATGAGTGGCTCAAAGAGCCTAAAAAATTGATATTAAAAAATTGATTAGATGTGACGTTGAGTAACAGTGTAAAAAGCAATGTAAAATTAATAATTACATAATATTAATATTAATATTATATATATATATATATATAATTAATTTAAATTCAAATATTTTTAAAACTGAAAATTAAATCAAATTAATTGATTTTTTTTAAAAAAATTAATATAAATTATTTTTTATCAATTTTGTTCAATTTTATTTTAATTTGAGTTCATTTGATCAGTTTTATTCGATTTGGATCAATTTCGTATATCTCTATATAAAATCTCTAACATTTGACGTGGATACTTCAGAATCTTTTCTATGATTTTGGATATATATGTTCCATTATTTTATATAGAGGTCATGACTTCTTTAGTTGCTTAAGCTTTTCATGAATGGGAAATGTTGAATGCAATTGTTAAATTGATGAAGTAGTTACAATTGAGGTTAGGTAAGAATTTGATTAATAATAAAAGAAGTGTTAACACTTAAAAGCATAATAAAAACTGATAAAACTTGAGCAGTCTTTCTGGTGAACCTAATGAGTTCTTTTTATTTGTTCGGTTGGTTCTTTCTTCTTAGTTTCAACACGAAGTGGGTTTCCTTCTTCGTAAAAATTAAGACTTCTTTGACATTTTTCTTTTCTTAAGGAAGTCCCCGTGCAGATAGATAGTTTCAATTAACTCCGATATTTACTCTAATAAGGGTAGTAATTTACTTTGATATGATTTAATCCCTCTTTATTGGAATTTCAGATTAAAGACAACGAGCCAACAGTAGGTCTTTTGTATTCGCCAATAAAAAGAAATACAAAAACCAAAAAATAAAAGTGATAAAGCTGCATCTCGTTCAAAACCATACAGCCTTTTTTACCGTTGAAAGAATTTTCTAAGGAATTAAAATTAGACCTTATTTTTAATTTTATTTAATTTTTCATTTTGCGTGAGTGACAACTTTATATGAAGACGTATGCCTAAAGGGATTCAGTGTGGATACCCAAAGACTGGGAAGGAGTGACCTGATGCATAAAGGGTTCAGATCACCAGTGTAGGTCATTATGAACGGACTTTTGAAGGGATATGCAATTATATGTTCTATGTTAGATAACTAATAACATTTTAATCTTTTGATATATGTTGTCTTCATTATATATTAATTGATACTTTCATTGAGAGTTAGTCAATGGATTGAAGTGAAAAGGATGGCCTAGGAAATATCTATATGGCGAACAATAAAAGTTATTCGAAGAGGGTTATACAATGATATGTTCCATATTGAACAACCATCAAATTTTAAAATGGTTTTTAACTTGAGACTATTCTGTCTAACATGCTATTTTTGGAATATTCTCGCCCATGACTTAAGGCGTATCACTTTTTGAATGATGAGTTTGAATAAACTATCTACACAAAGAATGCATTTTTTTAAACTTAAAGCTTAATTGTTTAATATGATATAATAAATTTATACCTAAGTAACACGTCATTTTGAAGCACGCATCAATACCAAAAAAGGCAAGAAAGAAAAGGCCACGATTGGACTGTAAAAACATTGTACTCGCTTTATTTCCTAATTGAAGTCTGTCTGATTGAAACAAAACAAGTATTAACTAGGGATGGTGAGTGGTCCGTACTATGACCAAAATGGACTGAAAAGAGCGTGTGGAGTAAGGAAGAGGATGAAAGGTTTAAGAGCTTATGTTAAAAGATACGGTCATTCCAATTGGCGTCAACTCCTCAAATTTGCAGGTATACATAAATGAGTTTATAAACCAAAACTGCTTCAAATCTGCACTTCAAAATCTGCAATCTTTAATTAATTTCTAAGGAAAGAGAATTGTAACTCTAGCAGTTTGGGTCGATCATGATGTCATGTGCTTAATAAATTAATGGTAATTAATTATGTTAGTGGGGTTGGATTTTCATGGCTTCTATGCAACAGGTTTATCAAGGTGTGGAAAAAGTTGCAGACTTCGCTGGCTTAGTTACCTGAAGCCAAATATTAAACATGGGAATTACACCCAAGAAGAAGAGAAAATAATCATCAAATTGAATGAACAACATGGAAATAAGTAAGTATTTGTTTTTTTTTTCTTTGTTCTCAATTGGAGATTCTTTAAATACTTGCACGGCCAGTAACAGAACTTCTAGGTTTTCATTGCAGTTCATGTTACTTTGCAACATCTTCGTATTTCATGTCTTCATAACTGATATTTAGCTACCAATTGATCAAAGAATCAACCCTAGCTCTTATACATAATCTTTGATAAATTCTTTATCAACACAATTGAATATTACCTACCCATAAGTTTGTGATTCAACTGATAAGCAGGTTTAAACTTAATACTTTAGAGCTCTCTGCAATGTCAGGGCTCCAAACTATGGAAAAATGCTTAACAAAAGGGACAACTTCAGTATTCCGAACAAGATTAATTCTATATGCTCAAAGATTGTGGAGATATTTGTTTGAACAAAAAATTGAACATTCCTTGTTCAATTTTGATCGATCTTATGCTTTCTCAATCCCCAACCAAATGCGGGTAAAAAAAAAACAGAGTTACAAAGAGGGTTTTGATTTTCAATTATGCGTCTAATTTGACATGTAGTATATATTTCTTTCACAGATGGTCTCAAATTGCCAAACAATTACCCCGAACGACAGACAGTGAAATCAAGAACCACTGGTATAGCCGTCCAAAGAAGCGCATAGAATCCAATGAGGATGAGAAAATGATATCTGAGTTCAAAGTGAGACCTAACGATACTTCTGAAGGAGAAATTACGAATAGTGCTGGTGGTGCTCCCTCCAATGTTCCAGAAAATTCACGGCCCATGTACGCAGAAACATCCTACAATAATGAAATTGAGGACTTCACGGAAGAATCCAGTGCTATTTCTTCATGGGAAATATTTGAAACATTCAACAATTTCTGGACTGAACCATTTATGGTAGAAAATAAACGAAGTCAGAATCACTCTATTCCGGATCCCATCTATGCTACAAATGAATTAGACATGGACCAATATGTTTCATATTTATGGGATAATACAGATTTGTGCCAGGTGATGCAAGAATTGGCAAAAGATCCTAAATAAGAAATACGAACACAAGCAAATGGTAACCCTTGTGCCTGGAAACTGGTTTGTGAGGGTTGAGCTGTACTTTGTATACCAATAAAATTATGCATTCATAATTAACCTCATTTTTTCCTTGTTAAGATGGCGTTTAAGTTTTAATTACCTAGGAAACTTATTTATAAGATATTTGAATATAACTAATATGAATATTTTAAATTTTAATTACCTCGAAGACTTATTTATAAAAATTTGAATATAATTAATATGATGGTGATACAATATCACATCCCCTCTCCTAACCCATAAATTTTTTTTAAAAAAATTTATGGAATGTCAGTGATTCATTCTCTTTCAAAATTTTTTAAAGCTTTCGCAAGGTACATAATTCATTTATTTTCTTCATATTTATTAATTCTTACACAAAATAACTAATTTTTTTATGGCACTCTAAATATTTAAATTTTTCTCAAATTTTTTTTAATTTCATGAAAAGTAAAATTTTTTGATTTTTTCTATGTTTTTATGCAAAATAACTAATATTTTTATCAAACATTTTCATTCACAATAAATAATTATTTCATCTTCATACCAACTTTTAAATTTTATACAAAATTCTGGTCATATTTATTAATTTTATGAAAAATAATTAATTATTTCTATGCAAAATTTTCATGCACAAATTAACTGTTTCTTTGTTTTTATGAAAAATTATCATATATTTTGTGGAAATTTTGGTTTGCATAAAATTTAAAAAATTGATGTGGAAAAATTAGTTTTTTTGTGTGCATGAAATTTAAAATATTTGAAGTTTTTGCAAAACAATAATTCTTTCATTTCCTTTCATGTTTTTAAATTTTATGAAAATTGATTCTTAACTGCATTCTCTTTCAAAATTTAATTATGTAAAATACATAATTCATGCTCAATAAATAATTAATTCATCTTCTTACAGATTTTTAAATTTTATGCAAAATATGTTAATTTTTCATTTTTTCTAAGTTTTTAAATTAAATTATTGAATTATTTAGTAAATACTTACTCCCTAACCTATCTACTAAAAAAATATACATGAAAAAAATTCTACTATCTTCTTACAAGTATCTACTAATAAAAAAATTACATGAAATGAAAAAAAAAATGTCAGAAGCACGGTGCGGATGGATACACTGAAAAAATTAAAATTTTTCCGGCATATACTGTGCATATGTATTGCAAATAGGGTCTTGAGGGTCAAAAAATTGTGAATGAACCTATTCTGCATATTCGAGAGGCAGTTCAAGGAAGGGTAGAGGGTCACAGGTGGAATTTCAAATGTGACTGTCTGACCTACAGCATTCATGATTATGGTGTTCCTTTTTTCTTTTCTAATTTTAATTTTTATATGTAAATAAGAATTACTCAAGCCAAGTTTAATATGTTTCACATTGGACGACTATCAAGTTTTAATATAATATTTAAGTAATGAAGCTCTCCCATTCAATAGGCTAATTTTGTTTGGAATGTACTCCTATCATAGTTTAAGTCATATCAATTGGTTAATAGCCAGCGTAAAAAGAGTGATTTAAGAAGAGTCATATGAGAAAGGATTACTTGGTGAATAGTAATAAAGTGAAAACCATCTAGAGTGGAAAATTAGAATGGACTGTTACATATGTCCCCTTTCACAAGGATATGCAATATGTTCACAATAGTGGACAATTATCAAACTTTAAAATGATACTTAAATAACGAGGCTTTCTCATCACCCAATAAACTATTCTTTTAGGATATACTTTCCTTATAATTTAAGTCCTATCAAAGTTCGTACATGCTTTCTAGGTGGAGGTAGGGATACCATGCTTTTGAATATCTCGAGCCCGATGTTGGGTTGCTCAAAGAGTTTTAGTTTTGAAGCAAGTTAAAAATCTATTTGACCCTGCTTCTTTTAAAGAAAAAGTTCCTTAGTTTTTCTTTTAAAAAACACTTTTTTATAAAAATCCTATTTGGCTAAAAAAAAACTCTTAAAATTTAACAGAATCAGTTTTTTAACTGAGATGGATAGTGTTTGATGATATTATCGAAGCTAGGTCTCTTGGCGTAGTGTTAATTTATTTTTCTATTTCTATTGCGTTCTATTTTATTTTAGTATTACAATTAGGCTAATTTCGAATTTTGTCTCAAACTAAATATTCTTCAAACAATGTAAAAGCCATACATTGGCCCAAAAATGTTATTTTTAAAGTGTCTCTAAAAAAAATTGAATCCAATTTTTTCTGTACGTTTTCGCCTCTCGGCCTTTGTTGCTTCCGACGGGCCTTGCCTCTTTGATCTACAAAAAGAAAAAGAAAAAGAACCTGTCAGTCTACTTTATAAGCCCTTCCTACTTTTTAAATTTTGTAATTACATTCTGTCCAAAACAAAAAAAATTACATTCTGTCCACTTTCTTATTTTAGATCTACTGGGTTTCTAATTAATTTGCTTTTGCTATGGGATTTTGTTTACGCAATAGAACAACTATATTTATATACTAGATGTACCTGAAATAGATTTTTTTCGTCGGTTGAGGAAGTCGCTGGTCAAACACATCCTTCAATAGAAAATCATAACTTGTTGGCCTCTCTATTAAAGAAGCAAAAAGCTCTCATTGATGCATTTCCATTAAGATTTTCAAAGTCAATACTTCAAAGCTGTAAACATCACATTTCTCATTTTCTTCCATAATGAAATCAATCTCTGCAATATTTAGATCAAATCCAATATAAGAGTTATGATATTAGGCACATAGAGCAGCAATAGAGTTTTGTAAAGTACCAAAAAAAAAAGTGCCTAACCTGGAGTGGCATATCTGAAGGTTCCTGCAAATAAGGTTAGATTATTTGAGTTTGGCTTCAAAAACTTAGTTGTTCCAAAGTCAATAACTCGAGCTTCTTCATATTTTGAAGCTAGAAGAACATTCTTGCTTGATATGTCTCGATGAACTATAGGAAATGAGCACTCATGGAGCATATGGAACAAAGCATTAGCCACTTCTTTAACAATATTTACCCTCCTTTTCCAATCAAGTTCAGTGGCTTGTTTCTCATTCTTTAGTATGTTAACCAAGCTGCTTCCTTCCAAGAACTCATAAACCAAAAGTAAAAACTGTGAATTTGAGCAAAATCCATATAAATTCACAATGTTACGATGCTTGACTTCTGTCAAGGCTTGAACCTCACTTGTAAATGCTTTTAGGTTGGAAACTTCCCCATCCGGCACTGAATGAAGCTTTTTTAATAGAAACAACTTGACCTGTGCGCAACCCTGCCTTATAAAACACTTCCTAGACGCACTTTCCCAATGAGATATCTATAATCAAAAGACTTTGTGGCTTCAATGATATTTTTATACATAGTTTCTCTGTCAGAACTCCATATAAAGTAAAGATCTTGAGTTTGTGCTTCTTCATCCTGTTTCTCTGTTTTTCTTGCATAGTTTCTCTGTATATCTACAAAGAATGCATGAAACCCCAACCACTACTAACGTAAGAGTGCCCGAAGTAAGGAACAATAACATTAACTTGACTTTTTTGCTCTTACGACCATGTGGGTTTACTGAATTTATTGCAAGGATCTAAGCTAATGACATTACCACACAAGCCTTTATTATTCCTCAACGCTTCAAATGTAATATCACGAAAGGCCAGATTATTTGGAAGATAGCCCTCTAATTGGTTGCATGATATGTCAATAGAAGTCAATGCTAACAAACCATTAAATATGGAATGGTGCCAAAGAGATTATTATGCGAAAGGTTCAATGTCATCAAGCTTGTCAAGTCTAGTAAAAACATAATAACATATATGAATATCTTCATATCATTATTTCAATAAATATTCTCATAGGTGGATATATAATGAGTGGCTTTTATACTTATAATTTAAATACTTTTGACTTAAATTTTTGTTGTTCTTTACTATTTTTATTAATTTTATGTGTGATTGTATGTTTATTTTATATATAAAAAAAGAAGAATTGAAAAAACAGAGCAAGAATTACAGATTTTAGACAGTTTTGATGTTATTTCACTTGGGCATAACACTTTTATTCGATATCTAACTGAGATGATTCAAGATACTATGAAAAGATAAGAAAAAGATATACAATTTTCATATTTTGAATTTTGAGAGATTTGCTATTGAGATGCTTGATTTTAGCAAAGTAATGCTAAAATGATAATTGAGTTTTATTTTTTCACTTGAATTGAAAGACCTTTGAGCTTTTAAAATATTTGAATTAGATTAAAAGACGTTGTGTGACTTTAAAATGATCCTTGAACTACAAAATTCACAACCTTGGGTGGAGATCAGGCACACTCTTAGCACCGTTGCTAACCAAGATCGATTTGTTTATTAATTAATGTTATTAAGTAGTTCTAATTCTAATTGAATTTTATCTCCATCTATTTACTGTGCTTTTTGCTTATAATTTTTGGGTGATATCTCAAGAGGACATATATGATTCTGAAGAAAATTCAAAAATTATGAATAGCTCCTTAGTATTATACTATGTCCACAAATTATGGAGCCTATTCTAATTGTGAATACCATGTTGGTAGTCTATATACTCCACTCCAAATAGAGTAATCCCATTGGGTTGGAAATTCTTACATATCAAACAATTTTTATTCCAACAATTAAGATCAAGGGTGGCACAATCATCCAAATTTTTTCTGGCAAGATAAAAATTTCCAACCCAACCACCTAAGGTTTCTCTAGAAAAGGCTATTGTCCAACTTACAATGACTACTAATCAAATCACCCAGTATGTGGCAAGAAAAAATGTTAATCAACCTCAATTCCAGCCTTAGCAACCTAAAGTCTCTTTAGAAGATGCTCTTGCCTAATCCATTATAAAAACATAGACTAATTTCTAGAACCACATAGCCTCCATTAGAAATTTAGAGCTTTAAGCCGACGTTGAACTTATCATTGAAAGATACCAAAGTTCTCTACTTCGTAACTTTGAAAGAGATCCAAAAGAGTGAGTGAATGTTGAAACTCTTCATAGTGGCAAAGAGTAATAGAGCTTGAAATAAAGGAGACAAGCACTTGCCGGGGGGGGGGGGAATCCTTCAAGGTAACACACCTACTAATTACCTAGAGCGATCTATCATTACCTTATCTCAAGCATTTAATTTCTTAAGTCAATAGGATATGGAGGGAATCTATGTGTAGCTAGTGAAGACTCTCTTCACTATGCAAACACTTTAGGAGCATTACAATATGAAGCATCACTAGGCAAAGCTGAGGGGGAAGATGAATAGAGCAAAGCCAAGCTAAGTTCTGGCATTAGGTAATATTTCTCTAGGTATGAAACAAACATATGAATATCTTCGTTATATATTTAGGAGATGCCTATGAAAATGCAAAGCTCTATAATGAGGAAGCTGTACTAATTCTTCTTGGTAACTCCTTCAAAGCATTTTAAAACTTATTTAATTGTCATTTGAGGTAAAATCCTAGTATAACATTTCGTTTAGGAGATGATTAGGCACATTATTTTGAATAGTTTGAGCCTTTCAAGTCTACCTATAAAACATTACATCCTTAATTTCCCTATTTTGACCATAATTGAATTTTTTTTGTACCCATATTATTAATTGAGCTGAAAATATAAAATATATCTTTGTATTTTTATCCTATTCACTCATATACGTAGTTATTAGTGAAAAAAATTATGGCAAGAGCTGTATTATAAAAAGACAGAAGGGTGGAGCATGTAATTAGAAAAAGAAAGAAGTTGCGAATGAAAACAAAGTGCATTGGAACAGGAAAAAGAGAAAGAAATATGTGAATGGGGAGGCAAGGAGAAAAAAATTGATGAATGCAAAAGAAAAATGTGAATAAAACAATTAGCAGAAGGGGAAAAGAAAATAAGATTAGGGAAAAATCTTCTAATAAACTTCAAAAGCTCTATAAAAGAACTTAAAATGATAATGTGTAATTAGGTTTGTTGAGCATAATGTGATATTATTTATCCTGAAACTCAAGCCACATATTACAAGTTTAAGAAAGTCTTATTGATCTTAAGTGTATTGTTTAATTTATATTAATGGAGAGTGGCGTGAAAAATAATTAAACTTATGGAGTTCTTAAGCTTCAATTAATATACGGATTGTAATTTAATAGACAGCATGCTCGAAATATTTATGCATATATAATAGGGGAGTCTGTTCGTCTTCTCATGATCTTGTTGCTCAATAGTTTGAAATATAACGGGAAAAGACTAAAATGGTGTTTAAAGGTTTATCCATTTATTAAGTTAAAAAATATTATTAATACTTATTTAAATGATTTGAACTTGAATATTTATTAATAGTAGTTATTTTTTTTTCACATATACTTCCAGTTGTCTCATTTAATAAACATAACTGATAAATAGAATTTAACTCCTGTAACTATTAAATGATATCCCTTCACAATATATAATACCTTTTATTATTCTGCATCAATTATCAAGAAAAAATATTCAAAAAAAAAATTTGTTGTATCTTGAAATGAACTTTTCTGTTATTCTCTTTTGTGTATTATAAATTTAAAGATAATAAACTTTCATGCCTCAAAACTTATCGACTCTTATTAATATTTAACATATTTATGTCAGATTTTTTATATAGTAACATCTAATTATTCATTTATATCTTATGAATTTGAAATTTTTAAAGATCACTAATCCGAACAACTAAGATTTAATTAATAAAACTAATTCATGTTTTTTTAACATGAGGCTATTGTCCCTTGGGAGACGACAACTCACATTTTGAGGCACAAGAACTGCATACAATATTGCGTCGGCGCCACAAGTGGGAACGTCAGAGTCAACGCCTATTGAAAACTTCAATTGAGTTGAATTTTAGACTGTGATGTGGTCAGATGATTTTTTTTTTAAAAAAGTCAGCCAACCTTTTCTAAAAAAAAAAATCATTTTTAAAATGGTATAATCTCATAGTTTATAACATGTTTGAATATATCTAAGTGTGTATTTTTTATATTAAACAAATCTTTTTTCTCTTTTATTTTTAAAATTTTAAAATTATGTTAAAATAAAGACATTTTTAAAATTCGGACAGTCTTGGCTTTGACAAGGAAAAGGTGAATTTTGGCTGACTTAAAATTTGTTTTCTTTCATTAAAAAATTTGACACAAATTTAGGGATCTATATAATTATTGAATAATTAATGGACTCCCTCCCTTTAGGCGATGCTTAAATCAAAGGAAAGTCCAAGATTAATGGAGTTTGTCCATTTTGTCGCAGCATTGTCGAAGATATTAATCATATCTTTCTAAATTGTTTGTTTATCAGAGTAGTTTAATTTAGTCAAATTGGTCGAAAACGCTCATTAAAATGCAGAGAATGAACAAGGTATTGGAAATGTTAGAAAGTTTCACCATTTTTTCCTGGTGCATATACCTTCAAAGGAATCAAGTAAAATTCAAGGGAGCAAAATGGAACCTGATCGCAGTAATAAGTATAGTTAGAAGATTAAAAGAGGAACTCAGCGTTGTTCATCAACTATTTGTGAGAAAAAAAAAACAAAAAAGCAGACTCATCCGTTTCACAGATCCACAAGAATTAATTTAAAAAAAGATAAAGCCTGCAGTAACAGCACCCCAAAATTTCCTGGAATCACTGAATTAAAGAATTAAAAAAGATAAAGAAAGTTAGGTTGAGTACGTCCTGATATGATAATTTGGAACTATTTGCTGAAGAAGAAAGATATCATATACTATTATGAAATATTGAAAGAAAAGCTCTATCAAGTTTATCTAGTAGTTAAAAGAAGTATGTATTTTATTTCGAACTTAAAATTTAGAGTTGGTCTGTTTATTTTATCTATTTTTTATTAAAAATAAAAAATATAACTAAAAATGTGTTTAGTAGAGTTTTAAAAAATATTTTATAAAATTAATTTTTAAAATAAGGTAAAGATAGAGATCGGCTAAAATTTTTTTTTAGTGTTTTTAAAAAAATAATCGATAACATTTTAATAACTTTAAAAAACCTATATCGTAATTATTAAATAAAATCAGAATAATCTTATAACTCGCATGAATTAATTCAAACACACACTTAAATAAAAGAATGTGATACTTTATAAAATTGCTTCTGCTTTCTTAATCGTTCCTTGTCTTTTGCAGTCCTCCACTTCCTCCGTGCTGTCGGTGTCAGGGCCCATTTCCTCAAATTATTTTAACTTTTTTAACAGAAAAGCAAGCATGCGTTTGGAAAGGATAAAAAGATACAACCTGCAGTAACAACACCCCCAAATTTCCTTAAATCACTCATTAAAAGAATTTTCAAAAAAAGTTACACTTTCAACTTTAATTAAATTAAGACAAACACCATTTTGATATAGTAATAAAAAAAATTGAAAGATTAAAAACTTTTAAGTTTGTTTAAAAAAAAGATGAAAACTTTTTCGTAAAAGATAAATTTAAAAATTTTATTTATTAAAAAAAAAACAGAAAGAGAGTTGTCGCGGTCTAAAGCCAGTGACAGTAGCTCCAAACGGGAATTCAATGAAACAAATATCCTCTAAAGAAAACTCCGAAAGCTGTGCTAAAAGCCAAACCTCACTGCGTGATGAAATTTTGCAGTGCAGACTCGTGGAAAGCATCTCAACCATTATGATTATGTTAATCCCCTCTACTATTACGCCACCTGTCTCTCCTCCCACCCCGATCCATATCCTTATCATATTCCTATTACCCTTTTTTTTTTTAATTTATAAAACATAATCCATATAATAAGTATTTATGTAAATGTGTAACTAATATAAATTTAAATTTGGTTTTACGTAATCACATGTATAATAAATATTTAATCATACAATTAAGAATATGTAATATAAAATTAAATGTGCATGGACAGAATTTGAAGAGGGAAGCACAAAAAGAGACATGCAACTTTACATTTGAAAATTACTATTTGGTAACGCTGTGGTATTCAAATATATATAATGTATCATGAAACCATAAGCCATTGTTAGAAGGAAACATGTATTACAAGAATTTTCTGCATAAGTTTTGTCCCCATTGAGTCCTAGCTAATTTATAATTAATCGAATTAGTTAGAGATTATTCTGGTAATCTAATTTAAGCTGCTAATTAGCTATAGATATAATTCGTAACTAATTTTTAACTAATAATTTTTTAATTTTTAGCTAATCAATAGTTAATCTGGAGTTGTTTGATTTCATAGCTAATTCATAACTGATTTCCTATTTAATCTGATGCTTGATGATTGAGTGATTCACAAAAATCTCTCTTTGGAGTCATTTTCTGTCATCAAGACTAGAAGTGGGGCATATTCGTTTTTAATTTTAAAACAGATTCTATCATAATTATTAAAAAAAATAAAAAATATTAAATTTGAAAAATTAAATAATATTTATAGTCATATAAGCCAATTTGATTTAAAAATAAATATAAATAAATTTCTAACTTCACAAAACAAACGTATATATTTTTTAAATAATTAAAAATTGCAAATAAAAATATATTTTGAGAAATAAAGTAGAAATAATAACTGAAATTATTTTCACTGACAAAACACACTTGTTAAGTTTCATTCTTTTTCTCCCTCAAAAGATAGATATGTTAACCGCAAGATTTCAAACGGTTATTTTGATTATTACAAGCAATTTGAAAAAGAACAAATCAATGGCTTATTTCAAATTTTGTATCAAAAAATATTTTGTTTTAAATACTGACAACATCTTTCTTACATTAATGTTGATTGATACTCCCCTATAAATACCACGTTATTATATCTATTAAATCAAATCGTTGACTTATTTTCAGACTATCCCATTGAATGCAAGCAACCATAATTAGAGAACATATCGGCAAATTAACTAGTCAAAACTTATTAAAAGGCAAGATTAAAGCAAAATTCAAAAGGGACGAGGTAAGATTTAAAAAGTACGTATCAAATCTGTTGACGCAACATCTTGAATTAGTTTGAATTAAAATCAAGGCTACGCTTAATGGAAACTAGCCATTACATTGAGGTTCCAAATCAACCAATTATGAAGAACCAAGAGTCAACTTAAAAGGGACCTGAAGTGATTATTCAAATAGTCTTATTCCACCAAGAAGCGGTCATTTTTAAGGAATTCAAATTGGAAAGTTTTGATGAGTTTTATACTAATGATTTAGTTACATTTAGTTTTATGTTTATTTTATAGGTGGAAAGAAGATTGCATTTGGTTGGATTTTGAGAGGATTGGAGGAAAGAAGCAGCCTAAATTTGATTTTAAAAAATGAAAAGATTTTGAGTGTCATGAAAGCAACACATCATACCTGCAGTATTGGATGTGAAATATAAAGATTTTGGACAGTAACTCTAGAGTCATGATGCCAAGAAATCACAGTTTTGACACTGGCAAAACTTAATGAATGAAATAGCCAAATGACAAAAAAAATTCTAAAATTTTCAGCATCGCAATACTGGCTTTATGGTGTCGCAATGCCAGATTGATAAAGAGGATTGGATAGAATGTCCAGTGTCACGACACTGGATTCTAGAGTCAAGACACAAGATCATTGATGGTAGATCATACTTCCAATAGGTGGCATTGTGTCGCTAGGTCTCCAATGTCGTGACCCTAGTGCGATAAGTTTGAAAAGTTGAAATTTAAATAGAAAAATTGGGGATTCTTTTCTACTCTTTGTACTCTTGAAAAATTGTAACAACTTTCAAAGTGAAATAAGCATGTGCACAAAATTAATCGACTAAATCCATTTTCAGCCAACTGAAAATTTGAAAGAAAGCATATTTTTAGTAATGGCTAGTGCAAGCTATTTGGGTCAACTCCAAAGGTCATTTAATGTTAGCTAGAAATACTATATAAAGGCTTCTAGATACCTGGGAGACATATAAGAGCTTAACAAGACATATCCAAGCCACCTTGAGCCTTTCTTGAAGCCTTGCTTATATTCTGTTAAAGGCTTTTTGTGGTTAGGGTCCAGCTCTTTCTGCTCATTTAGAAGCTATTTTGTGCTTGAGTGAGAGGCTACATTATCTTAGACTTTTTCACCCTTATTCTCTTCTATCTTATTTGTGAGTGAGTGAAAACTAACTTTGTATTCATTGTTGATAAGCAAGTGAAAATCGATACTGTAAAACATTTTTGGTGAGGGGTGGTTAAAACCATAAAGTAGATGGTGAGCGTAGAAAATCTTACTGTAATCCGTTGCTTGTGAGCTCAGTTGAAAACATGCGTTTCAACAATGAAGAAATTTCTTGGGAGTGACTGGACGTAAGTCTTGATTTGAAGCTAAACAAGAATATATCATTTGTGTCTTTTTTTTCTCTTCCCTTATCTCCCTTAGTTGCTATTCTTATATCTGTTTGTTGCAGGTATATTTTGTGTTTGCTTTGGTGCTTTCAGTTAATCTTATTTTCCTTTCAAGAAAGTTGCTATTTATATCGCTTTTTAGGTTTTCTTTCAGGTTTATTCCTTAAAATTTGCTGCTTTAGTGTCTTTCTTGGATGGTTTATCTATCATATTCATTTGGTTAATCTTTTGGCTGGTATACAGTCTGTTTTAGATTCAAGAAGCCTTGTTCATTAACTGGTTTTTGTGTTCCAAGTTCTTTTTTGTCCAGTTCTGTTTCTAAACGTTCTGCTTGCTGTCTTCTCTTGTAAAAGAGGTGATTCAGTTGCTTGCTTGCTTCCTATCTTTCTTCCTTCACTAATCACATATTGTTTATACATATTGCTAGTTGAACATTCCATTTTAAGTGACAAAATAGGTTTGAATACTCTGTTTATTTGTTTTATCTTTAAATTTGTGATTTAAGTATATCAGTCTTTTCACCTTCCTGCTCTAGGGTGTTTTTTTTAATATGTATCATTCGTCATTAAGATAAACACACATTTAAATTACACAGCCATAATAAGAGTAAAAATCCAACCTAGTTATACGATCAAACCAAGAGCCTGAAGGAATAAACAAAAACTAAAGCAAAGAAAATGACTTAATTGTTAAGATCAAATTTCAACAGTTAAAAGAAATTTCAATTTGATTTTTGTTAACAAATTCCTCAGACTGATATTGACAACTTCAAAAGAGATATTCTCTTATAATTTTCTTCGTTACCTTTCCATTTTAAATGTCTTCAATAGCAGCGTGGTAAAGTTTGTCAGCGCTATCCTCATTCTATTGTTCTGAATTGAAAACGAAAACACAACTAAACTAGGGCCTTTCTGCTACAATTTTTTGTTCCCCTGCTAACTCCTAGCTACATCGATGAGGAGACCATGCATGTCATTGTTTGTGATATATACCTTAATTTGATCTACTAATCAATTTAGTGAGGGGTAATAAGCCATTAGTCAGGGAATAAAATTCAAAATTCTACAATAAATTAATAAGGTCAGATATGACGACAAAAAAAATATAATCATTAGATCTGGTAGAAGAAAGTTATATATTATGCTAAAAGAGAGAAAAATATATTACTAGAACACAACATTAAATTTGGTTCTATTCAAGCCACAAACTCATACATATGATGCAACAACAAGCTTACAATGTGCAAAACAAAACAAGAGACAACGGTTTATAGACACAAGAAGTACAAATTACTTAAGAAGTTAAGTCTTTCAGGAGTTGTCCAATTGTGACGATGGCAAACTTATCCGCTAAAGGAGATTTTGACATCACATGCTCCATAGTTACTTGTTCCATGGTCGGCCGAGAACGTGGACTTTCATTCAAGCAAGAAAATGCTATTTTTGCAATCAGCATCACCTCTTCTACAACTAGGCTTGTGGGTTGAGGAAGCCGCTGGTCCAACATGTATTTTAATGGCAAATCATAGGTTGTTGGAGTCTCTGTCAAAGAAGAAATAAACTCTCCTGGATGCTTTCCCATTATGATTTCTAAAGTCAATACCCCGAAGCTATAAACATCACATTTCTCATTTGCTTCCATCATGTAAGCTATTTCTGCGATAGGTTAAAATTTGAGAGTGATAACATTAATATCATGCATAATGCAGCAACAGGTTTGTTTGTATTGATTACTAAAGAAAAGAGTAGTTATTATGTAAAGTACAAACAAAAGGGGCTAACCTGGAGCAGCATACCCAAAGGTGCCAGCAAATAAGGTCATATTGTTTGAGTTTGGCTTTAGAAATTTAGATGTTCCAAAGTCAATAATGTGAGCTTCTTCATATTCTGAATCTAGAAGAACATTCTTGCTTGATATATCACGATGAACTATAGGGAATGAGCAACCATGATCCATATAGAATAAAGCATTAGCCACACCTTTAACAATGTTTACCCTTTTAATCCAATCAAGTTTAGTGGCTTGTTTATCATTCTTTAGTATGTTGTCCAAGCTGCCTCCTTCCAAGAACTCGTAAACCAAAAATGAGAATTGTGAATTTGAAAAAAACCCATATAGCTTCACAATATTACAATGTTTGATTTATGTCAAAGCTCGAATCTCACTTGTAAAAGCTTTTAGGTTGGAGATTTTCCCATCTGGTATTGAATGAAGCTTCTTGTCACATCCCAGATTTATCCGAGCACGAGACCGGCACGAAATGAGGATTTCTTCCCACTCCGTAAGCCTAACCATTCCATTTTGAATCTAAAACTCATTAGATACCCTGGTTTAGTATGTGATCACATAATCACTCTATAAAACTTTAAACACATAAAAAACATAAATAAAGATCTAGCCTCAAAACTATATGGTTACATTTTTCATTTCTTGCTTTACAAAGGTTTTACCTTTTATTTTCACGCATAGGAAATGAGGATCCTGCCTGTGATAATGTGGAGCAACTCTAGAGTACAAATACATAAGACAACAAGAAACTAAGCCCATCAGGACAAATTTGGGCTTACCTCGAAAATTTTACTGCTTCTGCGTATGCTTTCAATTTTTACCTATCTGGAAACATTTAAAAGATTGGGGTGAGTCTTGCGACTCAGTGAGTAAATAACACAATTATATCATGTAGAAAAATTCTCTTACATATTACACTACAAGAAACAAGAGATTCAGTGACGATTTTTCTGTGGCGACTAAAAAAGGCGTAACTGAAAATCACTTTCAGTGACGACTTTCATGAGTGGTCACTGAAAGCTAACTTTTCAATGACGACCTAGACGAAGTCGCCACTAAAAGTTGAGAATTCATTTTCAGTGACGACTTAAAGTCGCCACAGAAAGTAGCAAAATCCTTAAAGTTTATTTTCTCAAAGCTAAAGAGTGTTTCGATGAATGTGTTTATTCATTGTAAAAAAAGTTAAATTGTATTTTTTAGTTATAAAATAAATAAAATTTAATTATTTACTAATAAAATAAATTTTAAAATGTATTTTAATATAAGTTAATTTTTAATTAAATACTAAATTGATGAAGTAAATTTTTAAAATTAAAATGAAAAACATATATATATTTTAAAAATCAAAATATTCCCATTTCACATGTGTAATAACCATATAATAGAATAACAAAAAAAATGAAGTAGAGCATTTTTATAATATTAAAAAAGAATACTAATAATAAAAAAAATGAAATAAAGCATAATTAATTAGAGTATAATATTTTCACATATGGTAGCCATATAATAGAATATATATATAAAATAAAAATAAAAATATATTTATGTTTTTTAATTAAAATATATTAAATTATACTCACTTAATTTTATTTAATTTAAAATAAATAAATATGTTGTACGTTATACTAAAAACTAAGTGCTTGGAAGTATATTGTCTATGTCCCGCTAATTCAACTATTTCTTTATCTATTGATTAAATTTTCTTTTATTTTATATTTGTGAAAATCTGACTAATAGTTCTCTTGCAATACATAAACGTGATAAAGAAAAATGATAAACAAAAAAAGTAATTCATAAACCAAATAAAAAATCTGAACCCTGCGCCTTGAACCCAGCATCTGAAAAAAAGAAATATGAAACCATCACCTCGCGCAATACCCCAAAATTTCCTTCCCCCGTGAACACCCTTCCCCCAAAATTTCCTCACCAGAAACCATTACCTCGAGAAACAAGAGTCGCACAGCAGCACGCCAACACCCATCGGCCATCAATCTCATTTTTGGGGGAAGGTAGAGGGGAAAAAGCGGGATTATGGTTTATAGCTGGTAGACCGAAATCTCGGAAGAGGTTTTGGTTCTTTTACAAAATCTTTGAAGAGTTGCAGCTTATCTCCTTATCTCCGAGAAAATCGTTGCTTCTGTGCTCTTCGAGAGGTTGCCTGTGGTTATTCCCAAAATCAACCCAGTCGTTTATGCCTTTCAAGAATTCTCGTAAGTCTTTCTCTCTGCACTCGTTATCTTCTAATGCTCTGCTTGGTTGCTCTGAAAATGTAGTGAATGGAAATAGCACATGAAGTTGGGGATTTCCCTTTTTAATTTTAGTTTTTAATCTTGGGTTTTTTCAGTCAATGAAGTAATCAATCCAATGCATAGGAAGAGTTAGAGAAATGTAGGCAAAGAGAGGGTGGTAAGGCTGAAATCTTGAACTTAGAATCTTGTGCTTTTTTAGAATGATTTTATCCATAAACTTCGGGCAGGCTGAAGGAGTCTTTTAGGAGCTGTCGATTTATCTGCTATTTGGGTAGAAAGCCTATCATTAGTTTTCCAATTTCCATCTCAGAGGATTTGCTTGTAGAAGAAAAAGGAAAGACTTGTCTCCGGATGGTTAGTCCTATGAACTGATTTTCTTCTTGATGGTTATCGCTATTCAGCTTAATTTACCCTTTCTTTTTGGCTGTTGATTTGCAAACATGAACTCAGGAGGTTTAGAAATTGTCTCATTCTGTTCTTGTGCTTCTGAGGGGAGATGGTTCTAGTTTTAGATATACCTTCTTATAAATATGTGTTTTACTGGTTCTCTCAGTCTATATTAAAGCATATGGTGTGGTGAACTGATCACATTGTGTAGCTTGCATAAATCACAAAGATGAGTTTGTGATCTGATCACATTTTCATTTGCAGATGGCACTATGCTTCTTCCTGACAATAGAATCTTAAATGTGTTTTCTCTGGTTCAGCTATGAGTTTGTGATCTTGATTTTTCTTGCAATTGGTCCCATGTATTGACATGTCTAAAGATGCAGATGCACATATACAACCAAGTAATATAGGTATAGTTTATCTTGCCATCCTTGTAAATCTAATACTTGCCAAGATGTTTGATGCATTTCCATATGACAAGATGTTGGGAGTTTTTCTTCCCTCTTCTTTTTGACATTGATGTTGATATGTTTACCCTTAGGCCTTTATATTGTTGCATGATAGAATAGTGATTGCTTGGTCATGCAACAAGTACTGAGCTTACCTGACAACTAGTCTCTTAAACTTCTATTATTTAACTGAGTGGAAAGTGCATGAATCATAGCTCTATTACTCCAAAATCAGCTTTTTAGTTGGTATGTCAAACTGGTTACAACATGGCTACATCTGCACTTAGCCACAAATACTTTACCAAGCATATGGCTAATATCTAAAATTGGTTGACAATTGACAATCACTTAAATACTAAATCATCCACACTTTATGAGGGAGTTTTTTTCATTTGCTATAAATCATTATCTAGGTATACTAGGAATATGGTTCCTTGATGGTATGTAGTCTATTAACCTGTTTCTTTAATAAATGAAAAAAAAGAGAGTTATGATTAGATGGTTAGCAGCCACATAATTTATACTTTGCCTTTTGAACTCTATTTCTCATACCCACATCAAATGGGGAAAAAACTCAAAATCTTCTTAAACCTAATTTCATCTACCCACAATTGAGACTCACCCCATAAACAGGGGAAAAAATCTTCTTAAACCTGTTTCTTCAATTTGGCACCACGTAGCATTCTTCTTTGAGGTTGGTTTTAGTTATTTTCCCCTTCAATTTGGCACCATGCGGCATTCTGTCCACCTGGGACATTGGCCTTGAAGATTATGATCCAACTCCAGTAGTTCTGTTTCTTAAGCAGTCTGTTTTCTAATTCTCTTTTGGTGTTTTCCATTTCCTTCTTGGTTTGGTAATAAATTGTAATATACTTTTTTTTCCATATAAGACACAACGTTAAACAGTGGAATTTCATTGAGTAAATATATATAAGTAGCCTTGACAACCTTTAGAATGCTAACTACAAAATGGATTCCTAACTACTTCACTGAAGCAGCAAATTCCAATCTGATATGAGTTCATCTGCAATATCCTCCAGAATAAAAACACAAAACCAAAAATCAAAAAGCTGCACACTGAAAGTTCAGTAATTACTGTAAACAAAAGACATGATTTATATGACAAGCACAGAAGCTTCAAATTGTCCCTCTAGAGCTCTTATACAAAGAGAACCATAATAAGTAAAACACCAAAGCAAGGATTGCTAAAAGAACTGAAGAGAAGATGAAAAGGAAATCCAAAGTCTAAAAAACATTATGGCAATCATGGCCCTGCATGTATGTCCTACTGTACAAAAATATAACAATAAAGCAGACAAACCAAAATTATAATACTGTTTACAGCATACTCATAACCCTTCCAAATAGCCTAATTCCTGTTCATAATGTAATAATCTATTTCTTGTTGCTTTGGCTCTTTGATCTATTTTCATAGGTGAAAAGTTCGATGAAGCAAAAAATGCAGGAGCTGATTTGGTGGGTGGAGAGGACCTGATAGAACAGATAAAAGGAGGATTCATGGAGTTTGATAAATTGATTGCTTCTCCAGATATGATGCCTAAGGTGTTACTCTGATTCTCTTGGTCCAATCGATGCTTGACTTTCCTCTTTCAATTTTAATTTACTTTTTCAGTATCAGTTTATTATAGAAAACCCAGAAAATAATGTACTATCAAATTCTCAATAAGTCATCTGAAAAGTTGGACATTGGCTGAATTATTTGCATATATGTTCTTTTGACGTGAACGGTGGTTAATAATTGTACTTCTGGTTTCTTATGTAGAGACTGCTATGTTCATCATTAGCCTTGCATTCAATAGAAAGAGCTTTTGATAAGACGCACTTATCTGATAATTGTTTTATAATGAGAAGTGGCAGTAATTTGATTGTATTTTGAAGTCACATATATATGATTTCTACTTTTTCTTTTTCTGATTTTATTGTATTTTTGTAATGGTTTTATTTCCTCTAAAACATATGGTTAGGTTTCAGATAGTTAAAATTTGGTCTAACACTAGAAGAATTCAAATATATATGTTGCATGGTTGTAGCACTGAGTGAATTTTCTCTCAAGGATTATGTGGCCGCTTAATTTTTGCTTTTGGTGGATGATTTTGTGCATAGGTGAATGTTTTTGGGACAACCCGATTATTTGGTCTGAACTTATTTGGTGGATGATTTGGTGCATAGGGTGTCTTCTGATTATTTGGTTTGAACTTATGCTCTTTTATTTTTGGGACAAACTTGAACTATAGATAGAGAGGATTAGCATTTGCAATTTGAGCACAAACAAGCTTGGGTCATATATGCTTGACTATTATTTTTTTTATTAATGTTTTTGTGATTCTACAATATTGTAGATAAAATAGAGCACACTATAAATATGTCATGTTTAATAGTTAGTGAGAGTGAAATAATGACTAAATTAGTCACTATTATGTGCATAATGTTAGAATATTTTTTTAAGTGTCATATATGTGATATTAACTTTGTTAAACTTGGTCACATTTATTTTTTTTGTATTTTTTTCATGCTATTGGTATATATTTCTTTTTAAAAATTTTACTTGTCATATCTTAATTTATTATTGAAATATGAATAGGGACAAATTCCGTTGGGCATTATGGGTAGTGCTACACCAAATTCTACGACTAATGCAACACCATCTCCAAAAGAGAGCCACCAAGTTGATTTTTTTTACTTTGTTAACATTTTATTATGTAATGTTTTGTTAATTGACATTGTATATTTCACTCAACAATCATGTATTATGTATGAAATTCTGGTTATATATATATATATATATAGTTTATTAATTTCTTTGATTATGTTTTTTAATCATAAATAAAGATTTTATTTAAATGGTAAATGAATTTTTTTTTTAAAAATTTACTATAGGATTCAGTGGCGACCAAAAGTCGTCACTGAATCCAACGATGGGAGATTCAGTGACGACTTCAGTCGTCACTGAATCTATCATAAATGGCTTTTGAGTTTCAATGACGACCTTCATCAGTCGTCACTGAAAGTTACATTCAGTGGCGATTAAGTCGTCACTGAATGTAACTTTCAGTGACGACTAAGGAAGGTTGTCACTGAAAGGTTACGAAATTTCTACAAAATTTTATTCAGGTTTCAGTGGCGACATTGCTAAGTCGCCACTGAATGTTGCATTCAGTGGCGACTAAGTCGTCACTGAATCATAATTTTCAGTGACGACCCTTCAAAGTCATCACTGAAAACCCTGCATTCAGTGGCGACTAAGTCGTCACTGAATGTATACATTCAGTGACGACTTTTCTAGGTCGTCACTGAAAGTTTCAGTGACGCATTTATTCGCGACCACCTGGTGACGACTAAAAGTCGTCACTGAATACATTCAGTGACGACTTTTTCACCTTTAGTGATGACTAAAGTCGCCACTGAATGCCAGTTTTCTTGTAGTGTTAGATTATAATTCAGTTTATGAATATTTTGAAGTATTCTTACTAGTTTTGTTTACTTATTCTCATTAAAAATAAGTTATGAATAGTATATTTTTAAACTTCAAATTCATATTTTTGATCATTCATTTACCATGGTTTTAACCCAATCTCTTACTTTCCCTTATTTAATTTCACCATCATATACATATAGGTCTCTAAGGGACTCCTTGACCTTTCTCAGTCACTTTCCTTTATTGTTCTTCCTTTAAGTAGGCACTTGAACATTTCTACTTGCAAACATTTGTACATGCTATAACCAATGGGTTATATCCACTTATCATCTTTATTAAAGTTATATCACTATACTATTATGCTCCTATGCCATATAAAAATATCCTATGTTATTTATGTACATATAGATATATATTTAATATTCAAGCTATATATATTCAAAAGTATAATTAAAGTAAAAGAATTATATTAATTTATTATATATTAATAAGACTTATTCTTTTATTAATATCTTTCAGTTTTATTCTTTAATTATTATTACCTTTATCACATTTTATTTAGTTTGGAGGATTCCAATCCAGAACCATTTCAACATACCCAAGCACATAGCCTGGTAAGGGAAAATCACCATTTTTACCCAAGCACACAGCAAGGGTGGGTAAATCACCACATATATGTCTTATCTCAAGAACATAGCAAGGGTGGATAAAACACTACATACATGTCTTATCCCAAGCACATAGCAATGGGACGAGTAACATCATCATATTCTCGTCATTCATATCATAAGGTTGGGAGGAGCTCTCCTCAACTCCCTAACCTTTCCATATGTTGACTGTCCTAAGCACACAGCAATAGGACGGGTAAATCACCTTATTCTTATCATAAGTAACCAGACCAATTGTCACTGGCTATTGGAGGAGATATACTCAACTCCATACTTATTCACAATTTAATCCTCATGTGCCCGTTCGCACAAGGGGCTAACAACTCCTTTGCTAGCTAGGGTTACAAGGTGCACCAAGGCTATATATCTTTGCTGCTAGCTAACAGTGTTTCCGAAAAGGAATCCAATGTAATTATTATTAATCTTATTTAATTATTTCTTTGTTTTCAAGTTTTAAAATAAAGTATTGTTTTGATCAATATCTGATAATAACCCATCATGATCATATCATCATACTCATTATATCCTCAATAGATACTTTACCATCATTGAGTACTAAATTTAATAATCATCACACTTTGTCACATCACTTTCATTCATTCCTTTTCTTTTGACTCATTTATATTTTTAAAGTGTACATATGTATATATATCCATGTGCTTACTTGAATAAAGAAATTTCAATTTGATAGTCATACCTCATTTCATTGTATATAACCTTATATTCTTGTATCATTATTTATTATTTTAATATCCATTAGGGTTGACATCATTAAATATTATTTGAGATGCCATTATACATAAATATTCACATATTTATATGTATTCATAATATAAGCATAATATATTATGGAAGATCATCATATTAAACTTTTTGGTTAGAACAATTTACACCCTTGGGATAAAATATACCCAATACATTACACATATATAGCTTATCCTAATAAATTATCATACCATTATGGATAATCTTCACTAATTTCTGAACTATCCTCAAATTCGCATATTTATATCCACAAGTCGATATAATTAAGAACCATAGACATAAAAGAATAAATATATACATCCATATAGGGTATCCAACCTTTGTTATTCCAGACTTCTATCAAATCATCTTTGATTCTCACATGTCAACATCCTCCCATTAATCTCAAGCCTTTCTTACTTGCATTTATAAAGCATATCATTCTATTTCCTATCAACTTCGTTTAACTAGTCCGTTCATTTAAGACTTTCCTCAACAATTATTCACACATAATTTTCCAATCTCGACATAATTCATATTCTAAATATTAGACTCAATTTAGCATGGTAATCCTACTTCCCATATTTTATTTTTCAAGAATTTTAACACCACTATTTCACTTTATTACATTCCTCAAAGCACCTTAAGACCATTAAACGTCTGTTTCTTTCACCTAAAAATTTATTATACAATTTGGTGTCCAAACTCACTATTTTAAATTATGAACAATTTAATGCCCAACTTTCTCCAAAATTTCCTCCATTAACCACTTTCAACAAATTGAAATCGCTAATTTCTTAATTTTGTTTTACCTATCTTCAATTAAACTCAATATGCTCAAATCTTCATTATATGATGCTTTCCATCACTAGCCAATCCTCAAGCAATCCTAACAAATCTTACTTTCACCAATCTTAACATGTCTACTACCTATCGATCTCAATTCACTTCTCACACTTTCCTATATTTTAATGACATACTATCATAATATCAAACATCACCCAAATCACAATCTCGACATACAAAAATTATCATAAATTTATATTACATAACCATATTGTACAATTTATAAATTTAGATATAAATTTATAATTCTTTTCTCCATGCTATAATTTATGTGATTTACTCACCAATTTGAAGCTTCAATTGGACTAGCTTCTTCTTGCCTTTTTCCAAATAAAATTGATCATCAACAACTCCAAATTATGCTCTTCAACTTAGCTATTTCGGAATCCAAAAATTCATTGTGCAGGTACTGATCACGCAGCGACACTGTTCATGCAGGCAGATACTGTTCATGGTACTGTTCATACGAGAAAAATTTGCATGATTTAGGCACCAAATCATGTTATCTTGCCATGGAATTTGTCATACATATACTACACTATGTCCTTAAGAAAACCTATAACTTAGTATTTCAAGAAAACACCAAAAATTACAAGATTTCTGAAGTTTTTACTTAAGCTGGGCGCAGGTTACTGTAGCTTCGTTTTCTGTTATTTCTGCTTCTGTTTTGTTGCACTTTCAATTGGATTTTGGTAGAGGTTCATGCTTATGTATGGTAGGATACTCAGTTCCAAGATGGAAGGCCTGTTTATGGCTGGATTTGGGAGAAAATAATGGAATTATGGGATCAAGGAAAAGAACCCAAAATGAAAGCTTGAAGCTCCCCCTTCCCTGCGTGATTTTCTCTTCATGCTTCAGTTTTTTTTTTTTTTGCAGAAGGGTATTTTTGAAATTTCAAAGGGCCAGATTTTTTAAAGGGACATTCTTGGAATTTTGGTGCAACAAAAGTGGTAAGAAAAAAAAATATTAGAATAAAAATAAAATGAAAATAAACTTTTATCTTTAAGGGGAAAAAATAAATATTTCTCATAAAATATAATTATTAAAGAAAGATATGGCATTTTATAATTTTGAGATATTACACTTCTTCACAGCTACAACCTCACCTGTGGGCAACTCAACCTTATAAACACTTCCCTGGCCTCCCTTCCCAATGAGATACCTATCATCAAATCCCTTGGTCGCTTCAATTATATTTTCATACATTATTTCTCTTTCAAAATTTGATATGAAATAAATATCTTCAGTATGTGCTTCTTTATCCTAGTTTGTTATTTTTCTTGATCTTCGAAAAAGAATGCATGAAACTCCAACCACTACTAGCATTAGCATGCCTAAAGCGAGGAATAATATCAATAGCTTGACTATTCAGCTCTTATGACCATGTGCTGTATTATGGGATTGACTGCAAAGATATAAGCCAGTGACATTACCACACAAACCTTTATTATTCCTCAATGCTTCAAATGTAATGTCACGAAAGGCCTGATTCTTTGGAAGGGAGCCCTCTAATTGGTTGTATGAGATATCAACAGAAGACAAAACCAACATCCCATCAAAACTGGATGGAATGGTACCAGAGAGATTATTATGTGAAAGGTTCAATGTCATCAAACTTTTCAAATCTCCAAGTGCTTTTGTTATTGGTCCTGTCAACAAATTATAGCTGAAATCAAGATTTTGTGCATCATGTAATTGACCAAACTCAAAGGGAATCCTTTCTTCGAATTTATTGTTGCTTAAGCTCAAGAGCAATAAGTTGGACAATTGTCCAAGCTCTTTTGTAACCGGTCCATTTAAATTATTTGCTGCCAACTCCAACTGTTTGAGTTGATTTAGTGATCCTATTTCTATAGGAATGCTACCTGATAGTTGATTGTGGCTCAAAGAGAATTTATACAATGAGGTCAGCTTCTCCAGTCAAATGATTTAAAGAGAGGTCAAGTCTTTGCAATTTGGTTGCCTCTCCTAATTCTAGTGGTATGCCACCGGAAAGATTGTTGTTGGAAATTTCAAGATTTGAGATATTAGGGCATTTCCCCCTCTTTGATGAAAGGTGACCGTACAATTATTGCTAGTCAGGTTGACGTATTCCAAATTTGGATATACACCAAATGCATCTGTTATATTTTGAACCATGTGGTTATTATCAAGCCTAAGTCTAACAAGGCTTGAACAGTTTTTCAAGCTTCTTGGAATTGGACCAGTTATATGGTTTGAACAAGCACTAAAATATTACAGTGATCCTCCATGGCAAATCTCTTGTGGCAAATGGCCAATGAAACCATTGTAACATAGTTCTAAGGTAGACAACTGGGCAAGGTTATTAATTTGAAGTGGAATTTGTCCAATAAGTTTGTTTGAAAGCAACTCTAGGGTAGTGAGTTTTGTCAAATTTCCTATGGAGGAGGGAATAGGTCCAGAAAGACTGTTATTGTAAAGGTGGATTGCCTATAAATTGACCAAGTTTCCGATGACGACAGGAATTGGTCCCGAAAATTTGTTTGAGGACAAGAACAATGTTGTGAGATTTGTGAAGTTTCCTATAAAAGGTGGGATTGGCCCATAAAATCCATTATCTGACAATTGAATATCACTGAGAGAGTGGAGTTTCCCAAGTTCATTAGGAATTGGACCAGTGAGATTGTTGTCATACAGATAAAGTAGCTTTAACTTGGTCAAAATTCCAATTGTTGAAGGGATTCTACCAGATAACTGAGGGTTTTCTGACAAATCAAGATTGCCAAGATTATTCAACATTCCAATTTCTTTGGGAATGAAGCCAAAAAGGTCATTTGTTCCTATAATCAGATCTCTCAAATTCCTTAAGTTCCCAATTTCTGGGGGGATTAGCCCAGTGAGATTGCACGTGCCAATATCGATATAACTTAGAGTGCTCAATGCCTCGATTTCTTTTGGGATAGAACCAATAAAAAAGTTATAAGACATGATCAATCTATCAATGTTGGACAAGTTACCAATTTGAGGGGGAATGTTTCCACGAAAGTTACTGTAACTTATATCTAAAACTTGAAGCTTTGGAAAGGATGAGAAGTTGGGTTTGTGAAGCCTACCTTGTAGCCCCAAATGTGTAAGATTGATCGTGGAGACAGACATGGATTCATCACATAGAATCCCTCTCCAGTGTGTGCAATTCCTAGTTCCATTACGCCAAGAAGACAAGGTATCTTGGCTTTGTTTGTCAAGGCTGGTTTTCCACAGCAATAGAGCATTGGCTTCAGTACTATCTTCTTCTGCAGCTGCATATGCAAAAGAAGCAACTTGGGATATATTAGAAAGGTTTAGAAAGGCAAACAAAATTATGCAGAGAATAGCTAGAATCTGAGTGGAATAAGCCTTTTCAAACGTGGACGCCATGGTTTGGTCACTAAGAAATTTTTTGAATCAGGAATGGATTCAAAGACTGAATAATAGGTGACTTGAATGGCGAGTGTAGGGTGCTTAGGACAAACAAGTTACTTAACGCTTCTTATAAATAGTAAAAAAGATAGAGAAGGAAATTCGTAACTCTTATCGTAGAATTTCTTGAAACATCGTCGGCCCCCTGAAAAGATGAATTTCTGGCCAAAGAAACTTTAAAGATTCCAATTACATGAACTTTCTTCCTCGAATCTTACAATTCACACCACTTTAGACAACTTTATGGACTTGAATGCCTTTATATGCTGTCTAGATGTCAATAATCCACTTGCATTTACATTAAATGTTATTATACATTGACTAGACGTCTATAATCCATTCGTATTTACACTATTTTATAAAGAGAAAAATCATGCATTACTATTGGTAAATAGTTGAATTAGAGTGTCGTTGGCTGGGAAAATTTTATATGTAAAGATATAGACCACTGTGTTCTACCAGCACCTATCTTATTATTATTATTTTTAGTGACAGTCATGGCTTGAAGAAGCTGGTATATATAAGCAAAGTTAATCAAAAAATGGTCAATGCTATACAGCCTTTATTTTATTTTTTATGTATATGATTAACACATGAAAATATTTTTAAATGATATTAGAATATATTTTTCTGCTCACTACAATAAATAAAAGGTTTAACAATGAAATTTTAGTGACAGTCAGAAAAACCATTATTAAAACACAAAATAACAATGGTTTACTAACTGTCATCATTTTATTACAGGAAGAAAAAAACCCTTGTTAAAACAAGATTTAACAATGGTTTTGCCAAAAACTTCATTATTTAATGGTAGTTTTTTTTTAAAAGAAAAAAGCCGTTGTTACTTAATGACAATTTTTAAAAAGCCATTGTCAAGTCCCATATTTTCCACCCATCGTGACTCCCCTGACCTCACAGCGTCTTCTTCTTCACCGTTTCTCCCCCTTCTCCTTCCTTTTTTGCACTAAAGTGATTCCCTCTATCATTGCTTAACTTCTCCATCAAGCTATTTACTTCTACTCGTCTTACCGGTGAGTTCTTCTTCTTTGTTGTTGCTTAACTCAACTTGGTGGTTGTTATGTTTTGTTCTGATTTTTGGGCTAATGACGAAAAAAAGATGAACATTTACTTGTTGCTTGAACAATTTGTTGATCTTGTAAGGCTGGTGGAATTCAGTTTTTGTCAATTTTTTTGGGTGAATGGTAAAAGTTTCTGCCAACTTTTTGTTAGGTTTAGATCATTTTCAGGTTTTGGGGCATAAAATAGATTTTATGTGTACTTATTAGGAAGAAGTTAAAGTATTTTGTTGTGAAATAAAACATAAAAATTGAACGAAATTTAATTTATATGGACCATTTTTTTTGTGGGATTGGAAGCTTATCATTATTTGACAATGCAATTGTAAGTTGACTCCGGCTATTCCGAGACCTAGCTAGAAATAAAAGTAATGATGAGATGACCCTTGCATTTTTACACCCTGGCAACATAATGATAGATTTAATTAGGGTACTTGAGTTAAGTTATTTAAAGATAAAATTCAAACAAATTATTAATGGTGAAAGTTATCTTCAGTCCTTTCGCTTATTAGTTTTTGTTTTTTAATCTCATTAATTGTCAAAAAATATATATTTATTATCATGCTAAATAAATTATTATTATTATTTGAAACAGTAAAAGATTTTAATTATAAACGACAAATAACTTCCAATCTCACAACACAGTTCTAATCAAGGTAGTGTGAGAGTTTTTTATATTTGATATCATACAATAAGTAGCCATAAAGAAGCATTACCTCAAGGGACATAGAAGAGATAAAGTCATTCTTTAATATTTATTTAATAATTTTAATTTATTAATTCATAATAATGATAAATAGAAAAAAAAAGCAACTTTTACATGGTGGAAATGTACGAGGAACATTGCTTTTTCATTTTCTCTTTTAAGAAAATTATCTTTCTTCAGGATGATTATGATGAGAATATTGTACCTAATCAAACTTTGAAATATTGCATTAAATATATTTCTTAAAAAGTTATAAAAATTATATGTTACTAAATGAAATGTACATTTTTTATTACAATGTTATTAATGGAA
The DNA here is from genome assembly GCA_037074535.1 of Gleditsia sinensis. NCBI lineage: Eukaryota > Viridiplantae > Streptophyta > Magnoliopsida > Fabales > Fabaceae > Gleditsia > Gleditsia sinensis. Next base: position 17,365,020 of record CM073470.1, read on the forward strand.
TGGAGTGTGTATAAATATTCATAAAAAAAAGTAAAGAAAAAACTTTTAAATGATAAAAGGTAAAACAATATCCACAAGAACGAAAGTAAAATAATTCTAAATCCTCGTATTTAATTTCTATATTTTAATATTAAAATTATTAATTTCTCTCTCACACCCAAAAACAAAAGTAGTGGAATTAAAATTATTCCTTTATATCCTTGTTTATGTCATTATATTTTGTGATTACTTTCATTTTTATAAAATAAATTCAAATTCACTTTATATTTCTTAATTTTTTTAGAGTTTAAATTTAATTTATCTAGTATAAGAATAAGCAATTTTTCTTTCTTATGTTGAAATGATTTATAACGATGCTGCAAATTCTTTGATTTTATAGTGCTTTTAGGAATGAATAAGTGTTGGATTGTTTAGCCAAGGAATACCCGCGAATACTTGGATGGACTGAATGGATTTCTAAACTTTGCATTTGATAACACGAGTATGGAGGGTAGAATAATATGCCAATGTCCTAAGTGTAGATTTAAGAAATGGTAATTTAGTGAAGATGTGGGCGACCACTTAATTGTTAAATCATTTTCACAAGGGTATGATTTTTGGGTTAGGCATGGGGAAATACTTACAAAAGAAGTCATGTAAAACATCAAGCAATGCCACAAGTGAGAGAAGAACCAATTTTTAGGGATCACCCTGTGTTGGACATGGTTTGTGATGCATTTGAGATGCATCATGAAAATAAAAGTGTGAATTTTGTAGAGATCCTAGTTCCACTGTCAAGGCAAAAGATGAATGACGATGGAAAATATTTGAGTTAATTAAGGATAGCAACAAAAACTATATTAAGGATGCGAGAACTGCTCAAAATTATCTTTCTTGGTGAACTTGTATTACATCAAATGTTTGTGTAGAATAAGTGACAAATCTATGTTGATGATAATAGGGTTGTTGGTTGCAGTCTTCCCACATGTAGAAATTCCACCTTTATTTTATGAGGTCAAGAAAACCATCAATAAACTAAGACTCAACTACACAAAAATTCATGCATATATGAATGATTACATGTTATATATATTGAGGGAAGATGCAACTAGATATGTTTGTAAAAAGTGCAACATATCTAGATGGAAACCAAAAAAGAAAGGTGAAAAGCGAAAGAAGGTGCCTAATAAAATCTTCAGATACTTTCAACTGAAGCCATGATTATAAAGGCTACTTATGTCTTCTAAGACCGCTAAATATATTAGATGGCATGCCGTAAATAGGAAAAGTGATGGCATAATGAGGCATTTGAGGGACTCTAAGGCATGGAAAAGATTTAACATGATGAATTATTCGTTCTCTTTGGGTCCTCAGAATGTACATTGAGGTTTTCCACTAATGGTTTCAATCAATATATAGTAACTTGAGTACAAGTTACAACATTTGGCCAGTGGTACAACCTTCCTCCTTGGATGTGTATGAAACGGAATTCATTCATTCTCTCAATGATAATTCTAAGTATAAGGACACCAAAAAATGATATAGATGTGTATTTACAACTGCTAATAGAAGATTTGAAAGATTTATAGTTTTTTAGAGTTGAAACATTTGATTCTTTCACTAATAAAATGTTCAATATGTGTGTGGCTTTGATGTGGACAATTAGAGATTTTTTAGGCCTTGAAACTTGATTTGGATGGAATTCACATATTAGGATAGCCTGCTCATATTATAATTTTGACTCAACTCCTGTACACCTTCCTTATAGTCGAAAGTGGTGTTTCACGGCCCATCATTGCTGTCTAAACCCAGGGCATAATTTTAGATTGGCGGACAGTAGATTTGATGGAATGGAAAAAAAAGAAATCCCCTTAACAATAACTGACTGAAACATCTTAAGTTAGTTCTAGAGTATTAATGTCATATTTGATAAATATGTAGATGTTGAAGGATAGGAATGTAGACCTCAAGGAGCTGGTGGTATTAATGCTGACACTTAAAATGGTGTAATAAGAGTATACTTTTCTAGCTCCTTATTAGGTGAACCATTTGTTATGCCACAACCTTGATGTGATGCATATTGAGAAAAATGTCTATGACAATGTGTTATTCACTTTTCTTAATGAGTTTAAATAATCCAAAGAACACTTAAATGCATCAAGAGAATTACAAGAAATGTGCATCTTTAACTCAATGACAATGCTAGATATCCCTCAACTTTGTTCACTTTGAGAAATGCAACAAGTATATCTTTCTCAAAACATCAAAGAATATTATTGTGCTAGAAGATTATTCAAGTAAGATTTATAGATGCATTGATTTGAGGCAGTATAAGATTAGAGGATTAAAATTTCATGTCTCACATATTTTTATGGAACAACTTCTACCCTTAGCCATGAGGAAAACACTTCCTAAGCAAGTTTTTGCAATTCTGGCTGGCTTGTTTCATTCTTTAGACAAATATGTAATAAAGTGTTAAATTTGAATAAACTTAATCAGCTTTTGAATAAAGTTGTTCTCACACTGAGTCATTTATTCTCACCTTCATTTTTTATAGTTATTGCCAATTAGGAGATCACGTCCAATATCAATGGATATACCCTATAGAATGGTAAATACATACTTCTTTTATGCATTCTTTTCTATTGTTGCATTATTCATGACTTATGATTTAATGTATTATGTGAAGATACATAGGGAAGTTAAAGTGTTTCGTATGAAATAAGGCAAGTCTAGAGGCTTAATAGTTGAGTGTTACTTGGCTCAAGAAGTTTTAATTTTTTATTCGAGGTACTTGGATGACGTAGAGATGATATTCAACTAACTTTTTCGTGTAGATGATTAACCCAATGTTAGGCCATCCGATATTGACACTTTGTTTCCACTAATTGAAAACTAATTTGGTTCCTTGAGTACTTTAATTTTTGTCTAACAACAAAATTACAAGCACATCGTAATGTGCACACCAATTGCAAAGAAGTGAACCATTTCCTTAAGTGATAAAATTATGCTTAACAGATTAAGGTTTAACTAATCAATGTAACAATGTATTTACCTTTTTATATGTCATATAGAGAATTCAAAGTCCACATAAGGCATAGTTTGAGAGGTCAAACATAATCCTCTATTGAGATAGATAAAAAAGTTGATAGAGATTTTGTTTTATGATTTTCTCACTGTGTAAGTATATGTTCATCATTAATATATGCATAAGTCTTAAACACTTTAAATCATCACTCTCTTTTTTTAATTTCTTATAACAAATGATTTTGATGGATCCCATTTAATTGATATGAAATTCCTGTCCCCTGGACCATTTGATACAAAAAAGTGATATACTGCATACAATATCAATGGATTTAGATTCTAGACATTAGAGCGAGACAAAGGATTGAAAACTCAAAATAGTGGAGTTTTTGGGACTTTTTAGACAAGAATTTGTGCAAGTAGTAATGGCAGCCATATGAGTTTCTGAGGTATATTGTTTTATGAAAAATTATTAGATATCATTGAATTAAATTATCATGGTCACTTTACAGTTACTTTATTTAAATGTATGTAGGCTAATACAGCTAATTCCAAAGGTATCACAATTAATGAAATGGGCATTATGTCTATTGATTTTTCATGGTTGATACACACCAGTGATAGTGCGAGCCCTATATCCAAGCTTCTAAGGTTCACTAAGTATATTATGTGCAAAATGAGTTGGACAAAAAATGGAGTATGGTTATGCATCTAAAACCCCATGACCTGTATGACATGGTTGAAGACAATTATGATATTATGAATGCAAATGACCCATTTCAAGTTCCAAATTTAGAAAATTTATTCTTAGATGGGAAAGTAAATTTATGCTTGTCTTAATAATAATCTTTATAGTTTTTATTTTTCTTTTAATAGTAAATTTAGCTAGTTATATATGTATCAAAATTTAACTCATGTTATTTTTTCTTAATTAACAAAAATTGTGAAGATGAAAAGGTCTAACTTAGTCACTACAAGCAGAGCAAGTGAATCCAACTCTAAGAATCCTTTACTGAGATTTTCGGCAAGTGAGGGTAAACAGCCGAGAGACATAGATTCACTTGATTAACAAGTTGTCCTATTGACATTTCTCACTCCAAATGTCTCGAGACTCAAGCAAGAGTTTGATGTTGATTACCTTTTTATAGAAAAGGATGAGTCCCATTAGCTTGTGTAGCAAGAACAGGCAAAAAGAAGTTGGTTGGTTAATGCTATTGGTAGGTATCATTACTCTCTTACTGGCTAAGTTGTCTTGTTCTAATTTGTGTACAAAATTTTCTTTTACATATCAGAATGATTAGGTAAGGCCCATACAATTAATAGTACATGATGTTTAGGTCCTTCCTCATGAGCAAAGAGTTGTGGTACCCTCCAACAACGCATACCAACTAGTTGGAGATGTTGGTGGTCTGTTAGGTGTTTTCTTTAAGTAAGTTATGGACAATTTCCCAAATATTTTCCATTTTTACAAAGGCTAGGGAGACATTCTTTTTTATTGCAAGAACATTGCATTTAAGGATACTGTACAAGTAATAACACATATGTTATTTATTTCTTTTAACCCATTGACTTTGTATCTTTATTAACATTTTTTTTCTTGCAACCAAAGTTTATAGTGCAGGATGTGCATAAGAATGTTATTTTTCAATCAATTGGATAGAAGTAGAGATGTACACATTATAACTTGTACAAATCAAAAAATGATGGGACTTGCACAAGAGACCAATTATGTGATGACATCCTAGCTAGCGTTTTGTGGGACCACTAGGAAAATTTTATAGGCTATTGTCTCGAGGCAAAGTCTAAGGTACTTACACTTAGTTGCTAATATATATCAATTTATGATTGATCTTATTAATATATTTATATCATTCACTAGGACATTGTTGAAAAAAAAACAAAACCAAATAAGGTAAACGATGCCACATACGAGTGGTTTGAAATGCCTTGCATGAAAAAAGGTTGAGATGGTAAGCTGGCATTAGTAGATAATGTCTCTAACAGTTAATTTATATTAGAGATACATTACATTATTACTCAAACTTTAAGAAAGTTGAGATTGGGAGCCCAGTCACACAAGGAGATGTATGTACTATTCATTAATGAAGAAACTAAAGTTGTCTATGGAAGTGTTTGAATTATGTGAGAATAAACTATTAATTTTGATTTGGTTGTAATGATGTATTCTTAAAATGATTTATTATTCTATTTGATTTTTCAAGAAAAATTTGTCACTATTTAGAGTAAGGATATTCTTCCCTAAGAACTTTCCAATGATGATTCATTAGCTAGAGCTTTGGAAGTCGAGATCACTTGGGTCGAGTTTGAGGATTCAATGTAATAACCGTAAAATTTAATGAAAAGGAAATTTAAAATAAAAGAGAGAATTTTGACAATAGAGATAAGAACCGTAGAAAATATGTATATTTATTACATAGAAAAAAATATATATTAGAAGTTATGTTTTGGCGCGCTATAAGCAAATATATTTTTATTATGTAGAAATAATTATGATTTGTTAAAAATAAGTGGATTTTTAAGTAAAAAAAGTATTGTGTTGCTTAAAATAATTATACCGGCTTCTATTGAATTTTTATGGTATTTTTAGAAATACTCTTTCTTTTAATATAAATAAAGATATTTGTTTAGAAATTTGTTTTATTACTATTTTTATCAAGAAAAATTATGATGTGAGAGTTTAACTAAAGATTTATGAGAAAGGAAATTTTTAGAAATTTTTAGGATATTTTATGATGAAAAACGGAATTTAAATGAATTTTATAAAGAAAATCTTATTATTAATTATTTAATAATTATTAAAAAAAAAAAGTTACTGTAGCGCTGCACATATATGTCTCGGGAACCAGAGGCAGAGAGCAGAAAAAAAACCCGCAGCCCCCCCATTTTTCCCTTTTCCCCTTCGAATTTCAAACCCTCATATCTGGAGTTACGGACCTCCGATTGACGAACCGTCTGGACCGTTGGACTCATGGCAATGAGTACTTCAAAACCCACCGATCAATTTTGCCGGAAATTCGCCGGAAGGTCGCCGGAAAATCGCGTGAATAGTACCTCCAAAGGTAAAACTTTGTCCAATTGCGTTTTAGGCTTCGTTTTTACCGAAATTCTTCCCGTAGATAGCTTTAGAATCGAATATGGAGTTTTTAGGTTTCAGCATGAATAGTATTTTCCGGCGAGTGAATAGTGATTTTAGAATTTTCTAATTTTCATGCTATGTCTATGTTTTCTAGGTTATTGAGCCACTACGAGGTGAAATTCTCGTTGTTGGACTTCTAGTACGGTGAGTGGGTTTTTCATACTATAGCGCATGTTTTAGGAATTTGATTTATAACTCTCTCGTATGATTTTAACTAGTTGGAATGTATGTTAAATTGTTTTACTGCTTTGAAAACCAATATGTTCCAACCATGTTAGAAATTGTAAATTTCAATCCTAGTTGAACCCTAGGTATGCAGGGCAAGCATCTAGACTATTAATTCTCCATTTGAGCTAGATTTATAAAAACGCGAACTTAGTCATAGAAATGAACTAAGTTAGCCATGAAATGATTTAATGCATGATGAGCATCTATGTGACGTCTACGGACGATCTATGTTTAAAAGGAAAAATTTATGATTGTAAAGGTCTCCATGGGAATTCATGGATGAGATATATTATAGAACGAATTTTTATGCATGAAAAGAGCTAGATGGAGAATTATAGCTGTATTGTAAAGTTATTGAAATGTTTTACTTTAAACTCTTTGAATAGCATATTTCACATGTTTTCTATTGGAGGGACCCTTTTAGATCACTGTTAGCTAGCCGCAGGTAGTGCTAGCCCTGGTGCACCATGGTCATGTTAAGGCTTCGGCCTAGGATATTGTGACGGGCATATGACAGCCTAAGACACAAAATTTAGGATAGACTTGTGTCTATGCCTACAGTGATTGCCATACCCATTGCTATGTGCTTGGGATAGATGATAGATCTGTTAGGAAAGACCTCCAATAAACTAGTGCATTTTTCTTAAGGATTAAATATTTTTAAAATACCACATGCATCATTGTTATTGCATAAATATCTTCATTTATTATTTACCATGCATAATTGATTTGCTTACAGTTATTGATTTAATTCTGTTTATCATGTGAACTGTTTAGCATTCTTTCAATAAATTATGATTAGATGTTTTTAATTTTTTCTATACCTTGATTTCAATTATTTAATTCATTGCGAAACACTCGTGCTTAGTTTGCCCTGTTTCTGTTATAGTATGATTTATCCATTCACTGAGATGTGGTAATCTCACCCCTCTTCTATTTTCTCCCCACAGATAGTCAAAGAAACACTGATCCAGCTACAGCTCCATAGGAGGCTAAATATAGTATTGGTGAGCCCCAGTTTGGGCACTCAGTTGTATTGATTGTATAGTTTAAGTGTATGTCTAGTGTATCTCCATGAACATACAGGCAGGATCCTCGCTTCTTGTGTTGTTTGAAAAATGGTTTTACGTTTACAATAATGTTTGTACTATGAGGCCATGGGCCAAGTTGAATCAAGGATGTTGGATTCATGAAATATATATATATATATATACAGTATTTTCTGATATTGGATGTGGCGTATGTGGCCAGTTATATTTATTATGTACTGGATTGTGTGCTGAATGGTTGTGCATGCTATGTGTTAGGCTTATGGCTAGGGGGAAACCCTTATGCCGTGCCGGTCATGTGTTCCATCATTTGGGGCCGTGACATTCAATTTGAGTGTTTGCTTGACCCAAGTGTTTAGGAATTATTCTATTAGGAGTTTACAAACTAGGCCTTCTTACATTGAGTTACAAAATGAGGTGGCCTGACTTAAGCTAGCAATGGAGGAACGGAAGGCTGAACAACAATGATGAGAGTTGATAAATGGGTTTTATACTCAAAAATAAATTATCTTTAGCTTAGAATTTTGTTATTTTTTTTGAGAAATTTATGTTATATTTATATGTGATTGTATGTTTATTTTGTAGATAGAAAGAAGATGGGAAACTGATGAAAAATTGGAGAAAATTGGAGTAAAAGAGCAAGAATTATAGATTTTGAACAACTTCAATGTTGCTTCACTAATTTTGGTAGAGCTCTCTTATCTAGGCTCCAATTGAGATAATTAAAATGGGTATGAAAAGATAAGAAAAGGATATACAACTTTTATGTTTTGAGTTTTGAGAGATTTGGTGTCAAGAAGCTGGATATTGGCTTTGCAATCAAAATATGATAATGTAGTTTTTAAAGAATAAAATAAATAAAAAAAGAAGATAGAGTTTGAATTGGAGTGAAAGACCTTTTAGTTTTTAAAAAGAGAGTTTGAAAAGGATTCAAAGATCTATTTCACCTTTAAAAAGACCCTTGGACTAAAAATTTAAGAAAGAGATGAGCTCTTTTTTTATCATGAACTATTTCATTTTTTAGGGCTACAAAGTAGCATTATTATAAACCTATTTTTTCTCTATTCAATTTAATCAATAAATTATTTTTCTTAAATTGAGTTTTCTACGCTATGTATAATGCTTCTAATTGTCTGATCATCAATTAAATGATTTGTTAATCATAACATGACCGAGATTATGGGTCTAGAGAAGTGTGTAAGAGCCATAGATTGCATATAAGATGGAGATATACTTACATGGTCCGTGTACACTTATTTGAGAACTATAGATCTTAATTAATTTTTAGTAGTTATAATTTACATGGAGATATAGTGGGTTAGCATTTGAAAAGTGTTTTTGTTAAACCTTGATAAAGGCTATTGGATAACCTAGGGTATCTCGTTTGGCAATTAGGATTATAATTTTAAGATTAAAGAGATAGATAGTTTAGGAAAAATTAATTACAATGAAATTAAAATCCTTAGATGCCCAATCCATTTTAAGTTACTCTTACTCTTAAATTTGACAGTTTTATTTTATTTTTGCATTCTTAATCAATTTAATGTTTGAATTATTCAATTGAGATAAATGGCTATAGAGATTTTATTTTCGCTTGAAAAAAATAGTCTATGCTTGCACTTAAATGAATATTTAATTTGTGCATATAATAAGGCTAAACAATAACAATGTGAGGCTAAAATAGCTATACGACTCTAACAGATGGAAGCAACTATAGCTTTTATCCTCCAAAACTATTAGGGTTAAGTGCCCTGTGAGTTTGCATCTGTACAAGGTCATGGTCCAAAGGTAATCTTCTAGACTCTTAATTGAATAATAAAAATGAATGTTCTTGGAATTTTTTTATTATTATTAATAACATATCCTTTTTTATTTTCAGGCACTGCGTGATCAAGGCAGCGAACACCCACCTCCTCAAGATTCCCAAAGTTGATTTATATTCTTACTGTCGATTGTATGTAATTATAATGAAACATTGTAATTCAAATTTTAATTAAATATAAGTTTTGATTGTGAAATTTAGCTTCTGATTGTTAAATTAGTTGTCCTATGAATATTGGTATTATTGTGGATACAAATTCAGGAATATTAAAAAAATAAAAATAAAAAACAAAAACGGGTATAACGACAGTTTTCTTACTGTTTTTTAACACAATGGCTTGACAATAGTGATGAAAACCATTGTTAAGCCATGCAAACCACTTTTAAGGCACATGGTTTAACACCAATTATAAAGCTGTCATTAAAGCATGGTTTAGCGATGAAATGCCTAGTTTCTCAAAACTGTCGTTGGGATGGTCACAGTAATTGATTATGTGATGGTTTGTATGACTGTCATTAAATGGTTTAGTGATAATTTTAACCATCACTAAATCCTATTTTTATTGTAGTGGCTCAGGGAAATAAAGAATTGAATTTATATACATAACCTTATGTGATGAAAATTATTTTTAATATAATATTGTAAGGGATAATTTTAGGACCTAAGTTTTTCTTAATATGTTTCTTTTATTTTGTCCATGTAGTTAACAATCTCCAAATCAATCTCCATCCCACTAGAGTTTTGAGAATACTGATGGGTCGAGTTCACAATTTGGCCCTTTTTACCAAGAGCTGTGCCCCAACTTAAAGTAGTGAAGAAGGAATGAGAGGTTGAATAAACAGCATGTGAGATAAAAATAGCTATATGACAATGCTAAATAGAAGTAGATATGGCTTTCCTACTCTAGAATTATCAGGGGTCAATTGCCACGTGAACTAGCATTTTCACCAAATTTTGATCCAAGAGTAATTTTCTAAAATCTCAATTGTATTATAAAAATAAATATTCTTGCTATTTATGGGCTTTATTTACTAATAATATATATTTTTTAGGCACCCAATGATCAAGCTACCATACACCAGCCTCTTCTAGACCCCGAGAGTTAATTTATGCTTTCAATGTATATTTTATATAATTAACACAAAATAGTTATTGTAATTCAAATTTTAATTGAATATCAATTTTTATTGCATAATTTGACTTCTACTTATTAATTTTTTTTATGAATATTTGTATCCAACAAATTTTATTGAAACAAACTAAAAAACCATATATCAATTTAACAACAATTTTGAACAAACCATCATTAAAAATAAATATTGTCTTAACGATGGTTATAAAATAATTGTCATTAAGATATAATTTTATGATGGTCATAAACCGTTGCAAATTAATGTTAAATGATAGTTTGAAGATTGTCGTAAAACCACTACAACAAAACAGGGCTTCAGTGACGACTTTTGTCGTCACTGAAAGTCCAAATTTCGTCACTGAAGACATTCAGTGACGACTTTTGGTCGTTACCAAGTGGTCGCGGAAAAACCCGTTGCTGAAAGTATCAGTGACGACTTAAACAAGTCGTCACTGAAAACAACTTAAACAAGTCGTCACTGAAAACAACTTTCAGTGACGACTATTTCATCACTAATTATCCTTAATTTTGTCGCTAAAACCCAATAATCGTCACTGAAACATGACATTCAGTGACGACTTTTATAGTCGTCACTGAAACCTTATAATCAGTGACGACTTTAGTCGTCACTGAAAGTGGTGATTCAGTGACGACCTATATAGTCGTCACTGAAAATAAGTTTCAGTGATGACCTATATAGTCGTCACTGAAGGTCTCTTCAGTGACGACTTTTTTCAGTCGTCACTAAAGTCTTCATGTTTATTAGTGACGACTTAAGTTGTCACTAAATCTCAACTTATTGAGTTTTAGTGACGACTTAGGTCGTCACTAAATCTCTATTTATTGGGTTTTAGTGACGACCTTTGGTCGTCACTAAATCTTCTGTTCCAAATTTTTATTTTATTTTTATTAACTATTTGAATAAAATACTACTTTATAATTAAAATTTAGAACAAATAAAACATTACTTTATAATTAAAATTCAGAACAAACAAAATTAATAAAATTCTATATATATTACCATAATTGCGAACATATACATGATAATTGAGTGATATACCATGTCTCTTAATAGAAAATGTTATACATAATACAATGTCAACAGAATATCAAAACAATTAACTTGGTGGTTCTGTTGGAGTTGGTGTTGCATTATTTGTAGAACTTGGTGCAGCACTACTCATAAGTCCCAATAGAATTTGCCCCTGTTCATATCACAATAATAAATTAATATATAACTTGATAAGTCTAACATAAAAAAAATACATGTAGCATAAAGAAAATCCTAAAAATATTAAAGATTACCAAATTTAAAAAATTAAATTAATATGACTAAACAGTGATGTTTCTTTAGAAAAATCACCACATTTTTTTTTAGAAAAGCATTATGAAAGATATCTAAATCAAATCTCATTGCCCATGTTTCATGACTAAATATAGATGAGGAATCAAAACCTTGTCCTCCAAACATGAATAAAAGTCATAGTCATCAGAAATCATTATCAAGTCAGTCTCTTAAAAAATTGATTCAATCAGACTCCAAAACAGAATTTCAAAGTAATAAGTGAATAAGTTAAATAGAAACAATGATAATGTGATCAGATCACAAACTCATCTTTGTGATTTATGCAAGCTACACAATGTGATCAGTTCACATTGTGAACATGTACCAATTAGTTTTGACTGCTTTTTCTTCCAAGCAAGACCTCCCCTTTGACTCCTACTCATTTCTGGTTGTTTCCTGTCTACACTGTTTCCAATTTTGTTAACAGATCCCTCCCACTCAATTATATATTACTTGGTTGGCTCTAACTTAAGAAATCTATAGAATTCAGTTTGCGTTGGAAATATATCTTGATCAATTGGGAGGTGCAGGAAATGGGGTCACAATCAAAGACCCATAATATTTGCAAGAAAATAAGTCTTTATCCTAAGCCATCATGGCCCCTATATGATAATGTTGGGTCATTCATCTTGGTTCTGAGCATTCATAAACCTTCTATAGATGTTATATTTATTCACTGTAATAGACCTAAAAATTTTAAACAATTCAGCATATGGCACACAACATAAGCTTTGCAGTCATTTTCCAATAATGGCATTCCCAGAATAAAACAAGATTCCAAAGTAAGATAAAAATAAATAAAACAAGATATATTCACAAACAGGAGCAACCAAACAAAGATACATAATTTTCAGTTTAGAAAAAATTTTATTCTTCAAACCCATAATTTGATGAATCAAATCCAGATAAACTAGCAGCTTTATTCAAAGCATATCTCCAAAGTTGCACCTTTTCCTTGTAATTTTTTTCATGTTCTGCTAAAGCATCTCCATAAGATCCTCTTTGATGCCTAACATCTGATGGATGTGCGTTGTAGAAAACAGGAATTACAGTCTGGCTATTTTTCTGCTTGCATTCAATGATTTTCACAAGCTCTTCCAAGCACCACTTTGAAGAAGCATAGTCCTTTGAAAATATCATATTTACTTCCAGAAACAGGACAAGAATTTGCCATTAGACAGAAACAAGCGCAGAAGTCTCTGTAACAGAACAAGAGATGAGTTTAAGAAAAAATTGAAGAAGAGAAGAGAGAAGAAACAGTGGCTTCAAGCACTAAACTAATAACATGAAAATCAATTGGCCAAAGATGTTGAGAAAAATGTCCTGTTATTCCAGTCAACCAAAATTAAGTATGACAACCAAAAGGGTTTTAATTTTGCAAACTTGCTGATAAGGGGAATTGAGAATTTAAATTGCAGTGGTCTATGAAGGATTAGATGTACCTGGGTTAAGGTTTACACTTAAAAGGTAATATCTGACTCTATTAAATTTAAAAATTTCGTGTGTAATACATCTTAGGAAGATGAGCATTAGCATGAAATGTGCATGGGTACTAGAAGGTTTAGCAAAGCATAGCCATCAATTTGTGTGGATTCCTCATTGTTAGTTTGTGCAGGAAAGCATATAAAGCATATATAAAAGTATCAAAGATATATCACCTGAATCCAATTCAAAAGCAATTCCAATGAACTAGAATTTGCACTGTCAATGAGAACCTGTAAGATGAAAGAAGATTAAGGCTTACGTATCATACAAGTTATTTTCTTAAGAAAATAGAAAAAGAAGAAGAAGAATCAATGCCTGCATTCCCTTGAAAATAAATTAGCACCAGAAACTAAAGTAAAATAGAACATACCATGCCAAGTCCTCGAATTTTACCAATTTCCTCCAATAAACTTGTTTTATCGACCAAAAGAGGTAGCTGCAGATTCAATGAAATATGAAGTTACATTGCCATCCAGGTCTAAATTTTAGGGTAATCAAATCCTAAATCCACAAGATTATTGCAATTTTAAAATTTTTGAGAATAGAAAAGAACAGCCACCTGCAAGTGAACAAACATATTCCACAGCAATGAGAGAATAAGTTCTTTATCTCCATTGGCGACATCGTCTGCCACAATCATCATGCCATCCTCATCATGTAGCAACACGCCAGCTTGCCGAAGGTATTGCAAGGCAAGACCACAGTTTGCCAAATTCTTCTTATAAGTATCTGAGGGAACTACAATTTTCTGTCCACACAATGATGCCTCAAACTCATAACTGATCACATCATCCAAACATAATAGCACTTAAAGTACCAAACATACTGATATTGTTTCAAAATACATATATAACCAACCGTGAGGATAGAAGAATTATGTTGCAAAAGCTAAATAGCTCTACATAGCTTTAATCCATCTTGGAGATCTACAAATAAATCTCTGACCCTGAATTCATACTCGACAAGAGGCCCCTACACAATTACAAAGCAGACAAATAATAATACTTATTTATAATACTCATTGACCCTGAATCAAATTGGTACAACCATAAAATAATTTGTTGATAATGGTGTTTAGTTAATTGGGTCTGAAAGCGCGTTCTTAGAACCTAGATGTCAATGTCGTCTGAAAACATAGCACCACAATGTGATTTCACACTCACAAGAATAATTTAAATAAAAAGCCAATCAAATTGGACTAATAATATTTATTTCACACTTGGTGTTATTAATTGGGCCAAGATCGAGTATGACAATGGGAACTCAATTGTTTCTAACACTTGGTGCTTTTGATCTGTTCTCACCACGTACGTTTTTAACACCTCACACGCACACGCACACCTCAAGTTATCCGCTTCAATCTTCACACATTTTCTAAAATCAATCAAAAGCAAATAGTTTACCGGGTAAAATGACAGACGGAACCTCAATCACAAGCAAACAGCAAAAACAAGAGGAGGTAGATGGGAGAACCTAAAATACAAGCTCTCTGACCACGCTATGCCGAACTCGTTGCCGCTGGGATTTTCACGAGCGAATAAAGTGATAATGAAACAGAGAGAAGGAAATTACGGGCTACAGAAAGGCAGAGAGAAGGATTTCACAGGCAATGGCATCAAGGATCGATTAGGGCTTTTCACGAGGGGAGGGATTTTCACGGGTAAAATGAAAGGGGGAACCAAAAAATGAAGCGGGCTTCTTTTTCACAAGCCAAAGTTTACCCGCGGGCTTCCAGGAGCAAGGGTTCACGATGTGGGGGAAATGGCTCTGCTTTCGTTGTCCGTGTTCTCACTGAGGTTCCCCAAATCGACTCCACGAGCAAGATGAAAGCTGGGTCCCCAAATCGACTCCACGAGCAAGATGAAAGCTGGGTTCGGGAGGTGGGATTCGAAGAAATGCTATGCAAATAGCTGGGTACGGGAGGCGAGAAAGTAAAGTAGCAGCTTGCGGGGTTCCAAGAAACAAAGGCCACGGTTCAGGAAAAAAAAACCCGGAGGGGGGTGGGGGGTGTTATTTCTTCTTTTTGTGACCATTGTGTCATCACTGAAAATATACTTTCAGT
This sequence comes from Gleditsia sinensis, assembly GCA_037074535.1. Classification (NCBI taxonomy): domain Eukaryota; kingdom Viridiplantae; phylum Streptophyta; class Magnoliopsida; order Fabales; family Fabaceae; genus Gleditsia; species Gleditsia sinensis. The sequence goes on from CM073470.1 coordinate 17,380,306, forward strand.
GACGACACTTAAAGTCGTCAAAAAAATTAGTCTTTCAGTGACGATAATACAAAATCGTCACTGAAATTATATCTTTCAGTGACGACTAATTCAAGTCGTCACAAAAAAGTAGTTTTCAGTGACGATTTATTTAGTCATCACAGAATGTTGGTCACAGAAAATTAATTTTCTTGTAGTGAACCAAACCTAATGACAGTTAGCTAAATTGTCGTTAGATCTTGACATTACGATGGTTTTGTGACCATTTTTAGCCCTAGTCTTAACAGAACCATTCCCATAGTTCATTGAAACCGCTGTTGTGTTTATAATTCCTTGACAAGTTTTGTAACCGTCGTTAGTGTACTTAACAACAGTCAAACCTGTTGCTAAAGCCCCAACTTGAATGTCGCTAAAACCTCATTTTTATGTTTTGGTGTGTAATTTTTATTTTTAAATGATATTATTTTGCTATAAGTAAATATATTTTATTTGATTAGAAATGATTATGATTTGCCAAAAGTAAGTAGACTTTTAATTAAAATAAGTATTGTTTTGCTTAAAATAATTATCTTAGCCTCTAATGAATTTTTTGTTGTATTTTTAGAAATATTCTTTCTTTTAATATGAATAAAGATATTTATTTTAAAATTTGTTTTATTGCGCTTTTTATCATGAAAAATCATGATTTAAGAGTTTAATTAAAAGTTTATGAGAATGTAAATTTTTTAAAAAATTTGGGATATTTTAGGATGAAAAACGGAATTTATATAAAAGAAAATCATATTATTCAATTATTAAATAATAATAATTATTATTAAAAAAAAGATTTAAAGGGAAAGGGAACATAGAAGGAAGACTCCGTCTACAATTCTGAAAACCGAGAGAAGGAATAATGAGTAAATAGTAACCTTCAACTTTATCTCTAAATCTGGAGTGCCTATTGGCTTCCGATCTCAAAACTGAAGGTGCTACTGGATTCAGGACAAAGAATACTACGGTTTTGACCGATCAATTTTTTAAATTAACTGTTGAATCGCCGTAGATCTGAAGTAGAAAATCTCAGAAAAAGGTAAATTCTGAAATTTTTACTTAGAGACCTCTAATTGAAATTCTGATACCGTAGATGGATTTAGGAGCTAAATAAACCTTAAGATATGTATATTTTTGGCCATCTAACATCCTTTTTTTTCGTTGTAAATAGTATTTTTCAGCGGTAAATAGTGACTAAGTTTCTGAATTTACTTTCTTGATTTTTGGACCCTCCGGATACGCTTTTTAGGTCAATTTGATCAAATAGAGATTGGAAAAGTACATTTTAGGGCTATCAAATCTGGAACCCTTACCCTATGAGTAGATGATACTTTCTATGGCTTTTTTTTACTCTTCTTGAACTTTACATTGATAAATGATCATGATTACAAGTTATTTATACTTTTATAAATTCCTGAAATGGTTTAAAATATCTGAAATGGTTGCAATATGATATCTAGTTCAAGAAGAGTATGACTTTTGAAATGAATTTTGAAATACATTGAACATGTATTTTTCATGATATGGCAAAGAAAATATGTTATGCATATGATATTGATTTATACAGTGAAATGTTTGCCTCGGATATAGGCATGTATATGTGATTCCCTTGACTGGGAAGTTTTGACAGAGGAATATACTGAAAATGAAAATGTTGCATTAAAGAGTACCTTTGTTTTGATTAATATGTAATATATGAGATTATGGATTTTATGGAAGAATTCTATTGGAAACACTGTCTGCTAACGACAGATTATGTTAGCCCTGGTGCCCCTTGATTGCCTCAGCTAGCAAGGGGTGGTGCTAGCCTCGTGTGAGGGCCAACACACGGGAGATGATATGTGATGGAGAGCGGGATGCCTCCTATATGGGCGAGATGCCGGTTATATGAGATGTGATTTGCCTTCCCTTGCTATGTGCTTGGGAAATACCCATATAGAGTCCCTTCGCGTGTCCTCTTGAATAGTAGTAGGGCAAATCTCAGCGGGATACTGAGTTTAGGCCAATCCTATACCACCAAAGTATGAAAGGGGTCAAACTCTGATATGGTAGTTCTGATATGGGATCCTCCAGATGTTTTCGCATAAATTATATTAATGCATACCATGATTTTATTATCGTACATACAACATTCCTTTTGAATTGAATATGAATATGAATTTGAACAGAGATGATTTTGAAATACGGGTCCCATATAAATGTACTTCCGAATTGTGATTTTCAATATGACAAGTTTTTAAATAAAGAGTACATTCATATGTTGACCTAAGAGGTCATAGGAGGTGTTATCTGCTCACTGAGTTGTAAAACTCACTGCACGTGGTTGACATATTTTTCAGATAAAGACTCAGAGTTTGGTCCTACGACTTTTTGATCGACTAAGTGTCGTACTACTGTGGCGAGCCTAAATTATTTCTAGGCTCTCAGTGTTTAAATTGTAATATAAATGTACTCTAAAGTTGCTCTGAACGCCACAGGCAGGATCCTTGCTTTTGCTGTTACTATGATGTTTATGGACGGGAAAACCTATATGTATCTGTTTCTTTGATAAATGATTGGAATATTCATGATTATGGAAAATATATGTTCATGGTATACGTATTTCATGTGCCCTAAAATTAGGGGCATGACATATGGTCTATGCAATCATAATTGAGCACCATAAATTTTAATGAGTCCTTGTTTGTTTAATTCATAGAGAAACATGGTGGGTTGGCTTGCAAAGATATTTCTACTTGACATTGGGAAAGGTAGTGGATAAATTAAAGTAACTTGATTGTCAATTAGATTATAATTTATAAGTTAAAAATATTGGAAATTCAAGGGGGATTAATTATAGTGAAATCAGAAATTCTAGAGCTTTGATTAATTGAATTTTCTTAACTTGCTTTTTGCTACATTTGCTATTTTATTTTATTTTATCTTTCATTTTTTCAAAAAATAAAGTTTTTGAACTATTCTTTTAGATTTGGAATTGATATAAGGGCAGTTATTAATAACAATAATCCTTGTGAGAATGATACTTTGTACTCATACATAATTTTATCACTTGACAATGATAGTATATATTTGTACTTAAACGAATATCTAGTTTGTACGTATCATATATGAAGATATTCCTTGGGTTAGAGACTCCACATTGAAAATTAATCTTCACACAATCTTTAATGGAAAGGGAAGGAGATCAAGAGTATATTTCGAGGGAAAAACCAATGACCCACACCTAACCAAACCGATTATCAATTGATTTGATTTGCTTTGGTTTCCCTAAATTGAACAAAGTCAACAAGTTCAAATTTTTTACACTTTCTTGTAATCAGTTCGGTTTGGTTTAACTTCAAAACCAAACCAAACCAACACATGTGTACACCTCTAACTTGAATGCCATTGTACATTGACTAGAGGTCAATAATCCATTTGCGTTTACATTTACTAGAGATCAATAATCCTTTAGCATTTACACTGATTTATATAGGGAAAAATTATGCATCACTTTTGGAAAATAATTTAAGGGTTGGTAGCTGAGAAAATTATATATATAAAGATGTGGACAATGTTCTGCCTATTTTATTTTCTGTGTAAAAAATTGTGGCAGCCTCATGTCTTGAAGAAGCCCGTAAATTCAAACCAGCTTAAACCATGCCCAACACTATAGATGTTTTATTTTTATTTTTTATTTTTTATTAAAACAAAAATATTTTTAAATGATATCAGAATATATTTGTCTGTTCAAGGAAAGAAAGAAGTGAGTTTCACCAAGATAATTATTTTTATCAAATTATCAATCAGACTTTTAACTAATACATGGTTTGCAAAATATCCTAGGCTAAGGAATATCCTAGACTTTTAAGTAGTTAGACGCACTGTCACATTTGAATCTTAATTTTATTAATTTCTTGATGCTATGCCACAAACAATATTTTGTAAATTTTTTAATCTCAATTTATATGAATTTTTTTAGTGAACTAAGGAGATAAATTAGTTGATTTATGTATAACTTGACCTGGACATGATCTGGCCATAATGATGAAAATTAAAAACATACATATATTTTTTGTTTAAAATTGTGTGATTGCATTTATTTTTCAAGGTGCTGTACTGTTCCTGCAGGCTGTTTCTGATCCTTCCTAAAGCAATGCTTTTCTTTGCTCTAAAAAGTAAAAGGTAAACAGGTTTGAATTATGGAAGAAATGGAAAACTGCAAATAGGATTGCACGACCAAGAAAGCAGATTTCATCGTATCTGGAAAGGGTCATTAGCGAAGTCTCCATGGAGTTATAGTGGTTGTTATGCCACAAAAAGACAGTGGTTAAGACCCAAAAAATATTAAAAGAATTCGCCTTCATTCTCACAAAACTAGTAGTGCACTTTAGTTTGGAAAAAAGAACAAAAAGGAATTAGATTCCACTTAGACATTGATGTCTAGTCTTTTTAGTGAGTTTTCGTTTGTCAATCAATAGGTTCTAAGCTCTATAATAATTCCTACATCAAAGTATCAAACATAAATGTCGTGAATTTGACAAATATATATAAATGTAGAGTTAAAAAAGAATCCAATCATGTCACTAATTAACACTCTAACTGATAATATTAAAATAATTTAACTTCATTACTATTTTTTTCTTTTTCTTTGGACACGTTACCATTTTTGTCAAACTATGAATTTTTACACTAAAGTTCCAGTCTAGTTGTGGGACCAGGGTCCATGTGGGGGTTTGGCTGGGACAAGAACCTCAGTCGATTTTATAATGCTAATATATTTTGGGTCTATAACCAGCGACAAAAAATAAATAAAAAATTCCAACTTGCACTATATTAAAAATAAAATATTTAAAATTTGTAATTTTAACCAAATAATTAAATGATAAAAATTATTTTAAATTTATAAAATTCTTTAATTAATCATTCAAGTAAATTATTTTATATTCACGCCCAAGTTAACATGAATTAATTTAATTTCAACACCAAACAAAAAAATCATCCTCAAAACTCATGAAGACTTCGGCACGGCCCCTCTATTGGCTCTCCTTTGCCCAAAATAATTAAGAGGTTAATGGCTTTCATCAAGAGGTTGCTTTAATTTTGTAAAAGACAAAATCAATTAAAAAAGAAAAAGGCGATAAGCTTAAATAAAAGAGATAAAAAAGAATAGTAGGAAATAATTGTCTTACTTTAACCATCGATCACGATTCCCTCGGTAGTCTTCTAAAGCTTTAGTAGCAAGGCCACCTGTGGCCGCTGAGATGGAGCTTTGCTATAATGAAAAGATACAGCTTTCTTCCTCGAGAAACACAACGGCCCACTTTCTTTCTGGGTTCCATAAATGTATGATTCATTTCTTTTAACACTACTTTAGAGAAAAACGTGCATTGCTTTATAAGCTTATCCAATGGACTCAAGATAACCTTTATTCATTGTCTTAAAAAATGCTTGTACCTACCTTCGCACTTTGAACTCTTGAAGTGACCGTAGAAAATAAAGATTGAGCGACCAACGTTAGAGCTTTGCTAATGAAACTTATTTCAGAATTCCAAAGAGGTGTGCTTACTTTGTCTTACATAAATCTACCTTGGGTCGGTGTTCATGTATAATTCATTTGCATTTACACTAACTGCTTTAGAGATAAAGCATGCATTGATGTAGGGAAACAATGCATGTTATTTTTTTGGTACACTGAAAAACAGGTCTTTTTCGTTTTCCTTTTTTGGGTTCTTATGAATTTGAGTCAACGTTTTTCGTAGAATTTCTTTCAAATGTCGTAGGCCCCCAAAAAGATGAATTAGCCCATCCCACGATGTAGGCTTGCCAAAGAAACTTTAAATGATCCCATAGCATGTTCTTTTTTCCTCGAATCTTACAGCCCTCCACTTTTTTTCTATTTTGTTTACACCACTTTAGTTATCTTTATACAAAAGCATGCAATAGTTTAGCTAAAAAGAAACATTGTCGTCAGTTAAAAAGCTTATCTGATGGACTTGAAAGCAATGCAATAATTTAGCTAAAAAACATGCGACAATTATACATTGACTAGAGTCTAGAGGTCAATAATCCTTTGCATTTACACTGCATTATAGAGAGAAAAATTATGCATTACTTTTGGGAAATAATTAAATTAAAGTGTCGTTAGCTGAGAAAATTATATATATAAATTAAAGATGTAGACAATGTTCTCCCTACCTTATTTTTTATGGGAAAAATGGTGGCAGCCTTGTGCCTTGAAGAAACCGGTAAATGCAAACCAGTTTAAACCATGCCCAACACTAAAATAGAGAATGAAAATTAAAAATATTTTCACATGATCAAATATATACAATATTAATTTGTAAGAGCTGTTTGGTTTGAATTTCTTGAGGATATTTATAACTTCGATCGACAGTTATGAATATATACAGTCCTCCACCTTTTCTCCATAATTTTTCACACCACATTAGGGAATGCAATATTTTAGCTAAAGAGAAACGGTTTCGTCATTTAAGAAGCTAATCTGATGAACTTGAATGCCATTATACATTGACTAGGGGTCTATAATCTACTTGCATTGACACTGCTTTATATAGAGAAAAATCATGCGTTACTTTTGGGAAATAACTAAATTAAAGTGTCGTGCTGACAAAATTTTATATGTAAAGATGTAGAACATTGTGTTCTACCAATTACCTATCTTATTATTATTGGCGACAGACTCAGTGGCTTGAAGAAGCTGGTATATATTAGCAAACCGACTCAAAAAATGCCCAGCACTTTACGGGATTTTTTATTTTTATTTTTATTTGTTTTATTAACCTATGAAAATATTTTTTGATGATATCAGAATATATTTTTGTGCTAAAGTAAATAAAAAATTGAGTTTATATACATACCCTTCTATAATGAAAATATTTGCAATATAATATTGTAAGGGATAAACAAACTTGCGTAGGAGCTAATTTTTTTTTTCTTTTATTTCGTCCATATGTAGTTAACAACCTCCAAATCAGTCTCCATCAAACTAGAGTTTTGAGAATGGTTAGACTTTTAGGGTTGGCTCATTCAAACTAAAAAAATATAATAGAGAGTCCCGATTAAAAAATAGCATCTCATTTTTTTTTGTAAAAATTAATAATTTTAAAAACAAAAAAATTGAGAAAATAATGAACTAGATTATTATACAAGAAATCAAGTATTCTTTTTTCTACTCCTATATTGACTTATTGTTACTGGAAAAGTTTTATTTATTGTTCTATTTTAAAAAAACTAAAAAAATTCTAGAAATGCTTAAGTCTAACTCTCAGCCAACCCTTAAAGTTAGGGTTAACCCTCATGGTTAGGGCCAAATTTTAGAGTTAAGCTCTCAAAATCAACTCATAGGATTAAAAATTTAAAGATTCGAGCCAAACTAATAAAATGATATCCGTTTTATAAGAAGACTTTATGGCCTGACCTTATTTAGCCTTAGGGTAAGTTAGGACTCAGTTAAACCAAACTGACTTTAATAGACAGCTTTATGTCTTACAACCAATATGAACAAGCTTATGTACAAATCAATAAAGTTGATTAATGAAACTAAAGTTGCTACATAAGTCAATGAAGTTTTTTTCTTTAAATATTTTTCTTTTTTTCCATCCATATGTAGTTAACAACCTTCAAATCAGTATCCATCAAACTAGAGTTTTGAGAATATACTACAAGAAAATAGACTTTCAGCAGCGACTAAAATAGCCACTAAAAGTCTAATAATCGCTACTAAAGGCCTTCAACACTGACTTTCAATCGTCACTAAGTCACTGACAATAACCCCGTTGCTGAAATTTTTCAGTGGCGACTTTTGTGGTCGCCACTAAAAACAGTAAAAGTCATCACTGAAATCATAAAAGTTGCCACTAAACATCTACTTTTAGTGGCAACTAAACATGTTGCTACTAAAGGTAGACTTTTGGTGACCACTTTGGTTGCCATTGAAAATTGAATGTGTTTTTTTTTTACTTGTATTAATTTCTTTGTTATTAGAATTTGTAGATATTGATCCAAAAAATAATTAAAAATAATAAGTATTATTAATAAATTAGTTATCTTGCTAAAATCATAATAAAAAGAAAAGTATCATTATTTAAACTTATATTCAACTATAATTAATTCAATCACAAATATTTAATGTAATATAATTAGTTACATTAAAAAAATAACTGCATTAAAATTAGATTTTGGAGTACCTACCCTCCTCCCTCTCTCTCTCTTTGTGTGACTTTAATGGAGTACCACGTTCTGCAGTAGCACATTTTGCAGCTATACAACTATTATGACATATTAACAAGTTCAACAAAACCAATGCAAGTCAGTAATGATAAAAGCCCTCTTCATCTACTTGATCATCCACCTCGCATATGAGCACTTACTTCACCAAATTGTTCATATCTTCAACTATGCCTTTAGATAAACGAATTGAGTCCAGCTTTTCTTTGAGTATTTCTAAGGCATTCAGTACTAGCTGAAAAGCCTTAATTGTGCCTGTGGATTCAACTGTGAATATGAAACTGCCTTATTTTTCATCAATGTCAACGAGCCCGGCTTACCCACAGCTTATGCTTTCTTAATCCCTAGTGGAAAAATGCTTAATTGTTGTTGTTGTCAGCGAGCCCGGCTTACCCACAGCTTATGCTTTCTTAATCACTTCATCATCATAAGTGTATGCCTCAGGCTTACACATCTCAACCTAAAAAACAATATTAGGTTAGTTATGGTTGATAAACGTAGGGCAATGCATTGAAGAATAATTGTGCGCCCATGTTAATTTTTTGTTTGTTTTAAGCATAACAATTATAAAATATTAAAAAGGGATTGAAACAAATGAAATTAAAAGCTAATGAGGAATACAAAAAGTTGATCATAGGATCCATACCTTGAAGATGCATATTTAAATCACATTTTGATGCAACATGAGGCATTGATGTAGAATTTTTAGGAAACATATATGCATCTTCTCTCCCTAGTAAGAATATATTAAGAAAAAATAGAAGAAATTATTTGGAACATCAATAGTATACTTTGTACTCCAGTCTTGTACTAGCTTTGACTTGCATAATATTTTTATGTATTTATATATGTTCACTCACAACTTGTGGTGTATTCTTGTTTCCAACTTGCAGAGTTTCACCATTCATCAAGCGTATAAGTTAAATATGGAGATTAGCCAAACCCAAAACTGGGTGGGTATTGCTATGAAAAAAAAACAGTGCAACACAGAGCTACACCACACACACTATTCTAAGCAATAAAAAAAACCTAACCATGGACAATTTTGATGTGAGCCATGTTAGTGTGGGTCCCTCCAACATGAGGGCCCACCACTATTAATTATAGAGGTAAGAAGAGAAATTGATTTTTGCAAAAGGAAAGATGTCAAAATCCACCAAAATCCACCGAATGTTGCATGTGGAATTGCAAGTTGCAATTCCACTTGCAACTTTGTTTATTAAAAAACTCATCCTTCCTTGCCTATAAGTAGGGAAGGAATGCAACGGGAGAAAACACACCAAAAGCAGAAGAAGAAATACAGGTAGTAGCCTGAGTAGTCAGAGAAGTTCTCTGAGGGAAAAATAGGGGAGAGTTTTGTGTAAAATTTGGGAAAAAGTTCCCAAATAGTGAGTGACAAAATAGTGAGGAAATACTTTCGGGATATTATGGGAAACACTTTGTGAGCCACTATTTTGGTTAGATCTCTGTTGTAGCCTCTAGATTTATTCTAGGGAAGACTCTCATTGTACCTGCTATTTTATAGTGGAAGATTTATTCGGATTTGGTCCCGTGGACGTAGCCTAAAATTCAAAGGTGAACCACGTTAATTTTCTGGTGTTATTTTTGTTGATAATTCCGCATTTATTTCTTGCTGGTATACCCGCTGTGCCCAACAAGTGGTATCAGAGCCTTGGTGGTTATTCCTTTAAAATTCTTAGTATGCTCTGTGGTTGCAGTATTGACTGATCTTCCACATCAGAAAAGATTTTATTGGAATTACTGTTGGCTGAAGGAAGCTGTACGGGCACTGTTCATACGTACTGTTACTATTCATACGTACGGTACTATTCATACATATGGAGGTACTGTTCATACGTACGGTACTATTTATACTGCCTAAAATGGAGGCAAAGACCAGCAAGATGATCAATTTGAATGGCACAAACTACCACATCTGGAGAAACAAGATGAAAGATCTCCTGTTTGTGATGAAATTCCATCTACCGGTGTTTACTACAACTAAACCCGTAGCCAAATCTGATGAAGATTGGAAATTTGAACATGAGCAGGTGTGTGGATTCATCCGACAGTTCGTCGAAGATAATGTGTACAATCACATTTGCAATGAGACTCATGCACAAACCCTGTGGCAGAAGTTGGAAGAGCTGTATGCTTCAAAAACTGGCAACAACAAATTGTTTTATTTAACAAAACTGATGCACGTGAAATACCGAGAAGGTACTTCTGTAGCAGATCACTTGAACGAGATGCAAGGGATCGTTGACCAGTTGTCGGGGATGGGCATAAAGTTTGACGACGAAGTACTCGCTCTCATGGTGCTCGCCTCTCTACCAGAGTCATGGGAGACTTTGAAGATCTCAATTACCAACTCAGCGCCTAACGGTGTCGTGAGTATGGAATCTGTTAAAAGCGGTATTCTGAATGAAGAGATGAGAAGAAGATCACAATATTCAACCTCTTCATCACAATCAGATGTTCTGGTTACAGAATCCAGAGGGAGGAGCCAATCTAGGCATACAAAGCCTAGAGATAAAAGCAGAGGAAAGTCAAACAAATATGCCAATATTGAATGCCATTACTGCAAGAAGAAAGGGCATATCAGAAGATTCTGCCGAAAGTTCAAGCAGGATAAGAACAAAGGCAAGGAAGTGAAGAAAGATGATAGCAGTGATGATGAGCAGACAAATGCCATAGACGAATTTAATGTCGTTTATGATGATGATATTGTCAATCTGACAACCCATGAGACCAGTTGGGTGATTGACAGTGGAGCTACCATTCATGCCACACCTCGTAGAGAATTCTTCTCATCTTACACAGAAGGAGATTTCGGTGTTGTTAAGATGGGAAATGACAACTTACTAAAAGTTGTTGGCAGAGGAGATATCTGCTTGGAGACGATGAATGGCACTAGATTAGTACTGAGTGATGTCAGGCATATTCCAGATATTCGCCTGAATTTGATTTCCACCGGCAAACTTGATGATGCAGGCTTCTACAACATGTTCATGAATGGCCAATGGAAACTCACTAAAGGTGCTATGGTGGTGGCCAGAGGTAGAAAAGACTCAACGTTGTATGTTATGCATACAAAGCTCTCCAACGATGCTGTGAATGCTGTGGAGAAAGAAAATACAGTTGAATTGTGGCACAGGAGACTTGGCCACATGAGTGAGAAAAATATGACACGTTTGGCCAAGAAGAAAATGCTCTCTGGAATGGATCAAGTACATTTGGAGAAATGTGCTGATTGCTTGGCGGGAAAGCAGAACAGAGTTGCTTTCAAGAGTTCCCCTCCTTCCAGAATGAAGAATGTGTTGGATATGATACATTCAGATTTGTGTGGACCAATGCCAAAGTCACTTGGTGGTGCTCAATACTTTGTGACTTTCATTGATGATCATTGCAGGAAAACATGGACATATACTTTGAAGACAAAAGATCAGGTGTTAGATGTCTTCAAACAGTTCCATACCTCAGTTGAGAGACAGACTGGGAAGAAGTTAAAATGCATCCGGACAGACAACGGTGGAGAATATACTGGACCATTTGATGCTTATTGTAAAGAGCATGGTATTCGGCATCAGATGACGCCTCCAAAAACACCGCAGTTAAATGGCTTAGCTGAGAGGATGAATAGAACTTTGATGGAGAGAGTCAGATGTTTACTCTCACATGCAAAGTTACCCAAATTTTTTTGGGGTGAAGCCTTGCTGACAGTTGTACACGTGTTGAATTTATCAATATGTGTTCCTCTTCAGTATGATACACCAGAGAAGGTGTGGTCAGGAAAGGATATTTCCTATGATTACCTGCGGGTGTTTGGTTGCAAAGCTTTCGTGCATATCCCTAAGGATGAGAGAGCCAAACTTGATGTCAAGACACGACAGTGTGTATTTATTGGCTATGGTCAAGATCAATTTGGATATAGATTCTATGACCCGATCCAGAAGAAGCTCATTAGAAGCCGTGATGCTGTGTTTGTTGAAGATCAGACCATTGAAGACATAGACAAAATGGAGAAGGATGTTCCTGATTCCAATGGCGACTCAACAAACTTGAGATTAGTTCCTCCAACAGTGGTGCCGAGGCAAGTTGGAGATGATGATCAGCCTGATGATGCTCCCATAGAGGCTGAATCAGAAGATAATGATGATGCTCACCATCAACAACCTACACCTGTAACTTCCCCAGATCAATTAAGGAGAAGTAGTAGAATAAGACAACATTCTACTAGATATCCTGATGATGAGTATGTAACACTCACTGACGGGGGAGAACCTGATAGCTTTGAAGAAGCTATGGAAGATGAGCACAAACAGAAGTGGAGAGAAGCCATGCAAGATGAAATGAAGTCCTTGCATGAGAACAGAACGTTTGAGCTGGTGAAGTTGCCAAAAGGTAAAAGAGCTTTGAAAAATAAATGGGTGTTCAGGATCAAGCATGATGAACACAGTCTCCACCCAAGATTCAAAGCTAGACTGGTTGTTAAAGGATTCAACCAAAGAAAAGGCATTGATTTTGACGAGATTTTTTCACCAGTTGTGAAAATGACATCCATCCGTACAGTGCTGGGCTTAGCAGCGAGCCTTGACTTGGAGGTTGAACAGATGGATGTAAAAACTGCCTTCCTTCATGGTGATTTGGAGGAAGAGATATACATGGAGCAGCCAGAGGGTTTCAAGCAGAAAGGAAAAGAGGATTATGTTTGCAGACTGAAGAAAAGTCTATATGGCTTGAAACAGGCACCAAGACAATGGTATAAGAAGTTTGAGTCTGTTATGGGGGAGCAAAGTTACAGGAAGACTACTTCAGATCATTGTGTCTTTGTGCAGAATTTCTCTGATGATGATTTTATTATCCTTTTGTTGTATGTGGATGATATGCTGATAGTTGGCCAGAATGTTTCCAGAATCAATTGTTTGAAAACACAATTGAGCAAGTCTTTTGCTATGAAGGACTTAGGGCCAGCAAAGCAGATTCTTGGCATGAAGATTACTAGAGATAGATGCGCCAAAAAAGTGTGGTTGTCACAAGAGAAGTACATTGAGAAAGTACTTCAGAGGTTTAGTATGGATAAGGCTAAAGCGGTTAGTTGTCCTCTTGCTAATCACTTTAGACTAAGTTCTAAACAGAGTCCCTCTACAGATGAGGAGAAGGAAGAAATGGACAAGGTTCCATATGCTTCAGCAGTTGGAAGTTTGATGTATGCCATGGTATGTACACGGCCAGATATTGCTCACTCGGTTGGAGTAGTGAGCCGGTTCCTTTCTAATCCAGGTAAGGAACATTGGGCTGCAGTGAAATGGATTTTCAGGTATCTTCGTGGTACTTCCAAAATATGTTTATGTTTTGGAGATACCAATCCTGTGTTAGTCGCCTACACAGATGCAGATATGGCTGGTGATGTAGACTCAAGAAAGTCTACTTCGGGTTATCTGATTACATTTGCAGGGGGAGTTGTGTCATGGCAATCGAAGTTGCAAAAGTGTGTTGCTCTATCGACTACCGAAGCAGAATTTATTGCAGCAACAGAAGCGTGCAAGGAGCTGTTGTGGATGAAGAAGTTCTTAAATGAACTTGATTTTCAGCAAGACAGATATCAATTGTTTTGTGATAGCCAGAGTGCTATTCACCTTGGGAAGAATTCCTCCTTTCATTCAAGATCCAAGCATATTGATGTGAGATATCATTGGATCAGGGATATATTGGAGAAGAAGCTACTACAGCTTGAGAAGATCCATACTAATGAAAATGGGTCAGACATGTTGACAAAGATTCTACCAAGAGATAAGTTTGAGTTCTGTCGATTAGCTGCAGGAATGGTGGAGCCCTCTATGTAGTCGGGAGGGGGAGATTTGTTAGTGTGGGTCCCTCCAACATGAGGGCCCACCACTATTAATTATAGAGGTAAGAAGAGAAATTGATTTTTGCAAAAGGAAAGATGTCAAAATCCACCAAAATCCACCGAATGTTGCATGTGGAATTGCAAGTTGCAATTCCACTTGCAACTTTGTTTATTAAAAAACTCATCCTTCCTTGCCTATAAATAGGGAAGGAATGCAACGGGAGAAAACACACCAAAAGCAGAAGAAGAAATACAGGTAGTAGCCTGAGTAGTCAGAGAAGTTCTCTGAGGGAAAAATAGGGGAGAGTTTTGTGTAAAATTTGGGAAAAAGTTCCCAAATAGTGAGTGACAAAATAGTGAGGAAATACTTTCGGGATATTATGGGAAACACTTTGTGAGCCACTATTTTGGTTAGATCTCTGTTGTAGCCTCTAGATTTATTCTAGGGAAGACTCTCATTGTACCTGCTATTTTATAGTGGAAGATTTATTCGGATTTGGTCCCGTGGACGTAGCCTAAAATTCAAAGGTGAACCACGTTAATTTTCTGGTGTTATTTTTGTTGATAATTCCGCATTTATTTCTTGCTGGTATACCCGCTGTGCCCAACAAGCCAGGCCTTGATGTAACAGAAGACACATCTCTTTTGGGTTTCCAAATGGGCCTTCAATCATAAATACACGATTCTGTTAATTTTCAAATTACAGGAGACCAATAGATAATGTAATTGCTTAATGCCAATTTCCTTAGTTGAATGCTCTAAAACCTCATCCACAATGTAACTGTAACCCAATAATATGACCATTTTCATAGTGCAATATTTGACTAGACTCAACATTCTCTAATGACATAAATGACTTTAGAGACCGATAAAACTAAAAGAGACAACAAAAAGAAAAAACAAAGAAAAGAAGATAAACAATAAATGAATTATAGAATGATGTTGTGGTACTCACCTATCGCAAGGAAGGTCGATGCAGCAATTCTCCAAATTCAGCAAAGTAATAATTTCAATTAGAAAAATAGAACACTACAATTGGACAGAAGGTTCACACCTTGCCACACAGAAGAAATGACTCTCATTGGAGATACAACCACGTTTGCTTTGCTAAATGGCACCCTGTTAACTATTTATAATAACAACAATAAGAAAATTTTAGGTGAGGAAGGGTTGGGAAGAATAGCAGCCCATTAAGATTACCCTTCTTCAGTTGTACCATATCTTGTTAGTTGTCACCATTTTGCACATCCAAAGAGGAATCTTCACTTGGGATGAAGGAGGGGTTGAGGAGGATAACATAAGGTTGCAGGAAGAGAATTCAAGGGCCAATATAATATGCATTAGATTGCACTTCTCACATATCTTATCAACTTAGGATATTTAATACACAGAGGACTGTCCCCATTATGCCAGAGTAAGATAATAAACCAAAAAGCACAAGAAACCACAAATTTAAGATTAAAAAAAGAAAAGAAAAGCCTGTTTCAAGTTTCATGCTATTTTCAAGTTCAAATATAATCAATCAGCAATCACAAGCACAAATTATTGAATTTAATTACCATTGTTTTAAGGCTGTTGTACATGAAAATATTGATAGAGGGGGCCAGGAAATTAGAGAAAGGCTGGGATAGAAAAGTTGATTTTTTACAACACAAAGTGAGGAAGTAAACCATCAACAAAAGCCTTGTCAGGCTTCTTTTCACGTGAATGAAATATTGATTACTATTTGCTCCAACTTTAATTGCTTTTTTAATGACCTATAAAAAAAGTTGTTTTTAACTGAGATATAAAAGAGTAGTATTCCTCACCTTTATTTCCCCGTGCTTTTAGCCCCACCGAAAATGAAATAACCATTTCAGAGGAAAATGGTAACATTCAACCCCAAGTTCAACTGCATGCTGAATAACCTACAGGTTTTTGTCCTCTATATTTTTTTTATTACTTATACAAGTTCCAATAAAAAATTTGCTGGGTTACAAGCATTTCCCACCTCTTTAAGGCACTTATACAAAGTTAAGCAGTTTTCTTTAGACAGCTTAGAAGCTATCTATCGTGGATGAATCCTTGCCTTGAAATATAAGAGTTTTTAAATTCATCAAGATCAACCATGAACAAAAATTGTTACAACGGGAAGAGAAAACAAAATAAGATTATCTTTAATAAGTAAAATGAAGTGTGAATATAGCAAATCAGTTATGACTACAGAAATCAACAAGAGCTGAAGCGCGGTAAGTAGAAATATGGCAAAAGATATGATAGTAGAGGATAATGCAGGATAGGTAGGCCAAAAAATAAAATCAAACCTCATCTTCCAATACCAAACATATCATAATTGCAAAAATCAAACACTAAGTCTTCACTTTGTTCTCATCCCAGTGTGGATTTCACATCTTTTGAATAAATATGTAAGGCATCAAAGAGAGATTAAGCAAAGGCTAGAATTTTCAAAGATTGTTTTATAACATTAAAAGAGAAGCCTCTGGGCAGAAAATAGAATAAACCAAACATATCAGAATTGCAAAACCCATCAAGTTTCTTTATATGCCAAAGAAATTTGAGAATGAATTATTAGTATTAAGAGAAAGAAGAGTACTTGGAACCGTCTTCGTCTCAACCAAGATTTCACAGCCAATGGAGGGACTTCACGACATAGGATCACCATCAATTCTGACCAAGACATTTGATGCAGTGGACGACCTAACAATCCATTTTGTAGTTTTGTGGAGCAGAGATGGCACCAACTTTGTCGTTTGGGATCCACATGCCTTCTCAATGAGTCATGTGAAAATCCAAGAGATAAGAAAGAGAGAAAGCTAAGCCGAGAGAGCAAAAATAGGGGCATGAAGCAAGAGAATCAATAAGTAAATAGAGAAAGAGAAAAGACAAAGAGAGATCGAGAGATTGAGGGAGAAGATAAACAAAGAGAGTTTGCAGTGAAGAAGAAAGCGTAGATCTGTGGGTTTATTTGCTGGAAAGGAGAAAATATGTAAGGAACTTCTGCTTTTTTTTATTTTACTTTCGATTTTTGTTTTCTTTCTTATGATTTTTTTATTTTGACTTTTTGTGGCAACTCCACAGTTGCAACAAAAGTCTTTCGGTGGCGATTGCTCATGAGTCACCACTGAAAGTATGGACAAAATAAACTTAACACTTTTTCAGTGGCAACTTGCCACTAAAAAAATGACCTTTCAGTGGTGACTTTTATGGGTCACCACTAAAATTTGACCTTTTAGTGGCAACCAAAAAGATGCTACTAGGCTGAAAGAATAGGGCAAGGGGAAGAGTTCAATTACAGCCCTTAACCCTAATGCTAGGGATGAGACTTCTACTTCTTCTAAAGCATGAGATACAAAATGTTTTAGGTCTCAAGGATTTGGGCATATTGCATCACAGTATCCTAACAAGAGAGCCATTATTCTTCTTGATGATAGAGGCATGGAGAGTGAGCATTCTAGTGATGATGAGATGCCACCATTGAAGGATTGTAGTGATGTGGAGATTGGTAGAACAGTGCATAGAGAAGTATTGGTCACTCGATGTGCTCTTAATATGCAACCTAATAATGATGTTGATGATGAACAACGTGAGCATATCTTTCAAACCAGGTGCCACGTGAATAACAAGATATGTAGCTTGATTATTGATAGTGAGAGTTGCACTAATGTAGCTAGTATTTTGATGGTTGATAAATTGGGTCTATCCACATTGAAACATCCTAAGCCATATTGGCTAAGATGGTTGAATGATAGGGGAGATATATGGGTGACCAATCAGGTTCAGGTATCTTTCTCTATTAGTAACTACAAAGATGATGTGCTTTGTGATATAGTACCAATGTATGCTAGACACTTGTTGTTGGGGAATCTATGGCAATTTGATAGAAGGGTCAATTATTAGGCTACAAGAATTGATATACATTGACCATATATAATCGAACCTTTATTCTAACATCCATAAAGCCGGATGAGGCTTTTTGATGAGTGAGTTTTATACTCATAAATTAAATATTTTCAACTTATCTTTTTGCCATAATTAAGCATAAATCTCCCTTACTTGTCTTTAGTTTTGTGTATTTCTTACAGATGGAGAGAAGAGTAGAAAATGGACTTAATTGGAGGAATCAGAGCTAAATTGTGGTTCTTTAGGAACGATGTCTATAAATCAAGCAGATAAAACAAATTCATTAAGGATGGCTGAGTAAGGAGCATTATCATATTGACTCTTGAGACGCATCCTAATGGATATATGCACAAATTTATTCTTGATTTATGATCACATTTCCAAAAGAACTAAAACATAAAGATTCAAGGCAAAGCATCCAATGTTGAGAATATGTTTGTTGTTTGCAGTCCAGCCTAACCTTATTGTAGTACTTAGGCTATATCTCTGAAAATAAATATCCAATATGTATGCAATTTGGTAAGTGTGTAGCTGACACAATTGGGTACAACTTTCATGTTCAAGTGGTCAGAAAATTTGGACATTAAAAGGGCAAAAAGTGGGCTAGAATAGAATCTGACTACTGCTGCAGTCCAACCCGACTTTGCTCTAGTATTTTGACAATAAGTCATAAATTACGTATCACATTTGTCCTCAATTTGTCATGACGGAAAGCTAATGAAATTTTCTACAACTTTTGTGTTGATGGAGTCAGAAAATTTGGCGGATTTCAAGAAGATATTCAAGGATCCATTTCGGTGCACATGATGGAATCCAAATTGTCAACTTTGTATAACTTCCTACCTAACAATTTTGACAATTACCACACCTACCACACCTAATTGTATCTATAAATAGAGGGCCTGAGGGGTGAGTTAGAGAGCTTTTGGAGAGAGCTTGGGAAAGTTTTGTTGAAAATCTACGTACTTGTAATGTTCTTCTTTCTTTAGACATTTTGTATTTTTCATTTTCTTTCATAATATTATCATGTTTCTTCATCTTTCATTTTACTTTCTTGCTTTAATTATGGAGAACTAATCTCCTAATGCTAAGGTGAAAGGGTGAAACTCTTGGTAGGAGAATAAAAATTCATTTAACTCTTAATTTTGATGTTTATATTTGATGTTGTATTTACCTCTTCCTTTTCTTATGTTATGTTTTATTGGCTAGCTGAGCCACCTATTTCTTCTTCTTGTTTAATGATTGGCTTTGCCGTCTACCTTTTATTTTTAGTGTTCATAGTTGGCTTTTCCACCTATTATATTTCATTTTATTTTTTTTATGTTAATTAGTTTTCTACCTCTTCCATTTTTTGCTTAGGTTAATCTTGTAAAATGTGAATTTTGATATATTGTAGACAATCTTTGGCACAATAAATGCTTGAATCAATCTTGATTTGTTGTAGAAAATATAATGATTTGGCACAATTTATGCTTGAATCCATTTACAAGTTATCTTTTACATCTTTGTATTTTTAATCTTGTAAAGTGTGAACCTTGATACATTGTAGACAATTTTTGGCACAATAAATACTTGAATTAGTCCTGATTTATTGTAGACAATATGATGATTGGCACAATGTACGCTTGCATCCGTTTTACAAGAGTGTTTTATATATTAGTAATACAATAAAAAGGAGCTAAATATAATTCATGTATAAACAAATGTGAGCTTACATTAACATATCTTCCGATTGGAACCTTATTCATGTAAGGATTCTAATTGAGTAATAAAAGAGTAAAATTTATTTTTATTTGAAATACCAAGAGTGCATCCCCTAACCTTAGCATGCTTTTTTACTTTGAATACATCTTCATTTAATTCCAGTATATTAGTTCTTTGCATACTTTGTTCAATATTCCTCTCACAAAACAAGACATTGGCAACTAGGTTAGAAGTATTTATTTCGGATCTAAATTAGAATTTTCTCTCAATTGGAAATCCTTGTGGGATCGACCTTGCATACTACTAAATCTATACTCCAATAGATTTGTGCACTTGCGAGTTTTAATTAAAACAACAACAAGTTTTTGGCGCCGTTGCCGAGGATTGCGACAGAAAGCTATTTGGATCCAAGTAAGTATATTTCTTCCACTAGTTATAATTTAAAAAAAATTGTTTTTATTCTGTGTATAGAAAGTTTTTTTTTAGAATTGTTTCTTGAAAATTGGTGTAGTAATTTGGGTGTATAAAATTAGTTGATTTTGTCAACAAGGCTAAAAGCGCCTAAGGAGTATGGGTTTTAAGAGAAACTATTGTGATTCCTATATATTTTCCTGAGAGTCTACTTATTAAATACTCCCCATTATTTCTAACACTTTGAAAAAAAAAAGAGTTTGTATAATTTTGTGAATTTTTTTTCTTTTCGTGGTATTTGCATTTTGTTGCCGTTGTGTAGTTAGATTCTTTATCATAATTAGGAAGCAATTTTTTTTAGTTTATGCGTGCTTGGAAACGTGATAAAGATAAGTGGTTTGTTAGGAAAATTTTAGGGTCGAACATTGATTGTACAATAGAGACATTAGATTCTACTGGATCAACATTAAAAATGGAAGAACAAGTTGTGCATAATAAAACTCTTATGGAGTACTTATCACCTGTCATAGCCAATACTCCATCTTACATAGTTTTGCCACAAACTACTGCAACTCATTTTGAAATCAAACCATCCATACTCCAACTTTTACCATCATTTTATGGTTTGGAAAGAGAAGATCCATACATGCACATCAAAGAGTTTCTTGAAATCTACTCGACATTTCGCTTCCAAAATTTCAATGATGAGTCAATCAGGCTTAGAATGTTTCCATTTTCATTGAAAGATAAAGCTAAATCCTGGTTGAATTGCCTTCCTACAGGAGCTATTACTAGTTGGAATCAATTGGTAAATAAGTTTCTGGCAAAAATTTTTTCCATGTCTAAAACTGATGCCCTTAGGAGAGAAATTTCTGATTTTTGTCAAAAAGAGGGTGAACAATTTTTTGAATGTTGGAAAAGATTTAATGATCTTCTTTTGAAATGTCCTCATCATGGTTTTGAAACTTGGAGATTGGTGAAATATTTCTATGATGGTTTAACTTCATCGAACCGTCAAATAATACAAAGCATGCATGGTGGGAGATTTTTACAATTGAATGAGGGGGAAGCTTGGGAATCCTTGGGATCTTTATCTGAAAATTCTTAACATTGGAACTGCATAGATCCTAGGAATAAGAAGTCTCAAATACATAAAAGGGGAGGAATTTACGAAGTGAGTGATGACACATATGTGAGAATTGCCTTAGCTAGCCTGACTAGAAAGGTAGAAGCTTTAACTTTAAGCCACACTCTAAACCCTTATACCAATACTAGGATAGAGGAATGTGCCTTAGGTTCTAGTACATCTCACATTGTACAATTTTGTCCATTCATACCAGCTTACCAAGAAGTATTTTCTGAGTAAGCTAATTCTCTTCAATCTTATGGAAAGTTATCAGACAACCCATTTGCACCCACATATAATCCAAATTGGAGGAATCTCCAAATTTTTCATGGAGACAAAATCAGCCTCCAATGAATCAAGGAGGACAACAATTTGCCCCTCCCAAGTCATACCCTCAAGTTCCTCAACATGATCCTCCTTTTGGGGTACCACAACAAAGAAAACCTTCTTTGGAGGATACCTTGCAACAGTTCATGCAATCGACCCAACAAGTCTTACAATCTCACACTCAAGCTATTTCAAAGCTTGAAACACAATTGGGTCAAATAGCCAATGCTATAGGAGAGAGAGAAAAAGGAAAATTCTCTAGTCAATCTATTCCTAATCTTAAGGGTCAATTTGAAGTAGGATCATCAACTAATCCTAAGGAAGAAGTAATGTCTGTGACAACCCTTAGATCTGGACAAGTCATTGATAATCATGTTCACATACCAGAAAATGAGGAACAGATTCAACATGAATCCCAAACTAATGACTCAAGTGAAAAGAAAAGTGAATAGATTTTTTATGCCTCCAAAGATCCTTTCCCACAAAGACTTGCATCAACTAAGAAATGTACTCAATATAGTGACATTTTAGAGGTGTTTAAGCAAGTGAGTATTAACATCCCTTTTCTTGACGCTATCAAACAAGTACCTGCTTACTCAAAATTCTCAAAAGATCTTTGTACGGTGAAAAGAAAAACTAATGTTCCAAAAAAGGCATTCTTAACTGAACAAGTAAGCTCTATAATTCAACAAAAAAACTCCTATTAAGTACAAAGATCCTGGTTGTCCTACAATTTCTTGTGTGATAGGTGACCATGTGATTAACCGAGCCTTACTTGATCTAGGAGCAAGTGTGAATCTGCTGCCTTACTCTGTGTATGAGAAACTTGGGTTAGGAAAACTGAAACCTACACCAGTGACCCTTTAGTTAGCTGATAGGTCCACAAAAATTCTTAGAGGTGTCATAGAGGATGTGCTCATTAAGGTTGCTAAATTCTACTTTCCAGTAGATTTCATTGTTCTTGACACTAAACCTGTTGAGAATACAGAGACACAAATTCTAGTCATTTTGGGTAGACCATTTCTGACAACATCCAATGCAATCATTAATTGTCGAAATGAAATTTTGAATTTATCTTTTAGAAATATGACTGTGGAACTAAATTTTTTAATGTCTCTCATCAACCTATGGACATGGATGATTTATGTGAGGTCAACCTGATTGAAAGTTCCATTTATGATTCATTTTTAGACTCCTTTAGTAATGATCATCTAGAAAAATATTTGACTCCTTTCAATAAGGATAAAACTCCTTTACTCAATAAATTATTTAAAAAATTGGAGAAAAAATAAACTTTAGAAATATAAGAATTTATTTAAAATAATTTTTTGTTGGAGATTTTTTAAATTTTATTTTCTCTTTAATTTTTTAAATAGAAATTTTTTAAAATAATTTTTTGAAAAAATTAAAAATTAAAAATATATTAAAAATAAATTTAAAAATAAAAAAAAATCAATTTTTCAAAAAGTTCTTAAATTTATTTTTAAATTTTATTTTTTCTTTAACTTTTTAAATAAAAAATAATTTTTTAAATAAATTATTGAAAAATTAAATTTTAAAAATATATTTAAAGTAAATTTAAAAATTAAAAAAAATTAAAACGCAGTTAAAAGACTTCGTTTTGAAGTACAACGTCTCTACTGTGCCTTTAACACAACAGAGGATCCATATTATGTGAGACCAGTCTCTACGTGGGGGCTCTGCTAGGACAAGGACTTCAGTCGATGTTATCATGCTAGTCTATTTTGCATTTAACCAATGAGAAAAAACAAATAATAATAATAATAATAATAATAATAATAATAATAATAATAATAATAATAATAATAATAATAATAAAAATAAAAAAATTCAAACTTGCACTAAATTAAAAATAAGAGTATTAAGTCACCTGAACTAACTCGGGTGGTTGGTAGAGATGAAGTTTGAGTGGATTGTGTATTCCATTCTCCTCATATAACAATAATAAATAAACAAGAGTATTAATAATTTTTATTTTTAACCAAATAATTAAATGATAAAAATTATTTTAAATTTATAAACTTCTTTAGTTAATCATTCAAGTAAATTATTTCATATTAGTTTAAATATTTTTAAAATTTTAAATTTAGTTAATTAATTTTTTCACGCACAAGTTAACAGGAATAAATTTAATTGCAACACAAAATAAATAAATAAATAAATCATCCCCAGTATTCGTAAAGACTTCAGCACGACCCCTCCATTCGCTCCCCTTTGCCAAACAATCCGCAAAATAATTATTGCGAAACGCTTTCTCCTTACGGTCGGCGGCTTTCATCTAGTGGTTGCTTTTGTAAAAGACTAAAGGCAAGGAACATTCAGTTTAAAAATTAATTTAAGAAGCGGAAAGTGATGAGCTGAAAACAAAAAAGAAACAGAATAAAATAAAAGGCGGAGGCAAAGAATAAAAGAATAAAGTATAATTGTATGTCGCAAAAAAAAGTATAATTATTAAGAGAAATTCCGAATTTATAATGAATATATTGACTTAAATGTGCAAAACTAATAATGCCTTGAAATTACTTTTATTGACTCTGATTTATGTCTCTGACTATTTTTTATTTAAAAGAATTATAATATTTTTTACTCAAATCAAATATTAGTATACATGACTTTTATACTGTCTAAGCCAAGTTAAAAAGTCGACTCTATCTTTCACGCTACTTGGGTTTTGGGACCATTAATTAGAGAAAGTAAACTGGAGAAAGAATATAAGCAAGTAAAGGAGAGATATAGTAGACTTTCTAAATGACTTTAATTGCACTTTTGATATTTTTATTTTAAAAAATGTATCAATTTAATTCTCTAATAACTTGTAATATAAATTTATTTTCTTTAATTTTATCAAATGAGTTAAAATAAACTGTTAAGTTCACTATTTATTATACGCTATGTGTGTACTACTAAATTTACAATCAATGTATCTTTTGAAATAACTAAACATTAAATGTGTCACTAAATTGATGCTCTTTAACAATATTTAGCATTGTGTAGAAGATCTCGTAACACTTAGAAATGGGCTATTTTATCTTCTATAGCAGAGAGATTTTGTTTTGGTAAGAGGAATATAACATATCTATAAAATTGTTAAGTGACTAAATGGTCGGTGTGGGTGCGTGAGTTGGCTCGCCTGGTAAGACCCATGTCCCCCCAAAGGAAGGTGGTGTGGGTTCAAGTTTTAAATCCATAAAAAATATCTGGCATCAAATTATCTATAGTGCAATAATAATAATAATAATAAGTGTCAGTGAGACATTTTCAATCATATTTCTGTATCCCAAAAAGAAGAAAACTCTGGAGTTCCACTACCAACAAGAAGACTTCGCTTTAGAAAAAAAACACTAAAAAAAAGGTTAGAGATTTCACATGTTGTAATAATAATAGAAATAAAATAAGCAATTAGACCTAAGTTGTTGGTTTAGGAATAAGGTAAAGTGGGCTTAATAATTTTTTTTATACATATAGCACGGTATTGAAAACTGAAGCCTTTGAAAATGGGACCGCACTTATAATTTTTTTTTTTTGCCAAAAAAAAAAATTGATCACAAAGTCTCTCTCTTCTTTTCTTTTTTTAACATTTATTTCAAACAATATCAAGCTAAGATATAAACCAACCATATTAGTCTTTAAACCAACAAAAATACATACCACTATTAAAATTACTATTACAATTCTCTATTATAAATTTAACGTCAGGTAGATATTCATGCATAGTTTTGAAGTGTGACCAAGTGAGAAAGGTTCTTACCAGAACTATTGAACATTTGGCCAATGCGTAATTTTTTTTTCATTGAATGAATTTTCATTACTAGTAGTGACTCGTCTGATTTTTTATTTTGTTAATGCTGTCAATGATGAGAGATTTATCTTATTAGAAAAACGTTATTTATCTGATGGTAAATGCAACACTAAATGATCATAATAATTTCTAACATCTCTATTACTTCATTAATCATTGCCTTGTTACTTAATTATTGAAGCCTTTTCAGCCATGTGGAAGGTTGATTATATCTTTTAGTAGAGATGATTTAAAACTGACTTAAGACTAAGAGACCTTGAGAGCATAAGACTTTTGAGAGCTATTAAATATCAATTTTAAATTACATGATAATAAAGTGAAAAGATTCAAATTTTATTTTTATTTAAACCCGATCATTATGAGATGTTAAAGCGATGATAAAAAGCTTTCTCAATGATACTTAAAAATATTATAGATTGAAGTTTTACAGATCATTAATAATAATAAAAAATTAAAGAATGATTCTCATAATATTTTAAAGTACACTAGTTATATAAAAAAAGATTTATTTTGGAACGTTTGGGACACGAGATGTAATTAAAAATCAACATATTTTGCATAAGTGAAAATGGAGAGAGACACTCTAAGAATATATTCATCATAATAGACAATAAATTTTAATTAATTTTTATCACTATTTATATTTTTTACTACACTCACGAGACTTCGTCGACATCATTTTATCATAGATGAGAAGAGAAAAATTGAAATATGTATCTGCTAATACCATCACAAAAGAATGCTTACGCAACACTTTTGTTTAAAAGATAAGCTAATAACATCGAGTCACTGAAAAAAAATGATAAAAGTGACGGGATATACGATAGTTTTAAAATACCACAACATTTAAAAAACTTAAAAAGAGATGCGAGGAGTAGGGGACTATCATTGAAGCGGTCCCCCCCCCCCCCCCCAAATCGACAGAGCAGCGGTGCCAGAGAGGAAGAAAACGAAAGGGAGGCACTTCTCATGAATGAAATCAAACTATTTTTTATTAAAAAAATATGAATAAAGAGGGACAACAAAATGTAATTATTTCAAATATCTTTATAAAAAAGGATTGCAATTTGTTATACAAACAGTTTCTAAAGTAGAATATATTTATTTTGAGTATAATAATTACAAAAAAAAATTAAATTACGTGTTGTATAATGTGTATGTGCTATATCATATAAGAATATTTATTCCTTTACAAACTATATATACATAATTTCTAAATTATTAAAGAATCTAAGATGGTACGTACCACACCCTAAAATATTGTACATTTTTAAATATTTGTCAAATATTAAAATATGGAGCAAATTAATTATCTAAATTGGAACAACTGATTTAACACCAGATCAAAGTTGAAAAGCCAGTTATTAATTTAAAAATTGAAAACGAAAACAAGCCAAAATTTTCTCCCTGGAACAGTAGAGGATACTACTTATATAAGCAGAGGAAGCAGAGCCCCTTACGCTCGCTAGGCACTTCACAAAAACGTAGTGAAAAAAACAATGCCTTCCTCCATCTTTCCCCTTCTTGTGTCCTCATTTCTGCTTTGCACTTTCTTGCAGCAACCTGTTGATGCCATTAAAAAGGCAAGCACGTTTTGGTTCTTAGTCATCCACTACCAAAATTCTCATGATGATTTTTACTTCTGTACTTATTTCTGAACTTTCCATAAGCAAGCACGTTTCTCAAATTGTTTGGTTTTCTATTCTCTGTTTCAGTCTTACGTTGTATACCTGGGATCACATTCTCATGGCCCAAACCCTTCCTCTGCAGACATGGAGTCTGCCACAAATTCCCATTATGATTTGCTGGGCTCTGTCTTGGGAAGGTATAGAATCCATGAACTTTCTGTTTAAAATAATTTGGGGAAGAAGAAACTGATGACTTGAATGTTTATATGTTTTTCTTGGCAGCCATGAGAAGGCCAAAGAAGCTATATTTTACTCTTATAATAAACACATCAATGGCTTTGCTGCATTGCTTGAAGAGGAAGAAGCAGCAGAGATTAAAAGTGAGAGATTATCATCTTCCAAATATAGTGCTTCAACTCTGTGTACATGATTATGATTATTATGGATGAAGACTGTTTTAGAAATTGAGGAAATGTTTGGATTCAATGCAGAAAAGCCAAATGTAGTGTCTGTGTTCTTGAGCAAAAGGCACAAACTGCACACAACCAGGTCATGGGAATTTCTGGGACTAGAAAGAAATAGAAGAGTTAAAGGAAACTCAGCTTGGACGAAGGCAACCTTTGGTCAAAATACAATCATTGCTACCATTGATACTGGTAATTTATCAAGCTTTATATCCTTATTGTTTTAAAGATGTTTTGATGTTTAAAAGTGTGTATTGTAAAAATAGTTTTAAATTTTTCTCAATTTATTTTAATTTTTAAAAATAATTTATTGAGTAACGCTATTGGAGTTGGACGCAAATCCATATATAAAAAAGTAATTCTAGCTAAACTATATTTTTTTTTTCTTTAGAAAACTCTACTCAGAATAATGTCAATCTCAATATTTGATCAGGTTTAATCTCCATGTGTTGAGGGTGGAGACATGCCACAAGAATATGGTTATAAAGATTGTGTTATATTGAAATTACTATAATATTTTTCATTTATTTAACTTCTCGCTATATATATAGAGTAACATTTGCATGTTTATAAACTAATAATATATTTAAAATTAAAATTATTTCATCTTATTTTTATAACATTTTAAAAATATAAAGATCCATGGGCCGTCATATCCCTTGAGAAAGGGGATGAACTTGTCCCCTGTAATGAGAATGAGACGGGAATCGAAAGATGAAGAAGATATGGAACAAAACATTCCTAATTTCCTTATTGCCATCCCTAGATGCTAATTAGTCGCACATATATTTTCGTTGGGAAAAATAAACGAGAGAGTTAGTCATTTATAACAATTTTGATTTAACATATTTTGGGGTCTTCTTTTCTTAAATAGGTGTTTGGCCTGAATCCAAGAGCTTCAGTGATAAAGGATATGGCCCAGTCCCATTAAAATGGCGTGGGGGCGGGATTTGCCAGATTAACCATTTGCCTCGTTCTAACAACACTCTCTGCAACAGGTCGTTTGCTTTGCATTATTAATATCAATGTTTAGGAATATTTTATCGATCTCTCAACATAATTTTAGATAAATTCACTCTACAAACAATAAATTGAACAATCCAATTATCAAAAGAGTTTACATATTTCACAAGGAGTACTTCTTATTTGCTTAATTATGGGTATGCATCTTGTCAATGTGGCCGGAAGAATTTTCATAATGACTTGTTCAACTTATCTTTTTCAGATAAGAATTTAAGAATCTTTTATCAGTTTATAAAATATGAATATATCAAATCAATCATTAAGAGATATCTACATATTTTATTATAATTAATTTGCTCTATGTATCTAATAACAATCTCACCAATTTCATGGCAAACTAAACTCGGCAAGACAGCAACATATATATTCTCTTATCCTCTTGCATATGCTATTTACATGAATTAGGAAGCTAATCGGGGCGAGAGTCTTCCTCAAAGGTTATGAGGCAGAAGCTGGGAAGGTTGACCCATTACATCATAATAGTGCCCGTGACATTGTAGGGCACGGTACCCACACTTTATCAACTGCTGGTGGCAATTTTGTCAGAGGGGTTAGTGTCCTTAATAACGGTAATGGCACTGCCAAGGGAGGGTCCCCAAGAGCTCGTCTTGCAGCCTACAAAGCTTGTTGGGATCCAGCTGAAGGAGAAGGCTGCGAAGATACAGATATGCTATCTGCTTTTGACCATGCCATAAGTGATGGTGTTGATGTGATCTCAGTTTCAATTGGTGGGAATCAACACTATCCTGAAGATTTCTTGACAGATGGGATTTCCTTAGGGGCCTTCCATGCAGTTTCCAAGGGTATAATAGTAGTTTGCGCAGCAGGTAATGAAGGACCAGAAGCTGGAACTGTAAAAAATGTGGCACCCTGGACCTTCACAATTGCCTCTAGCTCAATAGACAGAGACTTCAATAATAATATTACTCTTGGTAACGGACAACGCATAAAGGTATCTTTTTTCTTTTTATAAAAAAAGTTTAGGTTTTATCAACAGTCTTGTTACGTCTGAAATTCTTAATTAAGTAGATGAATCAATTACGAAGAAAAGCATAAATATATTAAATACATTTTTCAGTGAGATCCAACGTATTTATATCTCTCTTTGTAATTAATTTAGCTAATCCTTTGCAACCAGATGCTAGTTCTGTTTGTGTTTGAATTGCATCTAGTTTTGCTCAAAATACTATATCAATGTTAATTACAGACAATTTTATTTTGTTCATCAAAAAATAGTGTCATGACGAATTTAATATTATATAGATTTCTCTTTGTCACATTGGTAAATACAGACAAACACATAAAGTTATCATGTTTTCTTTTTTGAAAAATTAGGTTATGCAATAGTTTTATTTCTTGAAAAGGATTTTAGATAAATTTGACTTATAGAAAATAAATAGATCAAATTAATTATAAAAAAGGTTATAAACAAATCAAACTCAATTATTATCAGTGAGATGCACTTTCAATATTTTTTCATGTTTTTTTTTTTGTAACCGGATGCTACTTAAGAATCTCTTGTTTTAATAAGTGTTTGAAGTGCATTTAGTTTTGCCCAAAACAAGATTTCTTCTGGTTCACCTGACACTGGATTTAACCTCATCTTCAGCTCAAGAGACAATATACTCTTGTATTACTGAGTCAATTGGCTCATTGTGCTCCAACTATCTTCAAATTATTTATTAAGTGTTTTATTGATTTTTTTAAAAATATCTTGGATATCAGGGAACCAGTCTTGCCACAGGCT
Source organism: Gleditsia sinensis (assembly GCA_037074535.1). Lineage (NCBI taxonomy): Eukaryota > Viridiplantae > Streptophyta > Magnoliopsida > Fabales > Fabaceae > Gleditsia > Gleditsia sinensis. The sequence goes on from CM073470.1 coordinate 17,410,545, forward strand.
TGTCATCTCAGAAGTTAACTCCTCTAATCCGTGGTGGTGATGCTAGGCTTCCTAATGCAACATTTCAAGATGCGTAAGCACAAATTTTCCAAGACTTAATTTACTTCTTCACTTACCTTATTTGTTTAAAGATTAATTGGTAATTTTGTATACTCCTAGTCAGCTCTGCAACGCTGGAACACTTGATCCTAACAAAGTAAGCGGAAACATATTAATCTGCCAACGAGGTAGGAGCCTAAGACCAGTTAACAAGGGCCTGCAAGCTAAGCTGGCAGGTGCAGTGTCAATGATTTTGGAAAACGATGATCAAAGTGGGAATACAGTTCCCGTTAACCCTCATCTTTTAGCTACTTCTGGGACTACTAATCATTCCGGAATCAAAGATTACTACACTGGAGAGTAATGATACATACATCTCTCTTTCAACGCTCATATTTTGAAATGACAAAAAATTTAGGAGAAGTTACGTTTCTTCATCCTAATTTTTGCATATAATTATAATTTTTCATTAATTTATTAATTTTTGTTACTAACATTTTAACTTATCTATCTCATTGCATTTAGCTCCTTACCATCTAAAGTATGTTAAATTTAATAATAATTATGTGAAATTACCTGAATATGCTTTCATTTATTTTTGATACCTCATTCTATCCTCCTCTTTATGGGATGATTATTTTAGTAATTTCATGTAACTAAGTTAGAGTTAACCTCTAAGTAAGAGGTAGGGGGTTAAATGCAATAGAAGAGATAAATTTTTGGGGCAATTTCAAAAAATAGATATAAAGATTAGGTTCCAAAATTTTATTTTGGTTCTCAAAAAATGGTGTGATTATAAAATTGACACTTTAGAATTTTTGGCCACTTTAGTGCCAAAGAGTATGATTTTGTTCAAGGATCAAATATTCTTTGAGGTTGAAACAAAATAATATTTTGAAGTACAAAATTGATGCAAAAAGAATTCAAAACAGTATAGAATTGATAATAACACTATCTCGAGTGCCAAAATAATAATTTGTCCTTTAATTTGAAATTTTTTCCTAAATAATTGTAACTAGAATATGAAGATGCTTCATTTATACATAGGTGCGGCAACCCTCTTGCGTTCTTGGATAATGCAAAAACATTTCTTGGAAAAAGGCCAGCTCCAACTATGTCTTCATTCTCATCTAGGGGACCCAATCATCTTCAGCCATCAATCCTGAAGGTTTTCCATTCTCATCACCATTATATATTCACGTCTTTTTTCAATTTCAGGGTTCGTATTTTTTTTTTTACAACTTGTTTTTTTGTTTGTTTCAGCCTGATGTAACTGCACCTGGTCTGAACATCATTGCTGCTTATTCATATGGTGCAAGTCCCACTAACCTAGTATCTGATACCCGTCACTTTAGTTATAACATATTGTCTGGCACTTCAATGGCATGTCCTCATGTTGCTGGTATTGCTGGTCTTCTCAAAACACGGCATCCTAAATGGAGTCCAGCAGCTATTAAATCAGCAATCATGACCACCGGTATGAATATAATTCATACATTGACATATATTAATGGACTAAGTCAATCACGACGAAACATATAGTCCTATCATGCACTTTTTTCACTGCTATTCATCTCTTGCTAAGTAGTTTATCTATTTTTATAGACTGAATACATATATATATATATATATATATATATATATATATATATATATATATATATATATATATATATATATATATATATATATATATATATATATATATATATATATATATATATATATATATATATATATATATATATATATATATATATATAATATTCGTCTTCTTCTATAATACTATGCATGTTTCTTTTAACAACAAAGCATTCTTAACAATTGTCAAAAATTATGCCCTTCCAGCAACAATACTAGACAACACCAACAATTTGATTTTGGACGATGTTGATGAAAAGCCAGCAACTCCATTTGCCTATGGTTCAGGACATGTTCAACCTAACCTTGCAATCGACCCTGGACTTATTTATGATCTAAAGCCTTCTGATTATTTGAACTTCTTATGTGGTCATGGATATGAGGAAAGATTAGTTACATCCTTTAATTATAACAAGCCATACAAATGTCCAAGGTCTTACAAGATAGAAGATTTCAACTACCCTTCAATCACATTGTCTCGACTTGGTGTAAGCCCTATAACTGTTACTCGTACAGTTACAAATGTTGGGCCTCCAAGCACATATACTGTGAATGTCCAAGCACCTATAGGAGTTAAGGTTCTTGTTCGGCCAAACACTTTGAGTTTTAAGAAGATTGGCAAAAAGAAGACCTTCAGAGTTACTTTGCAGGCAGGGAGTTTGCCTCAACCTTCAAATTCTTCATTTGGGAGTTTGTCATGGACTGATGGGAAGCACAGAGTAAGGAGTCCTATTGTAATTGTGCAATTTGAGAATGGGCTCTAGGGAATTGTATGCTATCATCAATCCAGCGTGTTAATTTGGTGTGTTTGTGAGGTAGTGTTTGTGTAGTTTTGTGTGCATCTCACTATTCAGACGTGGTTCTCTGGATATTGTTATTTTAAAATAAAGTGACTACTTTATTTTTGACTCAGTATTAAAATTTGTATAATCAAAAAGTTAAAGTTCGATCCTTGACCTATTTTCTTAAATAAAAAATATTAATTTTAACACTAAATATTGTGGACAAATCCCCACTTCAATCTCAAAAGGCATTTTTGTGATATTAGCAATTATAATAAAATTATTTATGGCTACTTTCCAACTTCTAACTTATTTTATAGGATAATCCTTGTGCCACTTGTTTTGCACCAGTACCCTTGATGATTTGACCAAATCTCAGTTATTTAATTGATCAAACGATTTATATTTAAAAAATAAATAATGAAAGTTTCTACTTAATACATATTATAAATTTAAATATTTATGATGTATTTGAAGTTTAATTAAAATATAATATATACTAAAAGACAGTTTTAGTAGAAAAGAAAAAGAAAGATAAATAGTCTAATGTAAACAAACTAATAATCAGATTCTTACATAACCAAATTTTCACGATAACATACGCCATTTTTTTCACTTCATAACCATCATCGTCTTCTTCTGCATCTTCCTCTGTTATGATTTTCGTCTTCAGCATACATCGAAGTTCTGATTTAGCTTGTATATCATTTCGCTTAAAAACTCGTTTCGTTGGTTTCTGTGGTTTGGTAGGTATTCTTCTTGTATACGCATCTTCAGAATATTCAGATATAAAACTCCTCTGCACGTATTCTTTTTTCCCGTAATAATGTCCATAAGATATTTTGCTTTAAAAATATTATTTTATTGATAATTTGTTATATATAGTGGTCATAGTAATAGTTCTGAACGTAAAAGTCATATTGATACAAGTGTTGTGAACTAATTTATTTTGTGAGTTGACATAAAGTTATCTTTAGCACGAATTTCGTTGGCTTGAATAGAACTATTTTGACTTAGCACGCACATAACCACGCTGGTATTCCACACAACGACTGGTGGCTTAGTGCCACTACACATGCTCCTTGACTCCAAAGATGATTCTTTACAACATAATGCTGCTTTTGCTCTTTATGACCTCGCAGATAATAAGGTATGATATAACTGTAATAATGTTATACAATTAACATCTTTTGTCCTTTAGTTGGTATAAAAGTACCTTCGTTGCGAACAATTTTAATGAATTGTGCTTTTAGTTATTTCATTTTGTCCTATAAGATAATGTGTTTGATTTCATTAGGGTAGATGGTGTTCAGAGACTGCAGGATGGAGAATTTATAGTTCAAGCAAAGTCTGCCTTGATGATTGAGTTTTATACTAATAAATTAATTATTTTTAACTTAGAATTTTGTGAGTTTTGAGTAATTTATATTAGATTTATGTGTGATTGTATGTTTATTTTGTAGATATAAATAAGATGAAGAATTGAGGGAAAATTGGAGAAAAAAGATAAAGAATTGTAGATTTTGGACAATTTCGACGTTATTTCACTAATTTGGACATAACTCTCTAATATGAGCTCCAATTGAGGCAATTCAATAGACTATGGAAAGCTAAGAAAAAGATCTACAACTTTCATTTTTTGAGTAATATGTGATTCAGCATTGCAACACTATATATTGGCATTGTTATTGTGCTCCCAGCGTCGCGACCCCAACATCATAGGGTTGCGAAGCCAAGCTGATAAACACAATATTTTGAATTTGAATTGTTTTATCCAATTGAATCAAATAGCTCTTTTAAAAGAGACTCTATGCTACAAAATTAAAGACTCCGGAGAGACACAATGAAGAAGATGTCTGGCTTGGAAGAGGAAGATAAGAGCTCTAACTCCATCACCAATTCTCTATTTCATCTCTTTCTATTACTCTTAGATGTTTTGTTTTTATTTTGTGATGATTTCATATTCTAGCATGAACTAGTTCTATTTTTTAGGGCTACGATATAGCCTAATTATGAACACTTGTATTTTCCAATCAATTTAATGCATGAGTTATTTTCTTAATTGATTTTCTACACTGGATGTTTCTAATTAACCGACTACTAATTAGATGATGGGTTAATCATAATGAGAGCGAGAGGAGATTTATGTGTCTAGAACAATGTGTAGGAACCATAGATTACATGTAGGGTAGAGATACGTTTGCATGATTTATGCAGTCTTAATTAAGACTATAGATTTTAATGAATATTTACTTGTTATAATTCACATAAAGATATAGTGGGTTAGCATTTGAAAGGTATTTCCGTTAGACCTCAAGAGAGGGTAGTGGATTAATTATGGTATCTCGATTGTCAATTAAATTATAATTTCTAGTTTAAAAAGACTGGGATTGCTAGGGATTAATTAAGGTGAATTCAGAAATCCTAGAGTTTTGATTAATTAAATTGTCCTCATAACACTCACTGTCTGCTATCTTTGTTATTTTGTTTTACTTTCTTCTTTCTCATAAAATCAAGCTTTTGAATTATTCAGTTAAAGTTTGAATTGATATAAGGATAGTAATTAATAATCACAATCCTCATGGGAATGATACTCATACTCTTATAATTAATTACTTGACAATGATAATGTACGCTTACACTTAAACAAATATCTAATTCGTGCGTATCATACCTCTTTAATTTCTAGACTCTAGCTTTGATCTCTGGGTTTCTGTTTTTGCCCTTTTCAAATACTTTGCTTCATGCTTATGCTGTTTAAGAAAACTTATTTGAAATTTGGTGGTTGTAGCTTCAGTTTGCACAAGTAGCTAATTAACTAATTTTCATTCTTCAATGCAGGAAACAGTTTTATCCTCACAGAATCTTCCTGCTGCCTTCTTCAGATTCATTTCATGCAACGTTTGATAGTGGTTATAGGGAGAGTATCTTTCTCCTCTCTCCTCCGGCGCCTCCCCCCCCTCCCAAAAAAATGAAAAAAAATGAAAAGAAAGAAGAAATAAACCATAAGAAGCACTTTCTAAGGAGCAGATACACACTTGATAATGAATGAAGATATTGAGAATATGCAAAATTTGGAGATGATGATTATGTTGTTTAATAATGTAATGAAGACAGATTTTGACGTGACTAAATTTGTATAATTGGGAAAATAATTTTTTTTTATTGGCATTAATAATATGATTCTCTATTTGTACATAAATTTCATTATAATTAGCCAATGCTTACATATTGTATTCAAGTTTGTTCTCAATTAATTGGAATTATATGCCTTTTTAGCAAACAAAAAAAGCTGTCATTGGTCTTATTTATAGTAGCAATTTTTTGTACTATGTGGCAATACTTACAATTATAAGAAAAATAGGATTTACCAGCAGTTTTTTTTACTCTGTGGCAGCACTTATAACTGTAGTAATAAAATAGAAAATACTATCAAATAAACTAGTAGTAAAAATAATTGCAGTTAGTATATTTGCTGGTTAAAATATCTGCTACAATTCATACATTGATTCTGTCGTCTTCCATTTATATATGCCTTAGTTATGCTAATCCATTTATTAATGAAAAGAAAACCCATCATTCTTTTGGACATGGTCATTCCTAAATTTGGATGAATTATTAATACTACATTGAGAAAATTTACTTTAATTTTATTCATTCCACAAGTTACAACAACAACAAGAAGAAGCTTATAATGGACAAAAGAAAATATGGGACAATGGTTTACAGGAGACTCATGAATTACTTGACAAGTTCAACATTCATGAGTTGTCCGATTGGATGGTGGCAAACTTATCCCCTAAACGATAATTTGGCATCACGAGCTCCATAGATACTTGTTCCATGGTTGGGCGAGAACATGGATTTTCCCTCAAGCAAGAAAATGCTAATTTTGCAATCAACAACACCTCCTCAACAAGTGGTTCAGTGGGAAGAGGAAGTCGTGGGTCCAACAAATTCTTCAACGGTAAATCATAGGTAATTGATGTCTCTGCCAAAGAAGAAATAAATTCTCTCGGATGCATTTCCATTATGATTTCCAAAGTTAGTACTCCAAAGCTGTAAACATCACATTTCTCATTTGCCTCCATAATGTAAGTAGTCTCTGCAATAGCATAAATTTCATAGTTATATCATGAAACAATATCCAATAGGGTTGTTAGTATTGATTATTGAAACAAGTGTAGTAATTTGTAAATTTTAAACAAAAGGGTCTAACTTGGAGCTACAGATCCAAAACTTCCTGCAAATGAGGTCATCTTTTTTGAGTTAGGCTTTAGAAACTTAGTTGTTCCAAAGTCAATGATGCAAGCTTCTTCATATTCTGAATCTAAAAGAACATTCTTGCTTGATATGTCACGATGAACTATAGGGTATGAGTAGCCATGATGCATATGGAATAAAGCATTAGCCACAACTTTTACAACATTCACCCTCTTATTCCAATTAAGCTCGGTGGCTTGTATCTCATTCTTTAATATATTATCCAAGCTACCACCTTCCAAGAACTCATAAACCAAAAATGAGGACTATGAATTTGAATGAAGCTTTTTCACTGCAACAACCTGACCAGTTGGCAACTCTGCCTTATAAACATTTCTCGGTCCCCTTTCCCAATAAGATATCTGTCAACAAACTCTTGCATGGCTTCAACGATATTTCCATACATTATTTCTCTTTTAGAACTCCATACAACAATAAAATCTTTAGTTGGTGCTTCTTTATCTTTATTTTTTGTTTTTTTGTGTGCATGGACAAAATATGTGTGAAACTCCAACCAATACTAGTATTAGTATTAGTGTGCCAAAAGTGAGGAATAATACAGAAAACTTGAATTTATGGCCCTTATTATAAGCATGAGCACGATCTTTGTATTTATTGCAAAGATCTAAGCCGGCCCGTGACATTACTACACAAACCTTTATTATTCCTTAATACATCGAATGTAAAGCTATGAAAGGCTAGATTGTTTGGAAGGGACCCTTCTAATTAGTTGTATGATATGTCAGAAGACAAGTTTGACATCCCATTAAAACTGGATGGAATGATGCCAGAGAGGTTATTATGTGAGAGGATCAATGTCATCAAGCTTTCTAAGTCTCCAAGTTCTATTGGTATTGTTCCTTTCAACAAGTTCCTACTAAGATCAGGTATTTGAAGAGCAAGTAATGGCTAAACTCAGAAGGGATGTCTTATTCAAATTTATTGCTGTTCAAATTCAAGAGCCATAACTTGGAAATTGTCATAGCTTTTTTATAATTAAGCCACTTAAATTATTTGCTTCCAACTCCAACTTTCCAAGTTGATTCAGTGATCCTATCTATGGGAATGTTACCTGAAAAATTATTGTCGCTCAAAGAGAGTTTAATCAGTAAGGTCAACTTTCCCTATTCTTTTGGAATTTCTCATCTTTGATGATTTGATGAAAGGTTAAGTTCACCAAGCTTGGTTACCTCCCCAAGTTAGGTTGGTATACGACCAAAAATATTATTGTTGGCAATCTTGAGGCTTGTGAGATTGCCACACTTGCCCCACTTGGATGAAAGGTGGCCATACAATTTATTGCCACTTAGATCAATGTAGATCAAATTTAGATATATGTCAAAAGCATCTATAATATTATCAACTAGTTGGTTATCATCAAGTCTGAGTCTATAATGGTTGGAGAAATTCCTCAAGCTTCTTGGAACTAGACCAGTGAAATGATTCCTATCAACACCAAACCATGTTAATGATCCACCAAGGTAAATCTATTGTGGCAAATGGCCAATGAAATCATTCCCACCTAGTTCCAAGGTGTTGTTGTTTCGATTAAAACTCGCAAGCGCATGAATCTATTGGAGTATAAATTTTAGTGGTATGCGAGGTCAATCCCACAAGAATTGTTAATTGAGAGAAAATCTAATTTAGATCCAAAATAAATATTTCTAACCTAGTTGTCAAGATTTTGTTTTATAAGAAGAACATTGAACGAGGTATGCAAAGAAATAATATATTGAAATCAAATAGGAATATATTCAAAACAAAGAAACATGCTAAGGTTAGGTGATCCACTCTTGGTATGTCAAATAAAAATAAATTTCACTCTTTTATTACTCAATTGGAATCCTTATATAAGTGAGGTTCCAATTGGAAGTTATGGTAATTTAACCTCACTTTTGTTTATACATGAATTATATTTACCTCCTTTTTATTGTATTACTTATATCTAAGACATTCTTGTAAAATAAATTTAAGTGTACATTGTGCCAATCATCATATTATTTACAATAAATCAAGATTGATTCAAGCAATTATTGTGCCAAAGAGTGTCTATAATATATCATGATTTGCATTTTACAAGATTAAAATATGGCAAAAAAATGAGAAAGGTAGAAAACTAATTAACATAATAAAATAAAATAAAATAGGTGGCAAAGCCAACTATAATAATAACACAAAGTAGGCGGCAAAGCCAACCATTAAGAAAGAAAATAACGAGAGAGGTGGCAGAGCCATCCTCTAAGAAAGAAAATAACAAGAAAAATAACAATAGAGAGGCGGTAGAGCCATCCTCTAAGAAAGAAAATAATATGAAAATAATAATAGAGAGGCGGCAAAGCCATCCTCTAAGAAAGAATTAACATAAGAAAAGAAATAAGAAGATAAATATAACATCAAATATAAACATTGAAATTAAGAGTTAGATAAATTATTATTCTCATACGAAGAGTTTCACCCATTCACCTTAGCATTAGGAGATTAGTTCTCCATAATCAAGGTAAGAAAGCAAAATGAAAGATGATGAAGCATGATAATATTATGAAAGAAAGTAAAAGTACAAAATGTCTAAAGAGAGAAAAATATTACAAGCACTTAGAACTCCGACAAAAGTTTTCCCAAGCTCACTCTAAGCTCCCCAAGTCACTCCTTAAGCCCTCTATTTATAGATACAATTAGGTGTGGTAGGTGTGATAATTGTCAAAATTGTGAGGTAGTAAGTTGTACAAAGTTGACAATTTAGATTCTATCATGTGCATCCAAATTGAACCTTGAATATTTTCTTGAAATCCACTGAATTTGCTGACCCCATAAACATGAAAGTTGTAGGAAATTTTATTATCTTTTCAGTCATATAAATTGTGGACAAATTTGTGACTTATCGTCAAAATACTAAAGTAAGGTCGAGCTGGACTGTAACAATAGACAGATTCTCTTCTAGCCCAATTTTGGCCTCTTTAATATCTAAATTTGCTGATGACTAAATATGAAAGTTGTAGAAACTTGTGTCAACTACTCACCTACCAAATTTCGTATACATTGAATATGTATTTTCTGATATGCAGCCCAAATACTATTGTTGTTTTAATTAAAACTCGTTAGCACACGAATCTATTGGAATATAGATTTTAGTGGTATGTAAGGTCAATCCCACAATGATTGCAAATTGAGAGAAAATATAATTTAGATCCAAAATAAATATTTCTAACCTAGTTGCCAAGATTTTTTGTTTTGTGAGAAGAATATTGAACAAAGTATGCAAAGAACTAATATAATAAAATTAAATATGAATGTATCAAAATAAATAAACATGCTAAGGTTAAGGGATCCACTCTTGGTAATCTAAAAAAAATAGACTTAACTCTTTTATAACTCAATTGGAATTCTCACATGAATGAGGTTCTAATAAGAAGATATGTGTAATTTAAACTCACTTTTGTTTATATATGAATAATATTTACTTCCTTTTTATTGTATTACTTTAATAATATCCAAAGAAATATTGTAAAATAAATTCAAGTGTACATTGTGCTGATCATTATATTATCTACAATAAATCAAGATTGATTCAAGCATTTATGGTGCCAAAGATTGTCTACAATATATCAAGATTTACATTTTACAATATTTAAAAATACAAATATGTGAAAGGTAACTTGTAGATGGATTCAAGTATATATTGTGCCAATCATTATATTATCTACAATAAATCAAGATTAGTTCGAGCATTTATTGTGCCAAAAATTGTCTACAATGTATTAAGATTCACACTTTACAAGATTAAAATATGCAAAAAAATGACAATGGTAGAAAAATAATTAACATAATAAAATAAAATAAAATAGGTTGCAAAGACAACCATAGTAATAACACAACATAGACAACAAAAACAAGCCATTAAGAAAGAAAATGACAAGAGAGAGGCGGCAAAACCATCCTCTAAAAGAGAAAATAACAAGAAAAACATCAACAAAGAGGCAGCAACGCCGTCCTCTAAGAAAGAAAATAATAACAGAGAAACAGCAAAGCCATCCTCTTAGAAAGTATCAGCATAAGAAAAGAAATAAGAAGATAAATACAACATTAAATATAAACATTGAAATTAAGAGTTAGATAAATTATTATTCTCGTACCAAGAGTTTCACCCTTTTACCTTAGCATTAGGAGATTAGTTCTCTATAGTCAAGATAAGAAAGCAAAATGAAAGATGAAGAAGCATGATAATATTATGAAAGAAAGTAAAGGTACAAAATGTCTAAAGAGAGAAAAACATTACAAACACTTATAATTCCAACAAAAGCTTTCCCAAGCTCACTCTAAACTCCCCAACTCACTCCTCAAGCCCTTTATTTATAGATACAATTAGGTGTGGTAGGTGTAGTAATTGTCAAAATTATTAGGTAGGAAGTTGTACAAAGTTGACAATTTGGATTCTATCATATGCATCGAAATTGAACCTTGCATGTCTTCTTGAAATACACTGAATTTGCTGACCCCATAAATATGAAAGTTGTAGAAAATTTTATTATATTTCTAGACATATAAATTGTGGACAAACTGTACGTAATTTGTAACTTATGGTCAAAATACTGAAGGAAGGTCGAGTTGGACTAGAACAACAGACATATTCTATTCTAGCACAAGTTTGACCTTGTTAACGTCCGAATTTGCTAATCACATGAAAATGTAAGTTTTTGAAAATTGTGTCAGATACTCACATACCAAATTTCATACATATTAGATTCATATTTTATGAGATACAACTAAAATACTACAGTAAGGTTGAGTTGAAAAGTAAGCAGCAAATAGATTTTTAATATTGGCTATTCTGCCTTGAATCTTTATGTTTTGGTTCTTTTGGAAATATGGTTATAGATAAAGATTGAATTGATGCATATATCCATTAGGATACGTCTCAGGAGTCAAAAAAATAATGCTCCTTACTCAGCCATCCTCAATGAATTTATTTTGTCTACTTGATTTATAGATATTATACCCAAAGAACCACAATTTAGCTCTGATTCCTCCAATTGAGTTCATTTTCTATTTTTTTCTCCATCTGTAAAAGATGCACAAAACTAAATATAATTACAAAAAATAAATACTTAAATATGAAAAAAAGATAAGATTAAAGTGTCTAATTTATGGTTATAAAACTCACTCATCAACTATAGTAAGGTTGGGCTAGATTGCAATAGCAAACAGATTATCTTCTATCCTAATGTTGTCCATTTGGATGTCTGAATTTGCTTATCAAATAAACATGAAAGTTGTATGAAATTATGTCAGCTATTCATCTACCAAATTTCATATGTATTTTCTAAGATACAACTAAAATACTACAGTAAGGTTGAGTTGAAAGCAAGCAGGAAATAGATTTTTAACATTAGGCATTCTATCTTGAATCTTTATGTTTCGATTCTTTTAGAAACGTGGTTATAAATAAAAATTAAATTGGTGCATATATCCATTAGGATGTGTATCAGGAGTCAATAAGATAATGCTCCTTACTTAGCCATTGTCAATGAATTTATTTTGTTTGCTTGATTTATAGACATCATTCCCAAGTAACCACAATTTAGCTCTGATTCCTCCAATTGAGTTCATTTTCTATCCTTCTCTCCATTTGTAAAATATGCACAAAACTAAAGATAAGTACGGAAAATAAATGCTTAAATATGATAAAACGATAAGATGAAAATATCTAATTTTTGGTTATAAAACTCACTCATCATAAGGCTTTCCAACTTGTAATGTTATCCATTTCTTGTAGAATTCTACCATAGGGTTTGTTCTTCAACAATCCTAGTTCTGTAAGCTTTTTCAAATTTTCTATGATGGAAGGAATAGGTCCAGAAATATTGTTTTCTACTAAGATAAGGGTCCCTCAATTAACCAAGTTCACAATTGAAGTAGGAACCGATCCAAAAAGTGTGTTTCCGTCCAAGCGCAAGTTGGTGAGATCTATGAAGTTTCCTATGAAGCGTGGGATTGGCCCATAGAGGTTATTACTCATTAATTGAAGATCATTAAGAGAATATAGATTCCCAAGTTCATTAGGAATGGAACCAGAGAGTCTCATGTTATAGAGGTAAAGTTACTGTAGCTTGCTTAAGTTTCTAATTGAAAAAGGAATTCTACCCAATAACAGTGGATTTTTTGACAAATCCAATTCCAAAAGATTACTCAACATTCCAATTTCTTTTGAAATGGAACCAGAAAAGGGATTAGTGTTAAGTATTAGATTTTTCAAATTCCATAAGTTCCCAATTTCATGGGAAATTGGCCCAATGAGATTACATGTGTTGATATCAAGCAAATTTAGAGTGCCCAAAGTTCTTATTTCTTTAAGGATGGGACCATTTAGGAAATTATGGGACAATTTCAAAGTAAAAATATCAGATATGTTACCAATTTTTAAGGGGGGGAATATTTCCATAACACATATTGTAGCTTACATATAGAATATAAAGGTTAGGGAAGGATATGAAGTTGAGATGGTGAAGTCTACCTTGTAGCCTAAGATTTATCATGGAGGCAGACATGGATTCATTACATGAAATCTCTCATGGAGACAGACATGGATTCATTACATGAAATCCCTTCCCAATTTTTGCAAGGACTAGTGCCATTCTAAGAAGACAAGTGGATGAAGCAACAAATTCGGATGAAGAAAACTTCAAACATACACAAAAGAATATGCAAAGAATGCCCCAAGACATAAGATGTCACATCCCTACTTTAGGAACACGAATATCTCTAATATGTGATAAACTTTATTATTGTGCACTTACAAATAGTCTCACAATATCACATATCCTAGTATTACCATATGTTTACAAACTTGCAATACTAATAATTATACATGCCAAGTCTATATATATAACAGGTTTACAGCGGAAACAAGGATCCTGCCTGTGATGTTCAAAGCAACTCTAGAGTTTAAATATATTACAAATATAAAACATTGAGAGCTTGGAAACAATTTAGGCTCACCACAGAAGTACGACAACCAGTCGATTAAGAAGCCGCAGGACTAGACTCTAGGTCTTTATCTGAAAAATATATCAACCACGTGTAGTGAGTTTTACAACTTAGTGAGTAGATAATACCTCCTAAGACCTCTCAGATCAACATATGGATGTACTAATCTAATAAAAATTAAGTATTCAAAAATTATATTTCAGAAGTACATCCACATGGGACCTGCATTTTCAAATGTTCTCAGTTCAAAAATCATAATCAGGTCTTTCAAACCATATGCGGTACTATATAAAAAATGCTTATATCGAGTTCATAATCGTATTCAATACTGTAAAATCATTAATCAAAATATGTTATGCATCAAAACATGTCTCATAAAATTTTCAGAGGATCCCATATCAGAACCACCACATCATAGTCTAATCCCCTTTTGTACTTTGGTGGTATAGGATTTGCTTAAACTCAGCCTCTTGCTGAGGTTTGCCCTACTACCATTCAAGAGGACACGCGAAGGGACTCTATGTGGGTCTTTTCCCAAGGACACAGCAAGGGAAGGCAAATAACATCTCACATAACTGGCATCTCGCCCATATATAGGAGGCATACCACTCTCCATCACATATCATCTCCCATGTGTTGGCCCTCACACGAGGCTAGCACCACCTCCCCTGCTAGCTAAGGCAATCAAGGTACACACCAGGGCTAACATGAACTGCTGTTAACAGACAATGTTTCCAATAGGACTCCTCCATAAAATCATATTCTCATCTATCCCATATTTATCAATATGAGGTTCTATCATAATATAACATTTTCAATCTCAGAATATTTCCTCTGTGAAAACTTCCCAATCAGGGAATTTATAAACACATGCCTATATCTGAGGTAAACATTTCATTATATAAATCAATATCATATGCACACCATGTTTTCTTTGCTATATAATGAGAAATGCATTTAGAAATCACGTATTCAAAGCATTTAAAAATCTATTTCAGAAATCATACTCTTCTTGAACTAGATATCATGTTTCAACCGTTTCAAAGATTCTAAATCATTTCAAGAACATATGAAAGTATCAATAACCTGTAATCATACTCATTTACCAATGTAAAGTTCAAGAAGAGTAAAAACAAGCCAAAGGAAGAATTATCTACTCACAAAATTAGGGTACCAAGTTAGACAACCCTAAAATCCTTGTTTCTGATCCAAATTCGGTAAAGTAAACCCCAAAATCGAGTCTGGAATGTCCAAAAACCTTTAAAATGACTCCATATTTGCAAAATTTGGCCTCTAGGAGCTTAGTCAATGCAAGTCAATGCAAGGAGGTCTGGCTGCCACGTGCTACACGCGCCGCCCAAGGAGCTACGCGTGGGCTTCACTCGCCGAGAGAGATACGGCGTGTGGGGGCACGTGCGGTGGTGGATCGGCCTAAAATTTGAGATCCAAAGGTTTCGGTGCCTTCTAGATCGATCTACAGTGTTAGTTTTTGCATTAGCTAGCCATAGATAGGAGTTTTGGGAATTACCTTTTTAGGCCATTTTTCCTTCACTTTTCTGGCCAATCTCTGGCCAATTCTTCAGAAACCAATCAGATGGATTTGAAGAACTCTTCGTCCTGAGTCCGTTAGAAGTGGTGGTGTCGAACTCTGAGGTTCGGTTGCAGAAAAATTTTAGAGAGAAGTTAGAGGGTTTCAGGAGGAAATTTCTGAGGAAAGAAGGAAAATTCTGGAAAAGGATCGGCCTCTTGAGTGGCTGAGGTCCTTAAAATATCCCGAGGGACCTTTCTGCAAAAATTCACTTTTAGAGGGAGATCCTTGCAAATTTTTCTTATTTACATTTTAACCCCGAAACTTTTAAGAAATTACATTTTGGCCCCGAAACATAAATTTCTCATATTTCTTTTGTAATTCTTTAATCCATGTAAATAATAACTTATTTTCACTGGGTCTTAACTCCATTTTCAAAATCCTCTCTTTAATTCCAAATTTTCTTTAATTTGAATTTAATTAAATTTATAGCTATTACATTCTTCCCCCTTAAAGAAATTCGGGCCCCGAATTTCATCACCCTAGGTGCAAATAAACACTAACCTTATTGTTCAAACAAATGCGAATATTTGGCGCGGATGTCATCTTCTCTTTCCCACGTAGCTTCCTCAGATGAGTGGTTTTGCCATATCACCTTAACCATAGGAATGTCTCTTGACCACAACTTTTTCACTTGTCGATCAGCAATGGACATCGGCTTTTCCTCATAGGTTAAATATTAATCCAATTGAATTTCCTGGGGTTGAATGACATGAGTATGATCCGGTAAGTATTTCTGTAACATAGACATATGAAATACTGGATGAACATCACTCAGTTCTGGTGGCAAAGCTATGTGATATGCCACTGCACCTATTCTATCCAATATTTCAAAAGGGCCTATAAACCGAGGGCTTAATTTTCCTTTCTTTCAAAATCTCATCACTCCTTTCATGGGTGATACTTTCAAGAACACTTGTTCACCCTCTGAAAATTCTAACTCCCTTCGCCTATTATCAGCATACACCTTTTGTCTACTTTGAGTTGTCTGTAGCCTTTCTCTAATCAGCTTTACCTTGTTCAAAGCTTCTTGTACAAGATCTGGCCCTATAAGTTTAGCTTCGCCCACTTCGAACCATCCAATGGGGGATCTGTACCATCTACCATACAAAGCTTCAAATGGAGCCATCTGTATACTAGTCTGGTAACTATTATTATACGCAAATTCAGCCAAAGACAAGTACATATCCCAACTTCCACCAAAATAAAAAATGCAGGCTCGGAGCATGTCTTCTAAAATCTGAATCGTACGTTCAGACTGACCATCGGTTTGGGGATGAAAAGCTATGCTCAAATCCAACTTCGTTCCTAATGCCTCTTGAAATGTTTTCCAAAATTGTGTCATGAACTGCGGCCCTCGATAAGATATAATAGATATAGGAACTCCATGTAGCCTAACTATTTCATTTAAGTAGAGCCTTGCATACTGAGCTACGTTATAGGTTATAGATAGTTTTCACAGGTAGAAAGTGTGCTGGCTTCGTCATGCGGTCTATAATGACCCAGATAGAATCATATCCTTTAGGAGTCTTTGGTACTCCCGTAATAAAATCCATAGTAATTCTCTCGCACTTCCGGTTTGGTATTTCTATTCGCTGATGTAACCCTACAGGTCGTTGATGTTCAGCTTTCACCTATTGGCATGTCAGACAATGGGAAACAAACTCCGCTATATCCCTCTTCATACCATCCCACCAATACAATTCCTTCATATCTTGATACATTTTTATCGTTCCTGGGTGTATGGTATATGTAGATCGATGTGCTTCCTCCAATAATTGTTTTCTCAAATCATTGACATTTGGGACACATAATCGTCTACCGTATCTTAATACCCCTTCAGTGTCCACTGAGAATTCAGGATCTTAGGTATCCTTTAATTCATTCTTAATCTTAAAGCAAATTGGCATCCTTATCTTGATTAGCTTTGATTTTTTCAAATAAAGAAGATTGAAGCTGCACATGAGCCAAAAATATCCCCAGTTCCTTTAATTCAAATTTTATCCCCTTACTTTCTAACTTACGGATTTCTTCCAACAATGGTCATCGCACCTCTGCTATATGGGCTAAACTTCCCATAAATTTTCTGCTTAGAGCATCAGCTACTACATTTGCTTTGCCTAGATGATACAAGATCGTACAGTCATAATCCTTTAGTAGTTCCATCCACCTCCTTTGCCTCAAATTAAGATCCTTCTGTTGAAAAATATACTTGAGGCTCTTGTGATCTGTATAAATCTCACATGTTCTTCCATACAGGTAATGTTTTCAAATCTTTAAAGCAAATACTACAGCTGCCATCTCTAAATCATGGGTGGGATAATTTTGTTCATGTTTCTTCAACTGTCTGGATGCATAAGCAACTACTCTTTCATTTTGCATTAACACACATCCTAAGCCACTTTAAATGCATCACAGTATACTACATAATCTCCAGTATCCGTAGGAATGGTAATTACTGGGGCTGTGGTCAATCACTCCTTTAAATTCTGAAAACTCTCTTCACAAGCATCAGACCACTCAAATTTTATTCCTTTCTTAGTCAACCTGGTCAAAGGAGCAGCTATTTTTGAAAAATATTTAACAAATCTACAGTAATAGCCTGCTAACTCAAGAAAACTAAGAATCTCAGTTACTGTCGTAGGGCGCGGCCATTGTTGCACCGCTTCTATCTTTTTGGGATCAACTTGAATACCATCTTCAGTAATCACATGCCCTAAGAACGTAACACTACTAAGCCAAAATTCACACTTTGAAAACTTAGCATACAACTGATGTTCTCTTAGGGTTTGCAAAGCTATCCTTAGATGCTGCTCATGCTCCTTTGAACTCTTTGAATAAACCAGAATATCATCGATAAATACAATGATAAACTGGTCCAGGAAAGGTTTAAATACCCTATTCATTAAGTCCATAAATGCAGCAGGGGCATTCGTTAAACCAAATGGCATTACTAAGAACTCGCAGTGCCCATATCAAGTCCTAAAAGCAGTTTTTGAAATATCTTCCTTCTTTATCTTCAGTTGATGATACCCAGATCTCAGATCAATTTTTGAAAAACATTGGGCACCCTGTAACTGATCAAACAAATAATCTATTCTGGGTAAAAGATATTTATTTCTTATAGTCACTTTGTTCAACTGCCTATAATCAATACATAGGCGTAAAGGTCCATCCTTCTTCTTCACAAAGAGAACAGGAGCACCCCAGGGAGATGTACTGGGTCAAATAAAACCTTTATCTAGTAAATCTTGCAGTTGCTCCTTTAATTCCTTAAGTTCTGCAAGTGTCATCCTATAAGGAGGTATGGATATTGGTTGTGTTCCAGGGAGAAGATCAATATTAAACTCAATCTCTCGGTCTGGTGGTAATCCTAGTAATTCCTTAGGAAATACATCAAAAAATTCTCTAACCACTGGAACCTGCTCTACACTTGTATCTTCATATCAACATCTTTGACTACTGCTAAATACCCTTGACATCCTTTTTGTAATAGTTTATGAGTTGTTAAAGTTGAAATTAAATTACTAGACTCCTTACTACAATCGTCTTGTATCATAAAGGAAGATTCTCCAGGGACATTAAACTTAATCACCTTATGATGACAGTCTAGAATGGCATGGCATAATGCTAACCAATCCATTCCCAAAATCACATCAAAGTCTATCATATCTAGAACTATCAAATCTATAAGAGTCTTCTTGCCTTTTATCGAAATCTCACACGATCTATACACATCATTTACCAGCAAGAATTCTCCCATTGGAGTAGCAACCATAAAAGAACAATGTAAACTAGCAGGTTCTCTACCCAATTTTTTAGCAAAGCATGGTGATATATAAGAATGAGTAGAACCGGGATCAAACAAGACATATGCTTTATGAGAAAATACTGACAATGTACCTGTCATAATTGCATTGGAGGCCTGAGCATCTTGTCGTGTCAAAGCAAAAACTCGAGCTGGTTCTCGGCCTCGACTTCTTGATCCTCTACCAGTACCACCACTACTTGCCTGGACTGAAACTGCTCTATTGGGTCGTGCTGGAGCAGATGCATAAGGTAAAACTGGTTGTACTGATGCTTGACTTATATTTCACAGTTTTAGACAATTCCTCATCAAATGACCCATTTGTCCACACTTAAAACATGCACCTGTTTCTCTGCGACATTGTCCAGTATGGGGCCTACCACAATTTGGACATGGTGGAATTGATCTTGAGTCTTGTTGACTCGGGGGTCTCATATCTCTTTAAAACATTCTCTACTTACTGATGTTAACTGATGGTTAGTTAGAACTACTAGCTCCTGTTTGAGTAAAGCGCTGTGGATTTTGAAATCTTGATCCACTGCCTATAGGATTATATCTAGTCTGTACATTACTGTCTCGCTCTCTTTTTCTTCTTTTTAAACCTTCAATATCTGCTTGCTCTCGTGTTTCCATCATTCTAGCACAGTCCACTGCTGCTGAATAAGTTGAAAAATGATGCATCTGAGGACCCACCGATTTAAACAATGGACGTATCAATCCCTAAACAAACCTCTTAATTCGATCTTTTTTAGTAGGGACCAGATATGGTGCATATCTGGACAACTGGGTAAAACGGATGTTATATTCAGAAACTGTCATATTCGATGTCTGTCTTAATTCTTTAAATTCTCTGGCCCTCTTGTCTCTTTCACTCATTGGTAGGAAGCGATTCATAAATGCTTCCTTAAATTCATCCCACTCCATTGGGGGTAAAGTATTAGATCTTCCTAGTACCACAGTTTTAAACCAAACTTAGGCCACATCTGATAATTGAAAGGCCACTAGTTCAACAGATCTTCTAGAGGCAAACCCTAAAGCTTTAAGGACTCGTTCCATAGCATCAACGAATATCTGTGGCCCTTCTCGAACATCTGACCTAGAAAAAGTCAGAGGTTTTAGCTTAAGGAACTGAGGTAATGACACCTCAATTCCTGTAGTCTTATCTTCTTGCTCAGCTGTTCTTCTCAGTTCTTGTACTTTAGGAGCATTTTCTGGTGGCTGGCCATCCCTTTTACCTTGATCCACTATAAATCCAGCCAATGTCTCTAAGCTTCTATGTATACCAGCAATCATATCTGCTATCCTATCATGTGGCTCCTAAGGAGGTTCTACTCTTTCCTCAGAGACTCTATCAGACACAGGAACTTGTTCATCTTGTCTTGGAGTTCTTATACCCTGTGCACGTTCTCTACCTGTACCTCTACCTCTTCCTCTAGGTCGATCTCTTCTACGACCTCTTTGTACTGAAATTGTAGATTGTACAGACTCTTCAATAGAGGGTGCACGATCTACAGTTCTTCTCTAGCGACCGCTCTAGTTCTTGGCGGCATCATTTACTATACAGAATAAAACACTTTTTAAGAGACCATCACATTCAATCAACCTTATACTATGAGCTTTATAGACTTAGAATAGAATGGAAGATGATATCTTATAGAATCCCTCAGCAGCACCTGAAGTATAAATATGTCCGGCTCATATCGATACTAAAGGTCCTACTAAAATATCCTTTGCTCTGATTGTCACAAGGAAACCTAATGCTCTGATACCAACTTGTCACATCCCTACTTTAGGAATGCGAATATCTCTAATATCTGATAAAATTTATAATTATGCACTTGCAAATAATCTCACAATATCACATATCCGAGTATTACCATATGTTTACAAATTTACAATACTAATAATTATACATGCCAAGTCTATATATATAACAGGTTTACAACGGAAACAAGGATCCTGCCTGTGACGTTCAGAGCAACTCTAGAGTTTAAATATATTACAAATATAAAACATTGAGAGTCTAGAAACAATTTAGACTCACCACAGAAGTAGGACACCCAGTCGATTAAGAAGTCGCAGGACTAGACTCTAAGTCTTTATTTGAAAAATATATCAACCACGTGTAATGAGTTTTACAACTCAGTGAGCAGATAGTACCTCCTAAAACCTCTCAGATTAACATATGGATGTACTAATCTAATAAAAATTAAGTATTCAAAAATTACATTTCAGAAGTACATCCACATGGGACCCGCATTTTCAAATGTTCTCAGTTCAAAAATCATAATTAGGTCTTTTAAACCATATGTGGTACTATATAAACAATGCTCATATCAAGTTCATAATCGTATTCAATACTGTAAAATCATTAATCAAAATATTTTATGCATCAAAACATGTCTCATAAAACATTCGGAGGATCCCATATCAGAACCACCATATCAGACTCTAATCCCCTTCCGTACTTTGGTGGTATAGGATTTGGCTAAACTCAACCTCTTGCTGAGGTTTACCCTACTACCATTCAAGAGGACACGCGAAGGGACTCTATGTGGGTCTTTTCCCAAGCACACAACAAGGGAAGGTAAATAACATCTCATATAACTGGCATCTCGCCCATATATAGGAGGCATACCACTCTCCATCACATATCATCTCCCGTGTGTTGGCCCTCACACGAGGCTAGTACCACCTCCCCTACTAGCTGAGGCAATCAAGGTGCGCACCAGGGCTAACATAACCTACTGTTAGCAGACAATGTTTCCAATAAGACTCCTCCACAAAATCATATTCTCATCTATCCCATATTTATCAATCAGAGGTTCTATCATAATATAACATTTTCAATATCAGAATATTTCCTCTGTGAAAACTTCCCAATCAGGGAATTTATAAACACATGCCTATATCTGAGGCAAACATTTCATTATATAAATCAATATCATATGCACACCATGTTTTCTTTGCTATATAATGAGAAATGCATTTAGAAATCACTTATTCAAAGCATTTAAAAATCTATTTCAGAAATCATACTCTTCTTGAACTAGATATCATTTTTCAACCATTTCAAAGATTCTAAATCATTTCAAGAACATAGGAAAGTATCAATAACCTGTAATCATACTCATTTACCAATGTAAAGTTCAAGAAGAGTTAAAACATGCTAAAGGAAGAATTATCTACTCACAAAATCAGGGTACCAAGTTGGACAACCTTAAAATCCTCATTTTTGGTCCGAATTCGGTAAAATAAACCCTAAAATCGAGTTTGGAACGTCCAAAAACCTTGAAAATGACTCCAGATTTGCAAAATTTGGCCTCTAGGAGCTCGGTCAACTCAAGGAGGTCCGGCTGCCACGCGCCACCCAAGGAGCTGCGCATGGGCTTCACTCTCTGAGAGAGATACGGCGTGTGGGGCCGCGTACGGTGGAGGATCGGCCTGAAATTTGAGATCCAAAGCTTTCGGTGCCCTTTGGATTGATTTACGGTGTTAGTTTTTACGTTAGCCAGCCATAGGTAGAAGTTTCAGGAATTACCTTTTTAGGCGATTTTTCCTTCAATTTTTCGGCCAATCTCCAGCCAATTCTTCAGAAACCAATTGGATGGATTTGAAGAACTCTTCGTCTTGAGTCCGTTGGTGGTGGTGGTGTCAAAATCTGAGGTCCGGTTGCGGAAAAATCTTAGAGAGAAGTTAAATGATTTCGGGAGAAAATTTCTGAGGAGAGATGGAAAATTTTGGAAAATGATTAGCCTCTTGAGTGGCTGAGGTCCTTAAAATATCCCGGGAGACCTTTCTGCAAAAATTCACTTTTAGAGAGAGGTCCTTGCAAATTTTTCTTATTTACATTTTAACCCCGAAACTTTTTAGAAATTATATTTTGGCCCCGAAACGTAAATTTCTCATATTTCTTTTGTAATTCTTTAATCCATGTAAATAATAACTTATTTTCACCAGGTCTTAACTCCATTTTCGAAATTCTCTCTTTAATTCCAAATTTTCTTTAATTTGAATTTAATTAAATTTACGGCTATTACATAAGAAGCTTCGTGAAATCACTTTCAGACCTTCCCCCTATGGTTTTGGTTAGTTGGATCTTTTGGATCATGAATAGATTCAAAGAATGAATTGGTGGTTTTGTATGGTAGGCATTGGGTGCTTATGACAAACAATTTAAATGCACTTATCTTATCTCTTCTTATATGTAAAAATTGAAGAGAATTGTAGATAGTAGAAAAGAAAGAGAAGGGGGTGGTAAAACAATAAATGAGAAAGGTAGATGGTGTAAAAGAAAAGATGCTGGAGGCTTACCATGTTCATGTATACACACCTCAAAAGCTAATGTTTGAATAGACAAGCATCAATGGCCCCAAATTTCCAAATCATCTGCTATAATGAAACTTTCTAAGTTTCAAAATCGTCTACTTTCTTCCTCGCAAAACTGCATGTATGGTTCATGTCTTTTCACACCACTTTCAATCAAAATGTGCATTTGACCAAGGAATGACTATCTAAAGAGCATCAAAAATACTAAATTTTAAAGGAAAAATAATATTTATCTGTCTTGATCTATATCCTTCTAGTTAACCTACCAAGTAATCAACAATTAGAACCATGTTAGAGTTAAGGATTTGTCTTGGACTCAAATGATCAAATCAGTTAAGAAAGCCACAACAAAGTACTAAATATAAGAAAATGATAATGTATGAATATAAGTGTTAGAAGTTATAGTACCAACGAAGTTGAGGGAATTTATTTATAAGGTAGTTAGGTTGATGAGGCCCCGAGGAATTAAGATATTTCTTGTAGGCTAGCTAGTGACAACTATTCATTAGTTGAAGCCACTTATCCGAACATCAGAGTGAAAAATCAACGTTCAATTGCGGGCAAGTCTTTGAATGTCATAAATATATACAATGTAGACAAGGTTGGACTACTATACATATGCATATTGTTAATGAACTGGAATGAGCTTTGTTATTGGACTTAGTCAGCCCAATTATGATATTATCATACTTAATCTGTAAAGCTAATCTACATTTAATGTTGTATATATGAAGAGTAATAATGAGGATAAGAATTTGGAGTTTAAAAATGTAATTGAAGAGGCTATGATGTCGTTGAGAGCTCTCTCGCATTAGAAAACAAACACAAAAAAAGTTTTCCATTTAGGGCTGCTGCCCTTATTAGCTATAAACAACAACAACCTCTCCTCCTATGTTCACTACAAGTTTATTGTCGAAAGCTTAAAAATTGCCACTTTAGACCTTATTTTCTGCCACGTCATTAACAATAACTTGGTTGCTAAATGTTTTTTATGGTGACTTTTAGGGTCACCATTGAACGTCAAGTTTTAGTAGCAAATTTTGTTGTGAATAAACTATAAAAGTTTCCACTAAAAAAGTCCACTTTTAGTCATGACTTTAATAGGTCATTGTTGAATGACTAGTTTTAGTGGCCACTTTCAGTGGGGACTTCAGTGGCCACGGTGAACTTAGTGATTAATAATCTGATTGAGAACAATGAAATAGAGACTGAACCAATTAAAAACCAAAAAAAAACTTCGTTAAATGTCATGCAATCTCTAATTCCTTTGTTTAGATTGTCCCATAGGTAAGTAAATTGTCATTCCAAGTTTTTGAGAAGTAAACCTACCTAAAGCAAAATTTTGTAATTGCGGTTGAGCTTCGTTAAATAAGTTAATCAAACTGCATGTACATATTAATACTTCTGGATGGTGCATTCTTCAGCATTAAGCTTTCAATAAATAAATCAGAAAGCTTATAGAGTTAATATAACTGTTTGATATAGCTGATAGAGAGATAAAATTACCATATGTCTCCCATTGTTTATAGACATACACCAATAACCCCAAGGAGTGATTTCCCAATTAATAACACCATTCCATGGGACAAATTCATAAAACGTCCGACCATAATGAACTCTAATATGCACCAATTTGCAACAAAATAGAGATTATACACTACAACAAATACGGGATTTAGCGACGGTTTTTTAGTGACTTTAGCGACGGTTTTAACCGTCACTAAAAAGCATTACGATGGTTGGCATAATCGTCGTGGAATGAGTGTCCTTGCAATGGTTTAGACCAATCGTGGTAATAGCGTCGTTAAGGCTTGGTATAGCAACGGTTTATCAACTGTTGTTATGTTTTGAATTTGACGACGGTTATATGAACCGTTGTTATGGCCTATCTTAACGACGGTTATTAAACCGTTGCCATGTTTGGGAGTAACGATGGTTTTGAAAACCGTCGTTATGTTGTTGTATATAACGACGGTTGTGTAACCATTGTTATAGCTGTAAAAATAACGACGATTCTCTGCACAGTCATTATTTCTTATAAATGTTTTATAAAAAAATTATTAATTTACATTATAATTTAATTTTATATTATTATTCTCATATTTAATCTTTTAAAATATATATTTTTGTTTCAAAATTATTAATTTACATTATAATTAAATTTTATATTATTATTCTCATATTTAATTTTTTAAAATATATACTTTTGTTTGAGAATGCCTATTTTATAATGTTACATTTTTTATGAGATATATCGATATATATTGACAATTTAAATAAAAATAATAATGTAATGCAAATCACATTCATAAATAAATTGTGAAAATAAAATTAATAATCACTTAAAAATTAAAATTAAAATTTACATTTTACTACAAAAAATACAATATAATCAAGAACTTGGACCTTGAGGACCTTGTGGCGTCTGATCTGGCTAATGTCCACTGCCTTTATCACTAAAAACCTAAAAATCAATTTTATTATGTAAGCGTTTTAAAATTAAATAAATTAATAGTAACAATTATTTATGAAATTTAGTATTTAAAAACTACCCTAAGATTTGCCCTATGAGCAAGTGCAACTTGACCCTGAAAGTTCAGGAGCAAGAACTTCATAGCTGCCTCCATCTGTTTCTGTTGGGCTGTGATGTTAGTATCACGTGCCTCTCGCTCCACCTCTCGTTGCTACTGCTCGACGTCTCGCTCATGTATGGCCGCTTTCAAACGAGCCACTTCAGTCTGTAATTCTTTGTATGAAGGCCCAAACCCAGAGCTCGATCCAGCTGAGGCATGTCTGAAGACTTAGGTTGGGCAAACACCTAACCCAAATCCTCGAACGCGACTCGAGTGCTCTGCAGTTCCCAAGGCTCTTGCAAGTGAATCATCTGTCGAGAGCTCTTGGGAAGAGTTATCCTCCTGCTAGATTGAGGCAATTTTTTCCTACAAAATAAAAAAAATAGACATTAAATTACAATTAACAAACAATAAAATAAAATAATAAATAAACAAAAAAAATAGAAAAATTATACGTACCCCAACTACTCGAGCCTTGTAGTTGATGTATGTTCCGTCAACCCTTTTATGAGCTGCCGTCCATACATCACCACGAGTCACTGGGCCCCCAACCTCAGCCTCCTGATTATGTTAACAATTAATAAAATTTTTTAAAAAATTTGTATTTTATTTAAAATGAAATAAGATTCTTATAAAAGAAAACTCACAAACTAAGCCTTTCTACGTGCAAGGCTCTTGGATCCAGTGGTATGTGGCATCGTCATACGTCTTCTGTTACGCCTATTTTGAGCAGCCACATCCTAAATAATTGCATAAATAAATTAATTAATCAATGTTTTTGGAAAAAAATCTATATATGAAAAAATAAATATAAATAATTACCATGGTCCTCGCGTTAAGTCGGTAGTCAATGAACGTAGCCCAGTGGTCACTTGGAATGCCAGTTGGGACATGATTCAGCAACTCCTCCCTCAACTTTGTCCCATTGTACTTGAGCCGAAACACATTATAACGTGCGGCTTTCCACTTGGCTCCAAGTTACTATAAAATTAACTTCTTGTGGAGGCCCATCACATTAAAATGTATCTACAAAAAATAGTACAAATATCAGTGAAACATTAAAAATATTAATGTATACTTAAGAAGAATTAACAGTCCATACCTGTATCGTGTTGATGAACACTCCTACCTTGTAATCTTTATATGTGATTGGAAAGAAACGGAAGTTATCCCCAATAGTGTCGAGGAAGACACCAAGGAGACCACCTCTGTCTCTAATGGGCTGGTGGGTGTCGTTAAACCGGACAACCACCTTATGCCAATGTGGTAACGCCCAAACATCGTGAACAGTCATTTGTCTGGGGGTCACATGATCGGTCCTATCTGTTAGAATATAAAATAAATGTGTTAGCTCAATATTTGGACGTTAATTATTATAAATATAAGAAATATTTTATATTTTACCTATAACATTGACTGTCCAGCTCCTCCTACGCCTACGCTCCTACTGAGCCATCTGACGCTCCACCTCAATGCCTGCCAACAAGACATCGATGTCTATGTCGATATCAAAATCCTCCTCTGGCCCTTGGGTGTTATAAGAGGGGAATATAGACGGGATGGACTCTGACTCCGGTGCCCTAAAGTCAGGCGAGGGTAGTGTGGACGGTTCAGCCTCTGACTCTAGCGCCCTAGAGTCCAGAGGTACCGTGGATGGGACAACCACTAACTAAACAGTATCATCATCGTTGGGTTGTCCTCCCTCACTACTAGTTGGGCAAGCAACATGCCTAACTGAGCTCGCCGCACCCACTCTACCCATAAATCCAAATCTATCCCTCCGCATCGTCACTATTCCTGTCAGAATAAAATTAGTACCATTAGTATCATAAATTGTTCATTTGAAAATAATAAGAAATTAATAAGAACATATATCAAAATACATAACAAGCATAACTGTTCATAAACAAAATCAAAATATATTCAAGAAATTACAGTATCAAATTAATACCGTAACAGACATAAATTCACTTCTTCTAGAAATAATCTTTCTAAATTTTGAATGCGCAACGGATCACTATCATATAAAATATTATCATCATCCTCACACATCTCATATAAATCACGAGGTTTCAAATGTACAACCATACTCCATTTTTTGTCAACGGCATCTTCTACATAGTATACTTGATGCACTTCGGATGCTTGGATGTACAGCTCGTCATCGTCATTTTCACCTGTATAAATCAACCGTGAAAAATCGACAGATGTCACCCCAAAGCCATCCATGGTAATGCCCCTCGCTGTTGTTGTATTAGCCCACATACATTTGAATAAAGTAGCTGTAAAGTGATCGTGATAATTTAATTTTACAATATCCAATAATTTTCCATAATATGGGACTCCACCAAATTGCATATTTCTGTCACTGCTACTTGTATAACTCCTCGTCTCGAAAATACCGTGAACTCCACTATTTTGGGTTGTCAACCCTTGGTCTCACTCTAATGTTTAGAATTTGAATCCGTTTAGATTGTATGCACTGTATTAGCATGCTCTATCTAAGGGCCCAATTGCCAAAAATTTTAGCTCAATTGACAAAGTCCCACTACTATCATTTGTCATATGGGAAAGAAAAATAGAGTAGTGAGTTATGCTCATGATAGACTACAAATACAAATTGACTAGGTAAATTGTATACTTACACGATGAGTGAACTAGGAAACAAACTCCCTATGAACTTTTTTATCTATCTCAAAAGACGATCGGGTTCTACTTCGTAAGCTATGCCTTACAAAATCTCTAAATTCCCTATACAAAAAAATGATAGGTAAACTTAATGCTTCATATCCATTAGATAAATATTAATGCAACAGTAAATCTTGGTGTACTCACTGAAGGTAAGGATCGACTTCCTAACAGTTTATTAAGACATGACAATGCGCTTGCAATTTTTCTCGCGAAGAAAGTGTGAAATACTCGAACCCACCAACTGGTCTTCCTACTTGTGGAAACAACGTAACCGCCCCGGACGTCCCCACATTAGGTCGATCGTCAACCTGAATAGGATGATTGAATAGTTCCTCTACACCCTCCAAATACCTTGAACAAAATATTAAAACTTCTTTAGCAACACATGACTCAGCTATTGAGCCTTCTGGCCTTGCTTTATTTTGGACGAATGACTTAAGCTTACCCAAGTATCTGTACAACATACGTTCAACGAATGAAAAATTGATTAAAAAACAAAATGAACAAGATAAAATAGATCTGAATTTTTTGCTTTGTACTTTTCAATAGGATACATCCAACAATATTGAACTTGTCCACTTAACTTGGCTTCTTGGACTAAGTGAACTGTTAAGTGTACCATTACTGTGAAGAAGGAAGGAGGAAATAACATCTCCATATGACACAGTGTCAGAACAATACGATTTTCAAGTTGGTCAAGTTCGTTGACATTTAAAACTTTGGAACAAACATGTCGAAAGAACAAACAGAACTTGACCAGAACTGCAGACACTTGCTCAGGAAGTGCCTTCCTTATGCTAAGGGTAGTAGTTCCATAAGAATATGACAATAATGAATTTTCAACCCCTCAATCTTACGTTGTCTTAAATCAATGCATTTAGAAATATTATTAGAATATCTGTCAGGCACAGAGATGTTTTTTAGTGTTTTGATAAATATATCTTTACCTGCATTTGTCAACGTGAACAAGGCAGGCCGATACTTACCATTCTCATATGGCCAAAGCTTTAACCTCACACCTAACTCTTGTAAATCTCTTCGTGCATTGATGTGGTCTTTTGAACGGCCAGTGTCATTTAACAAAGTATATAGACTATTGTCGCAAACATTTTTTTTATATGCATCAAATCAAGATTATGACGCAACAAATTGTTCACCCAATATGGAAGTTCAAAGAATATGCCTTTTTTACGCCATTGTTAAGTCCCAGCTTCAACCCCTCCATGACCTCGGGACCTCTGTTCTTGACCTTCATGTTCTCCATTCTTTCTGAATACAACGTTAATATCATTAATTTGTCTAAAAATATCTACATCATTCAATTGCAATGGAAGATTTCTTCTCTCATCTGTTCCATCAAACCTGTTACGGGCCATCCGAAATTTATGACCCGAGTTTAGAAAACGATGGTGTCCTATAAAACACCACTTCTGACTATGAGGAAGGCACATAAGAGTTTAATCAAAATTACAGTGTGGACATGCCAATCCAGTATGAGTATTCCAACATGATAAACATTTAAAGCCAGAAAAATCACTGATTGTCCACATAAGAGCAGCTTGCATGTTGAACATGTCACTGCTAAATGAATCGTAAGTCCGCACACCGTTGAACCATAGCTCCTTCAACTCTTCAATCAACAGTTGCATAAAAACATCTATATCATTTTCCAATGCCTTTCTACCAGGAATTATCATTGACAGCATAAAAGAACTCTGCTTCATACACATCCAAGGAGGAAGATTGTAAGGAATCAATATCACTGGCCATATGCTGTAACTTGTACTTAAATTTCTAAATGGATTGAAACCATCGATAGCAAGGCCCAAATGCACATTCCTAGGATCAGATGCAAATTGAGGATTCAATATGTCAAATCTCTTCCATGCCTCGGAGTCTCTCGGATGCCTCATCATACCGTCACTATTTCTGTCTGTGGAATGACATCTCATATATTCGGAAGTCTTAGAAGACATGAACAATCTTTGTAGCCGGGGTTTCAATGGAAAGTATATGAGGACTTTATTAGCCACCTTTTTTCGCTTCTCCCCTTTTCTCCTTGGTTTCCACCTTGGTGCACTATATTTATTACAAGCATCTTTATTTTTTTCCTCCCCCCAGAATAACATACAATCATTCTTACAGGCATGTATTTTTTTGTAGATCAGCCCCAACTTATTAATGATTTTTTTAGCTTCGTAAAATGAAGTTGGAATCTTTATATCCTGAAAGACGTCAACCAATAGCTGCAGTATCATTGACCTAGCCTTGTCAGATATCCTGCACAAACACTTGATGTGGTACAAATTTACCAAAAATGACAATTTGGAGTATTTCTCACACCCTTCATACAATGGTTGCTGCCCATCCTTTAGTAATTCAAAAAAATCTTTCTTGGCTTTGCCTATCCTTTCACCTGACAATAGAACTGGCATGTCCACAGAATCAACACTTTCATGATCACGATGAATTTCAAATACCTCATGGACTATGTCTTGCACAGGGTCATTTTGAACGATGGGACATTCTGCAACATCATGTGGTATTATTTGATGTCCTATAGCAGGATCTTATGTTGCCCTTTCTCCATGCATACTCCAGAAATCGTAGCCTTGTGGAAAGGGTTTGATGATCAAGTGTTGGCACACAACCTCCGTAGCTTACCATTTTTTAAATCTGCACTTTAGGCATGTGCAAATTATTTTACCTTCCACACCCGAGTTAGCATTTACAAAATGTAAAAAACCTTCTAGACCTTCAAAATACTCTCGAGTGTGTCGAGTTTTATGGATCCAAGTCTTATCCATGTCTGAAACCATTATGAAATAAAAAAATAAATAATAATTCACTTAATAATGCATTTTTAATGCATTACTTCATAATCTAACCACTCTTCGAGGATTAAATAATATACAACAAAGAAATATTTCATGAATTTTAATTCTATTTAATAATTTAATACTCCTATCTAATTTTCATACTTAAATTTAATTAATTATGTTTAAGTTAAAATAAGTAATAAAATTTAACTATAAAAAATAATCATTTAATGCGACAATTTATCGTTATTGACAATTTTATTTTATCCTACAAAATTTCTTACTCGTTTGTCATATACATCATGTAAAAAATATATTTCATTTTCTCATATAATATCATTGTATAATGTCCATTGATTCGATTCATCTATTAATAATTTTAATTTATTATTTAATTATGTTTTATTATATACTTACTAAAATTATTATATCTAAATTATTTATAAGACTGTAATAAATCAGTAAATCTATATTATTATGCTTTTATTTTTTTTTGTTGCTTCATTTTATTTTTCACTTCTTAATTAATTTAATAATTATAAAAATAATATGTTTACTTTATTAATTGTATTATATTGTTTTTAAATAATAAACATGTATAAATTTCACTTCCAATACTTGTCCTTAACCAAGATTTCGATTCCTCTATTAATAATTTAACTCAAATATTTAATTATATAACAAAAAAATTTATTATATATAAATTATTTATCATACTGTTATAAACTAGTAAATTTATATCATTATGATTCTATTTTTCTATAACAATTGTTAAATTTTTTTTATGTAACTTGACTTTATTTTTTATTTCCTAATTAATATCATCTTCTTAAATTTATATTTATAAAAATAATATATTTATTTCTTAATTAATTTATTATTTATAAATAATAAATAAATATAAATTTTACTTTAAATATTTATCATTAACCAATTTTTTGATTCATAATTTATGTATAATATTTAATTACATTTATTAATATGATAATTTTTTTTATTATCACAAATTTAATTTCAATACTATTATTACTATATTATTATTTTGTTAATAACAATTACAAAATTTACTACTTGTGTAACTAAATTATACTTTTATTTCTTAATTAATTCAATTTGTTTCACATTACAATTATTAACATAAAATTTTAACCTATTCTTAATTAATATCATCTTTTTAAACTTATAAATATAAAAATAATATATTTATTTCTTAATTAAGTTATTATTTATTAATAATAAATAAATATAAATTTTACTTTAAATAATTATCATTAACCAATTTTTTATTAATAATTTATGTATTATATTTAATTATATTTATTAATATGATAACTTTTTTTATTATCACAAATTTAATTTTAATACTATTATTACTATATTCTTATTTTTTTAATCATAATTACAAAATTTACTACTTGTGTAACTTAATTATACTTTTTACTTCTTAATTAATTCAAATTGTTTCACCTTATAATTATTAACATAAAATTCTAACTTAATAATTATGACATTCTTAAATAATAACTAAGAATTATTTTATTGTTATAACAAATGTAAATATTAAATAATTCTTACTGTTAATTTGATTAAATTAAAAACATATATTTAACCTACATAACATAATACAACATTTACTAAGAAAATAACATACAATTTCTAATAAACTATTTTTTAAAAATTATAATTTAAGTCAAACATACAAATATATATATATATATATAAAATTCACAACATTAAAAATAATTAAAATATATACCTTATGTGAAAATAAACAACTCTGAATCACAAGTGTCTGAATATAACCGAAGTATCTACACAAAAAGTTATAAAACAAATATCTTAATAAATTTAATCAAACTTGCAATTTAAATCAAAAATTAATTCATAATAATACAAGTATTTAAAAACTTACCTCAAATAGGAGTAAATAAATTCGAACTACTGATACCAATAAACTCATAAGTGTTTGTCGCAAGAAGAGAGAAGTTTGAATTGCATAATGAAAATGGAGGAGGAATGACGGTTTTAAAGGAAAAACTGTGGTTTAACGACGGTTTCACTAAATCCATCGTAAAATCCTATTTTAACGACAGTTATAAAAAAAACCATCCCTAAAACAAGATTTAACGACTGTTATAGGTTAACTGTCGTCTAAATGGCGTGTGGCATAACGACGGTTGTGCTTGAACTGTCGTTAAACTGGGACCTAATCCCCATAAACGGTCCATTTACCGTGGGAATTTATGACGATTTGGATGAACCGTAGTAAAATAACGACGGTTATACTAAACTGTTGTGACTTGCAACAAAAAATGGACCTTCATGGATATTAGTGACGATTTTACGACGGTTCAATCCCAACCATCATTATATATCTTGTTTTGACGACAGTGAAAAAACCGTTATTAAATCATGATTTAACAACGGTTTGGTTGATCGTCGTTAAACCACCGTTGCTATTCCCCACATTTGTAGTAGTGATAAGATTCAGAAAATTTTGACAAAAGATTCTTTGCTCTTAGTGGCCTACAGAAGACATCAAATAGCCAAATGAAGGATATGATAAGAGAATCATGGTTCATGAGTCTTTTGACCATGACTTGGTAAAAAAAACATAATTTAAATTAGATTTAGTAGTCAAAACATATCACAAGAAATACCAACCTTATCTGTCTTTTTTTCTCCCATTAAATAACAACTCAAGAAGAACACCATGTTACAAATCCATGACTTACTCCCCACTAAAAGCAAAGGATTAGTGCTCCTATAAGTGTCAATAATGAATCTAGTGAATTATTATAGACATCAACAAAATTATTTTTTTCAATCTTCAAGCAAATTTCATAAAATAAACATACTCCCTTGTCCTCTTTAATGTACTCCTGTCATCCACATTAACATAATCATTTATGTCAAGGGTAAAATTATTAATTTAAAGAAATGTTGTAGCAAGTTACCAATGAAGCATTTTCAAAAGTTTTTGTAAGTCTGGGAATTTGCCTCAATCCACCAACTGCAGTGAGGGCAACTTCTCCGCTAACACCTTCAAAAATGTTACTGGATAAGATATCAACAACTTGATATGCATAAGCAAATACAAACATTCATCCATAAATTGACGAAGTATAAAAGGATCAATAGAACAACCGAAAAGAAAATTGACTTGCAATACTTGGCAAACAGTTCAAGTACATATATCTTGTGTTAGAATTAATGTAAATATATTATGTGTGATTAGGAAGTATCGGTTATATCCCTTGATTTTAGGAATTATAGTGATTGTCTAATCATTTGAGTGAAGGGAAATTAATATCCCTTGATTTAGGATATTGTAATTATCGACTTATCTATATTTTTTTCTATAAATATCAGGGACTAATGTAGGCCCAATTCATGGGCTACATTCTTATCATTTGTTTTTTTTTCCTATTCTTCTTTAATTTTACGTAGTATCAGAGCCGTGAGAAAAACAAGTTCAGTAGTCCCTCAGCTATGCTTCTATCCAGCTTCCTATTTTCTTGTTATTAAAAAAAGAACATCTCCAGCAGAACATTGCTATAGAGATTCAACCTCTAAAAAGACTGCTTCTACTTGTGCCCGGATTGGGTTCTATTCAGAACCCAAAAATCGGCCAACCACTATTGCTGGAATATCTCCAGCCACCATCGATGACACTGTGGTGTCCAAACAATCAAGAGAGCACCGATTGTCACCCACCTTGTGCTGTTTCTTGGCTTGTGTTGACTAAACAACACCAAGAATCCACCCCTAGCTTGCGTTATTGGCTTGGACTGCCTAGACAGCAGCGATAATCAGCCCAGTTGCTGCTTTCCACTTCTTGGTTCCTATTCGTGATATTCTCTCTCTGTCTGATCCATTTTTGGTTACATCCCTTGACTAGATGGGATGGCTGCTTCCTCCATGGTTCCCATAACTCAAAAATTGAGTATTCTATCTCTTGTTATATCTGGCTCCCCTATCATTACTATAGAAAAATTAAATTTATCTAATTATTTTCATGGGCTGCTTTTGTTGAGATTTGGTTTCTTGGTCAAGGTCATGAAGACCATTTAATAAAAGAATTAAATGATGTTGTTAAAATTAATAGACTTGTTTGGAAAAAATTAAATCACTAGTTATGTGGTTTGTTATGGCACTCTGTTGATCCTAAGCTTCTGCCTCTCCTTTATTCTTATAAAACATGTCATGCTTTTTGGAAAAAGGTTAAATCTCTCTACACTAATGACATTCAGTGTTATCATTCAATTGTAGAGAAGATGATGAGTTTAAAATAGCTTGACACGGATATGAATACTTATCTAGGCATGGTTCAATCTGTAAAGGAAGAATTTAATGAATTATTTCCTATTATAGCTGATACTAGTAAACAAGAGAAACAACGAGATAAGTTCTTTATGGTTCTTACTCTTGCTGAATTAAAACTTGAGCTTGAGCCAGTTTGTGAGCAAATCCTCTCTAGTCCCTGACATTCCATCTTTGGACAATTTTTTCTTGCTTACTGTGTATCTTAGGACCAGCTCCTCTAAAGGTAAAGGGTATACTTTTTGAGCCATCAGCTCTCGCTTCCCAAGTTACCAATCATAGTAGAACAACTAATGTTGGCTGCAGTGGTGGAGGTAATCAGGAGCAACGCCCTCAATGCACTTATTGCCATCAAATTGGTCATACTCAGTACAAATGTTATTCTTTGCATGGTCATTCTCAAAAGGATGCTCGTATTGTTTTGACAAACACTCCTAAGACTGTTCCACCATCTACAGTAATTTCAATGTCATGAGCTGATTATCAGGAATTTTTACAATATCAGACCACTAAAAATGCCACTGGTACCTATGCTTCTATTGCTCACACTGATAATTCTGTTGCCTGTCTTACACAGTCTTCTTCCTTAGGTTTTGGATCTTAGACTCAGGTGCTTTAAATTATATCTTTGGTAACCCTAATCTTTTTTCAAAACTAGATATTTCATCTTCTTCTCTTCCTGTCGTTATTCTTGCTATTAGATCTAAAGTTGTTATTAAAGGTATTAGTCAAGCACGACCGCTTCCTTCCCTATCTCTTGAATATGTTCTTTACATCCTTGGTTGTCTTTTCAATCTTATCTTTGTTAGTAAGCTTATTCAAACTTTGAATTGCTCTATGACTTTTTATGATTCTTCTATGTTTGTACAGGATCAGAGCACTAGTCAGATGATTGGAACTGGGTGTGGATCACAAGAGCTATATCATTTTACTATGCCTATATCTCCAGCAGTCTACACTACCTCTGCCTCTCCACCTATTCTTCATCATCATTTGGGACACCCTAGCCTTCGTAAATTGCAACAAATGGTGCCTAGTCTTCTTTAGAGTCTTTAGAGTGTGAATCAAACATACTCATGTATCTTTTCCTAAGAAAAGTCAAAGTAAAACTGAGTCCCATTTTTTCTTAGTTCATATTGATGTTTAGGGACCTTGTAATATCCTATATATATTTTTTTAAATAATTTTTTTTGCTTAAAATAATTATATTGGCCTCTAATAAATTTTTGTTTTATTTTTAGAAATATTATTTCTTTTATTATGTCTAAAGATATTTATTTTGTGATTGGTTTTATTAAAATTTTTATCAAGAAAAGCCATGATTTAAGAGTTCAACTAAAGTTTTATAAGAATGTAAATTTTTACAATTTTTTGAGATATTTTAGGATAAAAAAAATAGTATTTATATGTATATACATATAAATAAATCCCATTATTTAATTATTAAATAATAATAATAAAAAGAAAAAAGAAAAGCAGAAGCAACTTGAGAGGGAAGCAGAAACTCGAGCAGGAGAAAACATCCATTTTTTTCTCTCACTAAAAATTGAACTTCTCTCTAAGATATCTCTCAATCTACACATCCAATTGAGATACCGGAAGTACTGTTGGACTCGTGGCAATGAGAGCTTCAAAACCCACCGATTAATTTTGCCAAAAACTCGTCAGAAATTTTCCGAAAATGATGAATAGTAGTGGTAAACAGTACCCACGATTTATAGTTGATGATTTTGAAATTTCTTGGTGTTTTCTAGTGATTTTGGCCCTAGAATCATGTTTAAGAAGTAAAATACTCATTATATGCATGTTTTTCTGGTTGGATAACATGAAATTTTCTTGGATGAACAGTGTCTGCCGCGTGAACAGTGCATTAACAGTACCTGCGCAATGAATTTTTGGATTCCGAAATAGTTAAGTTGAAGAGCATAATTTGGAGTTGTTGGTGATCAATTTTATTTGGAAAAAGGTGAAAAGAAGCTAGTCCAATTGAAGCTTCAAATCGGTGAGTAAATCACATAAATTATAGCATAGAGAAAAGAATTATAATTTGTCTCTAAATTTATAAATTGTATAATATAGTTATGTAATGTAAATTTATGACTATTTTCATATGTCGAGATTGTGACTTAGGTGATGTTTGATATTTGAATAGTATGTCATTAAAATATATGAATGTGTGAGAAGTGAATTGAGATGGGTAGGTAGTAGACATGTTAGGAATGGTGAAAGTAAGATATGTTAGGATTGCCTAAGGATTGGCTAATGATGGAAAAATGTCATAAGAGGAAGATTTGAGCATATTAGGTTTACTTGAAGATAGGTAAGACAAAATTAGGAAATTAGCGATTTCAATTTGTTGGAAGTGATTAATGGAGGGAATTTTGGAGGAAGTTGGGCATTAAACTATTCATAATTTCAAATGGTGAGTTTGGACACCAAACTAAATAATAAATTTTGAGGTGAAAGAAACAGACGTTTGATGGTCTTAAGGTGCTTTGAGGAATGTAATAAAGTGAATTAGTGGTGTTGAAATTATTGAGGGATAAAATATGGGAAGTAGGATTACCATGATAAATTGAGTCTAGTTTTAGGATATGAATTATGTCGAGATTGGAAAGTTATGTGTGAATAATTGTTGAGGAAAGTCTTAGAATGAACGGACTAGTTAAACGAAGTTGATAGGAACTAGAATGATATGCTTTTCGAAATGAAAGTAAGAAAGGCTTGAGATTAATGGAAGGATGTCGACATATGAGAATCAAAGATGAATTAGTAGAAATCTGGAATAAGAAAAGTTGGTTACCCTAAATGGATGTGTATATATTCTTTTATGTCTATGGTTCCTAATTATATCGACTTGTGGATATAATATACGAATTTGAGGATAGTTCAAATATTAGTGAAGATGATCCATAATGGTATGAGAATTTATTAGAATAAGTTATATGTGTATAATGTATTGGGCATATTTTATCCCAAGGGTGTAAAATGTTCTAACCAGAAAATTTAATATCATGATCTCCCATAACGTATGATACTTATACTATAAACACATATAAGTACGTGGATATTTATGTATAATGGCATCTCAAATAATATTTAATTATGGCAAGCCTAATGGATATTGAAATAATAAATAATGATACAAGATTATAAGGTTATATGCAATGAAATGAGGTATGACTGTCAAAGTGAAATTTATTTATTTAAATAAGCACATGGATATATATACGTACACTTTAAAAATATAAATGAGTCAAAAGAAAATGAATGAATGAAAGTGATATGACTAAGTGTGATGATTATTAAATTTGATACTCAGTGATGGTAAAGTATCCATTGAGGATATAATGAGTATGATGATATGATCACGATGGATTATTATCAAATATTGATTAAAACAATACTTTATCTTAAAACTTGAAAAGAAAGAAATAATTAAATAAGATTAATAATAATTACATTGGATTCCTTTTCGGAAACACTGTCAGCTAACGACAGAGATAACTAGCCTTGGTGCACCTTGTAACCCTAGCTAGCAAGGGAGTTGCTAGCCCCTTGTGCAAACGGGCACATGAGGATTGAAATGTGAATAAATGTGAAGTTGAGGTATGTCTCCTCCAATAGCCAGTGGCAATTGACCTGGTTACCTATGATAAGAATGAGGTGATTTACCCGTCCTATTGATGTGTTCTTAGGACAGTCATCATATGGAAATGTTAGAGAGTTGAGGAGAGCTCCTTCCAACCTTATGATATGAATGATGAGAATATAATGATGTTACTCATCCCTTTGATATGTGCTTGGGATAAAACATGTATGTGGTGATTTACCCACCCTTGCTGTGTGCTTGGGTAAAATGGTGATTTTCCCTTACCAGGCTGTGTGCTTGGGTATGTTGAAATAATTCTGGATTGAAATCCTCCAAACTAAACAATATACGCTAAAAACAATAATAATAAATTAATATAATTATTTTACTTTAATTATACTCTTGAAGATATATAACTTGAGTATTAAATACATATCTATATATACACAAATGACTTAGGATATTTTTATATGACGTAGGAGCATAATAATATATTGGCATAATTTTAAGAAAGATGATAAAGTGGATCTAGCCCATTTGTTACAGCGTGTACAAAGGTTTGCACGTAGAGATGTTTAAGTGTCTACTTAAAGGAAGAACAATAAAGGAAAATGACTAAGAAAAGTCAAGGAGTCCCTTAAAGGCCTGTATGTATTTGATGATGAAACTAGAAAAGGAAAATTATG
Source organism: Gleditsia sinensis (assembly GCA_037074535.1). Taxonomy (NCBI): domain Eukaryota; kingdom Viridiplantae; phylum Streptophyta; class Magnoliopsida; order Fabales; family Fabaceae; genus Gleditsia; species Gleditsia sinensis. The sequence goes on from CM073470.1 coordinate 17,450,660, forward strand.
AGAATAGGTTAAACTAAGGTAAATGAATGAATTAATAATCTTCAATAATGTTGAATAAGTTTTAAAATAAAGATATTATTTATAACATATTTCTAATGAGAATAAGTAAATAAAAATAGCAAGAATATTTCAAAATATTCATAAGCTGAATCATAACCTAATATATAATATAAATTTTTCTACATGATATAATTGTGTTATTTACTCGCTGAGTCGCAAGACTCACCCCATTCTTTTAAATAATTCCAGATAAGGTTAAAATTGAAGGCATGCGGCAAAGCAGTAAAATTTCTGAGGTGAGCCCAAATTTGTCCTTATGGGCTTTGTTTCTTGTTGTCTTATGTATTTATATTCTAGAGTTGCTCCACATTACCATAGGCAGGATCCCCGTTTCCAATGCGTGAAAACAAAAGGTAAACCCTATGTAAAGCAAGAAATGAAAAATGTAATCGATATAATTTTGAGGCTAGATCTTTATTTATATTTTATATGTGCTTAAAGTTTTAAAGAGTGATTATGTGATCATATGACCAGACCGATTATTGAGTTTTAGATTCAGAATGTGACACTGAGGCTTACGGAGTGGGGAGAAATCTTCATTTCGTGCCGGTCTCGTGCTCAGATAAAATCCGGGACGTGATAGACCTAGTCATCATCATTCTATTTTTGCCTTTAAGTATGTTGTTACTTTTCTTGATGATTACTCTCGGTGTACTTGGTTTCTTTTAATGAAGGATTGATCTGAATTGTTTTCTATTTTTAAACATTTTACACTGAGATTCATACCCAATTTAAAATGTTTGTTCAAATTTTACAAAGTGACAATACACATGAATATTTTTCTACCCCTTTTTCAAAATTTTATGACTACACATATTATGCTTCATCAATCCTGTTGTGCTCACACACTACAACAAAATGGTGTAGCTAAACGTAAGAATCACCATTTAATTAAGACTGTTCATAATTTGTTGCTTCATCACACTATTCCTCTCTTTCTTTTTAGAGTGACATGATTCTTATAGCCTGTTACTTAATCAATCATATATCATCCTCAGTGCTTAAAGGTCAGGTCCCTCATTCCCTTATATTCCCAAAATAACCATTATATCATCTTCCTCCTCGTGTCTTTGGTTGTGTCTATTTTGTTCATAATAATATCCCAAATCATGATAAGCTTGCCATTAAGTATTTTAAATGCATCTTCTTAGGTTATTCTAGTTTGCAAAAAGGGTACCTATGTTACTCTCTTTTAACTCATCAATTCTTTGTGTCTGTAGATGTTACCTTTTTGGAGCAATCTTCTTATTACTCACCATCTCTTTTTATTGATTAGTCTATTGTTATAGAGACTCTCCCTCTTCTCTATTTCTATTCTTCCATTGTTTCTTTGATAGATACTTTAGTTTCCCCTCCATAGTCAGTTTTCCCCTCCAGATTTATCGTCGCCGTGTACCCATAATCACTCCTACAGACCCTATGGATGTTCCTAATGATTCACCCTCAGATTTAACTTCAGAACCTGCTTCGACCCTTCCCTCTATTGATGGTTCTCCTATTCACATTAGAAAAGTTATTTGCTCTTCTCGTTACCCTATCATGTTTACAATGTTGTCAATTATCATCGGTTATCCTCTCTTATCATGCCTTTGTGTCGTCCTTATCTTCTGTTTCTATTCCTCATACCACACAGGAAGTTCTATCTCACCCTAGGTGGCAGCAAGCAATAGTTGATGAAATAACTACACTACAATCCTTTGATACTTGGGAATTAACACATCTCCTTCCTGACAAGTCTACTATTGGTTATCGTTGGATTTATACAGTTAAAGTTGGATTTGATGGTACTATTAATTGTCTTAAGGCTCGTTTGGTTGCCAAATCTTATACATAGATTTTTGGGTTGGATTATGGTAATACTTTCTCTCCAGTTGCAAAAATGGCTTCCATTTGGCTTATATTGTCAATTGTGCCATGTGATATTAGCTTCTCTATCAACTGGATATTAAGAATGCCTTCTTTCATGGAGATCTTGAGGAGAAGGTATATGTGGAGCAACCACCTGGTTTTGTTGCTCAAGGGGATTCTGGAATAGTATGTCGACTACAACGGTCTATCTATGGTTTGAAGCAATCTCCTCGGACTTGGTTCAGTCGATTTAGTAGTATGGTTCAACAATTTGGGATGACTCAAAGTTAGGCTGATCATTCAATTTTTCATGTACACCAATCTTCTGGTTGTTGCATTTATCTAATTGTGTATGTAGATGATATCGTTATCACAAGAAATGATCAAAAAGCAATTTTCCAGCTCAAACAACATCTTCTCAAGAATTTTCAAACTAAAGACCTAGGAAAGTTGAAATATTTCCTAAGGATTGAAGTGGCACAGTTCAGTATTGTATTGTACTGTCTCAAAGGAAATATGTCTTAAATCTTCTTAAAGAAATAGGTATATTGGATTGTAGACTAGTTAAAAGTCCGATGAATCCAAATGCTAAACTTCTACTGAATAGGGGGAGCCTTTATTTGATCTTGGTAGATACAAGTGACTTGTGAAAAAATTGAACTATCTCATGATTACTTGGCCACATATCTCTTTTGCAGTGAGTGTTGTAAGTCAATTCCTACAATCTCCACACACAAGTCACTGGGATGTCGTGATTCACATTCTGATATATATTAAAGGTGCTCTTGGAAATGAACTATTATATGAGAATCATCAGCATACTCGAATAATTGGATATGCAGATTGGGTAGGATCCCCCTTAGATAGACGATCCACTACAGGCTATTTTATATTTGTTGGAGAAAACTTGGTATCTTGTTAAAGTAAGAAACAAGAAGTGGTGGCTAGATCTAGTGTAGAGACTGAATATTGACAATGGCCCTTGCTATGTGTGAACTAATATGGATTAGACAATTGCTTCAAGAGTTACAATTTGGAGAATGAGACAAAATGGAACTTATTTGTGACAATCAAGCTGCTTTACACATTTCCTCTAATCCTGTGTTTCATGAACAGACCAAGCATATAGAAGTTGATTGCCACTTTATTAGAGAAAAGATTTTATTAGTGACACTCACCACAAGTTTTGTTAATTCTAATGATCAATTAGCTGATATTTTCACCAAGTCCATAAGAAATTTGAGAATAAATTATATTTGTAACAAGCTTGGTGCATATGATCTATATGCTCCAACTTAAGGAGGAGTGTTAAAATTATTATAAATAGATTATGTGTGATTAGGAATTATCGGTTATATCTCTTGATTTTAGGGATAATAGTAACTGTCTTATCCCTTAATTAAGGGGATTGTAATATCCCTTGATTTAGGAAATTGTAATTATATTTGCAATTATCAACTTATATGTATTTTTTTCCTATAAATATCAAGGATTGATGTAGGCCTAATTCACGGGCTACATTCTTATCATTCTGTTTTTCTCCTATTCTTCTTTGATTTTACATCTTGAATAATGAAAAACAAGTTACGTTAACCAAGGACTAGTTTTTAAATCCATATTTCACGCTGCAACTATTCAAGCAGAGAGAAAAAAAAAGGTTTGAAATAATATAAATATGACCGACTATAGCTGAAGTTTCATAGCAAGCCATGCAATGAATGTGCAAATGAACACTACCAAAGATACTTTAATGAAGGAATAAACTTCTACCAAAAACCATTTTCTTGGGAATGCTCCACCCCAGCTCTTTTCTGAATAAGATAGAGCATTATCAACTCAATCCTTTCACCATCCCACTCTATCCAACTTGAGATTCAAAGTTTAAATTAAGGCATGTGAAAGAGTAAGAAAATTAATGATAGCCAATACGTGGATGAGTAGCACATTCCTGTGGACAATCCACCCTCCATGCATATTTGCCAATGTGGCAAGCCAACCAATAGTAGACTTCTGTATAGATCCCACATCACACCAACCAGAAACAGGGGGTGCACTATACTCCTACATTACGTTTGGTAGATAGAAATGAGCTGATGGAATGGGAATCTGGATTCCCATTCCACCAACTACCACATTTGGTAGACAGAATCCCAAAATCCACAGAATACGATGGAATTATGTGAGGTAATGTTTATTGCCTCTCAAAAGTTAGGGAAACGATGAGAAAAGCGTGGAATCACACATGAAAGACTGAAACACCCCTGCTTTCTTCATTCTCTCTCCCTTCATTTTCTTTCCTCCCGACTTGTCTGCTTCGTTCCTCCTTCTCTTAGCTCTCAGCTTCTCTCTCGGCCTCTATGCAATTTTTTTGAGCTTCCAAAAGGGCCGATTTGTGTTCATCCCTCTCTTGGCCTCTCTGCAATTTTTTTGAGCTTCCAAAGGTGCCTCTCTATGTTCCTCCCTCTCTCGGCCTCTCTGCAATTTTTCTGAGCTTCCAAAGATGCCTCTCTGCATTCCTCCCTCTCTCAACCTCTTTGCAATATTGGAAGTGGGTCAGCATTAGGGTCAGAAGGGGCTTACTCGACAACGGAGTTTATGGGCTCGAATCAGAATGTGGATAGTTATTTTCCTTAGGGGAATGTGGATGAGAAAGTGGCAGAGGCGAAAGGAAACATGAATAAGGTGGTGATGCAAGTTGAGGAGGAGGAGAACAAAATACAGAAGCTATCAGAGGAGCTGATGGCGTACGAGATATACATGAAGTTTTATCATATTCCATACTATAATGGGCAGTTGACAGCACCGAATAACGTCCAGGAAAGTATGGTGGGTGATCTGTGGAGCTTCGATGATGAGGGCATTCCTGCCTCATCAGCCGTGCGTCCCATTTCTGAGTATTGAACCTCTGCTTGTTCATTCGCGTTGGCTGGGTTGGGTGTAGATGTTGATTGGGCTGAATTGGTTATTTAAGTTTTTGTTTTGTTGAATTGTAATTTTTTCTAAAGAATTTTGTGTTTAAAATTCAGTTATAATTTCTTTCACATTTTTTTCCTTGTAATTCATTTAATTCGATGAGTTTAAGAAGAAAAATATGATCATCACATACTAATTTAGTTTATGAATGAAAAAATTTACAAAATAATTTACTTGTTTACTGAACAGGAACTAGACAATTAGGCTGTTGTATTACAAAAGTAATGAGCTTTTTACTTGGATGGTAGGTTACAATGGCTTTAACTGAGCAAAGGCAAGGAAACAGAATTTTACAAGTAAATAAAAGGGACAGTTAATAGTAATAGGAATATTTGATGAGGAAGGGAAAGGAGGTTGGGATGCATTGAATGGATATAATGGAAGCTTGGCAAAGAAGAAAATCAAACAAATCCAGTGGAGGGCTTTGCTGGTTTTGCCATTGCAATTAGCAATTGTTAGAAGTGTGGAGAGGAGAAAAAATAAAAAAAAAACACAATTCTCAAAGTATTTAAAATTTAGAAGGAATTATAAAAAAAACATATTTGTATATTTTTTTTATAAATTATAAGCTGCTTATTATTGATAAAAAATAAAAAAATAGCATTTAAACTAATTTTTAATCTTATGAATATTTATAATAAATTTTTTTATATTACTAATTATTTTTTTATTTATATTATTTTTAAATAAATTTTTAAGATTAAATAATATTATTTTAATAATTTTATGTTTCAATGGTATTTTTGTCTTTTTGTCAATTTTTCATTCCATTCCCATATTATTTAAAGCATATCAAACGTAGGAAAGCAATGGAGATTCTATTTCTTTCCATCGCGTACCAAATGTAATTTTTCTTGCAGCATTCCATTCCATTCTCAATTTTTATTTCTATTCCTTCTTTTACCATCAACCAAACGATACCTAATGTGCAGTCTTCACTGTTTCTACATAATTTGATCTACAATTATAAATTTTAGTTAAGTAACAATGATAAAAAAAAAAAAGGGGAAATGCTAAAGGTGGGATTTAATTCCCACCTTCCATCATCGCGTGAAACAACATACCCACAACAATAGTAAAAAAGTGACAAACATAAATTAGCATAAGACCCTATGTCGGTCCATTTAAAACTGGCAGTATAAGAGTATCTGTGAAATAGCTACATTCAAAACAACATTTAAAAGAGAACCAATAATGCTAGAGTAAACATATATATGTAAAAGAAAAATGTGACAAAAAAGTGATTATTATATATTCTCATAGAATAGTATGATTTTACACAAGGGAATACGTCTTAAAAGAGGATCCATTTAATTACACAGTATAAATAGGACTATTAACATATAATCATTTTTTTTTGCAACCATTACAAAAGCAAACTTCATTGAGTATTCCAACTTGACCACAACAACCTTTCTCTATCATAAGGGTAGTAAAAACTAAGTTTATTGCTCCATTTGTGACATACAATTACGTGAATCATAAGACTTTATTAAAAACAAAAAAAGTTATAAACAAATTATCAATTCAACTTATCATACACCATATAACAATAAAACATAATAACTTACTGTTCCCAAGTTAAGCCAAAAAATGGAATTACAGATATTAACCAGAACCAGAAAGTACTTCTTCCGCAACTAGTATATCTCTCCTTGGAAATCCTTGTGCTTGTCTACATTGTATTTATCGTACTTCTTGCAAATTGTATCAACTCTGGTTAGAATGTCAATGACACTCATTGAATGAAAACTGAACCACCATTTTTGTAAGGAAGCCCCCAAGGACGATGTTAGATAAATAACAATATCAGATAGAACCCAAGAACAACAAATCACAACCATCAGATTTCGTCTCACCCAACCATTGATACAGAAACAAGGAACACAAATTTCTATAGCCTCTGTTGTTGAAATACTTTACATGGAAACGAATTAGGGGAGTGCTTAAAGGTGATGATTGATACTCTCCCACAAAACCATTGTAATGCCTGAGGAGCTTGAACTTCTTTCGCTTTTGGAATCTCTTAAGCAAAAGGAGCTTTGGGATGATGGGTTTTCGAATTTGGGGATAAACACAAGGATTTTCAAGAGATTTGAGACTTTCTGGAAAAGGAGCAATATTTTTTTGGGCATTTTTTCTCGATATCGTGCTCTCTGTTCACGATGGTGAAGCAGGTGATGAAGGAGGAATAGATTGGAGAAGAGGGGTATTGTGTTGGTTTGGGGTAGGGGTTAAGGAGGTACCACGAGGGTATCACTACACACTGTCTATATATCTATTTAGGACGATGATTGGCGAAGTACCTAAAGATGTTTTCTGGGCATTTTTTTTCTCATTGCTGTGCTCTCTGTTCACGATGGTGAAGGGTGACAAATAGTTCCAGGTGATGAAGGAGAAATAGGTTGGAGAAGCGGGGTGTTGTGTCAGATTGGGGAGGGGGTTAGGGGGTACCACGAGGGTATCACTGCATACTGTCTATATATCTGTTTAAGACTGTGATTGGAGAAGTACCTGAAGATGTTGATGTTCATGGTGAAGGGCGTCAAAGGCATCGGTGAAGCACCCAGCCTTGTCATCGCTGAAGGGAGACCAAGATGGTGAATGACGTTAAAGGGTGATGAAGGGGAAATAGGTTGGGAAGAAGAAAATGAAGGAGAAGGAAGGGTAATTTTCTAAAGAAGAGTTGCCCATGAACAATCTCAGCCAGGTTGGTTCTAATGAGTCCGACCCAATAGGGAAAAATTTTCCCTAATTTTTTTAAAAATTTTACTTTCAGTGGCGATTGCATATACAAAAGAGATCTTTTCAATATCGACTTTTGAGGGTTTCCTTTCTTTATTTATCCATTTTCCCTCTTTTTTCTTTCTTTTTTATAGATAAATCTCTTTTATTTATCTTTTATGACAGATGTGAAATTTTTTTTCGATTTGTCTTCTTTTACATAGATCTAAGAATTTCTAGTTCTTTATCCCACTTTTAATAGAGTGGGTGTTCTTACCCCAATCTGATTGAAATTTTACTAGTTTTCTTTGTTTCAATTTAGGTATATTATGATAATTTAAAAATTTGTGAATTTGATTCAACACATAAATGAAAGTAATTATTTTACTGTAGCACCAACAATAATAGTGACAATTTTTCATCACAAAGATCAAGGGGTCAGTAGTAATACTTCAATAAAGATAAACAGGGGTAGGAAAAGAGAAACAAGGCAAATTACCTCATATTAATTCTTAGAAGAAAAAAAACTGCAATTAGTCATGTTTGTTTTAACCTGAATCGGGGAATGTGTAAACTACTTTCTAAGTTCTATAAAACGAGGCGAAACCTAATTCTAAGAATTTGCAACCTTCTAGCCTATGCTAGCCTTTGGTATGATATATTGATAACTTTGTCTGGGAGTTTTCAAGTAACATCTGGTTTACACTTGGCTTTATATATGTAGGAGATGGAATTGGTCTATATCTTAGCTTGTGTTTGGAGAAAACTTTTAAAAAAAATTCTTTAATTTGAAATGTAAGATATTAAATTTTTGTAATTTAAATTCTTTTATCTAGAAAAGCTCTTATGCAATTAAATAATTAATCATTAAAAGGGAACTTCAATTTTTTTTAGGTATTTTTTTCAAATATTTTTTTCATGGCTCTTCAATGCATGCCAGGGTTGAGGAAAGGTTCATTGTTCAGAGTTGAATCTAGGTTTGATTCAAGTTGAGTTTGGGTTAGGGTTCGGGTCAAAGTTCAATTATTTTAAAAAAAGTATTTTTGACAAAATAATTTTATAGTTATATTACTTAACAATTTTTTAAAAAAAATTATTGGTTGCCCAGAAATATGTTTATGTGAATAGATGAAGTTCCTTTTTAATGGTTTACCAAGCAATCAGCGATTAAAACCATGTCAGAATCAAGGCTTGGCCATAGACTCAAACGATCAAATCAATTAAAGAAGTTATAACAAGGTACTGAATATGAGAGAATGATAATGCTGATACAGTCCATATCTCATTATCTTAATTACTTTGCTAATTTGTTACCTTATTTTATTTACCTATTTAACACTGCTTTCCTATAATTATGGTGTTAACCTTGTAATTGTTCTAATTAGTATCAATTAACTAAATTTAGGGTAATTTTATTAATTTTTTGTCTTGCCTAGCAAGTATTAGAGTCCTATATATTGTAAATGCCGTATGGCATTTTTGTCAAGCAAAACAATTACTAGCCTAAGGCGGTCTAGATCCCCTCGAAGTGATCATCTCTTCTGCTTATTCTCTATTTTTCTTATTATTTCTACATAAGAACCATAGGTTCTTATAATCTAGTATCAGAGTAGTGATCCTTGGATGCCATTAACGTGACAACAGAAGAAGAATTGTGGAGTAACTGATTTGTAGTCATACACTATGGCTTCAGAAAAATCTACCAAATCACAGATTGTGGCTCATCTTGAGGCAAAGTTCAGCAAGATGATTGAAGATTTTAAGGCTATGAGTCAAATCATGCGGGAGTCTTCTAGTTTTGCTACAAAGGGTCATTCAAAGACCAAAGGTAGAGGACAATGTGGAGAACGTGAGGTAAGCTTTCCCCATATGAAGGTTGAATTTCCACTTTGGGAAGGGGGAAACTCAACAGGTTGGATTTCTAGAGTTAAATTTTTTTTCTTCACCGCACACCTAAAGCATCCAATGTTGAAATTACTGCTATCAAACTTGATGTTGATGCTATTTAATGGTATGACTGGTTTAATTCATGCCATAGAGTACCCATATGAAATGATTTTGTTGATGGTTTACTCATTTGATTTAGACCATCAGAATATGAGAATGTTGATGGAGAGCTTGTGAAGATTAGTCAGACATAGACCGTTATAAAATACCAAAGTCGCTTTGAATGACTATCGAATTGTTCATGAGATTGGAGTGAGAAATAGTTGGTGGGAATATTCATAAAAGGACTACGACCTAAAATTTGGTGTGAGGTTAAAGCTAGTAAACCTCAGACTATGACTGCAACAATTTCTTTTGCATGACTAAAGGAAGAAAAACTTAATGAACAGGGTCGTGGCACGAATAAGGTGCATGGTAAAAAATTGTTGATAACACTCCTATTTCAACATCTTTTACGAGGAATCCTACTGCTAGATGATAAGAGTCAAATTATTACATTTTTGTTATGACTTAAATATTGATATTTGTGTGAAAATTGAGTTTATTTGATTATTTAATCCACAAATGTCATTTCACGGGTATTTCGTGTTTAAAGTGCAATTTCAGGTAAAATCATAAGTTTCGAGAAGTTTGGAACAAATTCCAATGACCGGGATTGAGTGAGAATCAAGAAAAGTAAGTTTCAAGGTTTGGAATTCTGCCGCAGCGAGAATGTTGCAGCATATTTTTCCCGAGAGCGCGAATTTTGAAGGATTCAGAATTGACCGTCGGTGGAAATATTTCACCGCCAGCGAGACCACTTGGCCGCCGGCCAAATAAATCTGGACGCCGACGAGATCCTGAAAATCAGCATTTTACTTTTTTCTAGAAAGCTCGCCGCGGCCAGAATATTTGCACCGCCGGCGAGTTTCGTTAGAAAACGCGTTTTCTATGTCTTTTTGTTCCAAAATTGCCCCCAAAACCCTATATCTATAATACCATAAGGTACAGAAAGAAGGGACGGCGAAATAGACAGAGGAGAGGCATTTTTGGAGGAGAGGAAGGCATTTTGGAGAGAAAGCTTGGAGAATCTTGAAGGATCATCACCATTGTTGCTGCCAAGTGTTCATCTCCAAGAGTTCTTCATCTCTTCTCCTTAACTTGCTTTTTTTTGTAGTTTATTCCGAATTTGTGTTGATGTATTCAATTGAGATATTAGTCGTTCTTATTTCCATTATGAACTAATTCATTTTTCCTAAGGCTATGATGTAGTTGAATCAAGAAACTCTGATTTCTTTGGTTATGGTTATATGAGTTCATTGCTTTCAAGTTGAGTATTTATTTCCATGCTTAATGCCTCTAGATTTCTGGCCAATATTTAGATGATTTGTTGCATTATATTGAGACCGAGAGGAGATGTGTAATGAATGCTTCTTGTGATAAATACCATATGTTGAATGCGAGTGTGAGAACTAATGCATGATGTATGTGGTTATTCTAGAAATTCCATAGATCATAATGTGCTTGTTTGTGATTAAATCTTCATAGAAATATAGTTGATTATTATAGATAAGTAATTCTAATATAACTCGAGAGAGAGTATTAGATAAGTTTGGGTTTTTCAACCATCACTTTTAGCTTTGATTCTTATATAACATGACTTGAAATCGGATTGAATTGATTCAGCGAAATCAAATGCCTTAGCGTTTTTAATCATTTGTGAACAACATTCAATTGTGTTCTTTGCATTTATTTGTAAGTTAATTTGCCTCTTAAACAATTTCAACAATTTGGTTTTCAGATAAAATTAGGATTAGTCAATTTCGGTACTTAGTAACGCCATTCCTTGTGGGTTCGATATCCGTACTTTTGTACACTTTATTACTTGAACGATTCATACACTTGCGAAAATACGCATCAAGTTTTTGGCGCCGTTGCCGGGGAATGTTTTGATTATTAATATCAATATTACCTAATCTTAGTTTTAATTTGAAGTTAATTTGCTTTATCATTGTTTCAGTTTTATTTTTATTTTAAATTGAGTTTGTGAGTTGTGTTGAACATTTGTTCATTTAGAGTTGTTGCTGCTTGTTTGCAATATTTATTTTAGTCATTTCGTTCAAATTTTTCAGTTTGTTTATTTTGCTCTTTTATTTTATCTATCATAAAAAAGGGGTAACTTTGTGTTGTGTGAGTGCTTGTTGATTTTCAGGTTGTAGGATTTTTGTATACGACATGCAAGAAGCCTTAACCTTCTTCCATTTGATCCGGAAATTGATCGAACATATAGGCATCTAAACCGAGAGAGAAGGCGTTCAACCTCAGCTCCTAATAGACAATCAGCCATGGATCCACAATTTGTTGAGGGAGGTGAAAATCGTAGAGCTTTGAGGGATTATGTTGCGCCTAATGTTGCTGGGACCACTTCGGGTATAAGGAGGCCAACTGTTCAAGCCAATAACTTTGAGATAAAGCCATCCTTTATCCAAATGGTTCAATCAAATCAGTTTGGGGGAATGTCAAAGGATGATCCTAATGCACATATTGCTTACTTTCTAGAGGTGTGTGATCTTTACAAGATAAATGGTGTGTCTGAAGATGCCGTAAGATTAAGGGTTTTTCCTTTTTCACTTCGGGATAGAGCCAAGGAGTGGCTAAACTCATTACCACCGGGATCAATTACAATATGGAATGAGTTAGTTCAGAAGTTCTTGTCCAAGTTCTTTCCTCCTGCTAAGATGGCAAAATTACGAAATGAAATCACATTTTTTACACAGTATGATCAAGAATCATTGTATGAACCTTGGGAGAGATTCAAAGAAATGTTGTGGAAGTGCCCACATCATGGTATACCAATTTTGCTGCAAGTCTCTACATTTTATAATGGGTTGGTTTCAAACTATCGGGCAATGATTGATGTTGTAGCTGGTGGGTCTTTAATGGGAAAAACACCAGAGGATGCTCATGAGTTGTTAGAGATTATGGCAGAAAACAACAATCAGTGGCATTCAGAGCGGGTAACTGCAAAAAGACCATCAGGAGTGCATGAAATTTATTCAGTGAATGCTTTGTCGGTTCAAGTTGCTGCTCTTTCAAGAAAGGTGGATTCTTTGTCATCCAAGTTCGAATCCAAACGAACTGCAGAATGTGATTTATGTGGTAGAAATCATGCTAGTATCGAGTGCCAAGTTGGAAGTCCATTTGCTTCACCAAATGCTAAACAAGCCAATTATGTTTCAAATTTCCAAAGACCTCAACATAACCCATATTCAAACACCTACAATCCAAGTTGGAGGAATCATCCAAATTTGTCATGGGGAAATAACCAAGGGGGATTCAAACCGTCATCATCTTCCTACCAACCCTAAGAGAAGAAACAAACAGATTTGGAAGAAATTTTGGGGAAGTTCATTGCGGAGTCAAGAACAAATTTCAGAAATCAAGAGGCAATCAACAAGGACATCCAAAACCAACTGGGGAAGCTTTCAAAGGAGATTGCAGAAAGGTCTCAAGGATCATTGCCGAGTGACACAATAAATCCCAAGGAACATGTAAAGGCTATCACATTGAGAAGTGGTAAAGAACTTGAATGGCAGAAGAAATCGGAGCAAAAGGTGGAAGAATCTAAAGAAAAGCCATCAACATCCCAAGATGTTCAACCTTCTCCATATGCAAAATATGAGCCTCCTATCCCATATCCTCAAAGATTGCATAAGAAAAACATTGATAATCAATTTGGTAAATTTCTGGAAATTTTTAAGAAATTGCATATTAACATTCCTTTTGCAGAGATGTTGGAACAAATGCCCAAGTATGAAAAATTCATGAAGGAAATTCTATCAAAGAAGAGGAAGCTGGGAGATTACGAAACTGTCATGCTAAATGAGGAGTGCAGTGCAGTTCTTCAAAGAAAACTGCCACAAAAATTGAAAGACCCAGGGAGTTTTACTATACCTTGTACTATAGGAAGTTGCAAATTTGATAAAGTCCTATGTGATTTAGGAGCAAGCATTAATTTGATGCCACTTTCTATTTTCAGGAAACTAGGGCTGGGAGAAGTGAAGCCTACTTCAATTTCTCTACAATTAGCAGATAGATCGGTGAAATATCCTTGAGGGGTAATTGAGGATGTTTTAATTAAAATTGACAAATTTATTTTTCCTGCAGATTTTGTGGTGCTTGATATGGAGGAAGATAGAGAGATACCGTTGATATTGGGGAGACCGTTCCTTACAATTGGAAGAACATTGATTGATGTTCAGCAAAGAAAACTCATTCTAAGGGTGCAAGATGAACAAGTGACTTTTGATGTTTTTGAAGCAATGAAATCTCCAAGTGAGGTACATTCTTGTTTTCAAATTAACACCCTTGACAGGTTAATCTCAAAAGCTTTTGAGGAGAGACCTCCATTGCTACCAATAGAAGCTTGTCTTGTGAAATCTGCAACAATTGAGGAGGAAGATGAGGGAGTGAGACAATGTTCAGAATTACTGGCAGCATTTGATGAATCTTTGTTCAGTTATAAAACATTCAAGGAGTTGGGAACAACTGGAACTCCAACCTCAGTGGTCAAGAAGGAAGCCAACAAGATTGAGCTAAAGCCACTACCATTCCCATCTAAGGTTAAAAAAAAAACCTACGTCCACCGCTATTTTTCTTTCTTACATTGAGGGCAATGTAAGGTTTTGGTTGGGGGTGCGATAAACGGTACATTTTTCTTAGTTTCATTTTTAGTAGTTTTGTTTGTATGTTTAATTGTGTTGTTTCATTTTTAGTAGTTTTGTTTGTGTCACGGCCCCAAATGATGGAACACATGACCGGCACGACATAAGGGTTTCCTCCTAGCCGCAAGCCTAACGCATAGCACATACAAACATCCAGCACACAATCCAGAGTACATAATAAATATAACTGGCCACATATGCCACATCCAATATCAGAAAATACTGTATCTATATATATATATATATATATATCTCATGAATCCAACATCAATGATTCTACTTGGCCCATGGCCTCATAATATTCATGTGATTCAACTTGGCCCAAGGCCTCATAATACCAACATTGTTGTAAAACATAAAACCATTTTCCAAACAACACATCAAAATACGCAAGAAGCGAGGATCCTGCCTGTATGTTCATGGAGATACACTAGACATAAACTAAACTAAACAAACAGTACAAAAGAGCCTTGCCCAAACTGGGGCTCACCAACACTATCTTCAACCTCCTACGAAGTTGTAGCTAGATCAAAGTCTCTTTGACTATCTGTGGGGAGGAAACAGAAGAGGGGTGAGATTACCACATCTCAGTGAATGGGTAAATCATACTATAACTGAAACAGGGCAAACCAAGCACCAGTGTTTCGCAATGGATTTAATAATTGAAATCCATGTATAAAGATAATAATAGAAACATTAAGCATTTAACCATAATTTATTGAAAGAAAAGCTAAACAGTTCAAATGTATATTCAAAAGATAAATCAGGATTTAAATCAGTAACCGTAAAGCAAATCAATTATGCATGGGAAGTAATAAATGAAGTTATTTATGCAATAACAATGATGAATGAGATATTTTAAAAATATTTAATCTTTAAGAAAAATACACTAGTTTATTGGAGGTCTTTCCTAACAGATCTATCATCTCCCTTAAGCACACAGCAAGGGTAGGGTAATCACTGTAGGCGTAGACATAAGTCCACCCTAAATTCCCCCAAGCACATAGCAATGGGTATGGCAATCACTGTAGGCGTAGACATAAGTCCACCCTAAATCCTTGTGTCTTAGGCAGTCATATGCCTGTCACAGTATCCTAGGACGAAGCCTTAACATGATCATGGTGCACCAAGGCTAGCACTATCTGCGGCTAACTAACAGTGATCTAAAAAGGTTCCTCCAATAGAAAACGTTTGAAATATGCTATTCAAAGAGTTTAAAGTAAAACATTTCAATAACTTTACAATAAAGCTATAATTCTCCATCTAGCTCTTTTCATGCATAAAATTTCATTCTACAATATATCTCATCCATGAATTCCCATGGAGACCTTTAAAATCATAAACTTTCCCTTTTTAAACATAAATCGTCCGTAGATGTTACATAGATGCTTATCATGCATCAAATCATTTCATGGCTAACTTAGTTATTTCTATGACTAAGTTCGCATTTCTATAAATCTAGCTCAAATGGAGAATTAATAGTCTAGATGCTTGCCCTGCATACCTAGGGTTCAACTAGGATTGAAATTTATAATTTCTAACATGGTTGGAACATATTGGTTTTCAAAGTGGTAAAACAATTTAACATACATTCCAACTAGTTAAAATCATACGAGAGTTATAAATCAAATTCCTAAAACATACGCTATAGTATGAAAAACCCACTCACCTTACTAGGAGTCCAACAATGAGAATTTCACCTCGTGATGGTTCAACAACCTAGAAAACATAGACATAACATGAGAATTGGAAAACTCTAAACGTCACTATTCATGCTGGAAAACACTATTCACTCGCCAAAAATACTATTCACGCCGAAACCTAAAAACCCTATATTCTAGCATAGAAACTAATTCTAAGACTATCTATGGAAAGAAGTTCGGTAAAACGAAGCCTAAAACGCGATTAGACGGAGTTTTACCTTTGGTGGTACTATTCACGCGATTTTCCAGCGACCTTCCGACGAAATTGATCGGTGGGATTTGTAGCTCTTCTTCCCACGAGTCCAACAGTACCTTGCTTGCTCAAATCGGACGTCCGGATGATGAGATATCTTAGAGAGAAGGTAGAAAAAATTCTAGAGAGAGAGAATTAGGGTTCAGATGAAGGAGAAATGAAGGAAAAAGGGAGGGGGACCGCAAAAAAAAGCTATCTGACGAATCTCGCCGCCGGCGAACTCATTTTCACCACGGTGAGCCATGATTTTCGCCGGCGGCGAGCCTAATTTCGCCGCGGCGAGAATGCTGCAGGAAACGCGAAAAAAAACAGCCAGAAGCACGGCCTGGCTGTGTCCTGGAGCACGGTCGTGCTTCGGTGCTACAGTACACCCAGTTTTTTGCCGAATTTGACAAAACGTCCAACATGAAATTTCTATCCCTTTCTCTTAGCTTTCTTAAGCCACTTGCATCACCTAATTTGGAGTTCATATGAAGGAGTTATGAATAAATTAATGAGCAAAGGTCCAGACCACACTGCACTTCGGTTTTTGCCTCTTATCACTATAATATTCACGGAATTAGCAAACGTTCCCAACCTCAAAGTTGTAGATATATGTCTTATCTTTCAATAGAAATTGGAATCATGTAATTTGGATTTCATATGAGCGATTTATGCTTATTTGAGTGAAGAAAGGTCAGAAGAAAGGTCAGAAACGCTCTAAAATTTTACATTGTTCTCAACTTTCTTGTTTCAAATGATTTGTACTTAACCTTCAAAGGTTTGGGTTATTACATTCTCCCCTCCTTATAAAAATTCTTATATTTCTTTTGTAATTCTTTAATCCATGTAATAAATATACATATTTTCTACAGTTCTTATCTCTATTGTCAAAATTCTCTCTTTTATTCTAAATTTCCTTTAATTGGAATTTTCGTTAAATTTTACGGTTATTACAGTTTGTGTGTTTAATTGTGTTTAATTTTGACTTTCCATTTATTTTTCTGCATTTCGATTTAATTTCTTTTATTGTCTTATTTTAATTTTTTATTTTTTGTCTCATTTGCATTTTACTTGTTTTAATTTGCACGTTGATGATAATAGTGTGATTATGGTAACACGTAGCTTTTAGAAGACATTAAATTTTGCTTCGATTTAAAGATAATTTCAAATCTTGATTTTACTTAGTTGGCGACTCTTTTGGTA
Source organism: Gleditsia sinensis (assembly GCA_037074535.1). Taxonomy (NCBI): domain Eukaryota; kingdom Viridiplantae; phylum Streptophyta; class Magnoliopsida; order Fabales; family Fabaceae; genus Gleditsia; species Gleditsia sinensis. The sequence continues at coordinate 17,468,056 of CM073470.1, forward strand.
TGTGGTATGACTTGGTTAATTAGTCTAAATGCTTAGAGAAGTCTTATGTGCGAATTTTTCATGGACATTTTTGTGATCTCAACAAACTCTAGAACTCATTTGAAAACCTCTTGAGGCGAAATAATTTGGAATTGTACTGTTTAGGATATGATATAGGCCATTTTTGGATCGATTGTGCCATTTTTAAGCCTACCTTGTTATTCTTATATCACTAGTTACCTCTTTGTGCCTATTTAAATTTATTGTTAGCCTTATTTTTCTTTCTTTTTACCTTCTATAACCTACCTTTTATTTAGCCAATATATATATATATATATATATATATATATATATATATATATATATATATATATATATATATATATATATATATATATATATATATATATATATATATATATATATATATATATATCATTCCTACCTTATTTGTTAAGAGCACTTAATTTTGAACACAAACTTTTCAAGAGCAATTGGAGTAAGGATGGAATAAATAAAAAAATAAAAAGAGAATATCTTCCACATATATTGGAAGAAATTGGTTGGGGGTTATCTATTGTTTTCAAAAAAAAAAAAAGAGAAAGGGCTTTCACATTCTAGTAAATAAAAGAGTGTTAGTGATGGATGTCCTGAGGTGAATGATTAAGAAAGAATTTTGTTTATCTTTGGAAAAATAGGATATGATCGGAAGAAACAATGTGGGTTTAATGGTGTTACTCTTTTACTTAATTGGTTGTATTTAATCTAATGAGTTCTCTTATTTGTATTTTGACACTTCCTGTTTTTTCTTAACCAAATACCTAAACCTAACATTACAAGCATCATAAAGTCCTATTGATCCAAAATGGTGTATTTTTCCTTCATTAGTGGAGAGAGGTTTGAAAAGTGAGCCTATGGAGTTTGAGATTTCACCTTTTAGTTTGTGGATGTTGTGCATAATATTATCTAGGCATTATGGCTATTGGTTTGTGGTTTGATGGATGTTTGAGAGTCAATAACAAAAGTGACATTGGCATTTGAGATTTTTTAAAGCTTAGGTGACATTTAATTATTATATCTGTTATGTGATATTTACAATTTTTGAAACATTTGTGCAAATTAATTGTTGTGTGATTTGATTATTTTGAGTTAGTATAGTTTAGGGTAAGATGTTTGTGGGTATCATCACTGGAAGCCCTCACGAGACTACAACTCGTCCTACTAGGGCTGCCTAGGGGTTTAAAGGCTTATTGCATATGCTTAAATGCAAGTTTGTAAATAGAATAAATTTTCTTTAAATTCTTCTTTTAATGTCTCCTTTGAATTTATTCATAGATCCCTTTTCTTGCTAGAGACTAGCAAGAAGTTGGTTGGGGGTTGTTGATAAGAGTCAAATTATTACATTTTTGTTATGACTTAAATATTGATATTTGTGTGAAAATTGTGTTTATTTGATTATTTAATCCACAAATGTCATTTCACGGGTATTTCGTGTTTAAAGTGCAATTTCAGGTAAAATCATAAGTTTGGAGAAGTTTGGGACAAATTCCAATGACCGGGATTGAGTGAGAATCAAGAAAAACAAGTTTCAAGGTTTGGAATTCTGGCCGCGGCGAGAATGCTGCAACATATTTTTCTCGAGAGCGCGAATTTTGAAGGATTCAGAATTGGCCGCCGGCGGAAATATTTTACCGCCAGCGAGACCACTTGGCCGCCGACGAGATCCTGAAAATCAGCATTTTACTTTTTTTCCAGAAAGCTCGCCGTAGCCAAAATATTTGCGCCGCCGGCGAGTTTCGTCAGAAAACGCATTTTCTATGTCTTTTTGTTCCAAAATTGCCCTCAAAACCCTATATCTATAATACCATAAGGTACAGAAAGAAGGGACGGCGAAATAGACAGAGGAGAGGCATTTTTGGAGGAGAAGAAGCCATTTTGGAGAGAATGCTTGGAGAATCTTGAAGGATCATCACCATTGTTGCTGCCAAGTGTTCATCTCCAAGAGTTCTTCATCTCTTCTCCTTAACTTCCTTTTTCTGCAGTTTATTCCGAATTTGTATTGATGTATTCAGTTGAGATATTAGTCGTTCTTATTTCCATTATGAACTAATTCATTTTTGCTAAGGCTATGACGTAGTTGAATCAAAAAACTCTGATTTCTTTGGTTATGGTTATATGAGTTCATTGCTTTCAAGTTGAGTATTTCTTTCCATGCTTAATGCTTCTAGATTTCTGGCCAATATTTAGATGATTTGTTGCATTATATTGAGACCGAGAGGAGATGTGTAATGAATGCTTCTTGTGATAAATACCATATGTTGAATGCGAGTGTGAGAACTAATGCATGATGTATGTGGTTATTCTAGAAATTCCATAGATCATAATGTGCTTGTTTGTGATTAAATCTTCATAGAAATATAGTTGATTATCATAGATAAGTAATTCTAATATAACTCGAGAGAGAGTATTAGATAAGTTTAGGTTTTTCAACCATCACTTTTAGCTTTGATTCTCATATAACATGACTTGAAATCGGATTGAATTGATTCAGCGAAATCAAATGCCTTAGCATTTTTAATCATTTGTGAACAACATTCAATTGTGTTCTTTGTATTTATTTGTAAGTTAATTTGCCTCTTAAACAATTTCAACAATTTAGTTTTCATATAAAATTAGGATTAGTCAATTTCGGTACTTAGTAGCGCCATTCCTTGTGGGTTCGATATCTGTACTTTTGTACACTTTATTACTTGAACGATTTGTACACTTGCGAAAATACGCATCACTAGACATCTTACCCAGGAATAATTAAAGGAAAGAACTGCAAAGGGATTATACTGGCATTATGATGAGAAGTGGTGTAGATAGCATCGTTGTGAACAAAGGAAGCTACTAATGATCGAACCAATGAACAATGACACAAAAGAATATGACCTCATTTTGGATTCAGAGGACGAGGGTATGGAAATTGATGCCATTATTGATCATGTTACATCTTCTATTCATGCTCTAGCTGGTTATGCTAATCCTCAAACAATGAGAATTAATGAATTTTTAAAACGAATACTTGTTACTGTTTTGATTGGTACTAGTAGTACTAATAATTTTATGGATGATAAACTTGCCAAGCAACTTGCTTTTCCTATAGAACAATGAGAATTTTGATGTAAAAGTTGATGATGGAAGAAAACTAACATGTACAAGCAAATGCTCTAGGGTTAAACGAACTTTGTAGGAACATGAATTATTTGTTAATCTCTTCTTATTGCTATTAGAGGATTATGAGGTTGTCTTACGCATTGAATGTCTATAGAAGCTTGGTGATATATCTTGGAATTTTTCTCGATTGATTATAAGATTAACGGTGGATGGGAAGAGACTGATACTTAAAGTAAAGTATTGTCATAACATCGCTACAGACACTAGCCATTGCATAGAGAAAATCTTAAAAAAAGAGCGGTGTGGTTATATGTTGTAGGTCCACGGTATTGGTAGGATTCATCTTGCTTCCATAGAAAATAAGGTGCTTGATTCTTTACTTAATAAAATTTATAATACATTTGCTAAGCTGCAAGGGTTACCATCACAGTGATATCATGATCACAAAATCAATCTCATACCAAGAAGTGCACCAACAAATGTTCGTCCTTATTAATATCCTTATTTAAAAAAAAACAGAAATTGAAAAAAAAATTGAGAAATGCTTCAAGCTGGTATCATTCGACCTAGTGTAAGCCCTTATTCTTCTCCAGTCTTGCTGGTAAGAGAGAAAGATGGATCCTAGTGGATGTGTGTAGATTATCGAACACTAGCTTAATAGAGTTATGGTGAAAGATAAATATCTAATTCCGGTGGTGGATGATCTATTAGATGAATTGAGGGGTCCATAAAAATTCACCAAGTTATATCTGCATTCCGGGTATCATCAGATAAGGGTACATGAGACTGATATATAGAAAATGACTTTCGGGACACATGATGGGCATTATGAATTTTTGGTTATACCCTTTGGGTTGACCAATGCACCATCTACCTTTCAAAGTCTGATGAATGGAATTTTTTGCCCTTACTTACGTAAGTTTGTACTTATATATTTTAATGATATTCTTACTTATAGCTACTCATTTGAAGATCATATGTCCCATTTGTGAATTGTTCTCACCCTTTTGCGCGAGCATTGTTTATTTGTAAAAAAATATAAGTGCAGCTTTGCTATGCCAATGGTGGAATATTTAGGCTATATCCTTTCTACGGAGGGAGTTGTTGTTGATCCCTTACAAAATCAAGCTATGATGGAATGGCTCATTCCCAAAACAGTAAAGGCATTGTGAGAATTTTGGGGGTTAACTGGTTATTATTTTTTCGAGATTGTGGAAAATTTAGTGCACTCGTAATAGCCTTGTTGAAGAAGGATGCCTTTCAATAAATCAAAGAAGCTGATAGAGCTTTCTCTACACTTAAACATGTTATGAAAACCACATCATTTCTTGCTTTGTCAGATTTCAACAAGATGTTTATCATTGAATCAAATGCTTCTAAGATTGGAATTAAAGTAGTACTCATGCAAAAAGGTCACCCTCTTTCCTTTACCCACAAAGCCTTATCTAAAACTCACGTGAGCATGTCCATTTATGATAAAGAGATGCTATATCCACGTAGTCACTAAATGGCGGCCATAGTTGATGGGACGACACTTTCAAATTCGCACTTATCACAAAAGTTTGAAGTATTTCTTAGAATAGAGAACTTCTTCCCTAGAGTAGCAAAAGTGGGTAACCAAATTATTAGGTTGTGATTATGAAATTATTTACAAAAAGGGTGTTGAAAATGTGGTGGCAGATGCATTTTCTCGTATCCCAGAACATGCTGAAATTGTATCTATTTTGATTCCTGCATTTACCACCCTTAGGGAGATTAAAAAAGAATGTCTTCATGATCTTGAGACTCAAGAAGTTATTACTAAGCTACAAATAGATTCTACTTCAATTTCTCATTATTCTTGGGACTTCAATAATTTATGCTACAAAGGAAGAATGGTGTTAGCTCCCACTTCAACCTACAAAGATATAGTATTAAAGAAGCTTCATGCATATCCTATGGCGATTCACTCTGTCTTTCTCTATACTTACAAGCGCATCTTCCAATAATTTTACTAGAAGGAGATGAAGTCTGATGTTAAGAAATTTGTTGTAGAATGTAATGTTTGCCAGAGACATAAAGGGGAAACAGTTGCTACCTCAAGACTTCTTCAACCTTTGGCAATACCTAAAGAAGTTTGGACTGACATTTCCATGGATTTTGTGGAAAGACTGCCCTTGTCACAGGGAAAGACAACAGTCCTTGTGGTTGTCGATCATTTAACTAAATATGCCTATTTTTGTGCTATAGCACACCTTTATACTTCTACCACTATTGTACAGCATTTTGTTGAGAATGTAGTTAAACTCCATGGTGTCTCCCAATCAATTGTGTGTGATCCTGATAAATTTTTTACTAAAAATTATTGGAAAGAACTTTTTTGTTTGCAAGGTACTCAATTGAATATGAGTACTTCCTACCACCCACAAACAGACGGCTAAACGAAGGTGGTTAACAGATGTTTGGAGAATTATCTTTTTTGTTTTGCAAGTGATAAACCAAGGGATTGGGTGCATTGGCTTCCATAGGCCGAATGGTGGTACAATACCAATTATCATTCTTCCATAAAAATGACTCATTTTGAGGCCGTGTATGGCCCCGCAACACCTATTTTAACAAGGTATGCTACTGGTTCTTCTAAAGTTAATCATGTGGATAAAGAGCTGCATAATAAAGATAAGTTGTTGCAATTGCTGAAGCAAAATTTATTGGCATCACAACATCAAATGAAACTACAAGCAAACAAGCATCATAGCAACAAGAATTTTCGGTTAGGGACTAGGCTTATCTTTAACTCCAACCTTATAAACAAATTTATGTAGTTATGCGCTCTTCCATGAAACTTTCCCCTCTCTTTTTTGGCCTATTTAAAGTATTGAAGCGCATTGATCCTATTGATTATCGCTTGGACTTGCCAGAAAGTTCTAAGATTCATTATGTTTTTCATGTGTCTTGTCTCAAGAAGAAATTAGGAGATAATGTTATCTTGCAAAGTTATTTGCCAGATATTATATCCATGGGGGAGGTTCGTGTTTAGCCTGAAGGTATCCTAGATCGTCGTATGGTGAAGCGCAATAATAGGACTGTTGTCAAATTCCTTGTCTAGTAGGCTAACTTGCTAACTGAAGATGCAATTTAGGAGTCCTTTCATTCCTTGAAGGAGAAGTTTCCTACATTTGTGGTGGCATAGTCTTAAGGACAAGCCTATTTTGAAAGAGGCAGGAATGATACAACCCATATCTCATTATCTTGATTGCTTTGCTAATTTGTTGCCTTATTTTATTTACCTATTTATTACTTCTTTCCCATAATTATGGTGTTGACCTTATAATTGGTCTGATTAGTATAAATTAGCTTAATTTAGGGTAATTTTATTTATTTTTTGTCTTACCTAACAAGTATTAGAGTCTTACATATTGTAGATGCTGTATGGCCTTTTTTTCAAGCAATAAAATTACTAGCTTAAGACTTTTTGGAGGTTTAGATCCCCTCGAAGTGTTCATCTCTTCTGCTTATTCTATATTTTTCTTATTATTTCTACATAAGAACCCTAGGTTCTTATCAAATGTATGAATATAAGGGTTAGAAGTTATAATACTAAGGAAGTTGAGGGAATTTATTTATAAGGTAGTTAGGTTGATGAGGCCCTAAGGCATCAAGATCTTTCCTATAGGCCAGGTAGCGACAACTATTGATTAGTTGAAACCACTTATCCGAATATCACAGCAAATAAGTCAAGGTTCAATTGCCAACAAATCTTTGAATGTCAAGAATATACACAATGTAGACAAGGTTGGATTACTGTACATATGCCTATTATGGTTGAGTTAGGCCTACTAAGGGCCCGTTTGGATAAATAGCTTATTTAAGGACTTATTAAAGAAGGGTTTATGTGAAAAGTTCTTATGTTATAAGCTCTTTTTAATTAAGCTATTTAGCGTTTGGATACGTAATTGATAAAAGTGCTTTTAAAATTTATAAGCTCTTTTTAAACTGTTTGGATAAATAATATATAAATGCTTATAATTATGAAAATTACTGAAATAGATATTAATAAGCACTTATTAAAGATTGTGTTTGGATAAATAAGCATTTTTGTTATAATTTGAAAAAAAAATTTACACTTAAAATATTTATAGTATTATAATTAGATTATTATAAGATTATTATTTGTTTATTGTATTGCATTCAAGTGCTTACTTTTATGTTATTAGATTATTATTTTCAAGTGTGAATTTTTACAACCAAAATGGTTCATTTAGAAACCAAAGTCAATTGTCTTTGTAAACAAACAAAAGAATAAATATGCACATTTGAGACAATATTATTATTTCTTTTTGATCATGGGGCAACTATAAAGGCTAATTCTACTTCTTTCTGACACGAGTTAATTAAATTGCGAAAAAAAGTGGAGTTGAGGTTTGGTTTTGTCACAGCCCCAAATGATGGAACACATGACCGGCACGGCATAAGAGTTTCCCCCTAGCCGTAAGCCTAACACATAGCATACACAAACATTCAGCACACAATCCAGAATACATAATAAATATAACTGGCCACATACGCCACATCCAATATAAGAAAATATTGTGTATATATATATATATATATATATATATATATATCTCATGAATCCAACATCCTTGATTCAACTTGGCACATGGCCTCATAGTACAAACATTGTTGTAAAACTTAAAACCATTTTTCAAACAACACAAGAAGCGAGGATCCTGCCTGTAAGTTCATGGAGATACACTAGACTGAAACTATACAACCAATACAACGGAATCTTGCCCAAACTGGGGCTCACCAATGCTATATTTAGCCTCCTATGGAGCTGTAGCTGGATCAATGTTTCTTTGACTATCTGTGGGGAGAAAATAGAAGAGGGGTGAGATTACCACATCTCAGTGAATGGGTAAATCATACTATAACAGAAACAGGGCAAACTAAGCACGAGTGTTTCACAATGAATTAAATAATTGAAATCAAGGTATAGAAAATATTAAACATTTAACCGTAATTTATTGAAAGAATGCTAAACAGTTCAAATGATAAATCAGGATTAAATCAATAACTGTAAGCAAAACAATTATGCATGGTAAGTAATAAATGAAGATACTTATGCAATAACAATGATGAATGAGGTATTTTAGAAATATTTAATCTTTAAGAAAAATACACTAGTTTATTGGAGTTCTTTCCTGACAGATCATCATCTTCCCCAAGCACATAGCAAGGGAGGGGTAATCACGGTAGGAAACCCATCTTAAATTTTCTCCAAGCACATAGCAATGGGTATGGCAATCACTGTAGGCATAGACATAAGTCTACCCTAAATCCCTGTGTCTTAGGTAGTCATATGCCCGTCACAGTATCCTAGGCCGAAGCCTTAACATGATCATGGTGCACCAGGGCTAGCACTACCTGCGGCTAACTAACAGTGATCTAAAAGGGTCCCTCCAATAGAAAATATTTGAAATATGCTATTCAAAGAGTTTAAAGGAAAAACATTTCAATAACTTTACAATAAAGCTATAATTCTCCATCTAGCTCTTTTCATGCATAAAATTCTATTCTAAAATATATCTCATCCATGAATTCCCATGGAGACCTTTAAAATCATAAACTTTCCCTTTTTAAACATAGATCGTCCGTAGACGTTACATAGATACTTATCATGCATCAAATCACTTCATGGCTAACTTAGTTCATTTCTATGACTAAGTTTGCATTTCTATAAATCTAGCTCAAATGGAGAATTAATAGTCTAGATGCTTGCCCTGCATACCTAGGGTTCAACTAGGATTGAAATTTACAATTTCTAACATGGTTGGAACATATTGGTTTTCAAAGCGGTAAAACAATTTAACATACATTCCAACTAGTTAAAATCATACGAGAGAGTTATAAATCAAATTCCTAAAACATGCGCTATAGTATGAAAAATCCACTCACCTTATTAGGAGTCCAACAACGAGAATTTCACCTCGTGATGGCTCAACAACCTAGAAAACATAGACATAACATGAAAATTAGAAAACTCTAAAAGTCACTATTCACTCGCCGGAAACACTATTCACGCCGAAACCTAAAAACCCTATATTCTAGTATAGAAACTAATTCTAAGACTATCTATGGAAAGAAATTCGGTAAAACGAAGCCTAAAACGTGATTAAACGGAGTTTTACCTTTGGAGGTACTATTCACGTGATTTTCCAGCGACCTTACGATGACTTTCCGGCGAAATTGATCGGTGGGATTTGTAGCTCTTCTTCCCACGAGTCCAACGATACCTTACTTGCTCAAATCGGACGTCCGGATGATGAGATATCTTAGAGAGAAGTTTGAGAAAAATTTTAGAGATAGAGAGTTAGGGTTCAGATGAAAGAGAAATGAAGGAAAAGGGGGGTCCGCAAAAAAAAGCTATCTGATGAATCTCGCCACCGGCGAACTCATTCTCACCGCGGCGAGCCACAATTTTCGCCGCGGCCAGATTCGAAACCAGAAAACTCATGCTATCGGGAAAATACAGCATCATTCTCACCGCGGTGAACTCCATTTCGCCGAATTTGACAAAATATCCAACATGAAAGTTGTAGCCCTTTCTCTTATCTTTCTGTAGCCACTTGAATAACCTAATTTGGAGTTCCTATGAAGGAGTTATGCATAAAATAGTGAGAAAAGGTCCAGACCACACTACGCTTCGGTTTTTGCCTCGTCTCACTATGATATTCACGGAATTTGCAAAAGTTCCCAACATTAAAGTTGTATATATATGTCTTATAGTTCATTAGAAATTGGAATCACTTACTTTTAGTACATCAAATGCACCTATTTGTCCCGTTTATTAATTTTATTTAGATTTTTTTTATAGAGAATTTAATTTTTTAAGAGCTAGAATTTTTTATGGTTACATTTGGAAATTCTCACTTTAATAATTTATTAATTATATCAAAAGCCTAACCATTACAGCACATGGGGTGCGTTTTATTTTAAAAAAAATAATTTTAATTTTAATTCTCTATTTTTATTCTTTAAAATATATTTTATTTATTTAAAAAATATTTTTTTGTGAATTTAAAAATTTATTCATATTTATTTTTAAATTTAATTGACGTAGATAACTATAAATATTATTTGATTTTTGAGTTTGATCTTATATAATTATTATATTATTTTTATTTTATTTAATAATTATGATAGACTCTTTTTTAACATTAAAAAATACCACCAATTATTTTTTTGAAAATACTGAAAATGTTGCTTGCATTCACATTATTTTAGGAAATTTTTTAGAAAATTTTTGTTTTAAACTCTATCGAACACATTTTCAATCATATTTTTATTTTCCTTAATTGTTTGAGATGCATTGACACCATTTTCATATTCATTCGATAATGGGTTTCCAATAAACAAATCTTGACCAAGACAGGATAACACACAAATTCTCTTATCCTTTTATATGTACATAAATTAGGAAGCTAATTGGAGCAAGAATATTCCACGAAGCCTACGAGGCACACGTGGGCAAGATTGTCCCAGTGTATCAGAGCGCAAGTGACATTGTAGGACACGGCAGGCACACTCTCTCAACCGCTGGTGGCAATTTTGTTAGAGATGCAAGTGTCCTTAATAACGTTAACGGCACAGCTAAAGGAGGGTCCCCCACAGATTTGTTAACAGATGGGATTTCCATAGGACCTTCCATGCACTAGCCAATGGTATAGTGGTAGTTTGCTCTGTAGGTAATGAAGGACCAGACCCTGGAACTGTGAAAAATGTGGCTCCATGGACCTTCACTATTGCTGCTAGCTCAATAGAGAGGGACTTCAACAACAATATTACTCTTGGTAACAGGCTGCGCATAAGGGTATCAATATTTGATTCAAATTCTTTTTTTTCTTTTTTTACTGGTAATTTAATCATGTCGTTCAATATTTTTATGATGTTAATTGCTCTCAAAATTGCATTGTGGTTTAATTTGTGTTATTTGATATTCTTGTGATTTGTTCTTATAGAAATTATACTTTTTCACCATGATATTTATATTTAATTGTAATTTGTTTCCAGAAATATTAATTTTTATAATTGACTCTTTAATTTATCTAATTCATTACACTCTGTTCTTTATCATTCAAATTAAATATTGGCATCTATGTAAAATTATTGAATTATCCTTCTTACAAAGAGGAGTAGAAAATGAAATATCAAGCAAAAAGATTAGCATGTCAATTGTAAATTTTAATAGATTAAAGAAAAAATTTCTATTGGAGGTAAATATCAGGGTGAATTTGTTCTTTTATCACTTAATCATTCTATAAATATAGTGTAATAATCACATGAATGTTATAAAGATAAAAGGTTTCATTGTTAAGAGTTTATTTTAATTGTATCTAAAACAATTTTGTAGTATTTTGAGACTATTTGTTAGGATTATGCAAATAGTTTTGATTTTCAAATATCAGTTTAATTCTAACTAGTAATAGCTTTATAAGGGTAAATTATATTTTACTCATCTGATTTGTTTCAAATTTAGTTTATGGCCTATGGTTTAAATGGTGCTTTTCAAAATTCTCACGATTTATTCTTTTTATATGGATTTATCATCTCATGTGGTTTAACTTGTGTCATTCAATATTATTGTTTTTTTTTAACGTAGATATATGACATGGGGGAAGTGGGGAATTGAATCCATACCCACTAACACTTCAATATCAGGAACGTACCATTTAAGCCGAAACTCATTGGCTGTTCAATATTATTGTGATTTGTTCTTTTGCTCTTTAATCATTCTATGACATTTTAACAGAAGTAATCACATGAATATTAGAAAAAATTTCGTCAATAAAAATCTATTTTATCTATATATCAAACAACTTCATAGTATTATAAAGTTATATATTCTTGAGATTAAACAAATAATTTCAATTTCCAAGTGTTGACTTAATTCTAGTAATTACCACTATACTTTCAACAATGAATTTTTATTTAACACTGCGCTTGATTCATTAGATTAAAATTAAGACAGAAAGTACCACAAGATCGATAAGGAATAATGAAAGCAACTACACAGGGTTTGAATGAGATAAATCTATGGGAGTAAATTGATTCGGGCATGATAAACTATAATTTAAACATGAATTAACGTTGCATTATGTGTTCGATATGATTGATTGTTTTAAATGAACCATTATTAGGGAACAAGTCTTTCCACAGGATTGCCTTCTCGGAAGTTCTTTTCTTTGATCTGTGCTGGTGATACTAAGCTTCCTAAACAGTTTAAGATGCCTAAGCACAAATGTTTCAACTTTAAAGGCTGGCTTCAATTTGCTTTCTTTGTTAAACTAATACAATTTTTTTTTTAAGTAAGCTAACAACTTAGTCCATGAATTTGAAGACCCATTTAGCTTTAGTTCCTGAAATCTAGTCAAAAAATTTCAAAGATTAAAATTAAATGGGTCAATAAATTTAGAGACTAAATTGTTAGTTTGCTCATTTATTTTTCTTTAGTTTAGTGTCATTTATATATACATACATTTATACATTGTTTTAGTCAACTTTGCAACCCTGGAACACTTGATGCTAACAAAATAAAAGGAAAAATACAGATCTGCCAACGAGGTAGGAGCCTAAGATGGCTTGACAAGGGCCAGCAAGCTTTGCTTGCAGGTGCAGTACTGGGAATGTTCTTGGAAAAGGGAAAAGTGGTTATACAGTTACTCCTGATCCCCATGTTTTAGCCACTGCTGGTACTACCAATCAATCAATTGAGAACATAGGCAATTCCTACTACAACTAAATTCTGAAAGTGTTTATCGTTAGAAATTAAAGGAAGGGGCTTGATTTGTTTATACAAATATTGCAGGAACCCTATTGCATTCATGGATAATAGGAACAAGGTCAGCCCCAGTTATGGGTTCATTCTCATAAAGGGAATCCAATACCTTTCAACCAAAACTCCTCAAGATTCTCCATTCTTATACCATCATTCTCTCTCCAGTTATGGGTTCATTCTCATCATGGTTTTGTGCTTATAATGGTTTTTTTTCTTTAGCCTAATGTAACTGCACCTGGTTTGAACATTCTAACTGTTTACACACTAGGCGCAAGTCCCAGTAATATAGTTTCAGATAAATGTCGGTTTCCATTCAATGTATTATTAGGAACCTCTATGACGTGCCCTCATGTTGCTGGTATAGTTGATCTTCTCAAAAACACGCCATCCTAAATGGAGTCTGCAGTTATCAAATCAGCAATCATGACCATTGGTATGATCTTGAGATACCTTTTCTTGCTTTGCTAGGTAGATACGATCTACAAAATACAAGTAAACAGAGTCGTTCAATAAAGAGATACATAAGTATATTAGAAGTAAGACTCACTTACAAGAGTTTCTAACATACTTACCTGTCTTTTCATGATTGTTTTGATCTACTTAAAAATCTCTCTAATGTAACATGAGAGATCTGAAATGGCTCTTACTACCTTAATTTTTAGAGATATTAATGATAGAATATTAAGTATACCAATAACAATAGACTTAACAGATGAAACAGCTTCAATAGATATATTACTAGGAAATGATTTTTTGGAAGGATTAAAACCATATATAAAATAGATGAAAAAATTCTAACCATAACTTACAATGGAGAAACAAGAATCTTGTTCCTTTTCGAGTGAGAGATTAATATCCCTTATATTGGTAAAACTGTTATCCTAGAGAGGTAGTGAATCTAAGTGAGAGAAATCTGATAAGAAGGCAAGAAGTCATGATCGGGATAAGCTCACCATCATCGCACTCCTTGCGGAAGTAGCAGTGGACCTAAAATAAGGTAACTCTCTTAACTGGAAAAAGGAGTAGATATAGAAATTCATACAAACTTATATTGGTTAGAAGTTGTCTTTATATCATGAGTTTATCACATATAGATTTAACTGGAATCATAAATAGAAGAATGGATGAATGGGAAAGAAAAATATATAATAATATGATTTTAGATTTAGAAAAACAGGAAGATAAAAAAATAATTATAGAAGCTATAACTCAGAAGATAAAAGAAAAAGAAAATTGGATAAAAAATATAAAACATATCTATCAAGAAAATGATCAAGAAGAATCTACCGATGATGAACAATTTAGTCAACAGACAAAAATTAAGCAAATAACTATAGAAGTAGCTCACTACGAAATTTTCAAAATAAATAAAGAAATTGAGTTATTAAAATTGTTAAAAATTAAGATTCTTAAAAACATATTATAATTCTTATTGTGCTCTCTGACACAGATTGGTATCAGAGCCTGGTTGAGGTTCTTGGGCAGAAAATTATAAAAAATGGACTGGAAAAAATTTAGACCTAATATGCCAGAAGTAGAAGAAAGAGTAAAAATCTTAAAGTTAGAAAAAGAAGAAATACAGAAAGAATTAAGAAGATTAAATTTTGAAAAGATAACTGAAACGGAATAAACTAAAAGAAGTCTAGAAATAATAAATGAAAATCTGGAAAGATTAAGTCTAGAAAATAATATAATAATAAAAACTATGGCAATAGATAATTTAGAAATACAATTTGCCCTTTGGAATAGAAGAGATTACAGAAAAGAAGAAGTAGAAAAGAGAATAATACAACAGGAAATACCAATTTATAAAAATCGTATATATAAATATTATAGTCAGGAATAATTAGAAAGACAAACAGAAAAGGAAAGATTATTAAAAGAAAAACATGAATATGAAAAAAAAGAGAAATATAAGATCTAAAAAGGCAGATAGAAAAATATAAGATGGAAAGAGAAACAAATAAAAAATTAAGGAATTATTTAATAGAGAAGGAACAAGAATTTTATGAAAAATAAAAATATGAAGAAATAAAAATGTTCCAATTAGAAGAAGAAGAAGTAAATAATTCAAGTGATGGAGATAGAATAATAAATAATGTAATAGAAAAAATAGAAAATTTAAATATTAAACCAATAAAAACAAATACTACTAAAGCATCAATATAGGACAATCTAGTCAAACAAAACCAGAATATAATAATATAAAATTTGGAGGACAAGGAAAAGGAACTAACTTTGAAGATAGCGATGAAGATAAGTATCCTCATAGAAAAATAGATAGGAGAAAATATTATTATTATGATAACAAATTTAGCGATTATAAGAAATATGAACCTGTAACAAAAGAAGCTGAAGCAGTAAAACTGTTAGGAGTTTATTTAGATTTAGATTGTGTAGAAAACCAAGAAGAATTATTAAAACAATGGGTAAAAGAAAACAGTTTAGTTATAAACAAAGAATCATTGACATTAGAAGAAAGTATGCAATGGATAAGAATGACTTTTAGCAAGACAGTAGAAGAATGGTTTGATTCATTAAATGAAGAACAATTAAGATATTATCGAAGTTCAGGAAGTAAAACTGAATTAATGAATATATTAGAAAATGGAATAAGAATAGAATTTTTAGGAGGATGATTTAGAATTAAGATATTTAGATGAATACAAGAGACAAGAAAATATAAATAAGATACATTTACTACAAATATGGGATACGTGTTATTTTAAACAATATACTTGTAGGTTTACTGAATTATTTTATAAAGCAAAATTAGGAGGTCCTACTACATTAGAAAATGGACAATATCAAGATTTAATAAACTTATACTTTTTTAAAATTGCCGGAACCTTGGGGAAAAAGATTAATGGAGGAATTGAAAAAATTAGATTTGACTCAAACATGAGATATATTAGGAAAAAGAATTATATTTGCTAATGAAAATATACAAAAATTGTGTAGAGAACGAAAGGAAAACAAAAGAATAAACAAACAATCAAAAAGATTATGTTGTAAAAGAAATATAGAAACCTTAGAATTTGGAAATAGATATTATAAAAAGAGAAAATTAAGCAGTCCTAAAAGATGGAAGAAAATAAAACATAAACAGAAGAAACCATATAAAAGGTATTCTAAGAGAAAAAAGTTTAGAAAAGAACAATATAAAGCACCATATAAAAGAAAAAAGAAATGTAAATGTTATATATGTGATGAAGAAGGACATTATGCAAATGAATGCCCAGAGAAAACTATAAAAGAAATAAAAATCTTGAACGCCATTGAAGAAAAAGGATTGATACCAGTAGAAACTAGTGAAATTGAAAAAGAATATAGCCTATATGAATATACTAATAGTGAAAGTGGCAGTGAAGAATATGAGTGTAATTGAAGATTACTCAGATGATATAATTAATAAAATAGAAATTACCGAAACTGATGAGGCATTCGATAAAAAAAATCAAGAAATAAAAGAACAGCAAGGTGATTTAAAACCTAAAGAAAGCATATTAAATAAGTATTTTAAGATAACATACTATCAAAGAATTATAGAAGGATCCGTAAATATAACTGAAGCTTCAGGAGGTACTATACTACCGTTATTTACTTCAGAAATAATAAACAAAAATTAAGAAAAAATAAAAGAACAAAACAGGAAAAGATAAAGATAATAGATGTGGAAGGAGTAGAAGTAATAATAAAAGCACATTTTAGAGCAGGAACACAAATTTATTAAATTTTATGTAGATGTGGTTGTGTGTGTATAACATATTTTTCTAACAATGATTTAAAATAATAAAGCATTTTTTGACATAATTATGACATTTTTCTATATAATTAACCACTGTCCACTGGTTTAAGTTATGAATCATTGATGAACCAGCTTGTGTGTTCACAATTTAGGCTGGGGTTTAAAGCATTGGATGGTGGGTTATTTATAAAAACCATAATGTGGCATGAAAAAAAAAATCGATCATATATATTTCTGGATGATTCACTTTATTTTAGATGGAGAATATATTGCCCCTTGGATTTTGGCAAAGGTGCCACTTGTAGCTCCAAATAACATTGGCTTTCTGGTATATAAATGGAGCAAGGTAAGACCTCTTGTTAATTATTAACACTTCTTAATTCTCATCACTAGATTATACTATTAGACTACGCTTCGTGCCTTAAAAAATAATCACCTTAAAAATGACATGTTAAGAATGAATAAGATGCCAGAGATAGATATAAGCAATTATGTTTTTGGTTTGTTTGCATTATTACCACTATTATGTCCATTAGGTCCATATCTGCTAAGTTATTAAGAGTTTTAGTGTCTTCAACTGTGTGATTAAACATGTACTAAACTATAGCACGACACCTTAATCAAAAAATTTCAAGGCATGAATAGGATGTTCATTAACTTAATTTGGTTAGTTAAGACTGATTATGGCGACTATGATATCATATATGATATCCTCAAAAGTTTCAAGCATTACCACACACAATTTTGAAAGAGAAATATCTTCTCATCCAAATGGTCATTTTCTGTAAACATATGATTATTTCTCATTTTCAAGGGCATAATTTGGACCAATAATATTTAACTTCGATCCAGTTGAGACTTTAATGTAAATAAATTATTCCCTATGGGAGTGGGAATGATTTTGGATACATATGGTCATATAGCATCAGCATCACAATCTTTGAAAATATGATGCATCATCATTTGAACAAATTCATGCATCAATCTTATAAAATTAAAACAACATGAAAAAGATTAATATGGTCCACAAGAAGCAGGAGCTATAACAAGAGGGTTCCAAATTTTATATTTTCCAGGTATATAATTTGAATGCTGATTTTTGGATAATAGCATCTAGAGAGTCATCACGAACTCAAAACTGAGAATGTGAACACTTAGTTCACTTTAGTATCGGGCATTTTGAAAAATTAACATATAAAATCTCTAATATTTGACGCGGATACTTTAGAATCTTTTCTATGATTTTGGATATATAGTTTCCATTATCTTATATAGAGGTCATGACTTCTTTAATTGCTTAAGCTTTTCATGAATGGTTGAATGCAGTTGTTAATGACGTAGTTACAATTGAGGTTAGGTCAGGATTTGATTAATAAACGAAGTGTTAAAAGCACAACAAAAACTAATCAAACTTGAGCAGGATTTCTGGTGAACCTAATGAGTTCTCTTTGTTTGTTTGATTTCTTAGGATTATCTTCCAAAAGGTGTTTCACATGAAGTGGGTCTTCTTTGTAAAAATTAAGACTACTTTGACATATTTCTTTCGTTAAGAAAGTCCCAGTTTAGATAGACTGTTTCAATTAACTCCGACATATTTCTAAATTTTTTTTTTTTTTGCTTTTGACATGACTTAATCCGGTTCATTGGAATTTTTTATTAAAGACAACAACCCAACTGTAGGTCTTTTGCATTCGCTTTTTCCGCCACTGACTCGCTTTATTTCTCAAATGGCCAATCCTGATGGACTTCATGCAACATTTTGCTTTGCACTACTAGCAGCCGATAAAAGAAAGACAAAAAAAAACGTGATAAAGCTGCATCTCGTTCAAAACCATACAGCTTATTTTAAATTTTATTTTATTTTTGGCACGAGTTATAGCTTCATATAAATAGATATACATAAAGGGACCTAGCACTTTCAGAGTGGACACCTAAAATTTGAGAATGAGCGACCTGATACATAAAGAGTCGAGAACCACCAAAATAAGTCATAGTAAACAAATTTTCAAAGTGATATGCAATTATATGTCTTACTTTATATAACTATTAACATCTAAAGTGATACTTAAATCACAAGAGTTTCCCAACCAACATGCTAATATTTTGAGATGTGCTACCCTCATTATATATCAATTGAAATTTTCATTGAGAATTGGCAAATCGATCAAAGCGAAAAGAAAGGCATAGGAAACCGCCACTTGGTGAAAAGTGAAAGCTATCCAAAGTAGGGCATGTAATGATATATTTCATATTGAACAATCATCAAACCTAAATGATACTTCAACTTGAGATTCTCCTTTTGGAAGACACTGGTTCATGACTTAAAAGCGTATCACTTCTTGAATTATGCGTGTAGGACAAACATTGAGTAGTGAGTCTGTACAAACTATCTACAAAAAAACAAAAAAAATGCCACGAGTGGACTGTGAGTACATTGTACGTGCTCCATTACCTAATTCCTATATAAATGTGCCTTTAACTTGGCATATTTTAAGTCTTTGTCTGATTGAATCAAAACTAGTAATTAATTAGGGATGGTGAGAGGTCCGTACTATGACCAAAATGGACTGAAGAGAGGTGCGTGGAGTAAGGAAGAAGATGAAAGGTTAAGAGCTTATGTTGAAAGATATGGTCATTCCAATTGGCGTCAACTCCCCAAATTTGCAGGTATATATAAATGAATTTCTTAACCAAAACTGCTTCGAATCTGCACTTCAAACTTTGCAGGTAAACGGGTAAGCCTACATCTTAAAGTAGAGTTTGATTATGCACTTGCTTACGATTATGATCTTCTCTCGTTCTTTTCACTTTCTCCTCTCGTTCTTTTCGCTTCGAGTTGTTATTATCTACGGTTTAACATGAATTGAAGCACCTTCTTGGATCAACCTGTAATCTTTAATTAATTTCTAAGGAAATAGAATTGGAAATCTAGCAGTTTGGATCGATCACGATAAAATGTGCTTATAAATTAATGGTAATGAATTATGTTAGTGGGGTTGGATTTTCATGGCTTCTATGCAACAGGTTTATCAAGGTGTAGAAAAAGTTGCAGAATTCGCTGGCTTAATTACCTGAAGCCAAATATTAAACATGGGAATTACACCCACGAAGAAGAACAAATAATCATCAAAATGAATAAACAGCATGGAAATAAGTAAGTATTTCTTACTTTTTTTCCCTTTGTTATCAATTGGTAATTCTTTAAATACTTGCACCTCTAGGAACACAACTTCTAGGTTTTCATTGCAGTTCGTATTACTTTGCAACATCTTCGTAGTTCATGTTTACATAATACTAATATTTAGCCACCAATTGATCATACAAAATGTTTTTCTGTTCCTATCAGAGAATCAACCCTACCTCAAATATAATATATGATAAATTCTTTATCAACAAAATTGAACATTAGCTACTCCCAAGTTGTGATTAAAGTTGTTAGCAAATTTAAGCTTAGTAGTTGAAGTTCTCTTCAATTTTAGGGGTTCCAAACTACCAAAAAATACTTATAGAGAGAGGCAATCTCAGTATTTTGAACAGGATTAATTCAATATATCCAAAGGGTGTGGAGATCTTTGTATGAACCACAAATTGGAGATAACCTGTCAATTTTGATTGATCTTATGCTTTCCCATTCCCTGAACAAATGCGGATAAAAAACCTTAGAGTTACGAAGAGGGTTTTGATTTTCAATTATACATCTGATTTGATATGTAGTATATCTCTCTTGTCACGGATGGTCTCTAATTGCCCAACAATTACCCAGAAGAACAGACAATGAAATCAAGAACCATGGGCATAGCAGTCTAAAGAAGCGCATAGAATGCAATGAGGATGGAAAAATGAAATCTGAGTTCAAAATGAGCCCTAATGATACTTCTGAAGGAGAAATTACGACCCAGCATAGAGAATCTGAAATCCCAATAACTAGTGCTGGTGGTGATCCCTCCAATGTTCCAGAAAATTTGCTGCCCATGTACGCAGAAACATCCTACAATAATGAAATTGAGGACTTCACAGTAGAATCCAGCGCTATTGCACCATGGGAAATATTTGAAACATTCAGCAATTTCTGGACTGAACCATTTATGGTAGAAAATACACGAAGTCAGGATAACTGTATTCCCAATCCCATCGATGCTGCAAATGAATTAGACATGGACCAATATGTTTCATATTTGTGGGATAATACAAAGTTGTGCCAGGTGATGCAAGAATTGGCAAAAGATCCTAAATAAGATATACAAATACATATGGCATCCCTTGTGCCTGGAAACTGGTTTGGGAGAGTTGAGTTGCATTTTTTACCAATAAAATTCTGCGTTCAAAATTAACCTCATATTTTCCTTTTGCTAAGGTGGTGTTTGCTACGTTTAAATTTTAATTACCTTGGAAACTTATTTATAAGATATTTAAAAATAATAAATATGAATGTTTTAAAATTATATTTTAAAACAATAACTAATTAAAGATATAAATAATAAATTAACATCGCAAACATATTGCAGAAAACATGAAAGCTAAAGATGGCTGTGGATTTTATTTTTGGTCATTGCAATTAATTGCGTCCAGATTTAGTAATCACCACAAGAAGTAGGATATTCTGTGGCAACCAAAAAGGTTGCCACTGAAGGGAAATTTTTGGTGGTGACATTAGCAAAGCTACTTCTTTGAAGTGTCAAAATCCATCATTCCAGGACCAAATTCTGCGTCATATGTGGGTGTGCAGCAATCTGTTTTTTTAGGTACTTATAACGAGGTTAACCTAGGTTTGTGAATCTGTATCAATATGTTTTCAAATTTCTGATCCCTTCTTATATGTCCCTAGCTATTTGCGAGCCCTATTTTTACAAATGGAATGAGGCAAAATCCCACTTCTATGATTTGGCATAGCCTCTAATATTCTACTGTGCATTTAAATCACAGATGCGTCCTCCCTTACGGATGTTTGGGTTTTACCCACCATTTTTCTTTAGTTTTTGTTTGGGGGGGGGGGGGTGTTAGGAGAATAACATTTCTTGTTATTGCCTTGATTGATTTTATATTTTCTTTTGCGAGCTTGATGGCCGAATTTAATAGCTTATCAGATGCCTAATGGGTTGCTACTAAATTCTAGATTGAATTGGTGTGTTTAGATGACGTAATTTAAGAGGAGAAGTAATTATAAGATCATTCTAACGCAAGACTTTGTTTGACTAAGTAAACAAAGAAATTTACAAACTTTAGGTAATTCAATCATAGAATTGTTTTGTTAAAAAATAAAAATTTCTAAATACTACTTTTTAAGTGAAATTAAAAATTATTCTTTTTGACTTAAAACAAACTAGACGAGGATTCGAACTAGGACCCAGAGTTGAACCTCGGATCTGAAATTATTATCAAAGGTAAACTTCCAAATGATCCAGCAGCCATAACAGAAGAGGGCTGCCAAAGGAACTTTCGTGGAAAGTTCTGTGAGCCTATGTAATTGATTTCAGCTTTAGAGTGTCTCACATGGCAAGAACTCAAGTAAAACATATTTTAATTATGTTTATTCATTTAAGAGTGAATTGGTATTTCGGGTTTTGAAAGATACCTTTTTTTATAAAAAAAAATTGGTCCCTTAAAGATTTATTATCTCTCAATTTAGTCGTTTATAGACTATCTTTTCTTTAAAAGCATCAATCACGTTAACATGGTTATAATAGAAAGTTCGATATATTTGTTTCACTGACCAAACTAAGAATTTACACAAACGATGTCCTTACCTAAAGTATATATGTAAACTCTCGGTTAGAACTAACAAGCAAAGTTGTTAATTGTCAATTAATGATGATGTTAATGTGAGGACCTTTCTTAAGATAGCATGTTAATAAAACTTTAATTAAGGGACTGAATTGAAAATGTGTATATCTTTCGAGAATCAAAATAGTTATTTACTCTTCATTTAAAATATATTAAGTCCAAAATTTAATCTCAAATTTTAATTAAATTAAAAATTA
Organism: Gleditsia sinensis; assembly: GCA_037074535.1. NCBI lineage: Eukaryota > Viridiplantae > Streptophyta > Magnoliopsida > Fabales > Fabaceae > Gleditsia > Gleditsia sinensis. The sequence continues at coordinate 17,490,737 of CM073470.1, forward strand.
TAATCAAGTTTCACTATAAATGAGACTAGTCCAGGTAAATTTAAGAGGTTGAATAGTCGTGTATTTAGATTAAGTAATTTAAGAGGAGAAATTAATTTTGTAAGCTAATTCTAGCGCAAGACATTGTTTGGCTAAGTAAACAAAGAAATTTAGAAACTTTAAGTAATTTGATCATAGAATTGTTTTGTTAAAAATTAAAAAATTTTAAATACTAATTTTTAATGAAGTTTAAAATTATTCTTTTTGACTAAAAACAAACTAGGGTAGGATTCCAATTTGTACCTGGAGTTAAACCTCAGACTCGAATTATTGTCAAAGTTTAACTTCTAAATGTCCAGCAGCCATAACAGAAGAGGGCTGCCGTTGGAACTTTCGTGGAAAGCTCCCATGAGCCTAGGTTATTGACTTAAGCTGTAGAATGTCTCATTTAATGCATGCAAATTAAAACATCTTTTACAAAGTTATAGGCAATAGGGTTACAAAGTTTAATTATGTGAATTCATTGAAAAGTGAATTATCATTTTGATTCTTGAAAGATGCACTTTTTTCTTAAATTTAATTCTTTAAATATTTACTTTTTCAAATTAAACTTTTAAAGACTATCTCCTCTTCAAAAACATCCCCACTTTAAGTTGGTTATAGTAGAAGTTTAAGATAATTGCTTCATTGACCAAATCAAGTTTAACTAAACTATATATATAACCTATATATTTAGTTCACTAATCAAATTGAGAATATATAGTTTTCTAGAATCAAAACAGTTATTTGCTCTTCACTTAAAATATATTAAGTCCAAAATTTAATCTCAAATTTTAATTAAATTAAAAATTATGATCAAGTTTAACTACATACAAATCCATGTAAATTCAAATTACAGTATAAGCATGATATATATTTGTAAAAAATAGAATTCTATGTCATAAGTTTTAATAATGAAAAATGTGTAAAATTATCTTAATAAACGTGTTTATTTGTTTAGTATATGCTATACATTATTACAATCATTAACATGTAATATATTATAACTAATCATGATTTATGTACTAACAACAAAATATTCTTATTTATATATCCAATAGGTTCTATAAAATACTACTTGTCTTATATATTAGATATAAACTTATAGGTATTTCTTATGCATGAAAAAATTATTTACATTATAAAACATCATTTAATCATACACGTTCTTTGGACTAACTACTTGATTATAAGATTAATAAATATTTTTGTAAGTTGGCTTAAAACAAGATGAGTTGGCATTATAATAAAGAAGATGGAATATTAGCATTATGCTTAGCTTAAAAAAGGATGCTCCAAAAATCAAAGAAAAAGGATTGAAGATATACAAGTTTGGTTGTATCAATAAAACACATGAATTCAAGGAACCTCAAGATGTTATGGTAAATACATCTTTAGATATCCTAAACTTTCAATCATGTGTGAAAATATTTAAACTCTTGGATAAAATCTTGCTGCATTGAAAACTAGAAAGTTTAGGATATCTTTTCAATATCCAAAAGTCTTGAACTTTGGCCACTCCTTTATCCAAATCTCCTAAACTAGAAAGACTTTTGGATAAAATCTTTCTGCATTGAAAATTAGACCCCAAGAGCTTTTTAATGATATGCCATTCACTAAAAATAGAGTTAAAGAAGAAATGCAGCAAGTAGGCAAAACAATATAGTAAAATATAGATTTTAATTAAACTCTACTTTTAACCTTTGGTCACTATTTTATTCATATATTACAAAATGGAAATCTTTTTGAACTGCAACTTACTACATTCAAAATAGACTCGAGTTGTTTCGTGATATACCATTCACCCAAAATGGAGTTAAATAGAAAATGCGGTAAATGGACATTACAAGGTAGTAAGATATAATTTCTTTTTAACTAAACTCTATTTTTGACCTTTAGTTACTTTTCTATCCATATCTTATACAATACACATCATTTTGGAATAAAATATATTTTATTGAAAACTAGACTCAACAACTTTTGTATTGATAGATTATATTCCCAAAACAAATTTAAAATGAAAAATACAACCATTCACAATTGACTATTTTGCAATAAGAGCTAACAATTGATTGTTGGTCACAACAGGCGATTATTAGCTACTATAATCTCGAAGAAAGATAATTTATAAGGCTAGTCAATAGTTGACTATTCACTTCTGAATTTTCAAATTTAAACTTCTTAAGCAGCCAATAGTCTATTGGTTACACTGACAATTGACTATTGCCTATACTGGAACATGAAATCAACATTTCTAACAATTAATTTCATACCCAATCACTTGCAAATAATCCCCAATAACTATAATTGCCAAAAATATATAAATATAAGGGTTCATTGAGTTATTAGTAACAAGATAATAGTTCAAAATTTTTTGCAAATGATTCTTGAGTTTATTTTATTCTATATCCTTTTTAAGTTGTTCTTCAATTGTATATTCACTCATGAGAGAATTGATCTTGTTTCTAAACTTTCATCCTTAAATTTGTTGATTGAGAATTCAAAGGAAGGGTCCTTTGAAGTTTAAAATTAGGAAAATCTTTGTAAAGGTGAGAGAAACTCTTATACCAACTCTTTGAATTGAGGAAGTTAGTGGCTTTCAAGTGCTTATCGTAAACTTGTGAATATAATGAAAAATTTTAAGTTACAGTTTAAAGACTAGATATATGCTTGAATTGAAGCTGAACTAATATAAATATTAGAGTTTTTCTATCTCTTCCCTTAAATCTTTACATTTTAAGTTATTATACCCTTGATACTTTGTTTTTTTATTGTTTCATAGATTATCATATAGCTTGACTATTTACTACTTAATACATCTTTTTATAACAATTTCAAAATAAATAATTATTGAATATATTTAAAGATTGTTATAATTTACTGGACATTAAATTTTTGTATGAACTTTAATATACTTGTAAAGTGATATGTTTTTGTTTTATAAATTTATTAAGATGATGCACTTAACAAACTACCTATCTCTTAATACCAGAAATTATTGATTTTCTCAATCTTCCATCAAAAGAACTTCTATTAAAAGTGTTTCAAAATTGAATTTTAAAAATTATCTATGATTTATTCAAACACCTAATTCATCCCCACTTGAATTTTGGTTGCTTTTTCTAACAATATTTGTATGTCAATTAAATATATGAATAAAGTTTATAAAAAATGTTCCTTTTTTTATTTGATGACTGGAAGAAATTATAATGATATTGATTTATAATTAAATTAAGCATCTAGAATTGGTTGAACTTTGTATGACCTAAAACAGTCTAGTTTGGTAACCTTAAATATTTTTTAAGAAATGGGTGGCTTATTCAATGATTCATCCTTCTTTGTCCTTTGAAGTGTCTTGCAAACGGTACTAATTTGATTAATAAAGTAGGCCTTCTCTTTAATTATATAAGCGTAGACAACTAGATATTATATTACCATCAACCATTTTTCTAAACATTTTAAGAGGTGAAGAAAGATTGTATTAATGGTTTTAATAGAAATTACTTTAATTTCACTTCACATGATCAATCAATAAAAAAAAACCATAACTACGATTTTTATAGAAATATAATCATAACAGCAATCTTATATATTGTGCTTAAATTCTTCAATTTGCAATGCTCTCAGTTTCCTTCTCAAACAAAAACATATTTAAATTTTGTTATACCATCTTCAAAGAAACATTCTATATACACAATTTATGTTCCTTTACCTCTTTCATGCAGAGTGAGTCAACTCTGAACTACAGGAAATGTGAGTGTAATTTTCACAAACTTTAAAGATAAATGTAATTAACTCACTCAAACACATATGCCCAATACAGCTATTTTAATCCCATCTACGGCCAAAACAGGGAGGAGACATAGCCTCACAGGTTGTTACAAGTTGTATAGGAGATCACATTCTAAAAGCCTAGTCTGTTGAGTTGGAGAGGCCTATGATTTAAGTATTATGCTAAGGATTGATGGCTGTCCAATTCACAACGAACCACTTTAATCCGCTTTAGACGACTTTCACTGTGCTCTTCACCAATCTACAACTAAGAGGTGCTCACTTCATACTACAGTAATACTCAATGAAACAGCCAATAAATCCTTTTCTTCTTGATTAATTAATTAATTCTCCTCCTAATCCATTCTTCAATTTTAATTTAAAACATAAATAAAATATCCTTTTTGTCAGCCCAAAAAAATGATATTTAAACAACTATTTGGAGCAGGGGAAAAAGAAGAATGACATACACAAGAAACAAAAGGGATTCTCAATAACGAACAAATTATCACAAGTTTCCAATGGCAATTACATTCCCACGCTATTAATATATGGTTCTGCGAAGTATAAGGATTTCACCACATTCACAAAAATTTCTTCGTATTAACAAACTGAGAGGACCAATGTTGTAAACAAATTAAATTTATAATTACTTAATCAGTTTTGAGCAACAGGGAAGCAGTATGACCATGAATCCAATAAAAGAATTTTCCCTTCATCAGTTAAAAAAAGAGCTTAATTGAAACGTGAAGTAGCTAATGCTTCAGGCAAATAGTAGGCCAAAAATAAAGGATGAATAAACATAACAGGAGAACCAAAAAAAAATACCAGTTTCCTTGCTCATTTTATTGGTCTTTTGGATAAAAAAGCATGAAGTTTTGTGTTTTAAAATATTATCTTCAGGACATTACTGTAATTATATAGATATAAGCGTTTTATCGTCCTACAGCATATGCTCTAATGTTCATCTTTATCAAAACTTTTGGTTTATTTCAACTTCTCCCCAATCCCAACCACCACTATGTCCAATAGGAATGGCAACTTTTCAATTTGAGAGGAGGGGTGTTATAACACTTCAGATATGAGGAGGTCGCATTCAAAAAACCTAGTCTGTTGGGTTGGAGAGTCCTATGACTTAAAATATTATGTTAAGGATTGATGGTTGTCCAATTCAAAATGCCCACTTTAGCCAACTTTAGACGACTTTCACTCTAGTGCTCTTCACCAATCTACAACTAAAAGGTGCTCACTGCATACTACAGTAATACTCAATGAAACAGCCAATAAATCATTTTCTTCTTGATTAATTAATTAATTCTTCTCCTAATCCATTCCTCAATTTTAATTTAAAACATAAATAAAATATCCTTTTTGTCAGCCCAAAAAAATGATATTTAAACAACTATTTGGAGCAGAGGAAAAAATAGAATGACATACACAAGAAACAAAAGGGATTCTCAATAACGAACAAATTATCACAAGTTTCCAATGGCAATTACATTCCCATGCTATTTATATATGGTTCTGTGAAGTATAAGGATTTCACCACATTCACAAAAATTTCCTTTGTAATAATAAACAGAGAGGACCAATGTTGTAAACAAATTAAATTTATAATTACTTAATCAGTTTTGAGCAACAGGGAAGCAGTATGACCATGAATCCAATAAAAGAATTTTCCCTTCATCAGTTAAAAAAAGAGCTTAATTGAAACGTGAAGTAGCTAATGCTTCAGGCAAATAGTAGGCCAAAAATAAAGGATGAATAAACATAACAGGAGAACCAAAAAAAAATACCAGTTTCCTTGCTCATTTTATTGGTCTTTTGGATAAAAAAGCATGAAGTTTTGTGTTTTAAAATATTATCTTCAGGACATTACTGTAATTATATAGATATAAGCGTTTTATCGTCCTACAGCATATGCTCTAATGTTCATCTTTATCAAAACTTTTGGTTTATTTCAACTTCTCCCCAATCCCAACCACCACTATGTCCAATAGGAATGGCAACTTTTCAATTTGAGAGGAGGGGTGTTATAACACTTCAGATATGAGGAGGTCGCATTCAAAAAACCTAGTCTGTTGGGTTGGAGAGTCCTATGACTTAAAATATTATGTTAAGGATTGATGGTTGTCCAATTCAAAATGCCCACTTTAGCCAACTTTAGACGACTTTCACTCTAGTGCTCTTCACCAATCTACAACTAAAAGGTGCTCACTGCATACTACAGTAATACTCAATGAAACAGCCAATAAATCATTTTCTTCTTGATTAATTAATTAATTCTTCTCCTAATCCATTCCTCAATTTTAATTTAAAACATAAATAAAATATCCTTTTTGTCAGCCCAAAAAAATGATATTTAAACAACTATTTGGAGCAGAGGAAAAAATAGAATGACATACACAAGAAACAAAAGGGATTCTCAATAACGAACAAATTATCACAAGTTTCCAATGGCAATTACATTCCCATGCTATTTATATATGGTTCTGTGAAGTATAAGGATTTCACCACATTCACAAAAATTTCCTTTGTAATAATAAACAGAGAGGACCAATGTTGTAAACAAATTAAATTTATAATTACTTAATCAGTTTTGAGCAACAGGGAAGCTGTATGACCTTGAATCCAATAAAAGAATTTTCCCTTCTCAGTTAAAAAAAGAGCTTAATTGAAACATGAAATAGCTAATGCTTCAGGTGAATAGTAGGCCAAAACTAAAGGATAAATAAACATAATAGGACAACAACAAAAATAAGGAAAAAATAGCAGTCTTCTGGCTCATTTTATTGGTCTTTTGGACAAAAATGCATGAAGTTTTCTGTTTTAAAATATTATCTTTAGGACATTACTGTAATTATATAGATATAAGCGTTTTATCGTCCTACAGCATATGTTCTAATGTTCATCTTTATCAAAAATTTTGGTTTATTTCAACTTCTCCTCAAACCCAACCACCACTATGTCCTAAAGTTCTAAAACGTCAATTATTCTAAAAAAATTCCGAGGATTATAAAGAGCTTACACACGAAACTTCTACTATCACAGCCGTGAAGCATTGCATCCATTCAAAGCGCACAAGAAGTATTTTTGTTACATGAACTAGGGTTCCTGCATTGCTATTTTTTGTACAAATACCTTCGGTTTCTCTGCTGCTCGCCTTTTCTGTCTCCTATCTCTTTCTCTTGCTCTCACCATCGTGCAGCTCATGGGTTGTTGGAGAGGACAATTGTGAAGGAATGAGGGAGAGGACAACCGCAGGAGAAGGGAGATTTTGGGTTTGCTAGAGAGGACAATCGTGGGGGAACGACGCGAGAGAAGGGAGATTTGGGAACAATTCGAAGGAGAGACACGGGGAAGGAGACTAAAGGCCAAAACGCATCCAAACGACGCTGTTTCAAAATTGAAAAAAAAAATTCGGCGGTTTATAAAATCATCGTAAAAGGTTCATTTAGTGGGGTCCATAAAAAAAAGACTCTCAGTATATGCTTCTAATTTAAAAGAAAAAAGAATACCATTATTAATTTAAATTAATTTTATGGCATTTTAAGGAAGGAAAAACTTAAATAAAGTTCTTTAAGTATTTATTATAAAATTTAATATATAAATTTTTTTAAGAAAGTCAATCGTATAATACTGCACGGTAAAAAATATTTATATATTATAATTTTATTGTAAAATCTAAAAGAGCCTTATTTAAGAATCCACCTAAAATGCTTCATTTAGTGGGATTTTTAAAAAACCCCTGATAAATGCTGGCCACCGAATACATTTTTTTTTTAGCGACTCTTTCAACATTCACCTGCATATATGAAAACAATATCCACACTTGAGATATAAGTCTTGTGCGAAAAACTTAATACTCACCGTATTTGTCATTCAAAGTTCTTTAGCACCAAAACGTGTCCTTTTATGATTAAATTTGATAATTATATTACTCAGGGACGGAGTTAGACAATCTTCATTGGGGGCTGAAGAGAGAAAAAAAAATCAATAAAAATATATTAATTATATGTAATAATTAAAAATTCAAAATAATCAAATATGATGTATAATCTACAAACCAAAATAAATTATAAAGAATTACTTACAATCATTCTCTAAATTTTCATTGTATGAAATTGAATTACAAGAATCTTAATTAAAATAACTTTTGATTGAGGGGGCTAAATCATAATATATTTATATTTAAATAATAAATTATATATATTATTAAGAATTTTGGAATTTTTTTGGGAGGAACCCCCTCAACAATGCACTATGCTCCGTCCCTGATATTAGTATAAACATTTCCAATACCTAAAAGTTTTAGAGCATTGACAGATTTATAAAATGTCAAGAAATTTCATAATAGACCACAATCATAGGCAACTAGATGATTTGTTTCCGTCATCAAGTTTTTTATCAATGTCTTGAAGAAAATGTAATTTACCAAACTAGGGCAGTGCTTTCTTTGCATTTATTTTTGCTCAAATTTAGAGTCCCAACTTGCAAAAGCTTCAAAATCTTTTTGTCATTGAGCCTCTGAAATGATTTTCTGCTGAGCCTAAATTTTCAAGTTGATTTAATAATGCTATTTCTCTGTTATATTTTCAACCAATTAGTTATCGTAAAGCCTGAGTCTAAATTGGAGCAATTCTTAAAGTTTCTTAGAATTGGACCACTGAAACAGTTCGCACAAGAAATTTATATATATTTTTTAAATGATCTATTAATCTCCATGACGAATGGCCCATGAAGGCAAGTACTTTAAAGATCCAACCTTCTGGCGGTGTAAGGCTTGGCTACCTGGAGAACAACATCATTTACTTCGTGAAAGTTCCATTTAAACAGGTACGATCCCAAATCTTTGAGCAGTTCCTCAAATTTACGCACAAAAAGATTTAACCTCCATGAATTACCATGTTAAGCATGGTTAATGTGGGCAGGGTATTTGGTACTTTCCTATGGGATAGTAAGGGTGCTATGGTATTTTCGTTTTACTGACCTGATGTATTATGATATAAGGGATGGCATCACGTGTAGAAGGTATGATTGAACTGAATAACAGACTTCTCGATTCTCTCCCGCGTCTTTTCTCTTCTCTTCCCTTCTTTCTCCCTCTCTACTTTTCTAGCCCTATCAACTGGTATCAGAGCTCTACAATCCAACCATGGCTGATGTGACTCGATTCAAGGCTATGTCGAAGGATTCAAAAGATAGAGCATGGATGGAAATGGATCAACGTCTGACGTCGGTGGAGCAACAAATGAATAGATTACAGGAATTAGTTCAAGACTTGTCATATCAATTCATAGAGGTTATGAATTGGAATACCGATCATACTTGTGGAGATCGGGTTGGTGAATATCAGATTCTGATAAGGTTCACGAAGGTAGAATTCTTGAAAATCTCATATGATGACGTTAATGGCTGGATTTCTAAATGCAAACGTTTCTTCGATCTCGATAGAATGCCAGAAGAAAACAAGGTGATCTTAGCTAGTTTGGCGTTACATGAAGTTGCTTACAGATGGTGCCAAACTTTTGAAAGAAGTAGGAATGGTGTAGTGACATGGCCAAGGTTCGTGGAGGCCATTAAAATCATATTTGGATCAATTTTTGATGATCCAATGGAGGAGTTGATGTAGCTAAAGCAAGAAACAAATTTGCAAGATTATAAGGAAGTTTTCGATCAATTGGCTTGTAGGATGGAATTGACAAAGGCTAAAAAAACTAAGCTGTTATTTGGCAGGATTTAAGCCAAAGTTAGGAATTGGACTTAAACTATTTCATCCATCATCCTTGCTAGGTGTGACGCGATTAGCTAAGCTACAAAAATTGAATGTAGAACTCTTGCAAAAGAAAGCAAAATGACAAGGTGGAGCTGATGGGTTTAGAAATACTGGTGCAGCGTTTAATTGGGAGTAGGGTGGCACAAGGGGGGACAGATGGCTTGGAGCTAAAAACAGGGGAGTTAAGCCTTGGGAAAATAAGTCAATTGGAAATGGTGATAAGAAGGGAATTCTTGGGAAGTCCGCTCTGTGGTTTCAGCAAAGATTAACTCCTAAAGAAGTGGAAGAGCATGGAAATAAAGGCCTGTGTTATTTCTGTCATGGAAAATACACTGTAGGCCATAATTGTCCACAGAAGAAGAAAATGGAAATTTATCTGATGGCTATAGATGAAGAAAAAGAAGAACAAGAGTTAGCAGAATCAATGGATGAAGGTTGTATTGAATTAGTTGAATCACAAGGGGACCCTATTATTACTCTTAACGTGTTACATGGCAACTATGCTGCCAACTATTCCACCATTAGGATGGTGGGACGGATAAGAAAAAGAATTGTACACATCTTGGTAGATATAGGAAGTACACATAACTTTTTAGATGTGAATTTTAAAAGGGAAGTGTAGGGAAGAATTCGGTCAATTGAACCTGTTAATGTAATAGTAGCAGATGGAGGCAAATTGCAAGGAAAGAAGATGTGTGAAGGGTTGAAATGGGTGATTCAGGGAATGGTTTTTGAGGCAAATATGATTTTAATTCCACTAGTGGGTTGTGATATGGTGTTGGGAATGTAGTGGTTAAGAACTCTGGGAGTTTTCAAATTGGATTGCTTAAATCTCTCCTTGGAATTCCGATTAAATGGGAAGGAGGTTAAGTTGACAGCAGTCAAAGAATAGAGCAACAAAGTGATCACTGATGGCAAATTACATAAATTGGTTTGTACTAATCCTAATGCGTTTATGATACAAGTTGCTCCCTAGAATTCTGATGTATCTTGTTATGCTATTCACGCTAATGAAGAAGGAAATCTGTTAGTAGCAGTGGAATTTCTATTGAAGGAATTTAAGGATGTGTTTGATGAATCTAAGTCACTACCACCACATAGGCTTAACCATGATCATGCCATTGTACTTAAGGAAGGAACTAATCCAGTAAGTATCCATCCCTATAGGTATTTAAGGATGTGTTTGATGAATCTAAGTTACTACCACCACATAGGCTTAATCATGATCATGCCATTGTACTTAAGGAAGGAACTAATCCAGTAAGTATCCGTCCCTATAGGTATCCAGTTGCTCAAAAAGATGCAATAGAAAAATGGTAGGTGAAATGTTAGAGTCAGGGATTATTCAGAGAAGTTCATCACCCTTTGCGTCTCCCGTAGTGTTGGTTAAAAAGAAGGATGAGAGTTGGAGGATGTGTATGGACTATAGAACTCTTAATAAACAAACAGTGAGGAGTAGATTTCCCATACCTTTGGTTGAGGATTTGTTGGATGAACTTGGGAATGTTGCAGTGTATTCTAAGCTGGATCTAAGAGTTGGCTATCATCAAATACGCATGAAGGATGAGGATGTATACAAGACAACATTCCAAACTCATTTAGGGTAGTTTGAGTTTTTGGTTATGCCATTTGGGCTAACCAATGTACCATCTACTTTCCAAGGTGCAATGAACTCTATATTTGAAAATGAGTTAAGGAAGTATGTTCTTGTTTTTTTATGACATATTGGTTTATAGCAAAAATGAGGAGGAGCATCTTAGTCATCTGAAGACTATCTTTTCTATCTTGCGAACTCACCAGTATTATGTTAAGATGAGTAAATGTACTTTTTCTGTGGATAAAATAGAGTACTTGGGACACTTTATATTTACTGAGAAGGTGTCTACAAACCCATGGAAGGTACAATCGGTCCATGAGTGGCCAATTCCTGAGTCAGTCAAGCAATTGCGACCCTTCTTAGGCTTGGTGAGATACTATAGACGCTTCATTAGGGATTTCAGCGTCATTTCTAGACCTTTAACTTAGCTCTTGAAGAAGGAAGGCTTGGAATGAAATTTGAAGGCAGAAGAATCATTTCAGAAGCTTAAAGTATCCTTGAATAGTGCCCTCGTTCTAACTTTACCAGACTTAACCAAGCCCTTTCAGGTGGAAACTGGTGCTTCAAGTACGGGAATTGGGGTTGTGTTGCTGCAGAACAAGTACCCAATTGCATACATCAGTAAGGTACTCTCACCGAGACACATAATGTTGTCAGTGTATGATAGGGAATAGCTGGCGGTAGTCTATACTGTGGAGAAATAGTAGCACTATCTTAATATTCTAACATTTTCTATTCTAATAGATCAGCAGAGCTTGAAGTACATTCTGGAGCAAAGGTTGTCTACTCCTGCGCAGTACAACTGGGTAACCAAATTAATGGGAATGCAGTTTGAAATTTGTTACAAGAGAGGAAAAGAGAATCTATCAGCAAATGCCTTATCTCAGGCCCATCACGAGGAGCTTTTGTAAATGACAATTTCCTCCATTTCAATTGAATTGTGGAGAACAATCAAGGACCAGGGGGGAAAAAGATCCATCTCTAATACAAATTATGCAATAGCTTAAAGAAAATGCATTGGCTCATCCTAAGTATAGATAGAATGGGGAAGTGTTAACAAAGAAGAATAAAATTGTTATAAGGAAGCAAGGAGAGCTTTGGAAGGATATTCTATTGTGGCTTCACTCATCACCATAAGGTGGCCATTCAGGTGTCAAGTGTAACAATTTTTTTATTATTATTATACAATATAAAGTTCACATACACATCATTAATCAAAACGTAAGTACAACATTTCAAACACATAAATATCTACATCTTATTTATTCTGGTTGACAAATTCCGGAGATTCGGGTGCGGGTGGTTGCACCTTCACCAGGATCTGAGCCAACTCGCCCACAAACATTTTATTTAGGATCTGCCCATCATAGAATAACTTGATCCAACGTGAACTAAAAGCCAGAGCTATAGAAAAATTTACATAACTAATTTTCTGAACATGACATGGAAATAGAGTGAGAATTAAATCCCAGTAAGTTCAATAATAAATCATTATCAATATAGCTCATCACGTCATGTTCAGCTGTATAAACTACAGTAAATAACTTTGGTCACATGAATGCACTATATCTATGCACATGAGAATTGTACAATAATGACATGTATGATAGGATTAACTATTTTCAGAATATCATATGATGACTATCAATTTATTCTCATATCAAGCTACTCCGGTCAGAGTGAGTATTTTCTACTCTCCGGTACGGGCTTTTCTCGCTCCGTCCGACATGGCCCACTTTCTCTTTCTTTTCTCATTAACATGATCATAACCGTTGGTAGGACGTCCCCTACTAGTGCACTACACGAATTGCCATGTAACCGTGCTCATTTCTTTTCTTTTCATAATGATAGCAAAAAATATGCTTTCAATAACAAGTATGTTCATCAAAATATAACTATTACCAAAAATCATTGGTAATCATGCCATGAATATAACCATTTCAAATATCACTTTATAAAATATTTCCATGTCAAAATTTTACACTTAAGATGGTAAGAAGTTCATACAATGGCAATGGCTATGGCTATACTAGTCATTTATTATTTTTATTTATAAGATTCATCTTCTTTTTTAAATATTAATTTTATTTCTTTATTTTCTTGATACAAGTTTTCATCCTATCTAACATTCTCTTACTAATCAGAGCATAACTCCCTCATTTTAACTCCGATGTAGGTGATCATGATGTCAATTTCAAGATAAAACAATTATCTAAAACTATTATGTTGAATATTGTAGCGAAATATTAAGAAATCAATGTGATATTACTCCCTCAATGTACATGTTATTTCTTCTCGGATAGGTTCTGACCTCTACCTACTAATCTGTCCATATCTCCTTCAGAAGAATTTCAAATTAAGTGATTCCAGTGGCTAAAAATCTGTGCCACATATATCTATAATTCATATGTTAACATTTATTTTAATTTCTTATAGAATGTTTCCAGAAATTAAAACACCGAAGCTATCCTAACATATTCTTCCCTGATTAACCATTTTTTGACCTTTGTTTACTAATCGGAACATATCTACCTCATATGAACTTTAAATGGAATGATTCCAGTGGCTAAAAATCCGTGACACAAATATCTATAATTCACATGTTTACCATTTATTTTAATTCCTTATATAATGTTCCTAGAAATTAAAACACCGAAACAATCCTAACATATTCTTCCCTAATTAACCATTTTCTGACCTTTGTTTATTAATCGGATCATATCTACTTCATATGAACTCTAAATTGAATGATTCTAGTGGATAAAAATCCGTGAGACATAAATCTACATTTGTTATGTTAACCATTTGTTTAGATTCCCTATAGAATATTCTCAGAAATTAAAACACAGAAGCTTAAAATTCTGCCACCCATAGCCATACCCATGCAGAACTATCTAAACCAACCTAAGTATTCAAACATACATAATATGTAACATGATATAGAAACATCCATGACCAATCATCAAAGTTCTAAGATCAAAATCTCATATAAATATTACAAGTTTCAAAACTTTTCTTCAAAAAGAAATATTGTTAAACTTACCTGGAGCACTTAGTCCCCTAGACTTCTCCTTCCTCTTTCTTCCTTTCTTCCTCTCCTTTCCTCACTCTACCTTGCTTCTATTTTTTCTTCTCCCTCACTTGGATGAAATTCTAATGTTGTAAGGGTGGGTTTTCTTATATAGACCACCAAATAACTCACCTTTCATGATCATGGGTCTACCTTATCACAATTAGGTTACACTTGGTTGAATTTTTGGAAAACAACAACTTATGTTCTTGTCTTCCTCTTCCTTAGTCAATATATGCATAGGAAAAGGAGATTTGTATTTTGAAAATTATGATAATATGTTATTAAGATATGGGACAAGGTCTCTTTGATTTAGGGATTCATTTACTTTTTCTTTTGTCTTAATCAATTATGATAGGTTTGCCTTTTTAAGTGGCAAATTTCTAGCCCTTCAATCTCCATTATTTTGTTTAAATTATTTGTGTGGGATAGAAATATTTTGTCCTAATGCTATGTATTATCATACCACTTGCTAAAATTATAAGTGTAGGATATAGATGTTTTGTCCTAAAGCCTTGTATTACCATACCACTTGCTAAATTTTTGTCTTAATGTCATGTCACCTAATCTTGATTACACCATTATTTCATCACTTTAATTTTATTTTTATTTTTATTTTTCCTCTTGGGTTTGGGCTCATTCTTGCCCATTTTCTTTACTTTGGTTAAAATTCTACCTTTCATAATGGGCTTGGTCACATTTTCATGAATTTTGGGCTACCGGTTCAATTTCTATATCCTAGTCTAAGTCTATGTTTTATTTCTTCATTGGGCTATCCTATTGGCTTGCTAAAAATTTATGTGAAGTAGAAAAACTCTATATGAAGTGTCCATAGGTGAAAGCCCAATTTATAGGTGGAGATACTAAACTTAGTAACTTTTACTCTTAAATTAAGAAAAATTACCCTAATCCGATCTTCTTGAAATTTTAAGACATTTACTTACTTCACAAAAATTTATTTTCCTTACCTTAGAATTTTACCTTTCTTTAGCATGTTTATTTCTAATATTTCCTCTTAGGTTTTCTTTCTTTACCTATTCCATTAATATTAGAACATTTCTATACAAACACGTAAGGTGAAGAATTTCTAAGGATTATATTTCCTTAGATATCTAAAAATTGTCTAATAAATTTTATTTCCTTAATTAAATATTTATGTACCTTTATCAATAAAAGAAATGAAATTATGGATGTTACTTTGAATACTTTTGTACTTTTATTAATACATAAAACGAAACGAGGGATGTTACATCAAGGCTACTTGGAGAAGGGTGAAGGTCCTATTTTACTGGAAAGGAATGTTACAAGACATCAAGGATTTTGTGGATAAATGTGAGATATGCTTAAGGTGCAAGTATGAAACTGTGGCTTATCCTGGACTTCTGTAGCCCCTACCTATCCCAAGTGGGGTGTGGCAAAGTGTTAAGATGGATTTTATTGAAAAACTGCCTAAGTCTAGTGGGAGGGACACCATATGGGTAGTGGTTGATAGAATGAGTAAATATGCTCACTTTGTAGTAATAAGCCATCCGTTCACAGCTTCTCAGCTTGCCTAAGTATTCCTAAACAATATCTATCAGTTACATGGAGCACCTTCCAGCATTGTTAGTGACAGAGACCCAATCTTTACAAGCGGTTTTTGGCAGAAATCTGTGAAGAAGTTAGGAGTGACCCAGTATTTGTCTTCTACTTACCAACCCCAATCTGATGGCCAGAGCGAAGTATTGAACTAGTGCTTGGAGAATTATTTGAGGAGCTTGGCTTGGCAAGCACCACAGGGCTGGAGTCAATGGTTACCACTTGCTGAATGGTGGTATAACACCACTTTCCACACAGCCATCAACTCAACACCTTATGAGGTTTTGTATGGACAAGCCCTTCCTCTCCATCTCCCATATATTCCTTAGAGCTCAATCATGGAAGTAGTGGATCAAAAGTTTGACTGCTAGGGAGGCTATGCTGCAAAAGTTGCAACATAATTTATCCAAGGCCATCAATAGAATGAAACAATAGGCTGATAAAAAGCAATCAGAATGGGAGTTTTAGGAAGGTGAGTGGGTCTTCTTGAAGTTACAGCCATTCAAACAACAATCCTTGGAACGACGCACCAATGAGAAATTGTTGCCATAGTACTTTGGTCTCTATCAAATTCTACAAAAGGTAGGACCAGTGGCATATACATTAAGACCACCTCCTTTGTCTCGAATCTACCCCACTTTTCATGTATCGTTGCTTAAGAAATGCCCAGATTCATCAATCCGGACACAGCCATTGCCGGATGTTTGGGGTTCTTTTTCAACTAAAAGGGAGCCTAAAGCTATTTTGGATAAACGTCTGGTGCAAAGGCGTAACAGAGCTATCATGGAAATTTTGATTAAATGAAAGGAAGAAATGGAAGAAGAAGCAACTTGGGAAATTTGGTTCAACATCCAGCGACAATTTCTGGAGTTTGCTAAGCAAGTACACCCTTGGGGACAATGGTGATTTTGTTGGGGGGTATTGTTAAGTACGGTTAATGTGGGCAAGGTATTTGGTACTTTCCTAAGGGATAGTAAGGGTGCTATGGGATTTTCATTTACTGATTACCTGATGTATTAGGATATAAGGGATGGCATCACATGTAGAAGGTATGCTTGAACTGAATAATAGACTTTTCTATTCTCTCCCGTATCTTTTCTCTTCTCTTGCCTTCTTTCTCCCTCTTTACTTTTCTGGACCTATCATACCAGATCATGTACATGCATGAATAAGCTCCTTGCAATTTGATTCCAAAATGATATTTTGTATGTTTAGTTACGAGAAAGAGAAATAGCTAGTTCCATGGCTTGGTCTAGAAACTGCTGTAGTTAGAAGAGAACCAACGTTATCGTGAGCTACCACTTCCTGGAAGGACTCCAGACTTATCCATGTAAATGGCATCCATATTGAGTTTTACCTGGTTGACTTGGAGGGTCCAATTTTTCTGTCCTGAACTTCTGGAAAGATTTCTTCCATGTTTATTTGTTATGATAAAAAACATAACAAATAAATATAGTTAAACAATAAAAGATCAAATTTATAAAATTTTACAATTCTGAGTTATTTAAAGATGTCAAAGAAGGTGGGTCCTATCTAGCAAATTTCAACCAATTTTTGTTACTACTTATATTCTTCCTCACATTACCAAAACCTCTTCACCATTCTGCCATATAAGAGTGGAGAAAGATTGTCACGCCCCTAATTTTAGGGCACGTGAAACACGTATACCATATACATATATTTTCCATAAACATGATAATTCTAATCATTTATCATGAAAACAGATACATATAGATTCTCCCATACATATACCATATACAGACAAAATCCATAAACATCAGAGTCACAGTAGAAGCAGGAATCCTGCCTGTGACGCTCAGAGCAACTCTAGAGTACATTTATATTATAAATTAAACACTGAGAGCCCAGAAACAATTTAGGCTCACCACAGAAGTACGACACCTAGTCGATCAAGAAGCCGTAGGACTAAACTTTGGGTCTTTATCTGAAAAACATATAAAACACTTGTAGTGAGTTTTACAACTCAGTGAGCAGATAATACCTCCTATGACCTCTTAGGTCAACATATGGATGTACTCTTTATTTTTAAACTTATCACATTGAAAATCACAATTCAGAGATACATCCATATGGGACCCGTATTTCAAAATATCTCTATTCAAATTCGTATTCGTATTCAATTCATAAGTAATGCTATAAGTACGATAATAAAATCATGGTATGCATTAATATAATTCATGTGAAAACATCTGGAGGATCCTATATCAGAACCACTATATCAAAGTTTGACTCCTTCCGTACTTTGGTGGTATAGGATTTGCCTAAACTCAGCATCCCGCTGAGGTTTGCCCTACTACCATTTAAGAGGACACGCGAAGGGACTCTATATGGGTATTTTCCAAGCACACAACAAATGAAGGCAAATCACATCTCATATAAATGGCATCACGCCCATATAGGAGGCATTCCGCTCTCTATCACATATTATCTCCCGTGTGTTGGCCCTTACACGAGGCTAGCACCACCTCCTGCTAGCTGAGGCAATCAAGGTGCGCATCAGGGCTAACATCACCTGCTGTTAGTAGACAATGTTTCCAATAGGATTCCTCCATAAAACCATAATTTCATATATTCCATATTAATCAAAACAAAGATACTATTATAATACAATATTTTCATTCTCAGTATATTCTTCTGTCAAAACTTTCCAATAAGGGGAATCACGTATACATGCCCATATCTGAGGCAAACATATCACTGTATAAATCAATATCATATGCACATATGCCATATAATCCAGTATAAAATTCTCAATATAATGTAGACTTTTAATCTCAATACAGATTTATCTGTCAGAAATTCCCCATTCAGGGTATATCATATGTACATGCCCTTTCTCGAAGCAATCATATACTTTATAATTAATGCCACATGCATAAATATTTATTTTATCATTTAATGAGAAATACATGTGAAATCAGATGCACCATGAGTTCAGAAATCCAGTTTCAAAACTATACTCTTCTTGAACTATATTTCAAATTGTATGCAATTCAAATAATTTTAATGCATCTCAGTAACATATAAAAGTGTAAATATCTCATAAACATAATCATATACATGCTTAAAGATCAAGAAGAGTATAGGGTAAGCCATAGGAAGAATCATCTACTCACAGCGTAAGGGTTCCAGATTGGACAGCCTTAAAATGTACTTTTCCAATTTCAATTTGATTAAATAGACCTCAAAAACGTATTCGGAGGGTTCAAAAACTTAGAAAATGATTCTGGAAGCTTGGTCACTGTTCACCGATAGAAAACACTGTTCATCGTCGGAAATCAATATTCACCTGCCGGAAATCACTATTCACGACAAACAAAAAGCTGTCAGATGGCCAAAAATATATATATCTTAAGGTTTATCTAACTTTTGAATCCATCTACGGTGTCAAAATTTCAATTGGAGGTCTCTAAGTAAAAGTTTCAAAATTTACCTTTTTTATGAGATTTTCTACTTCAGATCTACAGTGATTCAACAGTTGATTTAAAAAATTGATCAGTCAAAATCATAGTATTCTTCGTCTTGAATCCTGTAGCACCTTCAATTTTGAGATCGGAAGCCAATAGGCACTCCAGATCTACAGATAAAGTTGAAAGTTACTATTCACTCACTATTTACTCTTTCTCAATTTTCATCATTTGTTCATCTGCTCTCCGTTGCCTCCCCCCTTCCCTTTTTATTTTTATTTTTTAAAAATAATAATTATTATTATTTAATAATTGAATAATAGGATTTTCTTTTATATAAATTTATATAAATTCCGTTTTTCATCTTAAAATATCTCAAAAATTTCTAAAAATTTACATTCTCATAAACCTTTAGTTAAACTCTTAAATCATGATTTTTCTTGATAAAAATCATAATAAAACAAATCTCAAAATAAATATCTTTATACATATTAAAAGAAAGAATATTTCTAAAAATACAACAAAAATTCATTAGAGGCCAATATAACTATTTTAAGCAAAACAATACTTATTTTAATTAAAAGTCTACTTACTTTTAGCAAATCATAATCATTTCTAAACAAATAAAAATACATTTGCTTATAGTAAAATACTATCATTTAAAAATAAAAATTATGCGCCAAAACGTAAATTCTCATAATTTCTTTGTACTTTTTTAACCCATGTAGTAAATATACATATTTTCTACGGTTCTTATCCTCATTTTCGACATTCTCTCTTTTATTCTAAATTTTCTTTAATTAGAGTTTTCGTTAAATTTTACAGTTATTACAAAGATTGTATATTTCTAACTTTACTTACTGGTTATTATCAGTACAATGATAAAAGACAGTACCCCACAACACTTTTGTCCACAAGAGGGAAGGTCCACAATAATCAAATCATTAAAAAAGTGATAAGAGATAGCAGCATGGCATTTTTCAAAACTATCTTTCACAAAAAGAAAAAAAATTCCACGCAAATTAGGAGAGAGCAATAGAAAAATAAAATACTCATAAAAGGAAAACCAGGAGAAAGCGGGTTGGCATTGTAGTAGCCCAATCCTCTCTCATTCAGCAAAGCACAGACGCTAGGGAGAGAGACGCTGGAGAAAGAAAAATGCTAATAGCTCATGAGGCGCTTAATTAACCCATAAAACCCAAAAGAGAGCACCATTTTAGTGGACAATTACACCATGGAGCTTTTGCTAATGACATTCTAATTACGAAGCATGCTTTCTTCTTCGTGCGGCTGTCTTTTCCAGTCCTTCACTTTCATAATTCGTACTCTTTTGCTGAAAAGCATTCACTAGTTTTATTAGGAAAGAGAGACAAAAACTGCTTGGAGATGTTGATAATTTAGCACTTGACTGAAAATTTCAACATATATTAAGCTATACAGCCACATTAATTTTTTATATATAAATAACTTAAATTATTTAATAATTTTTAAATTATTATTGTAATAGATATTAAAAAAAATAAAAAAAGCTTCCTAAGTAATGACCTCAAAGGAAATTTTTTGAGTATTTGTTTCATAGATTTTAAAAAAAGGTGATTTTTAAAACAAAAAATATATAAATAAAATGAAATCTATTAAATAAATTATTTAATTTATATATTGATAATTTAATAATGTTTAAATTATTTTACATGTTCATGTTAAAAAATAATTATAAAATTTCAAAACTTACCAAAAAAATTATTCGGCACAATATATTGATGAGTGTATAATACAAATAAAATACAAACTTGTCTACAAAAATGAATTAATAGCATATATTTGTGAAGGTTTATTTTTTCTGTTTCTCTGTTTTTTTGGAAAACCATTTATTGGCCTATTATTCATGTTAAGATATTCTGAATGTATATTTTTATTAAAAATAAAAATATATTATTGAAAATGCATTTGATAGAGTTTAAGAGAAAACTTTTTCTAAAAACGTTTTCAAGACAGGGTAAAAACGTAAATGTCTAAAAGACACTTTCATCTAAAAATAATTGATGATATTTTTGTAATTTTTAAACAGATTCTATCATAATTTTTAAACAAAATAAAAATAACTATAAAATATTAAACATAAAAATTAAATGATATTTATAGTCAGATATGCCAATTTGATTTAAAAATAAATGTAAATAAATTTTTAACTTCATAAAACAAACAAACATACATACATACATACATACATACATACATACATACATACATACATACATACATATATATATATATATATATATATATATATATATATATATATATATATATAATAAATAAAAATAGAAAAATAAAAACTGAAAATATTTTCACAGACAAAACACATTTGTAAAGTTTCATTCTTTTTCTCCCTTAAAAGATAGATATGTTGCTAGCCCCAAGATTTCAAGCATAGTTATCTCGATTATTACAACCAATTTGAAAAAGAACAAATCAATGGCTTATTTCAAATTTTATATCAAAAAATATTTTGTTTTAAATGCTGACAACATCTTTCTTATATTAATGTTGATTGATACGCTCCTATAAATACCAAGTTATATATTTTCAAACTATCTTGTTGAATGCAAGCAACCATAATTAGAGAAGATATCGAAAAATTAACAAAGTCAAAACTTATTAAAAGGCAAGATTAGAGCAAGCTTCAAAAGGGATGGGGCAAGATTTAAAAAGAATGCATCAAATCTGCTGGTGCCACATCTTGAATTTGTTTGAATTCAAATCAAGGCTACTCTTTTATGGAAACTAGCCATTACAGCAGCAAATGAGGCTCCAAATCAACCAATTATGGAGAACCAAGAGTCAGCTTAAAAAGGGACCTCAAGTGATGATTCAAACAGTTGTATCCCACCTAGAAATGGGCAGTTATGAATGAATTCAAATTGGAAAGTTTTGATGAGTGAGTTTTATACTCATGATTTAGTTACTTTTATCTTACTTTTTGTTGGTTTTTGAGAGTTTATTCTCATATTTACATTTGGTTTTATGTTTATTTTATAGGTGGAAAGAAGATTGCATCTAGTTGGATTTTGAGAAGATTGGAGGCAAGAAGCAGCCTATATTCTATCAAAGATAAGAAGATTTAGAGTGCCATGAAAGGGATGTATCATAATTACAGTATTGGATGCGAAAATACAGTGATTTTGGATAGTAACTCTAGCATTATGATGCCAAGAAAACCACGACATGATGCAGCAGAACCAAAGTGATGAAATAGCCAAATGAAGAAAAATTCCAGAATCTTCAGCATCACGATACTAGCTATGTAATGCCAGACCGATAAAGAGAATTGGATTGCATGTCTAGCTCATGATGCTGGATTTTGGAGTCAAGACACTAGATTAGTTATGGTAGATCATATAAGATAATGATAAAACAAGAGCAAAAGGTGTTTTATTCATTTATGAATCACAATATATATGAGATATCACATGTAACAAACTCAGAGTATAACGGAGGAATATTCCTATATTTGAATGCAATTGTTATCTAGTACTCCTTTAGATCACACTTCCAGTATGTGGCATTGCGACTCTAGATCTCCAATGTCGTGATGCTAGTTCTATGTAAGTTTAAAAAGTTGAATATTTAAATAGAAAATTTAGAGTTATTTGGGGGATTCTTTTCTACTCTTTGTGGATGGAGAATAGAGAGAAAATCCTCGGTATAGAGAAGAAGGTGACTCAATTCAAAATGAAATGACAGCTTTGAATTCATCCTCAACTCCAGTTTTTCTCTTCTTTTATTTTCTAGAGCTACAATGTGGCCTAATTATGAAGTTTTGGTTTATTTTTTCAATTTAATTTATGAATTATTCTCCCTATTTGAGTTTTTTACACCAGTTTTAATGCTTCTAAGTAACCAGCTAAAATTATATGATATATTAATCATAATGAAACTAGAATGAGATATATTTGTTTAGTTCATTGTGTAAATCACTATAGATTGCATGTGAAATAAGAATATAGTTACATGGTTTGTGTAGTCATTAATTGAGAGTAAGGGAACTTAATGAATCTTTGATTATTTTAACTCACATAAGAATACAGTGAGTTAGCATTCAAAGGTTTTTTTTTCTTAGAGCTGGGGAGGGTAGTGAAAAATTAAGGTTTTTCGCAACTATTAATTAGGATTATAATTTCTAAATTAAGGATATAGATATTCAAAGGAGATTAATTATGGTAAAATTGGAACCCCTAGAATTTCAATTTATTGATGTATTCTTAATTACTTTTGATTTATATTAAATTTGAGTTTTGATTAGTTTTATTTTATTTTTATACTCTTCAGCAATTTCTTTATGAACTATTCAAATTGTATTAGGGTTAACATAATTTCAATACTTAATAACAATCAATCCTCATAGGATGATACTCTATGCTCATAGAAATTTTATTTCTTAACATTGATAGTGTATGCACGCGCTTTTGAAAAAATTGTAACAAGTTTCAAAGTGAAATAAGCATGTGCACAAAAGTAATCAACTAAATCTATTTTCAGCCGACAAAGAAAGCATATTTTTAGTAATGGCCAGTGCAAGCTATTTGGGTCAACTCCAATGGTCATTTAATGTTAGCTAGAAATACTATATAAAGGCTTCCAGGCTCCTGGGAGATATATAAGAGCTTAACAAGACATATCCAAAGCCACTTTGAGCCTTTCTTGAAGCCTTGCACTTATAGCTTTATAGCTGTGCTTATATTCTGTCAAGGGCTTTTTATGGTTAGTGTCTAGCATTGTCTGCTCATTTAGAAGTTATTTTCTGCTTAAGTGAGAGCTTGCATTATATTAGGCTTTTTTACCCTTATTCTCTTGTATCGTTCTGAATGAGTGTGTGAAAACTAACGTTGTATCTGTTGTTGATAAGCAAGTGAAAATCAACATTGTAAAACATTTTTGGTGAGGGTGGTTAAAACCATAAAGTTGATGGTGAGCCTAGAAAATATTCTTGTAATCTGTTGCTTGTGAACTAAGTTGAAAACAAGCATTTGAATAGTAAAAAAATTTCTTAGAAGTCAAGGTGAGTAGATGTAGATCTTGGTTTGAAACTGAATTAGAATATACCGTTTGTGTCATTTCTTCTCTTCCCTTATCTCCTTTAGTTGCTGTTCTTATATCTGCTGTGTGCTGTTATATTTTGTGTTTGCTTTGGTGCTTTCAGTTTATCTTAGTTTTCTTTGAAGAAAGTTGCCATTAATTTTAGGTTTTCTTTCAGATTTATTCCTTAAAAATTGCTGCTTTAGTGTCTTGCTTGGATGGTTTATCCATTTGGTTAATCTTTTGGCTGCTATACAGTCTGTTTTAGCTTCAAGAATCCTTGTTCATTAACTGTTTTTTGTGTTCCAAGTTCTTTTTTGCCCAGTTCTGTTTCTAACATTCTGCTTGATTTCTTCTCTTGTAAAGAGGTGATTTAGTTGCTTGCTTGCTTCCTATCTTCCTTGCTTCACTAATCACATATTGATTATATATATATTGCTAGTTTAAAATTCTATTTTAGGTGAAAAAATAGGTTTGAATAATCTGTCTATTTGTTCTATCTTTAAATTTGTGATTTAAGTATATCACCCTATTCACCCTCCCCTCTAGGGTGTTTTTTTTTTAATAATATGTATCCTTTATCATTAAGATAAACAGACATTAAAAATACACAGCCATAACGAGAGTAAAAATCCAACCTAGTTATACGATCAAACCAAGAGCCTGAAGGAATAATCGAAAACTAAAGCAAAGAAAATGACTTAATTGTTAAGATCAAATTGCAACAGTTCAAAGAAATTAATTTCAATTTGATTTTTGTGAATAATTTCCACAAACAGAAATCGACAACTTCAAAAGAGATATTCTTCTATAATTTTCTTCTTTACCTTTTCGTTTTAAATTTTTCAATAGCAGCGCGGTAAAGTTTGACAGTGCTATCCTCATCATTCTACCATTCTGAATTGAAAATGAAAACACAACAAAACTAGGGCCTGTCTGCTACAATTTTAAGTTTTTGTTCCCCTTCTAATTCCTAGCTACGTTGATGAGGAGACCATGCATGTCATTATCTTCTATGATATATACCTTAATTTAATGTATTAATCGATTTAGTGAGGGGTAAAAAGCCATTAACCAGGGAATAAAATTCCCAAGTCTACAATAAATTAAGAAGGTCAGATATGACAACAAAACCAATATAATCATTAGATCTGACATAAGAAATTTATATATTATGCTAAAGGAGTTGAAAGATATCACTAAAAGACAACATTATATTTAGTTCTATTCAAGCCACAAACTCATATATATGATACAACAGAAACAGGCTTACAATGTGCAAAACTAACAAGAGACAACGGTTTATATGCACAAGAAACACAAATTAATTAAGAAGTTAAGTCTTTCATGAGTTGTCCAATTGTGATGGTGGAAAACTTATCCCCTAAAGGAGATTTTGGCATCACAAGCTCCATAGTTACTTGTTCCATGGTTGGCCGAGAACGCGGACTTTCATTCAAGCAAGAAAATGCTATTTTTGCAATCAGCATCACCTCTTCAACAATTGGGCTTGTAGGTTGAGGAAGCCGTTGGTCTAACACATCTTTTAATGGTAAATCATAGGTTGTTGGAGTCTCTGTCAAAGAAGAAATAAGCTCTCCGGGATGCTTTCCCATTATGATTTCTAAAGTCAATACCGCAAAGCTATAAACATCACATTTCTCATTTGCTTCCATCATGTAAGCTATTTCTGCGATAGGTTAAAATTTGAGAGTGATGACAATATCATGCATAATGCAGCAACAGAGTTGTTTATATTGATTACTAAAGAAAGAGTAGCCATTATGTAAGGTACAAACAAAAGGGACTAACCTGGAGCAGCATACCCAAAGGTGCCAGCAAATGAGGTCATATTGTTTGAGTTAGGATTTAGAAATTTAGATGTTCCAAAGTCAATAATGTGAGCTTCTTCATATTCTGAATCTAGAAGAACATTCTTGCTTGATATATCACGATGGACTATAGGGAATGAGCAACCATGATGCATATGGAATAAAGCATTAGCCACACCTTTAACAATGTTTACTCTTTTAATCCAATCAAGTTCAGTGGCTTGTTCATCATTCTTTAGTATGTTGTCCAAGCTTCCTCCTTCCAAGAACTCATAAACCAAAAATGAGAATTGTGAATTTGAACAAAACCCATAGAGCTTCACAATATTACGATGTTTGATTTCTGTCAAAGCTTGAATCTCACTCGTAAATGCTTTTAGGTTGGAGATTTCCCCATCTGGTATTGAATGAAGCTTCTTCACAGCAACAACTTGACCTGTGGGCAACTCAGCCTTATAAACACTTCCTTGGCCTCCCTTCCCAATGAGATGTCTATCATCAAATCCCCTTGTGGCTTCAATTATATTTTCATACATTATTTCTCTTTCAAAATTTGATATGAAATAAAGATCTTGAGTATGTGCTTCTTTATCCTGGTTTGTTGTTTTTCTTGTTCTTTGAAAAAAAATGCATGAAACGCCAACCACTACTAGCATTAGTGTCCCCAAAGTGAGGAATAATATCAATAGCTTGACTTTTCGGCTCTTATGACCATGTGCAGTATTATTGGATTGACAAAAATCTAAGCCTGTGACATTACCACACAAACCTTTATTATTCCTCAATGCTTCAAATGTAATGTTACGAAAGGCTAGATTGTTTGGAAGAGAGCCCTCTAATTGGTTGTATGATATATCAATGGAAGACAAGCCTGACATCCCATTAAAACTGGATGGAATAGTGCCAGAGAGATTATTATGTGATAGGTTCAATGTCATCAAGCTTTCCAAATCTCCAAGTGCTTTTGGTATTGTTCCACTCAACAAATTACTACTGAGATCAAGGTTTTGAAGAGCATGTAATTGACCAAACTCAGAGGGAATGCTTTCTTCGAATTTATTTCTGCTCAAGTTCAAGAGCCATAACTTGTACAATTGTCCTAGCTCTTTTGTAATTGGGCCATTTAAATTATTTGCTGTCAACTCCAACTGTTCTAGTTGATTCAACGATCCTACTTCTATAGGAATGTTACCTGATAGTTGATTATGGCTCAAAGAGAGTTTAATCAATAACATCAACTTCCCCAATTCTTTTGGAATTTCTCCTGTCAGATGATTTGAAGAGAGGTCAAGTCTTTGCAATTTGGTTGCGTGCCCTAATTCAAGTGGTATGCCACCGGAAATATTGTTGTTGGAAATTTCAAGGTTTGCGAGATTGGGACATTTCCCCCACTTTGATGAAAGGTGACCATACAATTTATTGCCACTAAGGTTGACGTACTCCAAATTTGGATATACACCAAACGCATCTGTTATATTTTGAACCAAATGGTTATCATCAAGCTGGAGTCTAATAAGGCTTGAACAGTTTTTCAAGCTTCTTGGAATTAGACCAGTGAAATGGCTTGAACAAGCTGAAAACCTTTTGAGTGACCCTCCATGGCAAATCTCTTGTGGCATATGGCCAATGAAACCATTGTAACATAGTTGTAAGCTAGACAACTGGGTAAGGTTATTGATTTCTAGTGGAATTTGTCCACTAAGTTTGTTTGTACTCAACACTAGGTGAGTGAGATTTGTCAGATTTCCTATGGCGGAGGGAATAGGTCTGGAAAGATTGTTATCGCCAAGGTCGAGACTTTGTAAATTGACCAAGTTTCCAAGGAAGGCAGGAATTGGTCCAGAAAATTTGTTTAAGTACAAGTACAATGTTGTGAGATTTGTAAAGTTTCTTATACAAGGTGGGATTGGCCCACGGAATTCATTACCTAATAATTGAAGATCACTAAGAGAACGGAGTTTCCCAAGTTCGTTAGGAATGGGACCAATGAGACTGTTGTTATAGAGGTAGAGTAGTTGTAACTTGGTCAAATTTCCAATTGTAGAAGGGATTCTACCAGATATCAAAGGATTTTCTGACAAATCAAGGTTCCCGAGATTACTTAGCATTCCAATTTCCTGGGGAATGGAGCCAAAAAGGTGATTTGTTCCAATAATTAGATCCGTTAGACTCCTCAAGTTCCCAATTTCTTGGGGGATTGACCCAGTGAGATTACACGTGCCAATATCGAGATAACTTAGAGTGCTCAATGCCCCTATTTCTTTAGGGATGGAACCAGTAAAATGGTTATGAGACATGATCAATCTATAAATGCTGGACAAGTTACCAATTTGAGGGGGTATGTTTCCACCAAAGTGATTGTAACTTATATCTAAAACTTTGAGGTTAGGAAAGGATGAGAAGTTGAGTTTGTGAAGCCTACCTTGTAGCCCCAGCCTTGTAAGATTGATCATGGAGACAGACATGGATTCATCACATGAAATCTCTTTCCAGTGTTTGCAAGCACTAGTTCCATTACTCCAAGATGACAAAGTTTCTTGGCTTGCTTTGTCAAGGCTGGTTTTCCACGTCAGTAGAGCATTGGCTGCAGTACTATCTTCTGCTGCATATGCAAAAGAAGCAACTTGGGATATTAAAGAGAGGTTTATAAAGGCACAGAAAAATATGCAGAGAATAGCGAGAATCTGAGTGGAACAAGCCTTTCCAAACGTGGAAACCATTGTTTGGTTACTAAGAAATTTTTTGAATCCGGAATAGATTCAAGGACTGAATATCGGGTGACTTGAATGTCGAGTATGAGGTGCTTATGGAAAATAAAATACTTAACGCTTCTTATAACTAATGAAAAGATAGAGAAGGAAATTAATAACTCCTATCGTAGAATTTCTGGCAAACATTGTAGACCCGCGAAAAGATGAATTAGCCAATCCCACGATGTAGCTTTGTCAAAGAAACTTTAGAGATTCCAATCACATATACTTTCTTCCTCGAATCTTACAGCCCTCCACTTTTTTCACCATCTTTTCCCCACCACTTTAGATATCTTTAATAAAGCATGCAATGTCTTAGCTAAAGAGAAACAGTGTCGTCATTCCAGAAGCTTATCTGATGGACTTGAATCCATTTGCATTTACATTGACTAGAGGTCAATACTCCATTGGCATTTACACTGCTATATAGAGAAAAAGTATGTATTACTTTTGGAAAATAATTAAATTAAAGTGTCGTTAGATGAGAAAATTATATATATAAAGATGTGGACAATGTTTTATCTATTTTATTTTCTATGGAAAAAATGGTGGCGGCCTCATACCTTGAAGAAGCCAGTAAATACAAATCGGCTTAAACCATGCCAAACAATACAGAGGTTTTATTTATTTATTAAATGAAAATAGAGAATAAAAATTATTTTCACATATAAAATATATACAAAATAAATTTGCAAGAGCCGTTTGGTTTGAATTTCATCAAATTCACCCTCAGGATATTTATGATTTGGATTGACAGTTATAAATGTATACATGCCTCCACTTTTTCTCCATCTTTTTCAGACCACTTTAGATATCTTTAAGAAAAGCATGCAATATTTTAGCTAAAGAGAAACAGTGTGGTCATTTAAGAAACTTATCTGATGGACTCGATTGCCATTATACATTGAATAGAGGTCTATAATCCATTTGCATTTACACGGCTTTATAAAGAGAAAAATCATGCATTACTTTTGGGAAATAATTCAATTAAAGTGTCGTTAGCTGAGAAAATTTTATATGAAAAGATGTAGACCATTGTGCACTACGTGGTACCCTTACTATTATTATTATTGTTATTATTTTGATGACAGCCTCATGGCTTGAGGAAGCTGCTATATATAAACAAACCGGCTCCAAAAATGCCCAACACTATACGGGGATTTTTTTATATATATATTATGTATTTGATTAACACATGAAAATATTTTTAACTGATACCAGAATATATATTTCTGCTCAAAGGAACAAAGAATTGAATTTATATACATACTCTTCTATAATGAAAATATTTTTAATATATTATTGTAAGGGCTAAACACACAATCATATAGGAGTTAAGTTTTCTTTAATATGTTTCTTTTCTTTCGTCCATATGTAACTAACAACCTCCAAACCAGTCTCCATCTAACTAGAGTCTTGTGAAAGTATCTCATTTTCAAAAAGTATTTTTTTTGGCCCAACTTATTTAGCCTTAGGGCTAATTAGAGTTAGGTTGAGACTGCCAAACAATTTTTTTATTTTCAAAAATTAATAATTTATGTAAAATAAAAAATAAAATTGAGAAAATAACAAACTAGTTTATTATAAAAGAAATCTACTTTTTTTTCTCTACTCCTATATTGATTTTTTATTATTGGAAAAAATTTTATATATCATTCTATATTAAAAAATAAAAAAAATTGAAATGATTAAGTCCAACTTTAAGACAATTCTTAAAGATAGGGTTAACACTTATGGTTAGGGCCTATTTTAAAGTAAAATTTTTAAAATCAACCCTTACGACTAAACTTTAAAAGAGTTGGACAAATAAAATAATATATGTTTTATAAAAAGACTTTAGGGCTCGACCTTATTTAACCTTCGAATAAGCTAGGATTATGTTGAATCAAACTGACCTTAATTAAAAGTTCTTTGTCTAACAACCAATATGAACTAGCTTATGTACAAATCAATAAAGTCCATTAGTTTGCTAATGAGATACAATTGGTCAATGAAGTTGACAAATATATATATATATATATATATATATATATATATATATATATATATATATATATGAATTTCATCAAGATCATTAATTATAAATTTCCATATAGAAGTATGTTGTATCATTAATTAATAATATTATTTTTTTGGGTGAATTCCTATTTTAATTTTAAAAGATATACATTTTTTTAGTTTAGTATTTCAAAGTTTTACTTTTTCAAATATAATCTTAAAAAAAATCTCATTTTCAAAAGTGTCTTTATGTTAACCACGTTAACAAAAATTTAATTAATTTACTTCTCTAATTAACCAACTTAAGAGTTTGCTTAAATCATGTTCTTACCTAAACCAGCAAGTTCTTGGATAGATGGGATAACTAAATTTGTTAAATACTAGTTAATGGAACTAGTGTAGAAACCATTTTAAAGAAAAGATAATTTTGAAAAGACCAAATTGGAAAATACAATCTTGAAGAATCAATTTGTTTGAAATTATGTGTATCTTTTGAATATCAAAGCAACTAAACAAATTCCAAATCTGGCTCAACCGATTGGTGGACTAAATAAGCTAGAGTACGAGCTTAGTTTTTTTCTTCTTCTTTATTTTAGTATGTTTCGTTTTTTTTTTTCATATCTAGTTAACAACCTGCTCAATGTCCCGAAAAAAAGAAGTTAACAACCTCCGAATCAGTTCCCATCCAACAACCAGTATGAACTATGCTTATGTACAAGTCAATAAAGTAGATCAATGAAATTAAAGTTGCTAATAAGATAGAGATTAAAGCAAGATTTCAACTTTCAAGTTGCAAGGAATAAGGTGTTTTTGAATTGCAGTGGAAGACGAGTAAGGTATGAAGCTCGCTCTTTCATACTTTGAGCATGCCTTTTTTTTTTGGTCTAGGACAAGTCCTTGAGCATGCTTTTGAATTTTAGTGGTGTACAAGCAGAGGCCCCAACTTTTTAGACCTTTTTTTCGTGGACAGTTCTAACCTTTTAGACTTCAACCGTGCTTCCAAGGTTTTGTTGCCCAAATGGGTTGGCCCATTATTGGCCCATCCGAGATTGTTTAAGGCCACATGTTAATGAAGCAAGCCATAAGGGTTGACCTATTGGCCCATACTTATTTTGACAATGCTACTAATGTGCCATGTTGCCATAAGTTTTTATAATATATTAATTTATATTTTATGCAAAAGTGCCTGAAAATAAATAAATATTTTTAACATGTCAATTAATATTTTAATCAGTGCATACAAATTTTAAACTAAATAATTAAGTTCAAAATTATAAATAGTACAACTTGATAAATATTAATAAATAATTTTGATTTACTTATTGGCCTATGTCTTTTCTAAACTTCCAGATATACTTATATTTTAGAGTATATATGTAATATTATAAATAAAATTGATAAATTTGATGAAAATTATGTTTAAATGTTGATAAATATTAATGTGAGGATGAATTGTTCTACAATTCCTTTTAAGTACAATAATATGGGCAAAACTAGTCAATGAAAGCGATTAGGGTAAATATACAATTAAATCTCTGAATTTACTATGTCATTATATTTTAATCCCTGAATTTAAATCAATGCATAGTTTAGTCTCCAAATTTACCAAACATAAAACAATTTAGTCTTTCTATTATTCCTACACTAACTGTCTGCTGACGTGGCTCATTAAGTGTTTACGTGGCACATTAAATACCATCTAATCATACTACATCAGCGTTGACTCAGCTTAAAAAAGAAAGTAAATATACAATTTAATCTATGAATTTATTAGTTTCCTACAATTTAGTCCTTGAATTAAGTCATTATACAATTTAATCCCTAAATTTACCGAGGTTCAAACAATTTAGTCCTTCTATTATTTTCTCACTAACTTCTTGTAATGTAGCTCGTTACATCAATGCTGATTGAGTTTTAAAATAATTTCAAAATGTTTCATTTTTTACTCTATTTTCTCCCTTCTTATATGAAAAATCATATTTTTTATTTTTAACTTACAATACCATAAAAACACCCCCTTATTACGAAATTATTCTAATAAGTTTTTAATGATTAAAAATAAGAAAATTACTCTAAAATTTGTGATATTAACAACTATGAATGGTTAGTTTGATACTTTACACATTTTTTGCTATAAGGAGAGGCTATGATTTCAATATTCTTAATCTCTTCTTGTTCAGTGTTGTACAGTTCTTATAATTTTTGCTCTAATTTAAGTATTTTAATGCTGAAAGATTTCTAATTGATATTTATTATTTAACTGTCATGATTGTGTTTGAATATTGTTTTGTATTTTAATAAGATATTTATTTCCTTGCATATCTTTTTTCTTGAGATATATCATTTGAAAGGGAAAAAATGCTTTAACTTGTGGAATATATTGTCACTCTACTGCTAAATAGTTGATAGAATGAAGAAATTTTGTATTGAATTATAAATACATTTATGATGGCCTCTCTTTTATTTAAATGCTTCTACGGCTTTCATTGCCTCACAAAACCAATGCAATAGTTAGTTCAACAACTTGAAGCAAACAAAATTATATGAGGTTGAGGGAATAATTTCATTTCAAAATTTTATATATGAGTCAATGCTATGTGGTATGATTAGTTAACATTTAACGTGCCACGTAAGTACTTAACATGTCATATCAACAAAAAATTAAAATAAAAATAACAGAAAGACTAAATTATTTGATGTTTGATAAATTCGAAGATTAAATTGTATAATGATATGAATTTAAGGACTAAATTGTGTATTTACTCTCTTTTTTAAGCTGAGTCAGTCATGATGTGGCATGATTAGTTGGCATTTAACATGCCACGTAAGCACTCAATGAGCCACGTCAGTAAGCAGTTAGTGTAGAGATAACGAAATGACTAAATAGTCTGACGTTTGGTAAATTCAGGGACTAAATTGTGTAATGACTTTAAATTCAGATATTAAAGTATAATAATATAATAAATTCAGAGACTAAATTGTATATTTACTCTAACGATTATTTTATAGGGGCCAGGCGTTCATTGGTAATAGCCAGTAATACCACAATTCAAGTGTAGCACAGTGTCCAAATTAGCTTATGTAGATTTAAAATGATAAGAGGCGTTTCGTAAATGAGAATTTTAATTTTTAAGTATTCGAAAAAAAATTAATTATAAGATATTTAGGCAACAAGAAGTATGAAACTTCAGACATTTTTGTGCTGTTAATGTCCCGAAGCAAAAAGGAATATGAAGTGTCTATTTGATTTGCTTGCTTTATATTTTTCTTTTTATTGAAAATAAAAAAAAAGTGATTGAAAATGTATTTAATAGAATTTAGAAGAAAATATTTTCCAAAATAAAGTAAAAATATATTTTCAAAAAAATGATTAACTTTAAAAGAGAATCTATTGCACATATAAAAAAATCGAAATAATATCATAATTAAATGTTGAAGATCAAATTTAAAAATAAAATAATATTTATAGTCATTTATGCCAATATGATTTGAAACAAAATAAACATATTTTAAAATAATTAAAACTTGTAAATGGAAATAAACTTTTAAAAAATGAAAACAGAGAATAAAAATTTACAATATTTTTCACACATATATATAACATATAAATTTGCAAGAGCTGTGTTTGCTTCGGATTTCTTGAGAGCTGATAAAATTCACCCTCAAGATATTTATAACTTGGAAGTCAAATTTTCACTACCAATATACTATCAGTCATTTAGTTTGTTGGGAATGCATTGTGTTTCAAAAAGCAAAATCCTTGTCCTTATGATGCTATTCAAATTACCAACAAGACTTTTAAGTAATGCATGGTTTCTAAAGTATCCCAGGCTAAGGAATATTTTCCTTTTAATTTGGTTCTTAGTATGAGTCAGTCTGTTTGGACATTAATTGGCTGTCTTCAGATCTTAAAATCACAGATGAAAATCTAGTTTTTGAGATTATTTCAAAAGCTTTGATAGATAGGCTGGCTGGCATGGCTCTTTGTGATTTTCATGTTCATATTAATTTGAACATCATTTCCCTACTGTTATCTTTGATTGCAGGCATTGAATGATCAGATTTTCTCAAATTAGAGTTCATTACATTCATAGTGAGGATTAAATTTGTAGTTAAATGCACTTTGACATATTTAAATATTAATTATATTAATTTCTCAATGCTAAGCTGTAAACAATATTTTTGTTAATTTTTTAATTTCAATTTATGACTTTTTTTGTTGAATTAAAAAGATAAATTAATTGATGTCTTATAAGTTAATCTGGACATGATGTTACCGTAATACAGAAAATTTAAAACATACAAGTATTTTTTGTTCGAAATTGTGTGATTGCATTTAGTTTTCAAGGTGTTGTCCCTGCAGCCTGTTTCTGATCCTTCCTAAAGCAATACTTTTCTTCCCTCTAGTAAAGAGGTTCCAATTATGGAAGCAGATCTCATCACATCTGGAAAGGGTCATTAGCGAAATCTCCAAGGAATTATAGTGGTTGTTAAGCCACAAAAGCCAGTGGTTAAGACCCCAAAACTATTAAATGAATTGGCGTTCATTCTCACTAAAGAAGCAGTGCACTTTACTTTGGAAAAAAGAACAAAAAGGAATTAGATTCCAGTTACTAGAATACTAACAATGTTGTCATAAAATTCTACATTGTGTAAAAAGGAATGTTTACATTCTCAGCTAGCTTTGAATAGTAACAATGCAGAATTTTTACAATAAAGCCAACACAAGTTGGTCTACTTGACAAAAGAAATCTGATAAATTAAGTCTTTACATAACTTATGTTACACATATTCAAATTCTTCCAATACTAACGTCTCATATTGAAATTAATTTTTTTTTAAAAAATCTATAAACATTGATGTCCAGTCTTGTAGGTGGATCTTGTAACATCCCGTAATTTTTGTTTTTCATTAACAATATTTTGTTATAAACAAATATATTTTTATTTGTTTAAAAAGGATTATATTCTACTAAAAGCAAGTATATTTTTAATTAAAATAATTATTGTTTTGCTTAAAATAATTATATTGGCATTTAATAAATTTTTGTTGTATTTTTAGAAATATTTTTTCTTTTATTATGTATAAAGATATTTATCTTATGATTTGTCTTATTAAAATTTTTATCAAGAAAAATCATGATTTAAGAGTTTAACTAAAGGTTTTTGAGAATGTAAATTTTTAGAAACTTTTGAAAAATGTTAAGATGAAAAACGGAATTTATATGAATTTATATAAAAGAAAATTCTATTATTAATTATTAAATAATAATTATTATTATTATTAAAAAAATAAAATAAAAAGGGAAGGGGAAGATCGGGAGACAACGCACAGATATGAAATTTTTTTGAAACGGATGAATAGTGAGTAAATAGTAACCTTCAACTTTTTCTCTAGATCTGGAGTGCCTATTGGCTTCCGATCTCAAAACCGAAGGAGCTACTAGATTCAGGACGAAGAATACTACAGTTTTGACAAATCAATTTTTTAAATTAGCTGTTGAATCGCCATAGATCTGAAATAAAAAATATTAGAAAAAAGGTAAATTCTAAAACTCTTACTTAGAGACCTTCAATTGAAATTCTGACACCGTAGATAAAATTAGGAGTTAGATAAACCTTAGGATATGAAATTTTTCAGCTATCTGACAACTTTTTGTTCTTGGTGAATAATATTTTTTGACAGTGAATAGTAACCAAGCTCCCAAAGTTGTTTTCTTGACTTTTGGACCCTCCGAATATGTTTTCGAAGTCTATTTGATCAAATAGAGATTGAAAAAGTACATTTTAGGGCTGTCCAACCAGGAGCCCTACCCTGTGAGTAGATAATTCTTTCTATGACTTGTCTCATGCTCTTCTTGAACTATAAATGTATTATTGTTTCTGTTTATAAATTATTTATATTATTATAAGTTTATTAAATGTGTTAAAATATATGTTATACTTATAAACTGGCACATAGTTCAAAAAGAGTATGGTTTCAGAAATAGATTTTGGAACTCATTGAATATGTGGTTTTAAATGTATTTATCATTATTTGATAAAGTGAATATTATGTGCACGATGCATTGATTTGTAAAGCTATATACTTGTGAAAATGATGCATGTCATATTATAAATGAGATTGAATGGCAAGCGTAAAAGTCATGGCGAGTTGCTTGATAAATATGACAAGCGTAAAGCTCATGGCGAGTTGCTTGATAATTTTACATGTATATATATGTATTGATGAATATCGGCTGGTTGTATGGCTTGTGACGGTATCAAATAGGGGACGTCCTATTAGCCTGAGTGAGCCAGGGGAGGGCCACTCCAACCGGGTGACAGTGGTAATGTGAGGGGGCAGGAGGGTGATGTACTCACATTCCCTGATCACTTATTGTGACTAGGGTCGAGGTCACTATACGTATAGCAAATGAGTTATATTTTCATTGCATCGACCAGATTGCCGAGTGAGGCATGTGCATTAAAAGTGATGATTTTATCTCCAAATCTTAATATTTTACTATAGCTTATACAGCTGAGTATAACAATATTTGTTTAATGATCATACCGTGCAGCATATGGTTTTGGATATCTGAATATCATTTGATTTGAGAATATTTGAAATACGGGTCTCATATGAATATACTTCTGAACTGTGTTTTCTATGTAACATATTTTAAAACATGAGTACATCCATATGCTGACCTAAGAGGTCATAGGAGGAATTATTTTCTCACTGAGTTGTCAAACTCACTACATGATATTTCTACATTTTTCAGATAAGAATATCAGAGTCTGATTCGGTAGATAGGTGACATATTCTTTGAGTGAGTCTACGTTGCTTCCAAGACTCACGGTCTTGGAATTATATTGTGTTTGTATCTTAGAGTGCTCTGAACACTACAGGCAGGATCCTCGTTTCTACTGTACAAGGATCTTGACTGTAGCGTTCAGAGCACTCTAGAATACAAACACAGTATAATTCAAAGACCGTGAGTTTTGGAAGCAACGTAGACTCACCCAGAGAATATATCACCTATCTGTCGAATCAGACTCTGATATTCTTATCTGCAAAAAATGTGGAAATATCGTGTAGTGTGTTTGACAACTCAGTGAGCAAATAATTCCTCCTATGACCTCTTAGGTCAGCATATGGATGTACTTATGTTTTAAAATATGTGACATAGAAAATACAGTTCAGAAGTACATTCATATGAGACCCGTATTTCAAATATTCTCAAATCAAAAGATATTCAGATATCCAAAACCATATGCTGTACGGTATGATCATTAAACAAATGTTGTTATGCTTAGCTATATAAGCTATAGTAAAATATTAAGATTTGAAGATAAAATCATCACTTTTAATGCACCTGCCTCACTCGGCAAACTGGTCGATGCAATGAAAATATAACTCATTTGCTATATGCATAGTGACCTCGACCCTAGTCACAATAAGTGATTAGGGAATGTGAGTATATCACCCTCCTACCCCCTCACATTACCACTGTCACCCGGTTGGAACCGCCCTCTCCCGGCTCACTCAAGCTAATAGGGCGTCCCCTATTCGATATCGTCATAAGCCATACAACCAGCCGATATTCATCAATACATATAAATACATGTAAAATTATCATGAAACTCGCCATGAGCTTTACGTTTGCCATTGAATCTCATTTATAATATGACATGCATCATTTTCACAAGTATATAACTTTACAAATCAATGCATCGTGCATATAATATTCACTTTATCAAATAATGATAAATACATTTAGAACCACATATTCAATGAGTTCCAACATTCATTTCTAAAACCATACTCTTCTTAAACTATGTGCCAGTTTGTAAATATAAAAGATATTTTAACACATTTAATAAACTTATAATAGCATAAATAATTTATAAACAGAAACAATAATACATTTATAATTCAAGAAGAGCATGAAGTAAGTCAGAGAAAGCATTATCTACTCACAAGGTAGGGCTCCTGGTTGAATAGCCTTAAAATATATTTTTCCAAGCCGAATTTGACTAATTCGACCTCAAAAAAGTGTCCGGAGGGTCCAAAGACTTAGAAAATGACTATTCATCCGTCGAAAAATATTATTCACAACGAACAAAAAGTTGTCAGATAGCTTAAAATAAGAAAATTCTATCCTAACACAAAGGGAATGGCTTGTTTGGATGTCAAAAAGGTTTGAATTGATTGTTTGATTTGCTTATGTATATTTTCAATGATATATTTTGTTGATATAAGGAATTCAAAGAGAGTTTGGTTTTCAATAATACTATGTATAAGCATTATGATAAAGGAAGGTTTACCCATGGGAATTTAAAATTTAAGGTATGCAAAATGGGTAATTCATATGAAGGGCTCTTGGATAGACATAAGTTTTCCATGATTGATTGTTAAGATATTGCATAAGCATGTTAAAGAATAAAGTCACAATAGGTTGAATTTGTTTAAGTGTTTTGAAGTGCGATCTAGCTGATACAATATGAAGATGTCATCAATAGCAGAAGATGTTAGTAAAAGAGTTGCAAGTAGTGAGCAATTATGGAAGCAAATACCTAGTAATTTAATTTCACCTTTAGCGACCATAAGTTATTACAAAAAAGGAGTGCTAAGGATATTTGGCAGTGGTGAGAGATGTTGATATAAAGTATACTAATATAGATAAGGTTCTATAAGTTTCTGAAATGTGTTAAAATATCTGTTATACTTACGAACTGGCACATAGTTCAAGTTAAAAGTGATGATTTTATCTCCAAATCTTAATATTTTACTATAGTTTATACAGCTGAGCATAACAACATTTTTTAATGATCATACCGTGCAGCATATGGTTTTGGATATCTGAATATCCTTTGATTTGAGAATATTTGAAATACGGGTCTCATATGAATGTACTTCTGAACTGTATTTTCTATGTGACATATTTTAAAACATAAGTACATCCATATGCTGACCTAAGAGGTCATAGGAGGAATTATTTGCTTACTGAGTTGTCAAACTCACTAAATGATATTTTCACATTTTTCAGATAAGAATATCAGAGTCTGATTCGGTAAATAAGTGATATATTCTTTGGGTGAGTCTACGTTGCTTCCAAGACTCACGGTCTTTGAATTATATTGTTTTTGTATTCTAGAGTGTGCTCTGAACAGTACAGGTAGGATCCCCGTTTCTATTGTACTCTGATGTTTATAGACTTGGTCTGTATATTATGTATACATGAGAGATCCTATATGTATCTGTTTCCATTATAAAGAATTGAATTATGTATCTTTATAGAAAATATCTAATTATGGAATTAATAATTAAAAAAAATGTTTATTTTACGTAACGTAAATTTACAAGTTGGTATCGGGGACATCCGATAAAATTGGAACGATATTTCCACATTTTTCAGATAAGAATATCAGAGTCTGATTTGGCAGATAGGTGATATATTCTCTGGGTGAGTCTATGTTGCTTCCAAGACTCACAGTCTTTGAATTATACTATATTTGTATTCTACAGTGTGCTCTGAACGCTACAGGCAGGATTCCCGTTTCTATTGTACTTTGATGTTTATAGACTTGGTTTGTATATTGTGTATACATGAGAGATCCTATATGTATCTGTTCCCATGATAAAGAATTGAATTATGTATCTTTATGGAAAATATCTTATTGCAAAAAATAAATAAAAAATGTTTATTTTACGTAACGTAAATTAGGGGCATTACAAGTTGGTTTCCCTGTGGCTAACTGAGCAAAGAATTCTATAGTAGGACTTTGGGTATGGATATGTAACTGCAGACATATTTATACTCACGGTGCTATTGTGGAATTCTATAGGGTGTCATCCTTTTCTTCCTTCTAATTTTTTTTCCTTCGATATTCGAGGTTTAAACATCTATGCATATATCCTAGATGGTACCTTTTGTGTGTGGACTACTAGTTTAGTTTTTGAACTTGTTTTGACGAAAAATGATAAAGAGAACCCTCTTGGGAAATTAGCTGAAAATAAGAAAATTCTATCCGAACACAAAGGGAATGGCTTGTTTGGATGTCAAGAAGGTTTGAATTGATTGTTTGATTTGCTTATGTGAAACAATATGATGAATGGCTAATATAATATTGATAATGGGTTATGATGTGATCGAGATTGTTAACTCCAAGATAATAGTTTGTAATAAAGTGAGTGTTTTGAAAATAGATTTAAATCTCTTTTTGGATGGATGAGTTGAAATTTATATATATAAATGGATTTGGTAAGTTGTGGGTTTGATTGAATTTGAGAGCGGAGAATCTATGAAGATAATATTTTCAATGATATAAAGAATTCGAGGACAAATTGGTTTTCAATAGTATTATGTATAAGCATTATGATAAAGAAAGATGGATCACTATGACTATGCATAAATTATAGATAGTTGAATAAGGTGACAGTGTGGAATAAATATCCATTACCTCGTATAGATGATCTGTTTGATCAGTTACAAGGTGCTCAATATTTTTCAAAAATTGATTTGAGATATGAGTAACATTAATTAAGGATAAGAGAAGAGGATGTACGGAAATTTTCTTTTAGGACTCATTATGGGCATTATGAGTCCTTAGTTATGTTATTTAGTTTGACAAATAACCTAGCTGCATTCATAGATTTTATGAATAGTAATTAGGTCCCTAGATCAACTTGTTATTATATTTATTGATGATATACTAGAATATTTAAAAAGTTCAGAGGATCATAAGCAACATTCAAAGATAGTTTTACCAACTCTAAGGGAGTATGGTTGGTAAAGATGGTAGCCAAGTAGACTCTAAGAAAATAAAAGTGGTACAATAATAGTTACGTTTGACTACATCTAAAGATGAAGATCCAAATTAAATTTGTGCTTCCTGCGGTTGTCTGCCGTCCATTCTATTTGAGCCATAGTTGGATCAGGTACATGAACATATGCTTGTAAAGTATCAATCAACTCCTCAGCATTTGAAGCCGAAATGAGAATTCGTCGTTTTGAGTGTGAGATGAACCTTTGTTCTACAGCATGATCAAGAAAAGACAATAGACCATCAAAGAAGTGGTTAACATTTAACAAACCTATCGGTTTGTGATGCATATTCAGTTGTGCCCAAGAAACTATTTGAAAAATCTCTTCTAAAGTACCAAAACCACCTGGTAAGGCAATGAAGGCATCAGCATTGCTCATTATTCTAGCCATGCGCTCATGCATGGAAGCTACCCTAAACTCTTTCCCAATTGTCTTCCCTACGATGTTAGATGCAGTTAGAGCTGTAGGAATAATACCTAGAACTTGACATCCTCCTACATGAGCAGCTGTAGACACACACCCCATTAATCCACGGTTACCTCCACCATAGACTAAATGAATTTTTCTCCTAGGCAGTATCATACCCAGGTTTTGTGTAGCTTTCACATACTCTCCATCTTTTCCAGGACTGAAACCACAAAATACACAAATATTTCGAAATTGACGAAATGCGATTCGCTCCATAGCTACACACACCTTAATTTGGAGTGGGAAAGTAAAGAAATTAACGTGTACATTTATAGAATTCAAAGAATGGCATACTTATGATAGCTATATGAATAGGCTGGGAAGAGTTAGAACAATATGTGAGTGATTGGTGGATATTAGCTAAATTGAAGGTGAAATT
The DNA here is from genome assembly GCA_037074535.1 of Gleditsia sinensis. Taxonomy (NCBI): domain Eukaryota; kingdom Viridiplantae; phylum Streptophyta; class Magnoliopsida; order Fabales; family Fabaceae; genus Gleditsia; species Gleditsia sinensis. The sequence goes on from CM073470.1 coordinate 17,533,288, forward strand.
TTCAAAAATGATAGCAAGTATGTATATGTACAATAGTTGTGATAGTTGCTCATATTAGGCATATAAAGAGAATAAGGTTAAGATATCACCAGAAATTTGTCTTTTCCCTGTTGTCCTTGATGAAGCATTGATGCCTTGATTCTTGTAGGAAAATTGTAAGTGATAGGCGTAATTGTAAAAAAAAATAGTTAAAATGCAAACAAGTTAGTTGTTGAAGAGGGACAATCAAATGATTTATTTTGTTTTTCCAATGTTTTTGCCAGTCGACTATCGGTATTATTAAGTCGACTAGCTATTTTGAGAAATTTTAATTTAGACTGGTTATTTTACAATTGATTGATTACATCTATTTTGAAGCAATCAACTGCATCCTACCAGTTACTACATATTCTTTGATTTTCACAGGCTTTTATAAGCTCAGAAATATTTTGTTTTCATGTGCTATTTTGCCACCGAATACCAACAGATTTAAAGTAGATTTTAGCACGTATATTCAAACCTTGCGGCACCGATTTTGCCGATATAACAGCTAGATTTTTGTTTACAGATTTTCAAGAATTATGGCAACCGATTTAATTTTATTTCAATGCTTTGTCTAAATTTCTAACTTCCTATTTTGGCACCATGCTCTATTAAGTATTCCACATTTTTTGCTGCATTGTCCTACATTAATATTTGGTATTAAATGTAAGATTCTTTGTCCATATTATAAGGAAGGTTAATTTTTTTTTCTTTAAAACTCAGTTATTATGGTGTCCAATTAGTTAGTAGGTTAGAGTAATAGAGATTTTGAAAGGAGTGGAAGGATGATGATCTTATGGTGTTTTGACGAATGTAATCAAGAGACTTAGTGGTGTTGAAGTTCTTGAGGAATAAAATATGGGAAGTAGGATTTAAATTAATCTTTGAACTCTTAATTTGGAAATATGGAGAATACTATGAGAATTATGTCTGAAAATAATGTAAGTGATTAAGATATTTGTGTTAAAGGTTTATATTATACTAAATTGAGTCTAGTATCTAGGATGCGAATTATGTTGAAATTGAGAATTCATGTATGAGTAATTGTTGAGAAAAATTTTCTTGAAATGATTGGGTGAATTAAATGGGATTGACATAAGTTAGAATGAGGTGCTTTTGAATATGATAGAGAAAGGCTTGAAATTTTTGATAATGAATTTATTGGTGTTAATAAGAAGGTATAGAGTCACTGTGATGAGGTAAGTAGAATTATTAGACATGTGCCAATAGTACATAAATGTTATAAAAGGATTGATGGATTTATTGCTACGTATGTTTAACATATTGATTACTGGATTTTAGGATAAAAATAGATTATAGATTAAGATGATGATATTCATGGGATGCTGTTGACATGTGAGAATCAAAGATGACTTGATAGAAGTCTAAAATAAAAAAAGATAGTTACCCCAATATGGATGTGAATATGTTCTTTTATGAGTGTGTTTTCTAATATCGATCCATAGATAATCCATGCGAGATTGATTAGAAAATGAATACAAATAATTCAATACAGGCCAAAAGTCTAAAGGAATCATGCATGTTGAGCACTAGAAATTATCAGTTGGTGACCACATATTTTTGAAGAAATCACCAATGAAAGAGGTAATGAGGTTTCGAAAGAAGTACATATTAAATTCTTCTTATGTTACCTAATTCCAAAAAAATTCAGTTGGACAAAAATTTGGCTTAACTATGGGTATAATTGATGTTTATTGTTGATCGATAAGTGAAGAACTTATGGATGAAAGAAATCACTATAGTTAAGTTATATGGTAAAATCACTCAAGTGAAGAGACATTTTAAAAAGTAAAGATGTTATACATAAAAGATATCCCCAATTATTTGAGTAATAAGGTTGGTAACTCTGAATTATGCCTTGATTTCATTCCCTACATGTAGTAGGATGGGTTGAAATTTGGGGACCAAATTTCTTAAGAGGGGGAAGAATGTAACATCCCATAATTTTTGTTTTTCATTAATAATGTTTTGTTATAAATAAATATATTTTTATTTGTTTAAAAAGGATTATGTTATACTAAAAGCAAGTATATTTTTAATTAAAATAATTATTGTTTTGCTTAAAATAATTATATTGGCATTTAATAAATTTTTGTTGTATTTTTAGAAATATTTTTTCTTTTATTATGTATAAAGATATTTATTTTATGATTTGTTTTATTAAGATTTTTATCAAGAAAAATTATGATTTAAGAGTTTAACTAAAGGTTTATGAGAATGTAAATTTTTAGAAATTTTTGAAAAATTTTATGATGAAAAACGAAATTTATATAAAAGAAAATCATATTATTAATTATTAAATAATAATAATAATTATTAAAAAAATAAAATAAAAAGGGAAGGGGAAGATCGGGAGACAACGCACGGATATGAAAAAAAATTTGAAACGGATGAATAGTGAGTGAATAGTAACCTTCAACTTTTTCTCTAGATCTGGAGTGCCTATTGGCTTCCGATCTCAAAACTGAAGGTGCTACTGGATTTAGGACGAAGAATACTATAGTTTTGACCAATCAATTTTTCAAATTAGCCGTTGAATCGCCGTAAATCTGAAGTAGAAAATATCAGAAAAAAGATAAATTCTGAAACTCTTACTTAGAGACCTTCAATTAAAATTCTAACACTTTAGATGGATTCAGAAGTTAAATAAACCTTAAGATATAAAATTTTTCAGCTATCTGACAATTTTTTGTTCTTGGTGAATAGTATTTTTCGGCGGTGAATAGTAACCAAACTCTTGGAGTTGTTTTCTTGACTTTTGGATTCTCCAAATATGTTTTCGAAGTCTATTTGATCAAATAGAGATTGAAAAAGTACATTTTAGGGCTGTCCAACCAGAAACCCTACCCTGTGAGTAGATAATTCTTTCTATGACTTGTCCCATGCTCTTCTTAAACTATAAATGTATTATTATTTCTGTTTATAAATTATTTATATTATTAGAAGTTTATTAAATGTTTTAAAATATCTGTTATACTTATAAACTGGCACATAGTTCAAAAAGAGTATTGTTTTAGAAATAGATTTTGGAACTCATTGAATATGTGGTTTTAAATGTATTTATCATTATTTGATAAAGTGAATATTATGCGTACAATTCATTAATTTGTAAAACTATATACTTGTGAAAATGATGCATGTCATATTATAAATGAGATTGAATGGCAAACGGAAAGCTCATGGCGAGTTGCTTGATAAATATGACAAGCGTAAAGCTCATGGCGAGTTGCTTGATAATTTTATATGTATTTATATGTATTGATGAATATCGGCTGGTTGTATGGCTTGTGACGGTACCGAATAGGGGACGCCCTATTAGCCTGAATGAGTCGGGGGAGGGCCGCTCCAACCGGGTGATAGTGGTAATATGAGGGAGCAGGAGGGTGATGTACTCACATTCCCTGATCACTTATTGTGACTAGGGTCGAGATCACTATGCGTATAACAAATGAGTTATATTTTCATTGTATCGACCAGATTGCCGAGTGAGGCATGTGCATTAAAAGTGATGATTTTATCTCCAAATCTTAATATTTTACTATAGCTTATATAGCTGAGCATAACAACATTTGTTTAATGATCATACCGTGCAGCATATGGTTTTGGATATCTAAATATCCTTTGATTTGAGAATATTTGAAATACGGGTCTCATATGAATGTACTTCTGAACTGTATTTTCTATGTGACATATTTTAAAACATAAGTACATCCATATGCTAACCTAAGAGGTCATAGGAGGAATTATTTGCTCATTGAGTTGTCAAACTCACTACACTATATTTTCACATTTTTCAGATAAGAATATCAGAGTCTGATTTAGCAGATAGGTGATATATTCTCTGAGTGAGTCTACGTTGCTTCCAAAACTCACAGTCTTTGAATTATACTGTGTTTGTATTCTAGAGTGCTCTGAACACTACAGACAAGATCTTCGTTTCTGCTGTATTTTGATGTTTATAGACTTGGTCTGTATATTGTGTATACATGAAAGATCCTATATGTATCTCTTCCCATGATAAAGAATTGAATTATGTATTTTTATGGAAAATATCTGATTGCGAAAAATAATAATAATAAATGTTTATTTTACGTAACGTAAATTAGGGGCGTTGCAGATCTCTATTTATCAATTGACAAGTCCTATCTCTATGCTAATCCTGAAAGTATGAGACATAGATGCTGTAAACTTAATTGAAATATGCAGCTATTAGAACATGCCACTATATTGAAATAACCTAACTTTTAACCATTTTTATCCTTCGTTTTTTTTTACATGTTACCATTTTTGTCAAGCAAGGAATTTTCACACCGAAGTCAGGGCCCGTTTGGGCCACCTGATAAGGGCAACAGGAGAGGATATATTATCCTATCCTATTCTTATTTCCTGTTTGATGCACATACACGATAGGATACCATTTTCTTCTAACCTATCCTATCCTCCCGTTTAGTTGAAATTGGTAATCGGCCTCTATAGTTGGGTTACAGAAGACAGGATAGCACAAATACCCCCCCTCCCGCGAAAATCACCCCCACCCCCTCCCCCGAACCTCCCACGGCCAGCCACCCTTCTCTCTCGGTCGGTCGGCCAGCCACCCTGAGTTCTCCCAAGCATTCTGAGCCTCACCCACCATCGATCTCAAAGAGCCTCCTTGCCCAAGCTTTTCGAGCCTCACCCATCTTCAAGATCTCCACCCTCAGTCACCCACCTTCGAGCTCGAGCTCCCTCACTCGATCTGCATTGCTGAGCTCCTCCCTCACTCGATCTGCACTCCCGAGCTGCTCCATCGTCGAAGGAGCTTCATCCCTCACCCACATCCTGAAAGCTCCTCCATCGTTAACCCGAGAGCTTCCTCCCTCACCTACCTTCGAGATCCTGAGCTCCATCGTCCTCCCACCTTCGATCTTCATCAGCTGAGGTAAATATATTTTGGTTTCCCACCTTCGAGATTCTGATTTCTGTTCGGCATTCTGGTTTTTGCTCTGTGATTTTTGCTCTGGCTCTTGTGTTTTCTCCCTCTGTATATTTTGATTTCCCTGCTTGGTTTGGCATGTATGCTTGGTTGGTTTCCCTACACTGGCTTCGGTTTCCTATAACTGGTAAAATAAATCCCAATTGAATAATATATAATGCTATTTTTTATGATGTTTCATTACAGTATTGTGTGACATGAACAATCATATGAAAGTACCTGAGACATTTTAATGGGGGGAACTTCATTCACTTTTATGTCTTTCTTGTTCTTTGAACTCTACTTCAAATACTCTGATATATAATTTGATGAACTGCTCTTTTGGTCCATGTACGGCATAGAACATCTCAATTTGGTCCCTCTAAGGAAGGAGTAATTCAGGAAGAAAGGGAACATGGCCAACATGTAGGGCTAAATAACAGAATGATTGGAGAAAAATTTGAAGGGCTACATGGAGGGCTATAGATGGGTTAGTTATGCTAAAAGAATAAAGGGTGAGTGGGAGATGGGAGAAGAGGGACTTGGAGAGTATACAGGGAGGACTAGCCCCTCAAAGAGCTAGGAAGATATTTTTCTTTTCTTTGCTAGAATTACTGCACTTTCTTAAGAAGGTTCAAGTATCTACCATTTGGTATCAGAGTCTTGGGTGATTATGCTGAATTTTGTGCTTGTATTTCATATCAAAAAGTATATAGAGTCATGCCTTATATATACATAGAATTAATAGTTCAATTCCACAATTTATGGGATTAGAAAAAATGATCTGTCTAATTATAGAAAGATAAACAAATCAACTTAATTTTAGGAGAATCAGAATATTTACATCCCAAAAAGATGTGAGTCATCTTTCCAGATCTGCCATATTTTCTGAATACTATTTATATTAAGGGCTTCCCGCTTTCAGTTATCATTGTCTTTGGTTTTGCTAATTTGGGTTATCTATATTTTTCTCTCTTATCTCACAGATTGAATGAACTGAATTTTGTTGTCAAATTAGGATCTTCCGACTTGAAGTTGCATAGATACAGGCATACCCATATAGTGTTTAGGGGAAATAGTTGAAATCTGCTTTGCCCATAAAATATGCCATATATTATTATCCTTTTTCTGTTGTTTTTCTTTTTCTTTTTTTTTGTTACTCCCCGCTTGCATAATTGAAGTAGAAATAATTAAAAGCTCTCAACTTTGCCCAAGTACTAAGACTTTGATGTCAAGTTCTAAACTTTTTACTTTAAACGACATTTCAGCAGCCTTTTCTGCTATTTTATCCGTTAATATTTTATTTTGCAACATTTCCTAGCTGTGGATCATCAGGTGGTGACTAATGCCTTCTAGGGGATCTTCTCTTCCATGATTAATGATTTCTCATGCTTAAACTATTTGCTAAATTGGCAACTTTTTCAATATTGTTGATGTGAAGTGTGAATAAATTACCTGCAATGTTTCAGACTCTTCTTGTCTTTATTACAGAACTAGTCTGCTATGTTGTTTAGCAAAAAATGCATTAGCTGAGATGCATGGATGCCCGTATTAGATTATGAAATGTGTCTTCAAACATTTAATTGGCAAGAGTTTTTGAAGTTCAGACTACTATAGATCTTTAGTTAACACCAATTTGGTAGCTTTTGGTTTTTCTTTGTTTTTTTCATTTACAGACACTTGAAGTATGTATAAGGTTTATCTGTCCCAGTATAATATATTCACAGATATTTACAGAATGTTAAGTTAGAAATTTTCTGGTTGCAATTACCCACTATATCGTTTATATACTATGTAGGGGACTTCAAATGAAGTTGTGGACTGCTCCCATGGTAAGCAACTATGGTAAGAATGTCTTTTGATCATAAGGAAAGGTCTCGGAGAAGTGTGGATTGCCATGAAAAGTCTCGAAAAAGCATCGACCATCAATTCGAAAAAGCTCGGAAGATTGTTGATCGGCTGGACAGAATAAGGACTGGATAATTCGTTACTACCAAATTACATTCTTGCATCAGCTGGTTTTCTGGGATTAATTTTTTTTTCTTTTTTAAATCAGTTGTCTCATGGTTGTGTAGTCTGATACTCTGGTTTATGACATATATAATAACAATTGGTATTACTGGTATAATTTGGTGTTACAGTAGGGTTCTCTTTTCATTTAGATGGTCTGACCTCTTCTTTTCTTCTTATTCTTTCACTGCGTGTTTGAGAATTTCTTATATGTGAAATGCTAAATCTCTTTGAACAAGCCAGTTGCAATATTGCTGTACACAGAAAGGAGCAAGACACATTTTCTGCATTTTGTGGGCCACAGACATTTTTAATCTGAACATTAACATTATTAATAAGCATGGAGAATCACAAGAGTTTGATTTATTGGCAGCTTGTTCTAATAGGAATTAAGTTTATTGAACTGTAAGTATTCGACTAGAATCACCATCTGTGTTAGCATATGGATTGATTCAGTTTCAATCAGGATTACTTGAAACAAGTTCTTCGCAAGTTTAGCTTTTCATCACTTCAAGGATGTGCTGCAATCACAGCTGTCACAATGAAATAGGCAGTACCAAACAACGGTTGCTTCACTAAATTTCTCTAAGGCTACCTGTACATTTAAACGGTACTAATTAGAACAGCAATTATGGGTTAGCACAGAAATTACATAAATTAACAAAAGATTTTTCTATTTACCTCATTTGCTATGTTGGCTGCAATTAAAACAGAACAATTGATTCTCAGTTGCTGAAAGAGGATAGAACATATTTTAATTATCCTATCATATCCATGGAATTTGACACATCCATGATTGTAGGCCTCTAAAATAGGTATTGATTATTTTAATTATAACTTAATATTGAGTTTTGTAAATCAAATTTGTTTATTTTGACTTATTCAAACTTTTTTTATTGTATATTTTTTTTTACTTTGAATTTAATTTTGTATGTTATTTTATTGAATATATTGAAAATAGGATTATTTTTTTTAATAAAAATAATAAATAAAAAAAGAAAGTTTCTTGGTAAATAAGTAGAGAGATAAATAAAAAATAAATAAAAAATTTCACTAATATTATAGATATTATTTTATTAATTATATATATATATATATATTTATATCAATACATAAAGTAATCAAAATAATTGTATTAAAATTGAATTTAAATAATTATATATGCAATTTTATTATAAGGGTAGTTTTGTCATTTTATTTTATTCTTATCCTATCTTATCATTATCTGATTTATTCCAAACACAGGATATGATAGTTCTTATCCTATCCTGTTGCACATCAAACACAGGATAGGATAAAAGCTATCCTGCTGTTATCCTATCATATCCTATCCTGCTATCCTATCATATCCTATCATATCATGTTCACCAAACGAGCCCTCAAAGTCCAGTTGCGGGACCAAGGTCCACGTGGGGGGTTTGGCTAGGATAAGGATCCGTCTGAGTCGATGCTATCATGCTAGTCTTATTTTGGGTATAAGCAGAGAGAAAATAATAATAATAATAATAATAATAATAATAATAATAATAATAATAATAATAATAATAATAATTCCCACTTGCACCAATATAAAAATAAAAGTATTTACATTTTTTCAACCAGATAATTAAATGATAAAAATTATTTTAAATTTATAAACTTCTTAAGTTAATCACTCAAGTAAATCATTTTATATTTAGTTTAACTTTTGCTAAATTTATAATTTTAATTAATTAATTTATTCACGCACAAGTTAACATGAATTAATTTAATTGCAACACAAAAAAATGTAATCATCCTCAACACTCATAAAGACTCCAGCGCGGCCCCTCTATTGGCTTCCCTTTACCTGACATTCCACAAAATAATAGTCATGAAACGCTTTCTCTTTTATGATCGGTGGCTTTCATCTGGAGGTTGCTTTTGTAAAAGACCAAAAGCAAGGCATTTTCGGTTTAAAAATTAATTTAAAAAGACAAAAAGTGATAAGCTCTAATAATTTTATCGTACTTTAACTATTCCATCACAGTTCCCGTGGTAGTCTTCTATAATTTTGTTGAAACTGCCGTATAAAGTAACCCAATGGAAGAACATAAAGAGAAAAGTAAAGTGAGATAAAGGCGAACTAATATAAAAAAGTGGAGAGAAAGAATAAAAGAATAAAACATAATTATGTCACAAAAACGTATAATTATTTAGAGAAATTTCGCACTTATAATGAATATATTGACTTAAATGTGTAAAATTAATAATGTCATAATATTATTCTTTTTATAATTTATAATATAATTTTTTTAAAAAATTTAATAAATAAATTAAAATAATTTTTTTATTAAATTTACTATTTATTTTATCGTTAAGTTAACGTGAATGGCTTATACTTTTATTTAAAATATATATAAATAGTGACTTGAATACTATTTAACTTTAATATTAAATAATAATAATAATAATAATAATAATAATAATAATAATAATAATAATAATAATAATAATACAATATTCTTTAAGAATATTTAGCATTGTGACGGAGAACTTGTAACACTTTGAAATGGGTTATTTTATCTTCTATGGCATAGAGATTTTGTTTTGGTAAGAGGAATATAACATATCTATAAAATTGTTAAGTGACTAAGTGTCGGTGAGAAATTATCAGTCATATGTGTATCCCACAATGGAGAAGAAAACTTTAGATCGCCACTATCAACACCAACACTTCCCCCTTTAGGAAAAAAAAATAGAGATTCCATATCTTATAACAATAATAAAAATAAAATAAACAGTTAGACCTAAGTGGTTGGTTTAGGAATAAGGTAAAGTGGGCTTAATATGTACTTTTTCCTTTTATAAATATAAGAGTATATAAAAGAATTGGATCTTAAAATGGGGTAGCCTCCTCTCACTTTAATTTTTTTTTGTCACAAAATCTCTCTCTCTCTCTTTTCTTACATCTATTTCAAACAATATTAAGTTAGGATATAAATCAATCATAGTAGTCCTTAAACCAACAAGAAGATTTAATGCCCGGTACCTATTCACATATAGTTTTGAAGTGCAACCAACCTTTACCTTTGACCCATGCCTAATTTTTTGTTTGCGTTGAGGGAATTTTTACTGCTAGCATAGTTGACCCGTCTTATTTTTTATTCTTCTTATTCTTGTTAATGCTGCCATTGTTGAGGGATTTATCTTATTAAAAAGAAAACCTTACTTATCTGATGGCAAATGCAACACCAAATGATCATAATGGTTTCTAAGTCTCTATTACCTTATTAATCTTTGCCTTGTTGCTTAATGTTTTTAGCATTTCCAGCCATTGACTAACTAATGGAAGGGAGATTATATTTTCTCACAAAGAGCATTCAATACAAAAGAGTAATTGCCTTCAATACTGGAAATGATAATATTTGGAAGGGCTGAAAAAACTCAAAATATTAAATATCAATTTTAAATTACATGATAATAAAGTGAAAAGATTCAAATTATGATTTTGTTTAAACCCCATCATTATGAGATGTTAACAAGATAATAAAAAGCTTTCTCAAGGATACTTTAAAACTGAGTTATTCACGTGTCATTAAGTGTGTTTAATAATAAAAAGTTTGATTATTTTATAAAATAATTATGGGTTGAAGTTTTATAAAACATTACTTAAAAAATTAAAGAAGGATTCTCATAATGTTTTAGAGTACATTAGTTATAAAAAAGGATTTCTTTCGAAACTTTTGGAAGATGAGATGTAATTAAAAATCAACATCATTCGCTTTAGTACAAATGGAGAGACACTCTAAGAACATATTTATCTTAAATTAAAAAACACATAAATTAAACAAAATTACATCATTTTGAGTTATCTAAAGACACAAAAGAAAGGAAGCAGTAAATTCTAATTAATCCTCATCAATAATATTCATATTCTTTATTATACCCACAAGTCTTCTTCATCATTTTATTATAAAAGAGGAGAGAAGGATTATAAATCTGTATTTGAATATCACCGGTATTATCACTAAAAATAATATCGTGTGACACTTCTGTTTAGAATAGAAGCCAATAACATCCAAACCACTAAGAAAGTAATTAAAGATGGTAGTATGTACGATAGTTTTTAGAACACCAAAAAATTAAAATATTTTAATAACTTAAAAAGAGGATTTTGGGAAGGGGGGGGGGGGACTATCATTGCAGCAGTCCCTTTCAAACCAGCAATGCAGCGGCGCTGGAGAAAAAGAAAACCTAAAGAGAAGATGAATGAAATCAAACTATCTTTGATTGAAAAAATACAAATAGAGGGAGATAATAAAGTGTAATTATTTCAAATATCATATATTTTGATTTAAACTTATTTAGAATTCAAAATTATTATTTTTAGTTTATCTAAAAGTATTTGAATACAATAGCAATAATTTTGAAATTTTAAGATCAAAGATTATTAGTTTTCATTTAGAAATAAATTTCGAGGGGAGAACATGTATATTATAATGCAGCATAGCAAAAATTGGCATCTAACAATAAGAAACTGAACCATTATTGAAATCTGCTATAAATTACGTGTTCTATAATGTATGTGCCCTATATTATAGAAGAATATTTATTCTTTTACAAATTTTGTCCATATAAATTTTAAATTATTAAAAAATTTTAAAATACCTATCTATCTTACCCAAAAGTATTATACATTTTTAAAAATTTGTCAAATATTAAAATTTTGAGCAAATTAATTATCTAAATTGAAACAACTGCATGTCCTTTAACACAAAATAAAAGATGAAAAGCCAGTTATTTAAAACTTGGGAAAAAAGAAGAAGCCAAATTTCTCTCCCGAGAACAACGGAGGATACGACTTATATAAGTAGAGGAAGCAGAGTCCCTTACGCTAGCGAGGCACTTCACAAAAACGTGGTGAAAAAAAAATGCCTTCCTCCATCTTTCCCCTTCTTGTGTCCTCATTTCTGCTTTGCACTTTCTTCCAGCAACCTGTTGATGCCACTAAAAAGGCGAGCACGTTTTGGTTCTTACTCATCCACTACCAAAATTCTCATGATGATTTACTTCTGTATTTATTTCTGAACTTCCCATAATCAAGCACGTTTCACTAATTGCTTGGTTTTCTATTCTCTGTTTCAGTCTTACGTTGTATACCTGGGATCACATTCTCATGGCCCAAACCCTTCATCTGCTGACATGGAGTCTGCCACGAATTCTCATTATGATTTGCTGGGCTCTGTTTTGGGAAGGTATAGAATCCATGAACTTTCTGTTTAAAATAATTTGGGGAAGAAGAAACTGATGACTTGAATATTTATATGTTTTGTTTGGCAGCCATGAGAAGGCCCAAGAAGCCATCTTTTACTCTTATAATAAACACATCAATGGCTTCGCTGCATTGCTTGAAGAGGAAAAAGCAGCAGAGATTAAAAGTGAGAGATTATCATCTTCCAAATATAGTGCTTCACCTCTGCGTACTTGATTATGATTATTATGGATGAAGAATGTTTTAGAAATTGAGGAAATGTTTGGATTCAATGCAGAAAAGCCAAATGTAGTGTCTGTGTTCTTGAGCAAAAGGCACAAACTGCACACTGCTAGCATATGTGGGAGATAAACATACCTGATGAAGAGTTGAATTCCATGTTTGCAGAAGAGAATTTGGAGAGGATCCACAACTTGTAATACCCTTACCCCTTTGAGGGAGAAAGTGGAGTGTGTGTGGAGAATGAAGGGGTAATATCCCTATATATAGTAAAAAAATTAGGGTTTCAAGATTAAATTAAATATTAATTTAATCATTTCTCTCTTCAGTCAGTATTATGATAGGAAACTAACTGACTACATAACGGGTTGCAAGTTGGGGCCTCTACCCAACGGACGTGTAAGTAATTAATCTAGCCTATTACAGATTATTTACATTTAATCAGGTCACAATCCATTATAAGTTTAGTGCTGGGCCAAGACTGATTACTTAATTTAATTTTGTATTTGGACTAATTTATTAATTAATGCTAATCCACAAAAATTAATTCAACAATCTTCCACTTGGATAGCATTAATCAATTATTAGGACAAATAACAGAATAACAAAATTTTAGAAAATATTAAATAATCAGTATACACTAAATATCAACAAAACTCAGAAGTGAAACATTAACATAAGATCATTGAATCTGATAGGGAAACAAATGATAGATACATGATCATTGAATCCGATAGGGAAACAAATGATATATTCAATCATAAATAATGTCTCAACGTCTGAACATAATGGAATACATAAATAGACTTTAACCATTCAAAGATGTCAATATTACATCAAAAGTGTCTCTTAAAGACACAACTCAGACTCCCACTAGACCAAGACATCATCAAAATTTTTAACAAGACCCATATGAGTTACATGATTTTGAAATACTCTTACGAGTAGGCCTTTGGTCAACGGATCCGCAAGCATATGTTCATCAGGAATGTGAACCACTCGAGTCTGAGATTCATCAATCTTCTCTCTGACAAACAGGAGCTTAACATCAAAGTGTTTAGTATGACTGGAATTCCTGTGATTTTGAGAGAAGTATACAGCAGACGAACTATCGCAGTAAATGGTTAGAGGTCGTGATATAAAATCAACAAGATGCATGCCAGATATCAGTTTCCTCAACCATATGGCCTGACAAGTGGCCTCATAACAAGTGACATACTCTGCTTCCATAGTTGAGGTAGCTGTGAGTGTCTGTTTGACACTCTTCCACGAAACAACTCCTCCAGACATCATAAAGATGTATCCAGAAGTGGATTTACGATCATCCACACAAGATGCATAGTCTGAATTCGTGTACTCCACAATTTCAAATGGATCAGACTTTCTAAAGGTCAACATATGGTGTTTTGTACCTTGCAAGTATCTCATGACTTTCTTTGCAGCTCTCTAATGATCCTTGCCAGGATCACTCACGTATCTACCAAGCACACTGATAGTAAATGGTATGTCCGGACGAGTGCATACTTGAGCATACATTAAGTTTCCAACAGCAGAAACGTATGGAATACTGCTCATCTCAGTCCTCTCAACATCATTTTGAGGACATTGAGATTTAGACAACTTTTCACCTTTCTGAACATGTGCAGTACAAGGAGTACAAGAGTGCATATTAAATCTCTTTAGTACTCGATCAATATAGGTTGCCTAAGACAAACCAAGAATGACATGAGACCTATCACGATGGATCTAAATCCCAAGAACAAAGGAGGCTTGTCCAAGGTCTTTCATATCGAAGTGGCATGAAAGCATATGTTTTGTCTCATTCAGAAAGCTCACAGAATTGCTGGCTAGAAGGATGTCATCAACATAGAGCACAAGAATGATAAAATTACTCCCATCAAATTTCTGATAAATGCATTGATCAGAAGCATTTTCAATGAATCCAAGTGAGGTGACAACCTCATCAAACTTCAGATACCATTGCCTAGAAGCTTGTTTCAGCCCATAGATGGATCGATTCAATTTGCACACTAAGTGCTCTTTCCCTGATTCAACAAAGCCATCAGGCTGAATCATATAAACTTCTTCAGACAAGCTTCCATTCAGAAATGTAGTTTTGACATCCATCTGGCCAAGTTCGAGCAACAAGGGCCATAACGACTCTAAAGGCATCCTTTGTAGATACTGGTGAGAAGGTTTCTGTGTAATCAATACCTTCTCTCTGATTATAGCCCTTGGTTACAAGTCTGGCCTTATATCTTTCAATTTCACCAGCTGCCTCTTGTTTGATCTTAAAGACCCATTTACAACCAACTGGTTTACACCCTTCTGGTAATTCAGCAAGTTCCCAAACATGGGGGCTATCTCATCAGTCATGACCTTTAATCAATCAGATGAATAAGGGCTTGATATTGCTTCTTTAAAAGAAACAGGATATGTGTCATCAACAACATCTGATTCTTACTCCTACAAATAAACAATGTAATCATCGAGAATTGCTAGTCTATGCATTCTCTGAGACCGTCTCAACTGAATGACTGGTTCCTCAAAATTTTCTATAGGTAATTCCTCATTACCATCAACTGGGTTCAGAATAACTTCATTTCTATCAGATTGATCAACTATTGATAGAAGTGACAAAATAGGCATGCGCAAAATGGTAATTTCCTCGCGCAAATCAATAGTCCTAGTGTTTTCCGGCGGTGAATAGTGACCAAACTACCTAAGTCATTTTCAAGGCTTTTGGACCCTCCGGACACGTTTTTGAAGTTTATTTGGTCAAATTCAGACTTGGAAAAAGACATTTTAGGGCTATCCAATCTGGAGCCCTACCATGTGAGTAGATAACTATTTCTATAACTTGCCCTATACACTTCTTGAACTTTAATTGTATAATTGATTATGTTTAAAAGTGATTTATGCTTTTATATGTATCTGAAATGGATTAAGGTATTTGGAATTGATTACTATCGGAAATATAGTTCAAGAAGAGTATGGTTTTCCAAATGAGATTGTTGAACTCATTGAATATGTGATATTGTATACGACGCATTGTTCTATAACGTTATTTGATTGCCTTGGAGAAAGGGCATATATATATATATATATATATATATATATATATATATATATATATATATATATATATATATATATATATATATATATATATGTGTGTGTGTGTGTGTGATAAACCTTGAATGGGTAATTTATAATAGATGAATTTTGAAATACATTGAACATGCGATTTTTACATATATTTTTCTTTATATGGCAAATGAAAAATGCTATGCACATGATATTGATATGTTTGCCTCGGATTTGGGCATGTATATGTGATTCCCTGATTGGGAAGTTTTGACAGAGGAATGTACTGAGATTGAAAACTCTGTTTTGAATGATATGTAAAGTTATAAGTTGCCGAATATGATTGAATGGCAAGCATAAAGCTCATGGCGAGTTGTTTGGTAATTATGCATCGCATTTGATGGATGTGCACTTTTATACATTTATATATATGTGTTTTGATGAATATTGACGGGTTATATGGCTTTAGACGGTATTGTGAAGGAGGTATTAGTGGTAATGTGAGGAGGCAGAAGGGTGATGAACTCACATTCCCTGTTGACCTATTGAAGTTGTAGTCAGTGGTAATGTGAGGAGGCAGAAGGGTGATGAACTCACATTCCCTGATTACCTATTGTGACTGTGACTATGGTAATGTGAGGAGGCAGAAGGGTGATGAACTCACATTCTATGTTTATCTATTGAGTATATTGAAAGTTGTGACATACTTGAGCATTATATAAAAAGAATGAATTTTTAATGCATATTAAGTTTGATTTAAGACCATATTGTATTATATGTGGTTACAGATATTCGAATGTGATTTGAATTGAGGAAATTTAAAAATGCGGGTCCCATATGGATGTATCTCTGAATTGTGATTTTCAATGTTATAAGTTTAAAAATAAAGAGTACATTCATATGTTGACCTGAGAGGTTATAGGAGGTATTGTCTGCTCACTAAGTTGTAAAACTCACTACACGTGGTTGACATATTTTCAGATAAAGACCCAGAGTTTGATCCTGCAGCTTCTTGATTGACTAGGTGTCGTACTTCTGTGGTGAGCCTAAATTGTTTCTTGGCTCTCAGTATTTACAAATGTAATATAAATGTACTCTAGAGTTGCTCTGAATGTCATAGACAGGATCTTTACTTCTGCTGTACTCTGATGTATATGTACTTGATTTGTATATGGTATCTGTATGGGAAAACTTATATGTATCTGTTTCCTTGATAAAGGATTGAGATATTCATGTTTATGGAAAATATATGTTCATGATATACGTGTTTCACGTGCCCTAAAATTAGGGACGTGACAAGTTGGTATCAGAGCAATAGGTTTCCCTGTGGCTATCAGAGCAAAGGATTCTTTAGTAGGACCTTTAGTATCGATATGAGCCGGACATATTTATACTTCAAGTGCTGCTAAGGGATGCTATAGGGTTTCAAATTCCTTTCTATTCCAAGTTGCTAAAGTTTATAGTATAAGATGGATTAAATATTGTGACATCTTAAGAGATATCTATGGATCAATACAGCTTGAAAGTGAAAAGGATAGGCATCCCAGAGAATTTAAAGAATTGATACAAATACCAAATATGGTGGTTTCTAAATGTGACATCCAATGTACTGGTTGTCTAGATATGGTAGACTTTGATGTGATATTGAGAATGGATTAGTTGGCAGTATGTCATGTCATTTTGAAATGTCACTATAAGGTGATTAAATTCAATATTCTTGGGAAATTTTGTTTCTTGATACAAGGAGATAGTAGTGAGATACCCAGTAATTTAATCTCTGCTTTAATATCCCACAAGTGATTATAAAAGGTGTCAAGAATATTGGACAATGTTGAGAAATGTTGATATAAAGTATACCAGTGTAAATCAAGTTCCAGTGGTCAGAGAATTTTCTGATGTAATTCTTGAGGAATTGCCAGGATTACCTCAAAACATAAAATATAATTTGGTATTGATTTACTTCTTGGAACTCAACCAGTGTCTATAGCTCTATATAGAATGGCACCGAATGAACTCAAAGAATTGAAGGATCAGTTGTAAGATTTGTTAGACAAGAGATTTATATACCCTAGTACTTTTACTTGGAGTGCTCCAGTTTTATTTGTGAAAAAGAAAGATGGATCACTATGACTATGCATAGATTATAGACAATTGAATAAAATGACAATGTGGAATAAATACTTATTACCTCATATAGATGATATGTTTGACCAGTTACAAGGTGCTCAACATTTAAAAAAAAATTGAATTGATTTGATATATGGATCTCATCAATTGAGGATAAGGGAAGATGATATTCGAAAAATTTCTTTTAAGACTCGTTATGGCATTATGAGTTCTTGGTGATATCATTTAGTCTAACAAATGCCCAATTGCATTCATGGACTTGAAAAAAAAAGTATTGAATCCATCCCTGGATTAATTTATTATGATAATTATTGATAATATATTAGAATATTTTAAGAGTACAGAGGATCATAAGCAACATTTAAAGATAGTTTCACAAACTCTAAGGGAGTATGTTTGACAAAGATGGTATCCAAGTAGATCCTAAGAAAGTAAAAGCGGTACAACAATAGCCATGTACTATTAGTTACAGATGGAGATCTAAGTCTAATTTACGCTTTCCATGGTTGTTTGTTGTCCATTCTATTCGAGCTATAGTTGGATCAGGTACATGAACATATGCTTGTAAAGCATCGATTAACTCCTCAACATTTGAAGCCGAAATGAGAATTCGTCGTGCTGAGTGTGGGATAAACCTTTGTTCCACAGCATGATCAAGAAAAGACAACAAATCATCAAAGAAGTGATTAACATTTAACAAACCTATCGGTTTGTGATGCATATTCAGTTGTGCCCAAGAAACTATTTGGAAAATCTCCTCTAAAGTACCAAAACCAGCTGGTAAGGCAATGAAGGCGTCAGAATTGCTCATCATTCTAGCCATGCATTCATGCATGGAAGCTACTCTATATTCTTCCCCAATTGTCTTCCCTATGATGCTGGATGCAGCTAGAGCTGTAGGAATAATACCTAGAACTTGGCATCCTCCTACATGTACAGCGGTACCCACACACCCCATTAACCCACAGTTACCTCCACCATACACTAAATGAATTTTTCTCCTAGTCAGCACCATACCCAGATTTTGTGCTGCTTTAACATACTACCCATCTTTTCCAAGACTAGAACCACAAAAGACACAAATATTTTGAAACTGACGGAATGCGGTTCCGTCCATAATTTCTGTCACCTTAACTTTGAGTATAGACAAAGATACTAATGTAAGTATTTATAGAACTCAGAGAAGGGCATATTTATAATAGCTCTGCGAATAGGCGGGGTATTATTAGAACAACTATATGAGTGATTGGTGGATATCAGCTAAATTAAAGGTAAAAAAAATTTCAAAAAAATGACGGCAAGCATGTATATGTACAGTAGTTATGACTGTGACCTATATTAAGCACATAAAGAGTATAAGATAAGATATCACTAGAAATCTGTCTTTTTCTTGTTGTCTTTGATGAAGCATTGATGTCTTGATTCTTGTAGAAAAGTTGTAGGTGATACCCGTCATTGTAAAAAAAAAAGTGAAAATGCAAATCAATTAATTGTTGAAGAGGAAAAATCAAATGATTTATTTTGTTTTCTCAATGTTTTTTCCAGTCGACTATCGGTATTATTAAGTCGACTTAGCTATTTTGAGAAATTTTAATTTAGATTGGTTATTTTACAGTTGATTGATTACATCTATTTTGAAGCAATTAACTGCATCCTACCAGTTAGCTACGTATTCTTTGTTTTTCGGAAATGTTTCTTTTCCACCGAATATCAACAGTTTTAAAGTAGATTCTGACACATATATTCAAAATTTGCGGCCACCAATTTTAATGTTTTTCAATGCTTTGTCCAAATTTTTGACTTTCTATTTTGGCACCATTCTCTATTATGCTTTTCGTCTGTTTCACTGCATTCTTCCTCATTAATGGTTGGCATTAAATGCAAGGTTCTTTTGCCTTATTACAAGGAGAGTTAATATATGTTCTTTGAAACTCAATTTTATGATATTCGAGTAATTAGTAAGTTAAAATAATAGAAATTTTGATAGGATTTATCTACCAAAGAAGGTACTTTAAAAAAAAATTATTATATCAAGTATGTATAACTGTGTAAGTTGGCAGATTATGTGTAAATTAGAAAATATACCATGCTAAGTTGAGTCTAGTATTTAGGATTTGAATTATGTTGAGATTGGAAATTCACGTATGGATAATTGTTAAGAAAGGAGATTTTAGAAGAAGCCATAGATTGTGAATATGGATGACCCGAGGTAATAAGGATATACTGAGATAAAAAATTTTTACTAGTATAATGGTAAGAAGAAGATACAAGTGAAATTTTTCATTGGCGGGAATGTTGGCAAGTACGAATTGAATATATTATCTCAAGAGAGTTATTCAGGAAGTCTAAGGATCTTTATTAGATTATAGTATGATTGATACTAAATTTAAATGATGTGTTTATACATTAGAATGCTTTAAGTATCTTTATATTATTGTGGTGAAAGTTGGGAGAAATTAATTGTCCTTAGTTGAACTTGTTCATATCAGTAATTATCATGCCAATATACAATGGCATCATTTGAAGTTTTACATGAATATCATATGTTTCTTAATATGTGAGTGAATTTAAAAAAGTTAAGTTTTGGAAATCTAATTTGGAAGATTTAAGCATTATACAACAGGTGTTACAAATATTCTGTTAAATGAATCAGTGGAGTTAGATTTATTATAAGATGTCATTGATAAAGTGAATTTGATTAGAAAAAGAATACTGGAAACTCAATACCGGTCAAAAGTTTATAAGGACTATGAATGTTGAGCACTGAGAATTATCAGTTGGTGACCATATATTTTTGAAAGACTCACCAATGAAAGAGGTAATGAGATTTGAAAAGAAAGAGAAGTTACACCCTCGGTATATAGAATCATATGAAATTCTTGATAGGATCGGTTCAGTGGCTTATCGTTTGGTTTTAATACCTGCATTGAGTAATGTTCATCCATTTTTTCATGTGTCTATGCTATGGAAATATTTACCGGATCCAACACATGCTAGATAATGTCCACTGATTCAATTACAAGAAGATTTAACCTATAAGGAACAATCAGTAGCAATAGTGGACAGACAAATAAAGAGGTTACGGTCAAAAGAAATACCTACAGTGAAAGTGATATGAAAAAAAAATCACTCTTCTGAGGAAGCTACTTGGGAAAGCGAGGTGGATATACGCGTCATGTATCCGCATTTGTTTGAACAATGAGGTTAGTATTTATCTGTAATTATGGTGATAAAATTCGGGGACCAAATTTCTTTAAGGGGGGAGAATGTAATAACCGTAAAATTTAACGAAAATTCCAATTAAAGGAAATTTAGAATAAAAGAGAGAATTTTAAAAATAGAGATAAGAACCGTAGAAAATATGTATATTTATTACATGGATTAAAAAATTACAAAAAGAATATGAGAATTTACGTTTTGGCGCGTAATTTTTATTTTTAAATGATAATATTTTGTTATAAGCAAATATATGATTATGTTTTGCTAAAAGTACGTAGACTTTTAATTAAAAGAAGTATTGTGTTGCTTAAAATAATTATACCGGCCTCTAATGAATTTTTATGGTATTTTTAGAAATATTCTTTCTTTTAATATGAATAAAGATATTTGTTTTGAAATTTGTTTTATTACAATTTTTAATCAAGAAAAATCATGATTTAAGAGTTTAACTAAAGATTTATGAGAATGGAAATTTTTAGAAATTTTTGGGATATTTTATTATGAAAAACGGAAATTATATGAATTTTTATAAAAGAAAATCCTATTATTAATTATTTAATAATTATTATTATATTAAAAAATAAAGAAAGCAGAAATGATAAAACGAAACCAGGGACGAGTAATCAGTCGAAAGAAAAATCGGGAAAGATGTATAGTAGTGAATAATGAGTGAATAGTAACATCTAACTTTTTCTCTTGATCTGGAGTGCCCATTGACTTCAGATCTCAAAACTGAAGGTGTTATTGGATTCAGGATGAAGAATACTTCAATTTTGATCGATTAGTTTTTCAAATTCATCGTTGAGTTGCCGTAAATTGGAAGTAGAAAATCTCTGTAAAAAGTAAATCCTGAAACTCTTACTTAGAGACTTCCAATTGGAAATCTGACACCGTAGATGAATTTAGAAGCTAGATAAACCTTAAGATAGGATTTTTTTTCGGTCATTTGGTAAATTTTGAAATACATTGAACATGCGATTTTTACATATATTTTTCTTTATATGGCAAATGAAAAATGCTATGCACATGATATTGATATGTTTGCCTCGGATTTGGGCATGTATATGTGATTCCCTGATTGGGAAGTTTTGACAGAGGAATGTACTGAGATTGAAAACTCTGTTTTGAATGATATGTAAAGTTATAAGTTGCCGAATATGATTGAATGGCAAGCATAAAGCTCATGGCGAGTTGTTTGGTAATTATGCATCGCATTTGATGGATGTGCACTTTTATATATATATATATATATATATATATATATATATATATATATATATATATATATATATTGATGAATATTGACGGGTTATATGGCTTTAGACGGTATTGTGAAGGAGGTATTAGTAGTAATGTGAGGAGGCAGAAGGGTGATGAACTCACATTCCCTGATTACCTATTGTGATGATGACAGTGGTAATGTGAGGAGGCAGAAGGGTGATGAACTCACATTCCCTGATTACCTATTGTGACTGTGACTATGGTAATGTGAGGAGGCAGAAGGGTGATGAACTCACATTCCATGTTTATATCTATTGAGTATATTGAAAGTTGTGACATACTTGAGCATTATATAAAAAGAATGAATTTTTAATGCATATTAAGTTTGATTTAAGACCATATTGTATTATATATGATTACAGATATTCAAATGTGATTTGAACTGAGGAAATTTAAAAATGCGGGTCCCATATGGATGTATCTCTGAATTGTGATTTTCAATGTGATAAGTTTAAAAATAAAGAGTACATTCATATGTTGACCTGAGAGGTTATAGGAGGTATTGTCTGCTCACTGAGTTGTAAAACTCACTACACGTGGTTGACATATTTTCAGATAAAGACCAAGAGTTTGGTCCTGCAGCTTCTTGATCGACTAGGTGTCATACTTCTGTGGTGAGCCTAAATTGTTTCTTGGCTCTCAGTATTTACAAATGTAATATAAATGTACTCTAGAGTTACTCTGAATGTCACAGGCAGGATCCTTGCTTCTGCTGTACTCTGATGTATATGTACTTAATTTGTATATGGTATCTATATGGGAAAACTTATATGTATCTGTTTCTTTGATAAATGATTGAGATATTCATATTTATGGAAAATATATGTTTATGATATACGTGTTTCACGTGCCCTAAAATTAAGGACGTGACAATGGTGGTGATGCCAGGCTTCTTAATGCAACATTTCAAGATGCGTAAGCACAAATTTTCCAAGACTTAATTTCCTTCTTCACTTACCTCTTTTGTTTAAAGATTAATTGGTAATTTTATATGCTCCTAGTCAACTCTGCAACGCCGGAACACTTGATCCTAACAAAGTAAGGGGCAAAATATTGATCTGCCAACGAGGTAGGTGTAATATTCCATTTTTTTATTCATTTATTATAAAGACAATTACCCAATTACCCCCTATTATCCTAGAAAAGACTAGAATGCCCCTCTTTAGTTTTTTCACCCATTTGCTTCTCCTTCCCGTAGGCACACCAGCAGCAACATTAGTAGAGACAAAAAACGCATCTCCTTCTTCCTCATTTGAAAACTTTCTTCCTTCTCTCATATGAGAGCTCTTCTTCCCCTAAAAATTTGTCCACTCAATTATACCATAGGAAGCAACAAAACCCCTCTTAAATTAGCTTTAATTGTGACCCAAAGAGCTGCCAGAAAATTCAGCAAAAACAGAAGCGCGAAATCACTGTAGCAGAGGTAAAAGTTTGAAAACATGTATGTGGTGATTGCCCTTACCTGGCTTTGTGCTTGGGTATAAAAATTATAGTTATGGTTCTACTTTGAGTCCTCCTCTATACATTTATTTTTAAATAATTAATTTCTTATTTGATTTTGAAATTATTGTTTATTATATTAAATCTCAAGATCTCATAATTTCTCTTAATCAAATTTATTTAGTTTGTTGTTATTTACATTGATTTAGATATGTTATATTCTTGCATACTTTGTATTTATAAAAACTCGTGCGTATGGTCTGTTCTGTTTCAGTTATAGTAAGCTATATTTGCTCACTGAGTTGCGTAAACTCACCCCTCATATTTTATGTTTTCAGATAGCATTAAAGAGTCCAACCCGCATCCATCCGAACTTGAATAAAGTAGTAGTTCTAGTGGTGAGCCCAATTGTTCTTAGGGCTCCTTAATATATCTTTTGTAATCTTGTTTATTTTCTTTTGTAATCTAGATTATGCTCCGATGATCATGGGCAGGATCCTGCTTCTGTTGTGTACTTTATGTGTGTTGGTTAATGTTATCTATATACAAGGACTGTATGACATGAATTAGTAAGAAGATGATTATGTATATAACTGAAATGTTCATTTATGATATTGTGTGCTAGGTTCTAATTGTCTATTTTGTGGCTTACGGTTTAAGGGTCATCCCCTTATGTCGTGCCAGTCATGTATCCCAAATTGGGGTCGTGACAGAGTGGTATTAGAGGTCTAGGTTTTCCTGTGATTCATCGGAGCAAAGAATTCTTTGGTAGGACCCTAAGTATGGATATGAGCCGGACATATTTATACTCAGGGTGCTGCTATAGAATTCTATAGGTTGTTGTCATCTTTCTGTTCAAATTCTTTCTTTCCTAAATACGTTATAATATAGACACTACTAAATGCTTTAATTTTGTTTTTATCTTGTAAAGTTGTAGAGATGCCGCCGAGATTTCGAGGAGCAGTTAGAGGAGCTTTGGGTAGACAGCAAGTGATTGAAGAATCTGCTCAATCTACGAATCCAATTACTAGAGGTAGTGGTAGCAGCAGACCTAGTTCTAGAGCTAGAAGGAGGGAACGGTATATTCGGGTCTCAGAAATACTTAGGCAAGATGAGCAAAATGAGAATTAGGGTGAAACTCGTGAGGCGAGGACATCTCCTCCACATCCTCGAGAACCAGCTATGGCTGAAGTGATTGCTACCATGCAGGGGATGCATAGAGCAATGGAGAATTTAGCTGATTTGTTAGCAGAACAAGGTAGAAGGGGATCTCAACAACCGGAACCAGTTGTTGTCACTCAAGAGCAAGTGGAAGTAACTGAACAGAAAGATAGAAAAGGTGGCGTGCCAGTTAGTTTGTCAGAATTTATGAAGTTAAAACCCCCCACTTTTTCTGGGGCATTTAGTGGTGAAGACCCGGAGCAGTTTGTGGATGCAGTTGAGAGGATATGCAGAGCACTGGGTTGTTCAGATACTAGATCAGTGGAATTGGCTTCATTTCAGTTGTCAGACATAGACAGGATATGGTTTGATACTTTAGATCGAAGTAAAGCAGCCTCAGCCCCTTCTATGGGATGGAATGAGTTTAAAGAAGCTTTTATGAGACGGTTCATGCCAGAAAGTGTAAGAGATGCCCGTGCTAGGGAATTTGAAGAACTAAAACAAGTCCCAGGCATGACAGTAACAGAGTATGATGTTCGATTTACACAGCTATCTAGATATGCTCTGCACTTAATCCCTACAGAAAGGGATAGGATAAAGAGATTTATCACTGGATTAATTCGTCCATTGTTCAGATCAGTAGCTCCACAAATGAACCAATTCTCTGACTATGCTGCAGCTGTAGATTGTGCCCGGTTAATTGAGACCCGAGAGTTAGCTGAAATAGAAATGCATAAGAAATTGAAGAGAGACCATTGTGGAAGTTTTAAGAGTGGGCCTAGCTATGAGGCAAAAGGCCCAAGAATGCAAGCACAGACATCCTCTTTACAGATTGAAGCTGGAGATTCTAGTCAGGTAGGAGCTAGTAGTGGAAAAAGGAAAATAAATCAAAGACCAAACAGTCAGTTTAGACCTGGAGCAACTCCATTAGTCAGACCTCAATGTCCTACCTGTGGTAAGATGCATACAGGACCATGTTATAGAAGAACTGTCTCTTGTTATTTTTGTAAACAGATGGGACATATGATCAGAGACTGCCACTAAGGCAAGGATTTAGTCAAGGAACAACTCAAGCAACTTTGCCACCTATACCAATAGTCGCTCAGCCAGTTAGATCGATACTTGGCCAAGCAAGTAGCAGTGGTGTTGGTAGGGGAGCAGGAAGCAGAGGACAGAGTCAGACAGGCAGAGGCCAACCTAGAGTTTTTGCTTTGACTAAACAGGATGCCCAAGCTTCTAATGCTGTAATAACAGGTATTCTCTTGATTTGCTCACAACAAGCTCATGTATTGTTTGACCCTGGATCTACTCATTCATATGTGTCCCCATATTTTGCTAAATGGATAAGTAGAAGTCCAGATAAGTTGAGTTCTCCATTCATGGTTGCCACCCCAGTGGGTGAATGTTTGTTCGTTGAAAAAGTATACAATTCTTGTAAAGTTTCTATTTTTGGTAAAGATACCTTCGTTGATTTGATCATGCTGGATATGCTAAACTTTGATGTAATTCTAGGCATGGATTGGCTAGCTTCTTGCTATGCAACCTTAGATTGCCACCTTAAAGTGATAAATTTCAATGTCCCTGGTGAATCTTCATTCCAATTTCAATGTAATCGTAGTGAAGCACCAAACAACTTGATTTCAGTTTTGCGAGCTCAGAAGTTGTTAAGGAAGGGGTGCCAAGGATATTTGGCATATGTCAGAGATATAAATGAGCAGTTTACCAATATAAATCAAGTTCCAGTAGTCAGTGAATTTTTAGATGTGTTTCCAGACGAATTGCCAAGATTACCACCAGAACGAGAGATTGAGTTTGGTATTGATGTCCTCCCTAGAACACAACCAGTATCTATACCTCCTTATAGGATGGCACCTGCAGAACTCAAGGAGTTAAAGGAGCAGTTGCAAGATTTGCTAGAGAAAGGCTTTATTCGACCCAGCATATCTCCTTAGGGTGCTCCAGTCCTCTTTGTGAAAAAGAAGGATGGATCCTTACGCTTATGTATTGATTATAGGCAATTAAATAAGGTGACAATACGAAAAAATTATCCTCTACCCATAATAGATGATTTGTTTGATCAGTTACAAGGAGCACAATGTTTTTCTAAAATTGATCTAAGATCAGGATATCATCAGTTGAGGATAAGGAAGGAGGACATTCCAAAGACAGCTTTTAGGACCCGATATGGCCACTATGAGTTCTTGGTTATGTCATTCGGGTTAACCAATGCACTTGCAGCATTTATGGACTTGATGAATAGAGTGTTTAAACCATTCTTAGATAAGTTTGTCATCGTATTTATAGATGACATCCTGGTGTATTCGAAGAGTTTAGAGGAGCATGAGCAGCACTTGAGGATAGTTTTACAGACTCTGAGGGAGCAACAGTTGTATGCCAAATTCTCTAAATGTGAATTTTGGTTAGATAGTATCATATTCTTAGGACATATAATAACTAAGAACGACATTCAAGTAGACCCTAGAAAGGTGGAAGCAGTGCAGCAGTGGCCCCGACCTACAAATGTGACTGAGATACGTAGTTTCTTAGGATTGGCTGGATATTATAGGAGATTTGTCAAAGATTTCTCCAAGATTGCCGCCCCCTTAACCAAGTTGACTAGGAAGGGAATAAAGTTTGAATGGTCTGATGCTTGTGAAGAAAGTTTTCAGGAACTAAAGAGGTGTTTGACCACAGCCCCAGTTCTTACAATTCCCACTGATATTGGAGGCTATGCAGTATACTGTGATACATTAAGAGTGGGCTTAGGCTGCGTATTGATGCAAAATAGAAGGGTAGTTGCTTATGCATCCAGGTAGTTAAAGAAACATGAACAGAATTATCCCACCCATGACTTAGAGATGGCAGCTGTAGTGTTTGCTTTAAAGATTTGGAAACATTATCTGTACAGAGGATCTTGTGAGATTTACACAGATCACAAGAGTCTTAAGTACATTTTTCAGCAAAGAGACCTTAATTTGAGGCAAAGAAGGTGGATGGAACTATTGAAGGATTATGATTGTACAATCTTGTATCATCCAGGCAAAGCAAATGTAGTAGCTGATGCCCTAAGCAGAAAATCCATGGGAAGTTTGGCCCATATAGCAGAAATGCGACGACCATTGTTGGAAGAAATTCATAAGCTAGAAAGTGAAGGGATAAGGTTTAAAGTAAAGGAACCAGGGATATTTTTGGCTCATGTGCAGCTTCAATCTTTCCTAGTTGAGCAGATTAAAGCTAACCAAGACAGGGATGCCAGCTTGCTCAAGATCAAGGATGAGGTGAAAGATAACCAAGATTCTAAATTCTCAGTGGACACTGAAGGGGTATTAAGATATGGTAGACGGTTATGTGTCCCAAATGTGAATGATTTAAGGAAACAGGTTTTAGAGGAGGCACATCGCTCCACCTATACAATACACCCAGGAACGACAAAGATGTATCAAGATATGAAGGAATTATAATGGTGGGATGGTATGAAAAGGGATATAGCTGAGTTTGTTTCCCATTGCCTGACATGTCAGCAAGTGAAAGCTGAACACCAACGACCTGCAGGGTTACATCAACGAATAGAGATACCAGAATGGAAGTGGGAGAGAATCACCATGGATTTCATCACAGGGTTACCAAGGACCCCCAAAGGATATGATTCTATATGGGTAATAATAGACCGAATGACAAAGTCAGTTCACTTTCTTCCTGTGAAAACCACCTATAACGTAGCTCAGTATGCAAGGCTTTATTTAAATGAAATAGTTAAGCTATATGGAGTTCCTATATCTATTATATCTAATCAAGGGCTACAGTTCACGGCACGATTTTGGAGAGCTTTCCAAGAGGCATTAGGAACGAGATTGGATTTAAGCACAGCTTTCTATCCCCAAACCGATGGTCAGTCAGAGCGTACAATTCAGATTTTAGAGGACATGCTCCGAGCTTGCATTTTTTATCTTGATGGAAGTTGGGATATGTACTTATCCTTAGCTGAATTTGCCTATAATAATAGTTACCAAACTAGCATACAGATGGCCCCATTTGAAGCTTTGTATGGTAGACGGTGCAAGTATCCCATTGGATGGTTTAAAGTGGGAGAGGCTAAACTTTTAGGGCCAGATCTTGTGCAAGAAGCTTTGGACAAAGTGAAGCTAATTAGAGAAAGATTACAGGCAGCTCAAAGTAGACAGAAGGCATATGTTGACAATAGACGGAGGGAGTTATAATTTTCAGAGGGTGAACAAGTATTCTTGAAAGTCTCCCCCATGAAAGGAGTAATGAGATTTGGGAAGAAAGAGGAGTTAAGTCCTCGATATATAGGCCCTTTCGAAATCTTGGATAGGGTAGGTGCTGTAGCATATCGCATAACATTGCCACCACAATTGAGTGATGTTCATCCAGTTTTTCATATATCAATGTTAAGAAAATACCTACCAGATCCATCTCACATTATCCAACCCCAAGAAATTCAATTGGATAAGAACTTAGCTTATGAGGAAAAACCGATGTCCATTATTGATCAGCAAGTGAAAAAGTTGCGGTCAAGGGAAATCCCAATGGTTAAGGTTCTATGGCAAAACCACTCAAGTGAAGAAGCCACCTGGGAAGTAGAAGATGATATGTGAAATAGATATCCCCAATTATTTAAGTAATAAGGTTAGTAACTCTAAATTTTGCCTTAATTTCATGTTTTACTTGTAATTGGTTGATTTAAAATTTGGGGACCAAATTTCTTAAGGAGGGAAGAATGTAATATTCCATTTTTTTTATTCATTTATTATAAAGACAATTACCCAATTACCCCCTATTATCCTAGAAAAGACTAGAATGCCCCTCTTTAGTTTTTTTTCCCATTTGCTTCTCCTTCCCGTAGGCACACCAGCAGCAACATTAGCAGAGACAAAAAACGCATCTCCTTCTTCCTCATTTGAAAACTTTCTTCCTTCTCTCATATGAGAGCTCTTCATCCCCTAAAAATTTGTCCACTCAATTATACCATAGGAAGCAACAAAACCCCTCTTAAATTAGCTTTAATTGTGACCCAAAGAGCTGCCAGAAAATTCAGCAAAAATAGAAGCGCGAAATCACTGTAGCAAAGGTAAAAGGTTGAAAATTTTCAATTCTTTTCTTGGTTTATGAAATTTCTGGGTATAGAATTATGTTAAGGACTTGTTGTACTAGTTCTATACCAATTTTTATAAGTAGAAAACATCATTTGATTACCTAAATCATGGATTTTTACTTCGGTGAACAGTAACATAAACAGTAACATGAACAGTAACCGCACTCAAGAAATTTGATTTTGGATATTCTAGGTTGTAGAGAATGAATTGGAGGTTCAAATAATCCAATAAGTTTTGGGAGTAGTCATTTAAGAATATATTAGTATGGAAGCTTAAAGTTGGTATATGTGTGTGATAGGAATTTTGAAAGTATAAGGAAAATTCTTAAATTTTGGATTATAAGCTAGCTACTAAAGGAATTGGAAATGCATATAAAATTAAAAGTTGGTGTTAGATTGAGAAGTATATAGCTTTATCCAAATTGATGTAGGAACCAAAAGGTTTGGTCTTGAAAGAAATATAAATTTGTATGTGATGAAATATTAGACTTATAGCATGGTAATTATGTGCCATGCAAGAATAATGATTATGTGATGTTGTATCATAGGTCTCGAAGAAAGTCCTAACCAAGTTGGAAGTTCGCTTAATAGCTTGGACATTGGAAGTGAAAGGAAAAAGGGGTTGCCCTCCATGAATCCCTAAAGTGTGAGTGGATATAGTTTACTATAACGCCTTTCTAAATCCCTCTCATGTTCATGCATTTTAAAACAAAATTTTAATTGTGAATAGCATAACTTGAGTTTCATGTTAACATTGATTTATATTCGTAGAAGCCATAGGACATGCAGAACAGACCTCTAATAATCCCTCCTGAGTTTGAGATGAAAATATGGTGTTATGTGACACTTTATTGAAAGTTATAATTGTATTATTATTTTTTAAATTGTTTCATATGATTTATGTTATACTGATACCTCATTATTTCATGAATATGGTGAAATTGTATTTGGATTTATGTTTGGAATGTGTCTTTGGGACTGAATATCATGATTTGTCTGGACTGGAATAAAACTGTTGTATTTCTAATTTTGGAGAATGATTTTTATGCCGGAACTCTGTCCGATGAATGTTTTGAAAGGGAGGGATATATTTATGTCTTAAAAAAAATTTTAACTTCATGTTTTCCAATTTTCTTTTCGTTTTATATTTTTGGTTTATAAAATTTGTTTATTATGGAGGAATCATTGTCAGAAACACTGTTAGCTAGCGACAGAGATAGTTAGCCTTGATGCACCATGTAACCCAAGTTAGCAAGGGAGTTGCTAGCCCCTTGTGCGAACGGGCACATGAGGATTGAAATGTGGAGTTGAGGTATGTCTCCTCCAATAGCCAATAGCAATTGGCCTGGTTACCTATGATGAGAATGTGATTATTTACCCATCCCATTGCTGTGTGCTTGGGACAGTCAACATATGAAAAGGTTAGGGAGTTGAGGAAAGCTCCTCCCAACCTTATGATATGAATGATGAGAATATGGTGATTTACCCAACCCATTGCTATGTGCTTGGGATAAAACATGTATGTGGTGATTGCCCTTACCAGGCTTTGTGCTTGGGTATAAAAATTATAGTTATGGTTCTACTTTGAGTCCTCCTCTACACATTTATTTTTAAAGAATTAATTTCTTATTTGATTTTGAAATTATTGTTTATTATATTAAATCTCAAGATCTCATAATTTCTCTTATCAAATTTATTTAGTTTGTTGTTATTTACATTGATTTAGATATGTTATATTCCTGCATACTTTGTATTTATGAAAACTCGTGCGTATGGTCTGTTCTGTTTCAATTATAGTAAGCTATATTTGCTCACTGAGTTGCATAAACTCACCCCCTCATATTTTATGTTTTCAGATAGCATTAAAGAATCCAACCCGCATCCATCCGAACTTGAATAAAGTAGTAGTTCCAGTGGTGAGCCCAATTGTTCTTAGGGCTCCTTAATATATCTTTTGTAATCTTGTTTATTTTCTTTTGTAATCTAGATTGTGCTCCGATGATCATGGGCAGGATCCTGCTTCTGTTGTGTACTTTATGTGTGTTGGTTAATGTTATCTATATACAAGGACTGTATGACATGAATTAGTAAGAAGATGATTATGTATATAACTGAAATGTTCATTTATGATATTGTGTGCTAGGTTCTAATTGTCTATTTTGTGGCTTACGGTTTAAGGGTCATCCCCTTATGCCGTGCCAGTCATGTATCCCAAATTGGGGTCATGACAGTAGGAGCCTAAGACCAGTTAACAAGGGCCTGCAAGCTAAGTTGGCAGGTGCAGTGTCAATGATTTTGGAAAACGATGATCAAAGTGGGAATACAGTTACGGCTGACCCTCATCTTTTAGCTACTTCTGGGACTACTAATCATTCCAGAATAAAAGATTACTACACTGGCGAGTAATGATACATACATCTCTCTTTCAACGCTCATATTTTGAAATGACAAAAAATTTAGGAGAAATTACATTTCTTCATCCTAATTTTTGCATACAATTATAATTTTCCTTTAATTTATTTATTTTTGTCACTAACATTTTAACTTATCTATCTCATTGTATTTAACTCCTTACCATCTAAAGTATATGTTAACTTTAATAATAATTACGTGAAAGTACCTGAATATGCTTTCATTTTTTTTATACCACATTCTATCCTCCTCTTTATAGGATGGTTATTCTAGTAATTTCATGTAACAAAGTTAGAGTTAACTCTAAGTAGGAGGTAGGGGGTTAAATGCAATAGAGCAGATAAAATTTTGGGTCAATTGCAAAAAATAGATAAAAAGATTAGGTTCCAAAATTTTATTTTGGTTCTCAAAAAATGGTGTGATTATCAATTTGATACTTTAAAAATTTTTTGTCACTTTAATACCAAAAAATATGATTTTGTCCAAGGATCAAATATTCTTTGATGTCGAAACAAAATCATATTTTTAAGTACTAAATTGATGCAAAACCAATTCAATAGAGTATAGAATTGATAATAACACTATCTTTTGAGTGCCAAAATAATAATTTGTCCTTTAATTTGAAATTTTTCCCAAAATAATTGTAACTAGAATATGAAGGTGCTTCATTTATACTTATTTACAGCAACCCTCTTGCGTTCTTGGATAATGCAAAAACATTTCTTGGAAAAAAGCCAGCTCCAACTGTGTCTTCATTTTCATCTAGGGGACCCAATCATCTTCAGCCATCAATCCTCAAGGTTTTCCATTCTCATCACCGTTATATATTGACGTCTTTTTTCAATTTCAGGGTTCATAATTTTTTTTTACAACTTTTTTTTTTTTTGGTTTCAGCCTGATGTAACTGGACCTGGTCTGAACATCATTGCTGCTTATTCATAGGGTGCGAGTCCCACTAACCTAGTATCTGATAACCGTCACTTTAGATATAACATACTTTCAGGCACTTCAATGGCATGCCCTCATGTTGCTGGTATTGCTGGTCTTCTCAAAACACGGCATCCTAAATGGAGTCCAGCAGCTATTAAATCAGCAATTATGACCACTGGTATGAATATAATTCATACATTGACATATTTTAAGTGATATCAAGTTCCATTATATTAATGGACTAAATCAATCATGAAAAAAAAATATAATCCTATCAAGCACTTTTTTCTCTGCTATTCATCTCTGGCATATTTGCATATCTAGTCATGATTAGTTTAGTTTATATATTTTTATAGACTGAATGCACTTATAAAATATTCGTCTTCTTCTATAATACTATGCATGTTTCTTTTAACAACAAAGCATTCTTAACAACTGTCAAAAATTATGCCCTTCCAGCAACAATACTAGACAACACCAACAAATTGATTTTCGACGATGTTGATGAAAAGCCAGCAACTCCATTTGCTTACGGTTCAGGACATGTTCAACCTAATCTTGCAATCGACCCTGGACTTGTTTATGATCTAAAGCCTTCAGACTACTTGAACTTCTTATGTGGTCATGGATATGAAGAAAGATTAGTTGCATCCTTTAATTATAACAAGCCATACAAATGTCCAAGGTCTTACAAGATAGAAGATTTCAACTACCCTTCAATCACATTGTCTCGACTTGGTGTAAGTCCTCTAACTGTTACTCGTACAGTTACAAATGTTGGGCCTCCAAGCACATATACTGTGAATGTCCAAGCACCTATAGGAGTTAAGGTTCTTGTTCGGCCAAACACTTTGAGTTTTAAGAAGATTGGCGAAAAGAAGACCTTCAGAGTTACTTTGCAGGCAGGGAGTTTGCCTCAACCTTCAAATTCTTCATTTGGGAGTTTGTCATGGACTGATGGGAAGCACAGAGTAAGGAGTCCTATTGTAATCGTACAATTTGAGAATGGGCTCTAGGAAATTGTACGTTATCATCAATCCAGCATCTTAATTTGGTGTGTTTGTGAGGTAGTGTTTGTGTTAGTGTGTGTTTGTCACTGTTCAGATGTGGTTCTCTGAAAATTGTTATTTTAAAATAAAGTGACTACTTTAGTTCAAAATTTTAATTTGAAATAATTTCTAACATAGTATTAAAATTTTTATAATTAAAAGATTAAGCCAGTCTATTCTCTTAAATAAAAAAAATTAATTTTAACACAAAGTATTGCGGACAAATTTACACTTCAATCTTAAAAAACATTTTTGTGAAGAAGCATATTAGCAATTATAATAAAATTATTTATGACTACTTTCCAACTTCTAACTTATTTTTTAGCATAATTCTTGGGCCACTTGTTTTGCACCAGTATCCTTGATAATGTGACCAAATCTCAATTATTTAATTGATCAAACGATTTAATTTAATATCAGCCGGTAAAATACCCTACAGAACTTAGAACGAATTAGACACAGTTATTTTATATTTGAACAACATTGAAAACAAAATATTGAAAAAATAAATAATAAAAGTTATGATTTTCGTCTTCAGTATCCATGGAAATCTGATTTAGCACGCACATAACCAAGCTGGTATTCCTCACAATGGTTGGTGGCTTAGTCAAGCTCCTTGACTACAAAAATGGTTCTTTACAACATAATGCTGCTTTTGCTCATTATGGCCTCGCAGATAATGAGGTATGACATAACTGTAATAATGTTATACAATTAAGATCTTTTGTCCTTTAGTTGGTATAAAAATACCTTAGTTGCGAACAATTTTAATTAACTGTGCTTTTTGGTTCATTTTGTCCCATGGGATAATATGTCTGATTTCATTAGAGTAGGTGGTGCTCAGAGACTGCAGGATGGATAATTTATTGTTCAAGCAAGTGTGCCTCCTTAATTTCTAGACTCTAGCTTTGATATCTGGGCTTTTGTTTTTGCCCTTTTCAAAGACATTGTTTCATGCTTTTGCCGTTTAAGAAAACTTATTTGAAATTTGGTGGTTGTAGGTTCAGTTTGCACAAGTAGTTAATTAAGTAATTTTCATTCTTCAATGCGCATATTAATTAAGAAATTGACTAAGTTGCTTTTGTTGACCAAGCTTAGCATGCCAATGACTAGTGGGGGCCCACAGGACCCTGTGTGCCACAAAGGTAATCAATCCTATTGGCTTAAAGGCCACTCTCAGATAAATCCCACAATGGGACGGGTCAAGAGTGGTGCAGGGGGGTGGTCACTTGTGAGAGTTTCTCTTCTAAAAATAATCAAATTACAAAACAGCCCCCCAGGGTTCGGAGAATTACAAGGGAGGGCCCTTGATATTTTAGCTTATCATCCAAAGGATTTGGAATTTTCAGTGGTTGTGATCTCACTGAAGTTTGACATGATCAAAGGGAATCTTTCTTCTTTCATTGACTGTGTCTTGAACAATAGAATTTTCAGTTTTTGTTGTAGGTTTTCAAAAGTTTCTTCCACATGAAAATCAGTAGTTGTATGTTTTGGCATAATTGGTTAAATGGTATGTCACGCCCCTAAACATGAATATTTTTCATAAACATGAATATTCCAATCCTTTATCATAGAAATAGATACATATAGGTTCTCCCATACATATACCGTATACAGACCAAAACCATAAATATAATAGTAATAGCAAAAGCAGGGATCCTGTCTGTGGCATATAGAGCATATTCTAGAGTACAAGTACAATATAAATTAAAATCTACAAGCCTTGGAAATAAAGTAGGATCACTAGAGAAAATGTCACCTAGTCGATCACCTATCTGATGGGGAAGGACAAAACTTTGTATTCTTATTTGAAAAATATAGAAATATCGTGTGGTGAGTTTTACAACTCAATGAGTAGATAATATCTCCTATGACCTCTTAGGTCAACATATGGATATACTCATATTTTAAAATTTGTCACAGAAAATACCGTTTAGAAGTACATCCATATGGGACCCGCATTTCAAATATTCTTAATTCATATCACATTCAGATATTCAAAGTCATATGCAATACAGTATAATCATTATTTAAATATTGTAATATATCAAAACCTTTCACATAAAAACATTAGGAGGATCTCATATCAGAACTACCATATCAGAGTTCAGACCCTTCCGTACTTTGTTGGTGTAGGATTTGCCTAAACTCAACATTCCGTTGTGGTTTTCCTTACCACCATTCAAGAGGACACGCGAAGAGACTCTAATATGGGTATTTTCCAAGCATACAGCAAGGGAGGCAAATCACATATCTTATAGTCGGCATCTCGCCCATATAGGAAGCATCCCGCTCTCCATTACATATCATATCCCGTGTGTTGGCCGTCACACGAGGCTAGCACCACTCCTGCTAGCTGAGGTATCAAGGTGCACTAGGGCTAACATCACTTACTGTTAATAGACATTGTTTCTAATAGGATTCCTCCACAAAATTATGATATGC
Organism: Gleditsia sinensis; assembly: GCA_037074535.1. Lineage (NCBI taxonomy): Eukaryota > Viridiplantae > Streptophyta > Magnoliopsida > Fabales > Fabaceae > Gleditsia > Gleditsia sinensis. Next base: position 17,570,007 of record CM073470.1, read on the forward strand.
ACATATTTCATATAATTCAAAACAGAACTTTCAGTATAATACAAAATATCAGTCTCAATACAGATCATCTGTCATAAATTACCCATTCAGAGTTTATCACATATACATGCCCTTCCTCGAGGCAATTATATAGCTTTATAAATCAATGTCATGTGCATAAATATTCACTTTATCATTTTATGAGAAATACATGTGAAATTAGATATACCATGAGTTCAGAAATCCATTTTCAAAACTATACTCTTCTCGAACTATATTCCAAATTGTAAGCAATTCAGATAATTTTAATGCATTTCAGAAATATTTAAAAGTGTAAATATTTTATAAACATAATCAAATACATGTTAAAGATCAAGAAGAGTATAGGACAAGTCATAAAAAGAATCATCTACTCACAGGGTAAGGGCTCCAGATTGGACAGCCTCAAAATGTATTTTTTTTCAATCCACATTTGATTAAACAGACTTTAAAAACGTGTTCAGATGGTCCAAAAATCAAGGAAATGACTCTAGAAACTTGGTCACTGTTCATGGTTGGAAAATACTGTTCACGCATGCGAAATCACTATTCACTGCCGAAAAATACTATTCACCAAAAACAAAAAGTTGTCAGATAGTTAAAAAATTTCATATCCTAAGGTTTATCTAGCTCTTAAATCCATCTACAATATTAAATTTTTAATTTGAGGTCTCTCAGTAAGAGTTTTAGAGTTTACATTTTTTTGAGATTTTCTACTTCCGATCTGCGGCGATTCTATGGTTGATTTGAAAAATTATTCGGTCAAAATCGTAGTACTATCTATCCTGAATCCAATGGTACTCTTAGTTGAGATCAGAGGCCTATAAACACTCCAAATCTAGAGAGAAAACATAGAAGTACTATTCACACTATTCATCATTCTGTAGATTTCACGCTTCTCTGCATTCCATCTCCCCCTCCCCCTTTTTCTTTTATTTTTTTTATTTAATAATTTAATATTTAGGATTATTTTTTTATTTCATATATATGCATATAAATTTCGTTTTTCATCTTCAATCATCCCAAAAATTTCTAAAAATTTATATTATTACAAAACTTTAGTTGCAATATCAAATCATGACTTTCCTTATAAAATTTTAATAAAAAAAATCACAAAATATATATCTTTATGCATAATAAAAAAAAATATTTCTAAAAATAACAAAAAATTTATTAGAGGCCAATATAATTATTTTAAAGCAAAACAATAATTATTTTAATTAAAAGTATACTTACTTTTAGCAAAACATAATCATTTACAATAAAAATATTTTTTTTATAGCAAAACATTATTATTTAAAAAATAAAAATTATGGGATATTACATTATTCCCCCCTTAAGAAATTCGATCTCTGAATTTCAACCCATCCTACCACAAGTAGGAAATAAATTCAAGACATAATTCGGAGTTACCAACCATATTACTCAAATAATTGGGGATATCTCATATGCATGTCATCTTCTACTTCCCAGGTGGCTTCCTCACTTGAGTGGTTTTGCCATATAAACTTAACCATAGGGATTTTCCTTTGACTATAACTTTTGTTTTTCACTTGCTGATCAACAATGAACATTGGTCTTTCCTCATAAGCTAAATTCTTATGCAATTGAATTTCTTGGGGTTGAATAACGTGAGAAGGATCTGGTAGATATTTTCTTAATATTAATACATGAAAAACTGGATGAACATCACTCAGTTCTGGTGGCAAGGCTATGCGATATGCTACAGCACCTACCCTATCGAAGGTTCCAAAAGGGCCTATATATCGAGGATTTAACTTATCTTTCTTTCCAAATCTCATCACTCCTTTCATAGGAGAAATTCTTGAGAATATAAGTTAGCCCACTACATATTTAAGTCTTGACTTTTACCATCAACACAATATTTATGCTTGCTTTAGATGCCAACAACTTCTCTTTAATTGCTTATACTCTTTCTGTTGCATGTCATTCCAAATTAGATCCCAAAAGCTTAACTTTACTCAACTCACTCACTTATTAGGAGACCTACGATGTTTTATGTAAAACCTCAAATGGTGCCATCTGTATATTAGCTTAATAATTATCGATAGGACAAGTTCAACTAAGGATAAATGATTTTCTCTAAATTTTCACCAAAATTATATAAAGATACCTGAAGCATAACTTCTAATGCATAAACACATTATTTAGATTTACTATCAGATATACTATAATCTAGCTAAGATCCTAAAGCTTCCTGATTAACTCTCTTGAAACAATTTATTCAATTCTTACTTGCTAACATACCAAACAACGAAAAATATTTCACTTATATCTTATTTTTACCATTATACTAGTACAATTCTTTCATATCTTAGTATATCCTTATTACCTCAGGTTATCCATATTCACAATCTATGACTTCTTCTGAAATCCCCTTTCTTAACCATTATGCACACATGGATTTCCAATCTCAACATAATTCACATCCTAGATACTAGACTCAACTTAACATGGTATAATCCCTTAATACAAGGACCTTGATCATTTTACATTTTTTTTTGCACATGGTTCTCAAAATATTCTCCTTTCCCTCCTCAACCACATTAGATAAACTTAGGTGTTCTTCATACCTTAATACTCAATCAGTATATACTATAAACTCATTATTTTTTAAGTACGTTCTTTGTTAGATAAATCCTTTCAAAATCTCCATACTTTAACCTACTAACCACTTGGACACCATAATAGTTGAGTTTCAAAGAAAAGAAATTAACACTCCTTGTAAAAACGAAAAAGAATCTTGTATTTAATGCCAAATATTAATGTAGGACAATGCAATAGAAAATGTGGAATACATAATAGAGCATGGTGCCAAAATAGGAAGTTAGAAGTTTGGACAAAGTATTGAAAAAAAATTAAAATCGGTGGCCGTAATTCTTAAAAATTTGCAAACAAAATCTAGCTATTATTTCGGCAAAAATCGGTGGCCACAAGTTTTGAATAGATGTGCCAAAATATGCTTTAAATATGTTGATATTTGGTGAAAAAGAAACATTTCTAAACTTATAAAAGTCTGTGAAAAACAAAGATTACGTAGTTAACTGGTAGGATGCAGTTGATTGCTTCAAAATAGATGTAATCAATCAACTGTAAAATAAACCAGTCTAAATTAAAAATTCTCAAAATAGCTAGTCGACTTAATAATACTGATAGTAAACTGGCAAGAACATTGGGAAAACAAAATAAAATATTTGATTGTCCCTCTTCCACAATTAACTTGTTTGCTTTTTCACTTTTTTATTTTATTTTTTACAATTTCACCTATCACCTACAACTTCCTTACAAGAATCAAGACATCAATGCTTCATCAAGGACAACAAGGAAAAGAAAATTTCTGGTGATACCTTAATCTTATTCTCTTTCTATGCTTTATATGAGTCACAATCACAACTACTATACATATACATACTTGTCGTCATTTTTAAAATTTTCAACTTCAATTTAGCTGATATCCATCAATCACTCACATAGTTGTTCTAATTATATTCATCTTATTTGCATATATATCATAAGTATACCCATCTCTGAGTTCTATAAATCCAAACGTTAGTATCTTTACCTTCATACTCAAAGTTAGGGTGTGTGTAGCTATGGAGGGAATCTCATTCCGTCAGTTTCGAAATATTTGTGTCTTTTGTGGTTTTAGTTGTAGAAAAGATGGAGAGTATTTGAAAGCAGCACAAAATCTGGGTATGGTGCTGGCCAGAAGAAAACTTCATTTGGTCTATAGTAGAGGTAATCGTGGGTTAATGGGGTGTGTGGCTACAGCTGCACATGTAGGAGGATGTCAAGTTTTAAGTATTATTTCTACAGCTCTAGCTGTATCAAACATCCTAGGAAAAATAATTGGAGAAGAATTTAGGGCACCCTCTATACATGCACGAATGCATGGCTAGAATGATGAGCAATGCTAATGCCTTCATTGCCTTACCAGGTGGTTTTGGTACTTTAGAGGAGATTTTTCAAATAGTCTCTTGGGCACAACTAAATCTTCATCACAAACCGATAGGTTTGTTAAATGTTAACCATTTCTTTGATGGTTTATTGTCTTTTCTTGATTAGGCTATGAAACAAAGGTTTATCTCACACTCAGCACGACGAATTCTCATTTCGGCTTTAAATACTGAGAAGTTAATTGATGCTTTACAAGCATATGTTCATATTCTTAATCTAGTTATGGCTCGAATAGATTGGACAACAGACAATCGTGAAAAATGCAAATTGGACTTGGATCTTCATCTTTAACTATAGTAGTACGTAGCAATTGTTGTTCCACTTTTACTTCATTAGGGTCAACCTGAATACCATCCTTACTAGTCATATGCACTACAGAAATAAAACTACTAAGTCAAAATTCATATTTTGAAACTCAGCATATAGCTGATACTTCCTTTGAGTTTGTAAAATTTTCCTCAAATGTTGCTTATGATCCTCTGAACTCTCGAAACATATTAGTATATCGTCAATAAAGAAAAAAATAAATTGATCTAGGAATGACTTAATTACTATTTATCAAGTCCATAAATACAGCTAGGGCATTTGTCAACCCAATGATATCACTAAGAACTCATAGTGCTCATACCTAATCCTAAATTCAATTTCTGGAATATCCTCTTCCCTTATCCTCAATTAATGATATTCATATCTCAAATCAATTTTTTTAAAAAAATATTGAGCATCTTGTAGCAGGTTAAACAGATCATGTATACAAGGTAATGGGTATTTATTCGACATTGTCACCTTATTCAACCGTCTATAATCTATGCATAGTCGTAGTAATTCATTCTTCTTTTTCACAAATAGGTCTAGAGCACCTCAAGGAAAATATTAGGGCGTATAAATCCCTTATCTAATAAGTCTTACAACTAATCCTTCAATTCCTTGAGTTCAGTCAGTGCTATTCTATATGGGGGTATAAACACTGGTTAGGTTTTAGAAAATAAATCAATAGCAAATTCTATTTTATGTTTCGAAGTAATCCTCGCAATTTCTCAGGAATTACATTAGAAAATTCTCTAACGAACTTGATTTACACTGGCATACTTTATATCAACATCTCTCATCACTGCCAAATATCCTTGGCACCTTTTTGTAATAACTTATAGGCTGCTAAAGCAAATATTTGATTAGTGTATACTTCACTACAATCTCTTTGTATAAAGAAAGAAGATTCTCTAAGAATATTAAATTTAATCACCTTAAAGTGATATTCTAAAATGGCATGACATGATATCAACTAATTCATTCTCAGTATCACATCAAAGTCTACCATATCTAAACAACTGGGTAAAACAGATATTATATTCAGAAACGATCATAATTGGCATTTGTCTCAATTCTTTAAATTCTCTAGTACGCCTAAACCTTTCACTTTCAGGTAGTAATTGACCCATAGATACTTCTTAAGACGCCACAATATTAAATCAATCTTATACTAGGAAATTTAACAAACTTGGAATAGAAAAGAAATTGAAACTCTATAGAATCCCTCAGTAGCACCTGAAGTATAAATATGTCTGGCTCATATCCATACTAAAGGTCGTGCAAGCTTAAAGAGTAGACGAATGATATGAATCATCCAATGGTAAAGGCAATTATCAAGTGAATATTGGCAAAATCTCACATCGGCTGGCGAGGGAGGTCTTGGGTGTTATATATATGGATTCGCAATTCTCCCCTTACGAGCTAGCTTTTAAGGTGGAATTAAGCAGATTCATATCACTTTAGTACAAATGGAGAGAGACACTCTAAGAACATATTCATCTTAAATTGAAAAATACACAAATAAAACATTGCTAAACAATAAAAAATCAAAATTAATAACATTACATCATTTTGAGTCATCTAAATGCACAGAAGAAAGAGAGCAATAAGTTCTAATTAATCTTCATCACTATTCATATTCTTTATTACACTCACGAGACTTCTTCACCATTTTATTATAAAAGAGGAGAGAAGTATTATAAATCAGTATTTGAATATCACCGATATTATCACAAAAAATAATATCATGTAACACTTCTTAGAATATAAGCTAATAACATCCAAAAAACTAAGAAAGTAATTAAAGATGATTGTATATACGATAGACTTTAGATTACCAAAAAATTAAATATTTAAAAAAACTTAAAAAGAGGTGGGGGGGGGGGACCATCATTGCAGCAGTCCCTTTCAAACCAGCAATGCAGCGGCGCTGGAGAAAAAGGAAACCTAAAGAGAAAGGGAATGAAATCAAACTATCTTTGATTGAAAAAAAATACAAATAGAGAGAGAGAGAATAAAGTGTAATTATTTCAAATATCATATATTTTGATTTAAACTTATTTATAATTCAAAATTATTATTAGTTTAGTTTATCTAAAAATATTTAAATACAATAGCAATAATTTTGAAATTTTAAGATCAAATATTATTAGTTTTCATTTAGAAATAAATTTCGAGGGGAGAACATTCATATTATAATGCAGCATAGCAAAAATTGGCATCTAACAATAAGAAACTGAACCATTATTGAAATCTGCTATAAATTACGCGTTCTATAATGTATGTGTCCTATATTATAAAAGAATATTTATACTTTTACAAATTTTGTCCATATAAGTTTTAAACTATTAAAAAAATTTAAAATATCTATGTACCTTACCCTAAAATATTATAAATTTTTAAATATTTGTCAAATATTAAAATTTTGAGCAAATTAATTATCTAAATTGAAACAACTGCATGTCCTTTAACACAAAATAAAAGTTGAAAAGGCAGTTATTTAAACTTTGGGGGGAAAAAAAGATGAAGCCAAATTTCTCTCCCGAGAACAACGGAGGATACGCATTATATAAGTAGAGGAAGCAGAGTCCCTTACGCTAGCTAGGCACCTAACAAAAAAGTGGTGAAAAAAACAATGCCTTCCTCCATCTTTCCCCTTCTTGTATCCTCACTTTCTTCCAGCAACCTGTTGATGCCACTAAAAAGGCGAGCACGTTTTGGTTCTTACTCATCCACTACCAAAATTCTCATGATGATTTACTTCTGTACTTATTTCTGAACTTCCCATAATCAAGCACGTCTCACTAATTGCTTGGTTTTCTATTCTCTGTTTCAGTCTTACGTTGTATACCTGGGATCACATTCTCATGGCCCAACCCCTTCATCTGCTTACATGGAGTCTGCCACGAATTCTCATTATGATTTGTTGGGGCTCTGTTTTGGGAAGGTATAGAATCCATGAACTTTCTGTTTAAAATAATTTGGGGAAGATGAAACTGATGACTTGAATATTTATATGTTTTGTTTGGCAGCCTTGAGAAGGCCAAAGAAGCCATCTTTTACTCTTATAAAAAACACATCAATGGCTTCGCTGCATTGCTTGAAGAGGAAGAAGCAGCAGATATTAAAAGTGAGAGATTATCATCTTCCAAATATAGTGCTTCACCTCTGCGTACATGATTATGATTATTATGGATGAAGACTGTTTTAGAGATTGAGGAAATGTTAGGATTCAATGTAGAAAAGGCAAATGTAGTGTCTGTGTTCTTGAGCAACAGGCACAAACTGCACACAACCAGGTCATCGGAATTTCTGGGACTAGAAAGAAATAGAAGAGTTAAAGGAAACTCAGTTTGGACGAAGGTAAGATTCGGTCAAATATCAATCATTGCAACCATTGATACTGGTAATTGATTAAGTTTTACACCCTTAATGTTTTAAAGATGTTTTGATGTTTGAAAGTGTGTATCATAAAAATAGTTTTGAAATTTTTTTCAATTTATTTTAATTTTAAAAATTAATTTATTGAGTAACGCTATTGGAGTTGGACTCAATTTATTTATTTATTTTCTTTAAAAAACTCTACTCAGAATAATGTCAAACTCAATATTTGAACAGGTTTAATCTCCATGTGCTGAGAGTGGAGACATGCCACAAGAGTATGGTTACAAAGATCCTGTTATACCGAAATTACTATAATTTCTTTCATTTAATTATATATATATATATATATATATTAACATTTGGCATGTTTATAAATTAATAATATATTAGAAATTAAAATTATTTCATCTTATTTTTATAACATTTTTAAAATGTAAAGAATCCATGGGCAGTCATACCCCTTGAGAATGGAGATGAACTTGTCCCCTGTTAATGAGAAGAGAGAAGGAACATCTCATTTATTTTCATTGGGAAAAATAAATGAGAGTTAGTCATTTATGGCAATTTTGGTTTAACATATTTTGGGGTCTTCTTTTCTTAAATAGGTGTTTAGCCTGAATCCAAGAGCTTCAGCGACAAAGGATATGGCCCAGTCCCATTAAGGCGTGGGGGCGGGATTTGCCAGATTGACCATTTGCCTCGTTCTAACAACACTCTCTGCAACAGGTCTTTTGCTTTGCATTATTCGTATCAGTGTTTAGGAATATTCTTTCGATCTCTCAACATATTTTTAGATAAATTCACTCCACAAACAATAAATTGAACAAACAAATTATCAAAAGATGTATAAATAAACATGTAAGACATATTTCATAAGGAGTACTTCTTATTTGCTTAATTATGAGTATGCATCTTATCAATTTGGCTGGAAGAATTTTCATAATGACTTGTTCTACTTATTTTTTAAGAATTTAAAAATCTCTTCTCAATTTATAAAATATGAATATATCAAATCAATCATGAAGAGATATATGAATATATCGAAAATATATTTTTAAGAAAATGCACTGTTAATATTCTTACATATCTTATTATAATTAATTTACTGTACAAATCTAATAAAAGTCTCACCACTTTCATGGAAAACTAACTCGGCAAGACAGCAACATATATATTCTCTTATCCTCTTGCATATGCTATTTACATGAATTAGGAAGCTAATAGTGCCCGTGACATTGTAGGGCACGGTACCCACACTTTATCAACTGCTGGTGGCAATTTTATTAGAGGGGTAAGTGTCCTTAATAACGGTAATGGCACTGCTAAGGGAGGGTCCCCAAGAGCTCGCCTTGCAGCCTACAAAGCTTGTTGGGATCCAGCTGAAGGAGGAGGCTGCGAAGATACAGATATGCTATCTGCTTTTGACCATGCCATAAGTGATGGTGTTGATGTGCTCTCAGTTTCTATTGGTGGGAATCAACACTATCCTCAAGATTTGTTGACAGATGGGATTTCCTTAGGGGCCTTCCATGCAGTATCAAGGGTATAATAGTAGTTTGCGCAGCAGGTAATGAAGGATCGGAAGCTGAAACTGTAAAAAAAATGTGGCACCCCGGACCTTCACTATTAGTATCAGCGGCATTTTGAAAAATTAATATATGAAATCTCTAACATTTGACGCTGATACTTTAGAATCTTTTCTATGATTTTGGATATATAGGTTCCATTATTTTATAAAGAGCTCATGACTTCTTTAATTGCTTAAGCTTTCCATGAATGGTTGAATGCAATTGTTTAAATAGATGAAATAGTTACAATTGAGGTTAGGTCAGGATTTGATTAATAAACGAAGAGTTAAAAGCACAACAAAAATAATCAAACTTGAGCAGGCTTTCTGGTGAACCTAATGAGTTCTCTTTATTTGTTTGATTGGTTCTTTCTTCTTAGGATTATCTTTCAAAAGGTGTTCCACATGAAGTGGGTCTTCTTCTTTGTAAAAATTAAGACTACTTTGACATATTTCTCTTTAAGGAAGTCCCAGTTTAGATAGACTGTTTCAATTAACTGACTTATTTCTAATTTTTTTTTATGCTTTTGACATGACTTAATCCCTATTTATTGGAATTTTTTTTATTAAAGACAACAACCCAACTGTAGGTCTTTTTGCATTCGCTTTTCCGCCACTGACTCGTTTTATTTCTCAAATGGCCAATCCTGATGGACTTCATGCAACATTTTGCTTTGCACTACTAGCAGCCGATAAAAGAAAGACAAAAAAAAACGTGATAAAGCTGCATCTCCTTCAAAACCATGGAGATTATTTTTAATTTTATTTTATTTTTGGCACGAGTTATAGCTTCATATAAAGAGATATGAGATATACATAAAGGGACCTAACACTGTCAGAGTGGACACCTAAAATTTGAGAATGAGCAACCTGATACATAAAGAGTCGAGAACCACCAGAGTAAGTCATAGTAAACAGACTTTCAAAGTGATATGCCATGATGTGTCTTAAGTCACGACTCAACTAACATGCTAATATTTTGAGATGTGCTATCCTCATTATATATCATTTGAAATTTTCATTGAGAGTTGGCAAATCGATCAAAGCGAAAAGAACGGCCTAGGAAACGGCCACTTGGTGAAAAGTGAAAGCTATCCAAAGTGGGGTATGTAATGATATATTTCATATTGGACAACCATCAAACCTTAAAATGATACTTCAACTTGAGAGTCTCCTTTTGGAAGATGCTGGTTCATGACTTAAAAGCGTATCACTTCTTGAATTATGCGTGTAGGACAAACATTGAGTGATGAGTCAGTACAAAATATCTACAAAAAAAAAAAAATGCCACAAGTGGACTGTGAGTACATTGTACGCGCTCTATTTCCTAATTCCTATGCAAATGTTGCCTTTATCTTCTCATATTTGAAGTCTTTGTCTGATTGAATCAAAACTAGTAAATAATTAGGGATGGTGAGAGGTCCGTACTATGACCAAAATGGACTGAAGAGAGGTGCGTGGAGTAAGGAAGGAGATGAAAGGTTAAGAGCTTATGTTGAGAGATATGGTCATTCCAATTGGCGTCAACTCCCCAAATTTGCAGGTATATATAAATGAATTTGTTAACCAAAACTGCTTCGAATCTACACTTCAAACTTTGCAGGTAAATGGGTAAGCCTACATCTTGAAGTAGAGTTTGATTATGCATGTGCTTACGATTATGATCTCCTCTCGTTCTTTTCGCTTCTAGTTGTTGTTATCTATGGTTTAACATGAATTGAAGCACCTTCTTGGATCAACCTGTAATCTTTAATTAATTTTTAATGAAATAGAATTGGAAATCTAGTAGTTTTGGATCGATCACGATGTAATGTGCTTATAAATTAATGGTAATGAATTATGTTAGTGGGGTTGGATTTCATGGCTTCTATGCAACAGGTTTATCAAGATGTGGAAACAGTTGCAGAATTCGCTGGCTTAGTCACCTGAAGCCAAATATTAAACATGGGAATTACACCCACGAAGATGAGCAAATAATCATCAAAATGAATAAACAGCATGGAAATAAGTAAGTATTTCTTACTTTTTTCCCTTTTGTTATCAATTGGTGATTCTTTAATTACTTGCACCTCTAGGAACACAACTTCTAGGTTTTCATTGCAGTTCGTATTACTTTGCAATATCTTCGTAGTTCATGTCTACATAATACTAATATTTAGCCACCAATTGATCATGCAAAATGTTTTTTAGTTCCTATCAAAGAATCAACCCTACCTCATATATAATATATGATAAATTCTTTACCAACAAAATTGAACATTACCTACTCATAAGTTGTGATTAAAGTCGTCATCAAATTTAAGCTTAGTGGTTGAGAGCTCTCTTCAATTTTACAAGTTCCAAATTCCCAAAAAAACACTTATAGAAAGGGACAATTTTAATATTTTGAATAGGGTTAATTCAATATGCCCAAAGGGTGAGGAATTTTGATTGATCTTATGCTTTCTCATTTACTGAACAAAGGCGGGTAAAAAACCGTAGAGTTATGAAGAGGGTTTTGATTTTCAATTATAGATCTAATTTGATATGTAGTATGTCTCTCTTGTCACAAATGGTCTCTAATTGCTGAACAATTACCCGGAAGAACACACAATCAAGAACCATTGGCATAGCAGTCTAAAGAAGCGCATAGAATGCAATACGGATGGGAAAATGAAGTCTCAGTTCAAAATGAGCCCTAATGATACTTCTGAAAGAGAAATTACGACCCAGCATTTAGAATCTGAAATCCCAATAACTAGTGCTGATGGTGATCCCTCTGATGTTCCAGAAAATTCGCTGCCCATGTACGCAGAAACATCCTACAATAATAATATTGAGGACTTCACAGAAGAATCCAGTGCTATTGCTCCATGGGAAATATTTGAAACATTCAGCAATTTCTGGATTGAACCACTTATGGTAGAAAATACACGAAGTCAGGATAACTATATTCACAGTCCCATCGATGCGGCAAATGAATTAGACATGGACCAATATGTTTCATATTTATGGGATAATACAAAGTTGTGCCAGATGATGCAAGAATTGGCAAAAGATCCTAAATAAGATATACAAATGAGAGCAAAAGGCAACCTTTGTGCCAGGAAATTGGTTTAGGAGAGTTGAGTTGCACTTTGTACCAATAAAATTCTGCCTTCATAATTAACCTCATATTTTCCAATTGTTAAGGTGGTCTTTGCTACATTTAAATTTTAATCAGCTTGAAAACTTATTTATAAGTTATTTAAAAATAATAAATATGAATGTTTTAAAATTATATTTTTAAATATATAAATAATAAATTAACATCGCAAACAGATTGCAGAAAACATGAAAGCTAAAGATAGCTATGGATTTTATTTTTGGTCATTGCAATTAATTGTGTCCAGATTCAATAATCACTACAAGAAATAGGATACTCTGTGGCAACCAAAAAGGTCGCCACTAAAGGAAAATTTTTGGTGGTGACATTAGCAAAGCTACTCCTTTGAAGCGTCAAAATCCATCATTCCAGGACCAAATTCTGCATCATATGTGGGTGTGCAGAAATCTGTTTTTTAGGTCCTTATAACGAGGTTAACCTAGGTTTGTGAATCTGTATCAATATGTTTTCAAATTTGTGATCCCTTCTTATATGTCCATAGTTATTTGCAAGCCCTATTTTACAAATGGAATGTGGCAAAATCCCACTGCCTTTAGTATTCTATGCATTTAAATCACAGATGAGTCCTTCCTTACTGCTGTTTGGGTTTTACCCACCATTTTTCTTTTTAGTTTTTTTTGGGGGGGGGGGGTTGGGGGTTTGTAGGAGAATAGCGTTTCTTGTTATTGCCCTGATTGATTTTATATATTCTTTTGCGAGCTAGATGGCCGAATTTAATAGCTTATCTTGTGGCTAATCGGCTGCTACTAAATTTGAGATTGAATGGTTGTGTTTAGATAACGTAATTTAAGAGGAGAAAATAATTTTATAAGCTAATTCTAACGCATGACATTGTTTGGCTAAGTAAACTAAGAAATTTAGAAACTTTAAGTAATTTAATCATAAATTGTTTTGTTAAAAAGTAAAAAAAATTTAAGTACTACTTTTAAGCGAAGTTTAAAATTATTCTTTTTGACTTAAAACAAACTACAATAGAATTCAACCTAGGACCTAGAGTTGAACCTCGGACTCGAAATTATTGTCAAAGGTGAACTTCCAAATGGTCCAGCAGCCATAACAGAAGAGGGCTGCCGCAGGAACTTTCGTGGAAAGTTCCCTTGAGCCTAGGTAGTTGATCTCAGCTGTAGAATGTCTCATATGTGGTATGCACTCAAGTAAAACATATTTTAATTATGTTTACTTATTTAAAAGTGAATTTCTATTTTGGTTTTTGAAAGATACATTTAAAAAAAAATTGGTCCCTTAAAGATTTATTATCTCAATTTAGTCGTTTATAGATTATCTTCTCTTTAGAAACATCCTCGCGTTAACATGGTTATAATAGAAAGTTTGATATATTCATTTCACTGATCAAACCAAGAATTTACACAAACCATGTCCTTACCTAAAATATTTATGTAAGCTCTTGGTTAGAACTAACAAGCAAATTTGTTAAATGTCAATTAATGGTGATGTTAATGTGAGGACCTTTCTCAAGATAACATGTTAATAAAACTTTAATTAAGGGACTGAAATGAAAGTGTATATATCTTTCAGGAACCAAAATAGTTATTTACTCTTCATTTAAAATATATTAAGTCCAAAATTTAATCTCAAAATTTAATTAAATTAGAAATTATGATCAAGTTTCACCATGAATGAGACTAGTCCAGTTAATTAAATTTACGAGGTTGAATGGTCGTGTGTTAAGATGAAGTAATTTGAAAGGAGAAATTAATTTTGTAAGCTAATTCTTGCGCACGACTTTGTTTAGTTAAGTAAACAAAGAAATTTAGAAACTCTAAGTAATTCGATCAAAGAATTTTTTTTTGTTAAAAAGTATAAATTTTTAAATACTAATTTTCAGTGAAGTTTAAAATTATTCTTTTTGACTTAAAACAAACTACAATAGGATTCGAACTAGGACCTAGAGTTGAACCTCGGACTTGAAATTATTGTCAAAGGTGAACTTCCAAATGGTCCAGCAGCCATAACAGAAGAGGACTGCCGCAGGAACTTTAGTGGAAAGTTCCTTTGAGCCTAGGTTATTGGTTTCAGCTGTAGAATGTCTCATATATGGCATGCACTCAAATAAAACATCTTTTACAAATTTATAGTCGATAGGCTTACAGAGTTTAATTATTTTAATTAATTGAAAAGTGGATTGTCATTTTGGTTCTCGAAAAATACACTTTTTTTTGTTTTTAAAATTTGGTTCTTTAAAGATTTACTTTTTCAAATTAGATTTTTAAAGACTATCTCCTCTTCAAAAGCATCCTCACATTAAGTTGTTCATAATAGAAGTTTAAGATATTTGCTTCACTAACGAAGTCAAGAATTTATCCAAACTGTGTCCTTACCTAAACTATATATGTAAGCTCTTGGTCAGATCTAATAAGAAAATTTCTTAAATGTTTATTAATGAAGTTAATGTGAGGACCATAAGATAAGATAGTCTTCGGAGGACTAACTTGATAAAGTAAAAATTTAATTAAGAGACTCATACGCACAAATTAAATATTCGTTTAAGTGTAAGCATATATTGTCATTGTCAAGTAATAAAATCTCTATAGGCGAGTATAAAGTGTCAATCCAATAAGGATTGATGTTATTAATTATTGCACTAATTTAATATTTATCCCAATTGAATAATTCGAATGTTAAATTGATTAAAAATGCAAAAATAAAATAAAATAAGACTGCAAAATTTGAAAGCAAGAGTAACTCAAAAGTGATTGTGATTCTAAGGATTCTGATTTCACTATAATTAATCCAATTTATATTTATCTATCTCTTTATTCTAGAAATTATAATTCTAATTAACAGTTGAGATATCCTAAATTATCCAATAGCCTCTCTCGAGGTCTAACAGAAACACCTTTCGAATGTTAACCCACTATGTCTCTGTGTGAATTATAACATGCAAAGATTCATTAATATCTATGGTTCTCAATTAAGACTTCATAGACCATGCAAATATATCTCTATCTTACATGCAATTTATGGTTTCTACACACTTCTCTAAACACATAAATCTCCTCTCGGTCTCATCATGATTAATAGATCATTTAACTGGTGATTAGGCATTAGAAGCATTATACACAGTATAGAAACTCAATTAAAAAAAATTCATTGATTAAATTGAATAGACAACACAAAGGTTCATAATTAGGCTATATCGTAGCCCTAGAAAATAAACTAAAACATAGAAGAAAACATAGAAGAAGAAGAAGAAGAAGAAGAAGAAGAAGAAGAAGAAGAAGAAGAAGAAGAAGAAGAAGAAGAAGACGAAGAAGAAGAAGAAGATGGAATTGGAGCCACTGTCTAGAGAGAGCCTGAGCTCCTTTTCTCCTCTCTAATTCATAGCGCAAGGGTCCTTTTAAAGGTGAAATTGATATTTGAATCCTTCATAAACTCTATCTTTAAAAGGTATTTTAATACAACTCAAACTCTTTTAATAAAATATATTTCAATCTAACTCAAACTCTATCTTTTTTTTATTATTTTATTTTTCAAAAATTGCATTATCATCTTCGGATTACGATGCCAATATCCAGCATCTCAATGCTGAATCTCTTAAAACTAAAAACATAAAAATTGTATATCTTTTTCTTAGATTTTCATAGCCTCTTGAATCATCTTAATCGGAGTTTAGATGAGAGAGATATGTTCAAATTAATCGAAGCTGCCCGAAATCTACAATTCTTACTCCTTTTTCTCCAATTTTCCTCAGTTCTTCATCTTATTTCTACCTATAAAATAAACATACAATCACACATAAATTTAACATAAGTTACTCAAAAATTCACAAAATTCTAAGTTAAATATAATTAATTTATGAGTCTAAAACTCACTCAACAGAGAACAAATTGAGAATGTGTATATTTTTTAGAATCAAAACAGTTATTTACTCTTCAATTAATATATATTAAGTCCAAAATTTAATCTCAGATTTTAATTAAGTTAAAAATTATGATCAAGTTTCACTGTACATGAGACAAGTCCATGTAAATTCAAATTATAGTATAAGCATGATATATATTTGTTAGACATAGAGTTCTATGTCATAAGTTTTGATGATGACAAATGTGTAGCAAGTATCTTAGTAAATGTGCTTATTTGATTAGTATGTGCTATACATGATTACAATCATTAACATGTAATATCTTATAACTAATTATGATTTATGTACTAACAACAAAATATACTTACTTATATGTCCAATAGATTCTGTAAAAAAACTACATATCTTATATATTAGATATAAGCTTCTAGGTATTTTGTATGCATGAGAAAATTGTTTACATTATAAAACATCATGTAATCATGCATGTTGTCATTTGGACTAATTACTTGGTTGCAAAATTAAATATTTTTATAGGTCAGTATAAAACAAGATGAGTTAGCTTTGCAATAAAGAAGATGGAATGTCAACATCATCCTTAGGTCAAAGAAGGATGCTCCAAAAATGGTAGAAAAAGGATCGAAGATATACAAGTTTAGTTGTATCAACAAACACGAAATCAAGGAACCTCAAAATGTTATGTTAAATACATCTTTAGGTATCCTAGACTTAGAATCATGTGTGAAAGGACTTAGAAACTCTTGAGCTCAAAAATATATCTTAGAACATGTTTTAAAGATCATATGAAGAAAAGGACAGTCAGATATAGATTTTTACTAAAATCTGTTTTTAAAGATCATATGAAGAAAAGCTCTAAAGTCTATTTTCAAAAACTTGCTAGATTCAAAACTAGACTCCAAGAGCTTTTTAATAACGTGTCATTCACTCAAAATGTAGTTAGAGAGCAGATGGAAAAAATAGGAAAAAAGATAGTAAGATATGAATTTTAACTAAACTCTGTTTTTGACTTTTAGTCACTTTTTTATTCATATATTACAAACTAGAAATCCTTTTGAATTACAAGTTGCTGCATTTGAAAATAGACTTTAGAGCTTTTCCATGATATGTCATTCACCCAAAATGGAGTTAAAAAGAATATGAAATAAATAGGCATTGCAAGGTAGTAAGATATGATTTTTTTTTTTTAATTTTAAACTAAACTCTGTTTTTTTACTTTTGGTTACTTTTTTATTCATGTCTTACACACTACAAATCATTATGGATTGAAACATATTGTATTGAAGACTCAACAAGCTCTAAATTGATAGATAACACTACAAGAAAAAGCAGATTCAGTGACGAGTTTTCAGTGGCAACTAAAAAAGTCGTCACTGAAAGATACCATTCAGTGACGACTTAGCAATGTTGTCACTGAAAGGCAAATTTTCAGTGACGACCATAGTATGTCGTCACTGAAAGGTACCTTTTAGTGATGACTTTGCTAAGTCGTCACTGAATGGTTTACTATTAAAAAAAACTAGCGGCAAAACTATTTTTACTCCCACGATTCTTCCCCCTTTTTTCTTTTCTTCATTTCTTCCTCCCGCGAACACACTCCTCTCTGTTTGCTTCATTTATTCCTCCCGTGAACCCTATTTCTTCCTCCCGCTTACCCTCCACTCTGTTTTCTTCATTTCATCCTCCTGTGAGCTCTATTTCTTCCTCCCGTGAAACCTCCACCCTCCACGGACCAAAGAGAGTTGCACAAAAAACCCACCACATTTGCAGTAGAGAAAACCATCGTGAAACTCTTAGAACCCCCAAAATTGTGAAGCATTGTCGAGGTGGCTACCGTGAATATCAATGTTCCACTCTAGTTTGCCGTAGCACAGTAGAGAAGCATCTCAAGTGAGTATTTTTTTCCAATTCATCTTTGTATTGTGATTTCGATTTGATTCAGTTTTGGGGTTCCTTTAATTCTTTGTTTTTGTACTGTCTTAGAACTCTCTACTCACAAAAATGAGTCACACAGAAAACTCCATTGTGTTTGCATAGAGACCCATCCTACGCCGTGAACCATTACCCGAGTGTGTTGTGAAGAGCAATATTCTTCTACAGGTGAGCTAATTTAGTCATGCTTCTACTTGTGGGATTCAAGTTGTGGTCTTTGGTTTCATCGTTTATTCTAGTTTCTTCCTGCAGAATGCAGCAAAGCAGTTTATAGTGCATTTGCTTTAATCATTTCCTCGTTTCATTTCTATTAAAAACAGAGGTGTTAAAAGCTGTTTTGATGCTTAGTATTAAGACCATGATAGTTGATAATTATCTCATGACAAGAAAAGATTCTATGTGATAATGAGATAGTTATCATTGCTTGTAAAAAATTGAATAAATATACTTACTTGAAAGAAGGTTGGTGGCTTAGAGCTAGTGTATCATAGTGATTGATTACCCATTTGTTTTATGATTGAGCAGTTAAATTTGAAGGCATGGGATTGATAGTTATTGCGCTACCTGCCCTAGATGGTATGTCATAAATTTAATGACCGCATGATATGTTTTTGTTTTCATCTCAATGATATTTTTGTAGTGTTTCTTTTTAAATAGATAATGATTGATATTAAGCTATAAAATTGGTTGATTCCCTGGATGGTTAGAGTTGTAAAAAAGTTTGACATCTTCAAATGTCTATAAAGTCATAATGACCTTGATTTAAAAATATTTTGGATCAATCACTTATAGAATTTATTGAACTTTATATTATTCATTGGTGTGTATGATCTATAAGACTTAACTCTGATTGCGTTGACAATTAATTGTGCAATTTAATACTCTATGTGTGGACATGAAGTTCATTGCTATCTCATAATGTGCATGTGAAAGTAAATTATGATGATCACTTGAATAAAGATTGAATTTTTTTTTATCAATATAGAAAATTTGACTATTTCTTTAAAGAAATGATAATTTTTATATTTATATCCTTTTATGGATATATAAATAAATCTAAAAAAAAGTAATTTTATAGTGACAGTGGACAAAATAACCTATCATACTTCCAATTATGTGCCCCTAGACCTTCGCCTTCCAATTATGTGAAAGGCATAAATTATTTAAAGTGTCACTTTCTGTTTTGCATTCACAGCCATATCATACTTCCTACTCAAAGACCTCTGGGTACTATTTTTGCCATAATTGGGCAATTCTCTTGTAGAGTACTTTGGATTTTGGTCCTATCCATAGAATCTGTTGATGTTTATTGCATAGGACCTTTTTTCTGGAACCTTCATCACTCTGAGTGAAGACATGGGTTAATATTATAGGTTAGTTCATACATAACATGGGTTAATATTATATTTAAGTCTAGTTGCACAATTAGATTGAATATAGTACTGGATAAGTACATACCTTCTTCTTCACTATCTTTACCATTTCATGTTAGATATCCTGATCAATGATATGCTATTTCTAAATGTAAATGATGGATGCAACCTAAATGTAAATGATATAGTACTGGTAAATGTAAATGTAAATGATATATTACATCCTATTGAATATAGTACTGGTTTTAGTGATAATCATGGATGCAACCTAAATGTAAATGATATCCTGCTCAATATTCTACTATTGTTTCTCTTTTGCTTGAACTTGGACAGCCATGAGAAAGAAGATACATGAGAGATAAATAAGGGTCTAGATGAAGGTGGTGGAGAAGATTTTCTTCTACCCCAACTCCTCATTTTGCTGTTGAAACATAGAATTCTAGTGTTTTTACTTGGTTAAGGTTGGAAAGGAGAAATGAGTAGAACTAAAATGCAGGATGTTAGTGGGAGAGAATTGTAGCAGTTAATTAGGAGGAGGGTTAGGGTGTTAAACAGGGATGTGAGTTTCTCACTGGTTTTTCTGCTGTATTTCAAAGGAGATTTTTGCTTAATTTCTGGGACCACTCGTCCACTTTTCCCCCATTTTTGTTTGTATTGGTAAATGATTTGTGACCAGGAAGGGACGTATTTTTTAGGACCACGAAACAGCAATAGTATAGTAGAAAAAAATGTTATTATTTTTCAGAACTTAGTACCTATTTTTTACTACATAACTTCCTTTCACATATGCAATTATTGCTAATAAGACAATGAATATTTGCTAAAATATGAATTCATGATCTAGAATATTGCTGTTTAAATTCTAGATATTTCTTAAAGCTTACCCAAATGGAATTTGGACAAAATTGACATTCTTTAGTTCATGTTCTGTCCAATGCTTGGGTATGGAAATTTGGCTATTGAGTTTGGATCCATTTTGAGATAACCTACTTTCTTTTTTCTTGGTTATTCCATAATAATGTTGTTAATTTGAGCTGGAGGTCCATACATTGATTTTGGAATTATTTGTAGTGTTTTGCTGGGTTTGCTCATGGAATGGTTGTGTGCTAGGTTCATCTTCTTGTCAAACCATGGTGTTTTGGAAGTGAAATAGGTCTAACCCTTATTCCTAACCAATTCTGAAGTAGGACCCTTTTTTTCCCCCACAAGACGGTATATAAAGAGATCCACAAGATGCCTCATCACTAAGCCTGTCAATTACATATTTTTTTATATTAAATTATAGTTTATCCTTATATTTTAATTTAAAATCAGTTTGTCCTTTTATAGTCATAAGTGTTATTCGATTTCATATATTTATTTTATTATCATTAATTAGTCTATGGTATTTTTAATGTTAATCAATTCACATAAATATTAAAATGATGAATAACCTCTGCTTTTTGTGTTGATGTTTTATTAGAAGACATGAGAGGAGTTTCTATTCCTGGAGTAGTTAGTTAGTTTGTAGTTGCTTTCCCTTTTAACCCCCAAAAAAAATGTATATTTCATTTAAACCATAAACAATTTTATAATTCTAAGATCTTTAATTAGGATAATTAAACTAATTTTTAAAAATTAAAACTCTTTTAAAACTGAATCTCAATAATAAGTATATATATGTGAGTAATGTGTTGCTCTAATGTGTTCCTCTAATTCTTGACATTCTAATATGTGTGTAATGTGTTGCTCTAATTCAGAAACAGCTACACATTTAATTTTACATCTAGCTACTAGTTGCAACGCTTTTAGTGTGTTTGGTGATTCTTGGCTACACCCCCAAATCATCAAGCACTTTCTTTGATTAAGTTGAGAGGTTTTGGTTGGGATGAGATGCTTGAATTCTGGTTTCTGGAATGAATTGTGGTATAAATTCCCCCCCTTCCTAAATGTTCATTGGTTTAAATTCTGGTTTCTAGTTTGAATTGTGGTTTAAATTCCCCCCATTCCTGAATCGTCATTCATTTAAATTATGGTTTCTAGTTTAAATTCTGGTTTAAATTCCCCCCATTCCTAAATGTTCATTGGTTTAAATTCTAGTTACTGGTTTTACTATCTCAGGTCCTAGTGGTCTTGAAAAAAATTATCATTTTTAAGGATTTGAAGTATGGAAGTTCCCAACTGGAGTTGTTGATCAGGTATCATGGGTATATTTCTCATTATAGTGTATGAAGCTATGTTTTGTGCATAGAATCCACTAATTCAATGACTAATACAGGGAGAAGATATTTGTGTAGCAGCAGTAAGAGAGGTCAAAGAAGAAACAGGAGTAAGCAATCTGTTTGTGTTATCAATATTAAATGTGACTAGTCCTCAAATCATTTATTTATAAAGTGTAGATGAAGTTTGTCATTGTAATTAAGGTTGATAGAGTTTGTGGAAATATTAGCATTCAGGTAGCAAGTTTGTCATTGGAAATTTTAAAGCCACCATTGAATTAGTCAAGCTTGGAATTAAGCATATATGCCTGGAAATCATATGGAACCACAACAACATAGTATTTGGCCAGTTGTTCTTGTGCCATATAACTTGGCACCCTGGAAATGTATGAAACAACCGTACTTCCTGATGACACTTTTTATCCCAGGCCCTAAATCTCCAGGAGACGATATAGATGTATATTTGGAACCAATGATCGATGAACTTAAAGAATTGTGGGAGGTGGGATTGGAGATGTATGATGCTTATTCACAGTTAAATTTCAATATGCGAGTTGCAATCATGTGGACAATAAATGATTTTCCTGCATACGGTAATCTTGCAGGTTGGTCAACAAAAGGAAAATTGGCATGTCCTTGTTGCAACAAAGATACTCACTCCATATCATTGAGAAGCAAATTATGTTATATGGGCCATCGTCGCTTCTTGCCATCTAATCATCTTTGGTAGCGGGATAGGAGGGCATTTAATGGTAAAGTAGAAAGCAATGATGCACCAACGTATTTAACTGGTGAAGAAGTGCTTCAACAACTAGAACTCCTACCCAATGTGACATTTGGAAAAGGGAAGAAGCGAATGCGCGACCAGTTAGCTGTTGCTTATAATTGGAAGAAGAAGAGCATATTATTCCAACTGCCTTATTGGAGCACACTTTTACTGTGACATAATCTTGATGTCATGCATATTGAGAGAAATGTGTCAGACAACATTGTGTCAACGGTGATGGATATGGCTGGAAAGACGAAGGACACAGTGAAAAGCCGCTACGATTTGGTGGACATGGGAACTAGGCCAGGTTTACACCCTGTTGAGCAAGGAAATAATATTTTACTACCAGCGGCATCTTATGTGTTATCACCATAAGAGAAGTTGAAGGTCTGCAACTTTTTAGCCCAGTTAAAAGTTCCTGATGCATTCTCTTCAAACATTTCAAGGTGTGTCAATGTGGCAGAGAAAAAGATATATGGACTAAAGTGTCATGACCATCACATATTATTGCAGGAGGTATTTCCAGTTGCGATTCGTGGATTATTGCCTAAGGAAGTGAGTGATCCTATAGTGGAGTTGGCACAATTTTTCAAGATTTTGTGCTCAAAATGCTTAAACATGGAGGACTTAGATTCAATTGAAAAACAGATTGTCATTACCTTGTGCAAATTGGAAACTGTGTTTCCTTCAGCATTCTTTGATGTCATGGTCCACCTCCCTGTCCACTTAGCAAGAGAGGCAAAGATTGCAGGGCTTGTCCAATATCGTTGGATGAATCCAATTGAGAGGTAACATTAGCAAACCTATATTAATTTATTGAGCTGCGTTGACTACTAAACTCAAATAATTTTGCCTGAAATTTATAGGTATCTACGGATGTTGAAATCATATGTTCGTAATAAAGCTCGTCCTGAAGGCTCAATTGCTGAAGGCTATTTAATTGATGAAAGCTTGATATTTTGCTCAAGATAATTGAGCAATACCCAACAAAATTCAATAGAGCTACAAGGAATGATGATGAAAATATGACAACTTCTGGAAGATCAATATTTGGCCAAAGTGGACAAATAAGAGGTGCCGCCAAAGCAACTTTACTATCTAACAAGGAATTTGATCAAGCGTGTCTATACGTGCTACAAAATAGTGAAAAAGTTTGGCCGTTCATAGAGTACGTATTTTATTGTTTGTTGACAATTAAATTATTGGTAAATCAAACTCTAATAGATGAAGCGACACAATTTGTAGAGAGCACAAAGGGGAGCTTCAGACACATGCATCAAATGTTGATTCAAGGCACATTAAAGAGTTTTCTCAGTGGTTTAATCGCCTAGTAAGTATCTTTTAATTAGGTCAACTAATTCATTATATTATATGTCATGTCATAACCTTCCGATGATGTTAATTTTGTATAGGTTACGAAGCCAGGTTCACATTGGCAAGAAGACAATGAGCTACTTAGTTTAGCCATTGGCCCTCAAAGAGTAGTATACAGATATACAACAATTTTGGTCAATGGGTTTAGATTTCATACCAGAGACCGTGAAGCTCAAAGAAAAACTCAAAATAGCGAAGTCCTTGTGAGGGGGATGATTCAGATCCTGAGAAAGAATATTATGGCATCCTCGAGGATATTTATGAATTTTCTTACGTGGGGGATAGGAAAATACATCTCTTTAAGTGTCATTGGTGGGATGTTGCTCATTTAGGAAGGGGATATAAAGTTGACAGATATGGATATACGAGTGTGAATTCTCATTCTTCGCTAAATACGAACAAGCCATTTGTCATGACATCTCAAGCAGAACAAGTATTCTATTTGAATGATATTGTTGATTGAGATTGGCTTGTTGTTGTGAAAACAATTCCCCGGGACCTTTATAACATGCCTTGTGAAGAGGATGTAGGTGAATTCTATCACCATTTTTTTTGTATTGAATTCCACATTGTTTTGTATTGAATTATTTGCACATTTTGTTTTGTATTAAAATCCACAATGTTTGGTATTGAATTGTTGGCATTTTTAGCCTAAGGAGGTGTTTAACTGACAACTTGATTTGTTTATTTACAGTAAGTTGATATTTAATCATGGCAGGAAGAGGAAGAGGCAGACAAGGTGGTCGTGGGTGCAGACGTGTCACACAGGATAGTTGTAACGATGGAACCCCACTGCCAAGCAAAGAGCCCCACCGTGGGGAGATAGAGGCATAGCCCACCACACCTACTCCTCGGCGTCCAATTAGTAGTGCAGGTACGTAAAGAAATTTTTTAGCAACAATTAGTTAAGGATCTTGGCATTCAATTATGTGCCTAATACCTTAGCTTTTTGTGATTCACAACTTCTTACAGTATAAGTCGAAATGTAAGGGGATCATACAAGTGTATTACTGTAGACTCAAAGAAAAAAAATGGACAAAAAATCCAAATTGTGATCCCTGACGATATCCTATGAGGCACTTGTCCTTTGAAAGAGATGGAATGGTCCAAAATTAAGGAACAACATGGAGAACAGATCTTGATGCAAGTAAAGGTAACAACTAGCCTAATTGTTTATTGTACATATATCCATATACACTTCTTTAATTTAACATCTTTAAGTTTATTATTGTAGGAAAAATTTGAAGTTGGTGCAAGTATACAGTGGCGATTTGATGCATTTAATGCCACTTCGCAACGATTATACAAAAATTGGAGGGGTAGCTTGCATGTCTTGTACTCCAAGTACAACACAGATAAGGAGAGACTAGCACATCCACCTCCCACGGTCAATGATGATGAATAGAAGCACTTGGTCAGTTTTTTTGACTCAGATGACTTTAAGGTATTATGGTATACCATATTTAAAGAGCGATCTAATATAAAATGTGTAACTCAACTAAGTATGAAATGAAATGCAGGGCAAAAGCTCAACAAATGCACAAAACAGGGCCAAGCAAACAACAAAACATACGTGTGGTTCTCGTTCATTTGCAGAAGTTGAAGAATTAATGGTGAAACTTTAGAATAACTTATTCTCATATATAACATTATATGAATGTTTTATTATTCATTGGGTGGCAATTATGTTTGATTGTAGAGAAATCTTGAAACTGGAGAGAAGGCTCCAATTGACCAGATATGGGAGCTGCAACATACTCGTAAGAATAAAGAAAGGGAGGTTACATGGTCAGATGCAAAGTCTCAGGAAGTTCATGTATATTTAAATTTTATTAATTTATACAAATTGTAATTTATATTTCTTCTTGTTATTCTAAATATTTAGTTGTTTTAAACATAGGCCCAATTGAAAGAGATTATAGCCAAGCAATCTGAAGAAGACTGTCATGGCCCCAAATGATGGAACACATGATCGGCACGGCATAAGGGTTTCCCCCTAGCCGTAAGCCTAACACATAGCATGCACAAACATTCAGCACACAATCCAGAGTACATAATACATATAACTGGCCACATATGCCACATCCAATATCAGAAAATACTGTATATATATATATATATATATATATATATATATATATATATATATATATATATATATATATATATATATATATATATATATATCTCATGAATCCAACATCCGTGATTCAACTTGGCCCATGGCCTCATAATACAAACATCGTTGAAAAACTAAAAACCATTTTTTCAAACAACACAAGAAGCGAGGATCCTGCCTGTAAATTCATGGAGATACACTAGACATAACTAAACTAAACAACCAGTACAATAGAGCCTTGCCCAAACTGGGGCTCACCAATGCTATATTCAGCCTCCTACGGAGCTGTAGCTGGATCAAAGTTTCTCTGACTATCTGTGGGGAGGAAACAGAAGAGGGGTGAGATTACCACATCTCAGTGAATGGGTAAATCATACTATAACAGAAATAGGGCAAACTAAGCACAAGTGTTTTGCAATGAATTAAATAATTGAAATCAAGGTATAGAAAACATGAAACATTTAACTATAATTTATTGAAAGAATGCTAAACAGTTCAAATGTATGTTCAAAAGATAAAACAAGATTAAATCAATAACCGTAAGCAAATCAATTATGCATGGTAAGTAATAAATGAAGATATTTATGCAATAACAATGATGAATGAGGTATTTTAGAAATATTTAATCTTTAAGAAAAATGCACTAGTTTATTGGAGGTCTTTCCTAACAGATCTATCATCTTCCCCAAGCACACAGCAAGGGTAAGGTAATCACTGTAGGCATAGACATAAGTCCACCCTAAATTCCCCAAGTACATAGCAATGGGTATGGCAATCACTGTAGGCGTAGACATAAGTCCACCCTAAATTTTTCCCAAGCACATAGCAATGGGTATGGCAATCACTGTAGGCGTAGACATAAGTCCACCCTAAATTTTGTGTCTTAGGCAGTCATATGCCCGTCACAATATCCTAGACCGAAGCCTTAACATGATCATGCTGCACCAGGGCTAGCACTACCTGCGGCTAGCTAACAGTGATCTAAAAGGATTCCTCCAATAGCAAATATTTAAAAATATGTCATTCTAAGAGTTTAAAGTAAAACATTTCAATAAAGTTATAATTCTCCATCTAGCTCTTTTCATGCATAAAATTCCGTTCTAAAATATATCTCATCCATGAATTCCCATGGAGACCTTTATAATCATAAACTTTCCCTTTTTAAACATAGATCATTTGTAGACATTACATAGATGCTTATCATGCATCAAATCATTTCATGGCTAACTTAGTTCATTTCTATGACTAACTAAGTTTGCATTTCTATAAATCTAGCTCAAATGGAGAATTATTAGTCTAGATGCTTGCCCTGCATACCTAGGGTTCAACTAAGATTAAAATTTACAATTTCTAACATGGTTGGAACATATTGGTTTTCAAAGCGGTAAAACAATTTAGCATACATTCCAACTAGTTAAAATCATATGAAAGAGTTATAAACTGAATTCGTAAAAAAAAATGCGCTATAGTATGAAAAACCCACTCACCTTACTAGGAGTCCAACAACGAGAAATTCACCTCGTGATGGTTCAACAACCTAGAAAATATAGACATAACATGAGAATTGGAAAACTCTAAACGTCACTATTCATGTCGAAAAACACTATTCACTCACCGGAAACACTATTCACGCCAAAACCTAAAAACCCTATATTCTAGCATAGAAACTAATTCTAAGACTATCTATGGAAAGAAATTCGGTAAAAACGAAGCCTAAAACGCGATTAGATGGAATTTTACCTTGTAGGTTACTGTTCACGCAATTTTCCGGCGACTTTCCGGCGGTTTTCCGGTGAAACTGATCTGTGGGTTTTGAAGTACTCGTTGCCACGAGTCTAATGGTACCTTGGTAGCTCGAATCGGTTGGCTGGATGGTGAGATATCATAGAGAGAAGGCAGAGAAAATATTTTAGAGAGAGAGAGGGAGAGGGAGTCAGAATGAGGGAGAAGGGAGGGGGAAGGTGCAGAAAAACGAAAAAAAAAACAGCCAGAAGCACGGCCTGGCAGTGTCCTGGAGCACGGCCGTGTTTCGTGGCTACAATGCACCAAGTATTTGGCCGACTTTGACAAAATGTCCAACATGAAAGTTGTAGCCCTTTCTCTTAGCTTTTATTAGCCACTTGAATCACCTAATTTGGAGTTCATATGAAGGAGTTATGCATAAAATAGTGAAAAAAGTTCCAGACCACACTATGCTTCGGTTTTTACCTCTTATCACTATAATATTCACGGAATTAGCAAAAGTGCCCAACATCAAAGTTGTAGATATATGTCTTATCTTTCAACAGTAATTGGAATCACTTAATTTAGATTTCATATGAGAGATTTTTGCTTATATGAATGAAGATAGGTCATAAGAAAAGTCAAAAATGCTCTAAAATTTTACATTGTTCTCAACTTTCTTTGTTTCAAATGATTTGTACTTAACCTTCAAAGGTTTTATTAGTTGAGGGTTATTACAAAGACACTCCTGGTCTGAGCAATGAGCAAATGTTGTCACAAGTTCTTGGTCAACGGTCTGGTTACTTTCGCGGTAAAGGATACCGAGCTAAACCTCCCACTAAGAGAGCTGCTAACCAAATCACTCCCCAACACCTTAAAGAGAAAGAGAAGAAAATACATGAAAAGGTTGCTACAGAACTACGCGAGGAAATGAGATTACGAGAAGAAAGGATGCAAGCACAATTTGAGGAAAGACTACAATCACAGATAACCTCTTTAATCACATCTCTCCAACAAGTACTAATATCCATATACACTTTTTGAAGTTAATAGTTTATTCATTTGTATACACTATGACTGAAATCTTAGAAGCTTGTCTGGATGTCTTAAAATCTTATTGTTGATGGCTGGTTTTTTATGACTGGATATTGTTGTTGATGGTTGGTTTTTGATGACTGGATATTGCTGTTGATGGTTGGTTTTTTATGATTGGATATTGCTATTGATGGCTGAGTTTTTATGACTGGATATTGCTCTTGATGGCTGGTATTTTATGAATGGATATTACTCTTGATGGCAGGTTTTTTATGATTGGATATTGCTGTTGATGGGAGGTTTTTTATGAATGGATATTGTTGTTGATGAGAGGTTTTTTATGAATGGATATTGCTCTTGATGGCTGATTTTTTATGACAGGATATTACTCTTTATAGCTGGTTTTTTATGATTGGATATTGCTCTTGATGGCTATTTTTTATGATTGGATATTGCTTTTGATGGTTGGTTTTTTATGATTGGATATTGCTCTTAATGATTGGTTTTTTATGACTAGATACTGCTTTTGATGGCTGGTTTTTTATGACTGGATACTGCTCTTGATGGCTGGTTTTTTATGACTAGATATTATTCTTGATGGCTGGTTTTTTATGACTGAATATTGCTCTTCATATACTCTTAAACTATTTTGTAATCATGTGCTTGAGTTTCAATTGACTTGGTTAAAGTGGAAGGAAAGGTAAACTTGGGGAACCTATGGTTAAGAACCTATATTGCTATACATATCCTCATTGATTAGGTCTGAAAATTATTTAGAGAACCCACCTGTAAAACCATATAGACCAGGAGGTTAATCCTTACCCATATAATAAACAACTGGGTGATAGTTTACTCTTTGTAAATATAATACCGACTGACTTACCTC
This sequence comes from Gleditsia sinensis, assembly GCA_037074535.1. NCBI lineage: Eukaryota > Viridiplantae > Streptophyta > Magnoliopsida > Fabales > Fabaceae > Gleditsia > Gleditsia sinensis. The sequence goes on from CM073470.1 coordinate 17,599,657, forward strand.
TAATCTGGAGAACAATTTATTTACTCTTTGTTAGTATGGTTCATATTTGAGGGTTCAATATCAAACTGAATATTGTCTTCCTGTCTGGTTACTGGAATGTTTATGTTGTGAATCCCAATCTTTACTGGAATGTTTATATTTGGACACTGGATTTGGCCTAGGCATGTTCTTACTAAGAATCAAGAACTTTTGCCATCCTAACCATTTTCTTCTTCCAAATACTGAGGTAGATAATGAGGGTATAATGTGAGCTAATTTCCCATGCAAACTTGTAGAGATCTAAGATTAGTTCTTTATTATTCTTTGTACAGGTGAATAAGCATATACAAAATAATATGTTGGCATTTAAGTACATTATATCTTGGCCGTTCATATTTCATTTGTTTTCAAATTTATCAATATTTGTTATAATGGTCTAACAATTGAATTAACTTGAACACCCTATTCATCCAAGTGAGTGAAGAAGTTTTAAGGAATAAAAAAAGAAGACTAGACATGTATAATAATTTATATGAAGCATGAGCGATAAGAAATTAGAATATTTTTCGTTGTCTACATACAATATGTTGCCTTTCAAAGAAGAGAAGAAAATAAAAAAGGGAAGGTAATGTTAATATTTTGACATGTATGTCTGTAGGCCATGCATGGCTTACAAGTAGGCATTCAATATGTCCCTGAAAGCATTTTTCATCTCTTAAGGAGCTTCTTTTGAGTTAAGGGCAATGCTGGTTTTATATATCTTACTTAATTGCTATGTTTTTCCCCTCATTTAAGCTTGATTGACATACTTATTAAGTGTCATATGTGATATTAATTTTATTGAATTTGATAATATTTAATATTTTCATGATTTTTTTCATGTTAGAAGTATTTATTTATTTTTTTACATTAAACTTGTCAAGTTATATACTAATTTATTACTATGATATGAACAGGGACAAATTCCACTGGGCCCTATGGGTAGTGCTGCACCAAGTTATGCAAATAATGAAATACCAACGTCTCCCAGAGAGCCACCAAGTTAATTATTTGTAATTTGTTGATATTCTATTATGTATAATATTTTCTATTAACAAACATGTTGTATCACTCTCGAGAATTATGTATATCGTTTGAAATTATATATAGAACTTTATTATTCTTGCTCTTCTTGACTTTTATTCATATAACATTGTTTTATTCAAATGGCAAATAAAAATATTCCCATATATATATATATATATATATATATATATATATATATATATATATATATATATATATATATATATATATATATAGGATTCAATGGAGACAAATGTTGTTACTAAAAATTTTCAACAAATTTTAGTGACGACATAAGTTGTCACTGATTATATTAAAATACATTCTGTGACGACATAAGTCGTCACTAATTATAAAATTAAACATTCAGTGACGACTTATGTCGTCACTAAAGACATGTTTCAGTGACGACTAGAAGAAGTCATCACTGAAAGGTTCATCTGAAACGAAAATTTTTCTTGTCTAATATAGACATTTTCATTTACGATTTTTCATAGTTGTCACTGAAACATGTTTTTAGTGACGACTTTGGTCGTCACTAAAAGATACTTTCAGTGACGATCATTAGAGTCGTCACTGAAAATATAGCTTCTGTGACGACTAAAGTCGTCACTGAATATAAGTTTCAGTTACGACTGTGAATGTCGTCACTGAATGTGATGTTTCAGTGACGATTATTGGGTTTTAGCGACAAAACCAAGGATAATTAGTGGCGAAATAGTCGTCACTGAAAGTTGTTTTCAGTGAAGACTTGTTTAAGTCGTCACTGATACTTTCAGTGATGGGTTTTTTCGCGACCAGTTGGTGACGACCAAAAGTCGTCACTGGAATATCTTCAGTGACGAAGTTTGGACTTTCAGTGATGACTTTTGTTGCCACTGAAGCCCTGTTTTGTTGTAGGGTATAATATGCCTAAAACAAATTTAAAATGAAAAAGATATAATCATTCAAATTTGGTTGTCTTGCAACAAGAACTAACAGTCAACCGTCAATCACAACATGTGACTACCATCTACTAAATTCTCAAAGAAAGGTGATTTAAGAGGCCAACAATCTACTATTATAGTTAAAAGTTAACTGTTCACTTCTAGACTTTTAAGTTTAAACCTCTTAAGTAGCCAAAGTCTATTATTTGCCTCGACAGTCGACTATTGCCTATACAAGAAGATAAAATTAACATTTCTAACTGTTAGTTTCATATCCAATCACTTGCAAATTATTCACAACAGCTATATTTGCCAAAAATCTATAAATACAAGGGTTCCTTGGGCAACTAGTAACAAGATAATAGCTCCAAAACATTTGAAAATGATTCTTGAGCTCATTTGATTCTATATTCTTCTTAGGTTGCTCTTAAATTGTATATTCACTTATGAGAGAGTAGATCTTGTTTCTAAACTTTCATTCTCATTCTTGTTGATTAAGAATTCAAAGGAAGGGTGCCTTGAAGTTTAAGATTGGGAAAATCCTTGTAAAGGGGAGAGAAACCCTTGATACCAACTCTTTGAGTTGAGAAAATGTAGTGGCTCACAAATGTTCATTGTAAACTTGTGGGTATAGTGAAAAATTTTAAATTGTAGCTCAAGGATTACATGTAGACTTGGCTTGAAGCTGAACTAGCATAAGTGTTGGAGTTTATCCATTTCTTCCCTTTTTTCTTTACGTTTCAAGCTACTATATTCTTGATACTCTGTTTTGTAATTGGTTCCATAGATTATCATATAGCTTGACCATTGGCTACTTAATATATCTTTTTATAGCAATCTCAATATAGATTATTATTGAATATATTTTAAGATTGTTATAATTTTCTTGGGATTAAGTTTTTGCATTAACTTTGATATACTTGTGAAATGCTCTATTTTTATTTTATAAACTCATTAAGTTGATGCGCTTAATAAAATTTGATATACTTGTGAAATGCTCTATTTTTATTTATAAATTCATTAAGCTGATGCACTTAATAAACTATATATCCTTTGATGCTTGTAATTGTTGATTTTCTCAATCTCCCATCAAAATAACTTCTATCAAAAGTGTTTTGAAAATTAACTATGATTTTTTAAAACACATAATTCACCCTCTCTTAGGTGTTGGTTGCCTTGTCTAACAATATTTGTATGTCAATTAAATATATGAATGAAGTTTATAAAAAATGTGCTTTTTTATTAGTACAAAGGATATGACTTGTCTTCTCCATACTTTGATGACATGACAAAGTTACACTAATATTGATTTATAACTAAAATTAAGCATCTAGAATTGGTTGAACTTGGAATGACCTAAAAGGAAATCTAGTTTGGTAACCTTAAATATTTTGAAAATATGGGTGGCTTATTCAATGAGCCATCCTTCTTGGTCTGATGAAGTGTCTTGCAAAAGGTACTAATTTGCATAAGATAGTAGGCATTCTCTTTAATTATAAGTGTAGAAGACTAGATATTATATTACCATGAACCATTTTTCTAAAAATTTTAAGAGGTGAATAATAATTGTATTAATGTTTTTAATAGAAATTACTTTAGTTTCACTTCACATTATCAATCAACAACAACAAAGTCTTTTTCCACTGGGTAGGTTTGGCTACATGGATTAAACGACGCCACAGTGACCTATTATAAATGAGGTCAATAAAGAGATTATTAATTGCTAAATCCTTCTTAATAGTTTTACCTATTATTTTTTTTATCTTCCTCTACCTCTAACTATCGAGTTATTTTCCATCTAATACACTCTTCTCAATAGGAGCTTCTACAACTCTCCTCCTCACATGGCTAAATCACCTTAAGCAAGAATCTACCATCTTCTCCACAATAGGTGCTACCTTAACTTTCTTTCTAATGCACTCATTCTTAATCATATCTCTTCTAGTGTATCCACACATTCAATGCAACATTCTCATCTCTACGACGTTAAGTTTATCTTCATGTTGTCTTTTAACTACTCAACATTCAGTACTAAACAATATTGCATGTCTTATAGATGTATGATAGAATTTTCCTTTAACTTTAAGCCACACTTTTCTATCATAAATGACACCCGAAGCCATCTTCCATTTCATCCATCCTGCTTGAATCCTATGGTTTACTTCCTCCTTTACTTTTCCATCATTTTGTATAATGGACCTAAGATATTTAAAGCTTATGACTTGTTTTATAAGATGATCTCCAAGTTTTACTTCTAAATTCGTATATGTTCACCTTTTACTAAAATTACATTCTACATATTCTTTTTTATTTCTGCTTCTATAAAAGCTATGTGTTTCCAAAGCTTGGCTCAATGACTCTAACTTCATATTTATTTCCTCTTTCAATTCACCAACTAAGATGATATCATCTACCAAAATCATACATCAAGGCCCCACTTCTTAAATTTGTTCAATAACTACATCCAAAATCAAGTTAAAAAGATATGGACTCAGAGATGAACCTTGATGTAGTCCTATAGTTATGGGCAAATCCTTTGTATCCCTATTTTGTATTCTCATGCAAGTCATGATCCTATCGTACATATCTTTGATTGCTCAAATATAAGCAATACGTACTCCTTTCTTCTCTAAAGCCTTCCATAAAACCTCTCTCAACACTCTATCATACGACTTTTCTAAATCGATGAAAACTATATGTAAATCTTTTTTGTTCCTTTGATACCTCTCCATTAATCTCTGCAGTAAGTAAATTGCTTCTATAATTGACCTTTCTAGCATGAAACCAAATTGATTTTTCGTGACTTGAGTTGTTTATCTTAATCTCTGCTCAATAACCTTCTCTCATAACTTCCTAGTATGACTCATGAACTTAATCCCCCTATAGTTGGCACAGTTCTGTATGTCCCCCTTATTTTTATATATAGAGATTAATGTACTCCTCCTCCATTCATTTGGTATTTTTTTTATATCTCATCATCTCATTGAACAACTTAGTGAGTTGATTTATGCATTTTCTGCCTAAACCTTTCCACACCTCAATAGGTATATTATTAAGTTATACTACTTTTCCATTATCCATTTTCTTCAAAGCTTTCTCTACTTTAAACTCTTGAATTCTACAATAAAATGTATAATTTTGGTCTTTCTTCACAATATTTAATCTATAAGAGTAACAGGAAAACTCATATCCTTTGTTAACAATCCCTTGAAAGTAACTCTTCTATCGTGCTTGGATATCTTGTTCCATTAACAAAACATTACCCTATTTCTCTTTAATACATTTCAATTGGTCTAGGTGTCTTGTTTTTCTTTCCTTACCCTTTCATAAGCTTGAAAATTTTTCTTTCACCATCTTAGTTCCTAAGGATTGATATAGTCCTTCAAAAACTCTAGATCTCACTTCACTGACAGCTTTCTTAGCATCTTTCTTAGCAATTTTATATTTTTTCCAATTTTTATTATCTTTACATAAGTGCCACACTTTATAACACTCCATTTTAACCTTAATCCTATCTTGCATCTCTGCATTCCACCACCAAGATTCTTTACCCTTTGGTTCAACTCCTCTTGATTCTCCAAGTATCTCTTTTGCTATTTTCCTAATCCCTTTGGCCACCTCATCCAACATATTGTTAGCACTTACTTGTACTTCCCAAAACCTCTCTTCCCATACCTTTCTTTGAAAGCGCCATTATTGTTCATCCTTTAAATGCCACCACCTGATTCTCGAAACTTTTTTATGACTCTTTCTTTTAATTATTCTCTTAACTTGTATGTCTATAACTAAAACTCTGTGTTGGGTAGACAAGCTCTCTCCAGGTGCGACTTTGCAATCTCTACAATAATTTCTATCTGATTTTCTTACCAAGAAAAAAAATCTATTTGAGAGTTTGCTCTCCCACTCTTGTACATGATAAGATGTTCTACCCACTTCCTAAAACAAGTATTTTCTATTGTAAAATTAAAGGCTAAAGAAAAATTCAAGATAGTTTTACTCTCTTCATTTGCTTTCCCTAACCTAAATCATCCACCTATACCCTCGTAACCTTTAGATTCACTCCCTACATGCCCATATAGATCCCCTCCTCCTAGGAAAAAAATTTCTCCTAAAGGTATTTAATTTCTTGAACCAAACCTTCTAAATCCTCCCAAAAATTTATCTTGTGATGCTCCTATAATCCTACTTGTGGTATATATACACTAATAACATTAAAATTGTCTCACTCTATTATAAGTTTTAAAGCTATGATCCTATCTCCTAACCTTTTTACATATGTCACAATGTTCCTCCATTTCTTATTGACTATTATGCCTACCCTATTGCTAGATTTTGTCTTACCAGTGTACCAAAGTTTTAAACATTAAAAGTGTCTCACTAATAACATTAAAAGTGTCTCACTCTATTATAAGCTTTAAAGCTATGATCCTATCTCCTAACCTTTTTACATATGTCACAATGTTCCTCCATTTCTTATTGACTATTATGCCTACCCTATTGCTAGATTTTGTCTTACCAGTATACCAAAGTTTAAAACCTGAAGAATCTAATTCTTTTTCTTTTTCTCCTACCCACTTAGTTTCTTATAAGCACATGATGTTGATCCTTCTCCTAATCATGATATCAACTATTTCCATTGATTTACCTGTAAGCATGCTTAAATTTCAAGTTTCAAAACAGATCCTACCTCATGAAATAATTTCTTTACCCACACCCATTCACTAATGTGTGGGAACCCTTGCATCTTTTTCATTGCACCTAGGGCGTTAATGCAATAGCTTTTGCTCTTTTGACACTATATTCGAGCTATACAACGCGTTGCTTCCGGACAATAACCTACCAATAACAATATCTTTTCATTCATCCATGCTTATGTAGATATGACAAAGTTTTTTGTTGGATGTTGCAAACCTAACACAACCTTCCTCTTTTATTCAGGCTTGGGACCGGCTATGCAAACATAGGCAAAGTTACTTCACATGATCAATCAAATAAAAAAAGCATAACTACTATTTTTATAGAAATATAATCATAACAGCATATCTTATATATTGTGCTTAAAAACTTCAACAATTTGCATTGCTCTCAGTTTCCTTCTCAAACAAAAACAGATTTAACTTTTGTTATACCATGTTCAAAGAAATATTCTTTATACACAACTTATATTCCTTTACCTCTATCATGTAGAGTGAGTCAACTCTGAACTAAAGAGAATGTGAGTGTAATTTTCACAAACTCTAAAGAAGATGAATGTAATTAATTCACTCAAATATATATGCTCAACACAGCTACTTTATTCCCATCTATGGCCAAAACAGAGAGGAGACATGGCCTCACATGATGTTACAAGTTGTATAGGGATGGCAACTTTTTAAATTTGAGAGGAGGGAGTGATAAGACTCCAGCTATGAGGAATATGCATTCTAAAAAACTAGTCTGTTGAGTTGGAGAGGCCTATGACTTAAGTATTATCTTAAGGCTTGATGGTTGCCAATTCACAACGGACCACTGTAGTCCACTTTAGGCAAATTTCCAATGGGAATTACATTCCCATGCTATGTATATATGGTTCTGTAAAGTATAAGGATTTCACCACATTCACAAAATTTTCATTTGTATTAATAAACCGAGAGGCCCAATGTTGTAAACAAATTAAATTTATAATTACTTAATCATTTGTGAGCAACAGGGAAGTCGTATGACCTTGAATCCAAGAAAAGCCTTTTCCCTTCTGAGTTAAAAAAAGTGCTTAATTGAAACATGAAGTAGCTAATGCTTCAGGTGAATAGTAGGCAAAAACTAAAGGATGAATAAACATAACAGGAGAACCAAAAAAAATACCAGTCTCCTTGCTCATTTTATTGATCTTTTGGACAAAAATGCATGACGTTTTGTGTTTTAAAATATTATCTTTAGGACATAACAGTAATTATATAGATATAAGCGTTTTATCGTCTACTGCATATGTTCTAATGTTCATCTTTATTAAAACTTCTGGTTTATTTCAAGTTCTCCACAACCCCAACCACCACTGTGTCCTATAGTTTTAAATTTCAATTATTCTAAAAGATTCCAAGAATTCTAGAGAGTTTACACCCGAAACTTCTACTATCGCAGCCCCACAAGGATCATTTAGCTGAAAAAAAAAGAATGCCGCCAATGATTTAAATTCATTTTATGGCGTTTTCAAAAAGGAAAAAACTTAAGTAAGGTTTTTTGGGTGTTTGTCATAAGATTTCACAATGAAATCATTATACGTGGAAAATTTATTTTAAGAGTCAATCATGTGATGTTGAACAGTAACAAATATCTATATCCCATGATTTTCTTGTGCAACCTTATGACAAACACCTAATGAAACTTATTTAAGTCTTATTCTTTGGAGACTCATGTAAAATGCTTCATTTAGGGGTATTTTTAAAAACCTCCACTAAATGCTGGCTGCCAAATACAATTTTTTTTTCGTAGCGTGACTCTTTAACATTCAACTGCATATGAAAACAGTAGCCAACACATTAGATGTAAATCTTGTGTGTAAAACTTAATACTCATCATATTTGTGATTAAAAGTTCTTTAGCACCCAAAAAAAAAGAAAAAAAAAAGAGTCACCCTTTATGATTAAATTTTATAATTATATTACTATAAAATTTTCAATACCCAAAAGTTTTTTTAGCGTTAAGAGATTTTTAAAACGTCAAAAGATTTCGTAATAATAGACTACAAATCATAAGCAACTAGATGATTTGTTTCCCTCAACAATTTTTTTATTATCAAGATCTTGAAGAAAATGTAATTGACCAAACTAAGGTACTTCCTTCTTTGAATTTATTTTTGCTCAAATTTAAGAGCCCCAACTTGCAAAACCTCTAAAATATTTTTTGATTGAGCCACCGAAATGATTTGTTGCCAATCGCAAATTTTCAAGTTGATTTAATAATCCTATCTCTCTGTTATATTTTCAACTAATTATTAGTTATCATAAAGCCTGAGGCTAAGTTGGAGCAATTCTTAAAGTTACTTAGAATTGGACCACTGAAACAGTTCGCACAAGAAATATATATATATATATATATATATATATATATATATATATATATATATATATATATATATATATAATTATTAGTTATCATAAAGCCTGAGGCTAAGTTGGAGCAATTCTTAAAGTTACTTAGAATTGGACCACTGAAACAGTTCGCACAAGAAATATATATATATATATATATATATATATATATATATATATATATATATATATATATATATATATATATATATATATATATATATATATATATATATATATATATTTAATGATCTATAAATCTGCCGTGACGAATGGCCTATGATGGCAAGTACTTTAAAGATCCAACCTTCTGACGGTGGGGAGCTTGGCTACCTGGTGGACAGCATTTGCTTCGTGAAAGTTCCATTTAATCAGGTACGATGCCAAATCTTTGAGCAGTTCCTCAAATTTACGAACAAACAGATTTAACCTCCGTGAACTACCAGATCGTGTACATGCATCAATAAGCTCCTTGCAATCTGATTCCAAAATGATATTTTTCATATTTAGTTACGGGCAATAGCTAGTTCCATGGCTTGGGCGTCTGCTTCCACCAGCAGTTGGGCGAGGTTTCTAGACACTGCTGCAGTTAGGAGAGAACCAGCGTTATCGCGAGCTACCACGTCCCGGAAGGATTCCAAACTTATCCATGTAAGTGGCATCCATATTGAGTTTTACCTTGTTGACTTGGAGGGTCCAATTTTTCTGTCTGGAACTTCTGGAAAGATTTCTTCCATGTTTATTTGTTATGATAAAAAACATAACAAAAAAAATATAGTTAAACGATCAAATTTATAAAATTGTACAATTTTGAGTCATTCAAAGATGTTGAAAAAGGTGGGTCCTATCTACCAAATTTCAATCAATCTTCGGATTTATATTTTTCATCACATTACCAAAACCTCTTCACTGTTCCACCATAAAAGAGTAGAGAAAGATTGTATATTTCCAACTTCACTTACTGGTTATTATCGGTGCAATTACAAAAGATAATACCATACAATGCTTTCATCCACAAGATAGAAAGCTGCCAATAATCAAATCGTTAAGAAAGTGATAAGAGATAGCATGGCAGTTTTCAAAACCATAAGGGTTATCTTTCACAACAACACAAAAAAATCCAACGCGAATTAGGAGAGAGCAATAGAAAAATAAAATACTTGTAAAAGGAAAATCGAGGAGAAAGGGGGTTGGCATTGTAGTAGCCCAATCCTCTCTCAACCAGCAAAGCATGGACGCCGGAGCAAGAAAAAAGCTAATAGCTCATGAGGCGCTTAACCCACAAAACCTATTTCCTAAAGAGAGTACCATTTTAGTGGCCAATTATAAAATGGAGCTTTTGCTAATGACATTCTAATTGAGAAATATGCTTTCTTCTTCGTGCGGCTGTCTTTCCAGTCCTTCACTTTGATAATTTGTACTCTTTTGCGGAAAAGCATTCACTAGTTTAATTAGGAAAGAGCGACAAAAACTGCTTGGGGATGTTGATAATTTAGCACTTGACTGAAAATTTCAACATATATTAAGCTATACAGCCACATCAATTTTTTTATATATATAAATAACTTAAATTATTTTACATGTTTATGTTATAAAATAATTATAAAATTTCAAAACTTACCAAAAAAATTATTTGGCACAATATATTAATGAGTGTGTAATACAAATACAATACAAACTTGTCTACAAAAATGGATTAATAGCATATATTTGTGAAGGTTTGTTTTTTCTGTTTCTGTTTTCGGGGGGTTATTTTTCTTAATGTAATGATGGCGAACGATATATTGGCCTATTATTCATGTTAAGATATTCTGATGTATATTTTTCATAAAAAAAATATCGTTTTTCTGTTTTTTATTTTTATTAAAAATAAAAAATATCATTGAAAATGTATTTGATAGAGCTTAAGAGAAAATATTTTCTAAAACGTTTTGAAGACAGGGTAAAAACATAAATTTCTAAAAGACACTTTCATCTAAAAATAATTGATGATATTTTTGAAATTTTAAAACAGATTCTATCATAATTATTAATAAAAATAATTATAAAATATTAAACTTTAAAATTAAATAATATTTATAGTCATATATGCCAATTTGATTTTAAAAATAAATATTAAAAAAATTTTAATTTCACAAAACAAACATATATATTTTCTAAATAATGAAAATTGCAAATAAAAATAGAAAATAAAAACTGAAAATATTTTTATGGACAAAACACAGTTGTTAAGTTTCATTCTTTTTCTCCCTCAAACGATAGACTAGCCCCAAGATTTCAAACATAATTATTTTGCTTATTACAACCAATTTGAACAAGAACAAATCAATGGCTTATTTCGAATTTTATATCGAAAAATATTTTGTTTTAAATGCTGACATTATCTTTTTTATATTAATGTTGATTGATGCTCTCCTATAAATACCAAGTTACCATATCTATTAAATCAAATCTTTGATTTATTTTCAGACTATCCTATTGAATGCAAGCAACCATAATTAGAGAAGATATCAGCAAATTAACAAAGTCAAAACTTATCAAAAGGAAAGATTAAAGCAAGATTCAAAAGGGATGGGTCAAGATTTAAAAAAATGCATCGAATCTGCTGGTGCCACATCTTGAATTAGTTTGAATTCAAATCAAGGCTACTCTTTATGGAAACTAGCCATTACAGCATCAAATGAGAAGGGACCTCAAGTGATGAGTCAAACAGTCTTATCCCACCAAGAAGTGGGCATTTATGAAGGAACTCAAATTGGGAAGTTTTGATGAGTGAGTTTTATATTCATAATTTAGTTACCTTTATCTTACTTTTTGTTGGTTTTTGAGAGTTTATTCTCATATTTACATTTGGTTTTATGTTTATTTTATAGGTGGAAAGAAGATTGCATCTAGTTGGATTTTGAAAGGATTGGAGGCACGAAGCGGCCTAAATTCTATTGAAGACAAGAAGATTTTGAGTGCCATGAAAGGGACATATCATACTTGCAATATTGGATGCGAAAATACATTTATTTTGGACAATGACTCTAGCATCATGATGCCAAGAAACCACGACCTTTCATGCAGATAGAACTAAAGTAATGAAATAGCTAGATGAAGAAAAATTCCAGAATCTTCAGCATCGCGATACTGGCTATGTCATTGCAACGCTAGACCAATAAAGAGAATTGGATAGAATGTCTAGTGTCATGATGCTGGATTATGGAGTCAAGATTCTAGATTATTTATGGATCATACTTCCAATAGGCGACGTCGCGACTCTAGACCTCCAATGTCATGACGTTAGTGCTATAAGTTTGAAAATTTGAATATTTAAATAGAAAAATTAAAGTTGTTAGGGGGATTCTTTTCCACTCTTTGTGGTGGGAGAATATAGAGAAACCCTTGGTATAGAGAAGGCAACTCAATTCGGAAATGAAATGACAGCTTTGAATTTATCCTCAACTTCAGATTTTCTCTTCTTTTTCTCTCTTTGTCCAAGATACTTTGTTAGGATGTTTATTATTTCAAGTATGAATTAATTTTATTTTATAGGGCTATGATATAGCCTAATTATGAAGTTTTGGTTTATCTATTCAATTTAATTTATGAATTATTCTTCCTATTTGAGTTTTTTAGACCAGTTTTAATGCTTCTAATTAACTAGTTATTAATTATATGATATGTTAATTATAATGGGACCAAGAAGATATTTATTTGTTTAGTTCATTGTGTAAATAACCATTACACGTGGGATAGGAGTATAGTTGCATGGTTTATGTAGTCATTAATTGCGAGTAAGAGAAAATGAGTTTTTGGTTGTTTTAATTCACATAGAAATATAGTGAGTTAGCATTCAAAGGTATTTTTGTTAGACATTAGGGGAGGCTAGTGGAAAAATTAAGGCTTCTCGACTATTAATTAGGATTATAATTTCTAAATTAAGGAGATATATAATTCAAAGTAGATTAATTATGTTAAAATTGAAACCCCTAGAGTTTCAATTTATTGATTTATTCTTAATTAATTTTGATTTCTATTAAGTTTGAGTTTTGATTAGTTTTTATTTTTTTCTTATATTCTTCATCAATTTCTTTACGAACCATTCAAATTGGATTAGGGTTAACATAATTTCAATACTTAATAGCAATCAATCCTCGTAGGATGATACTTTATACTCATAGAAATTGTATTTATTGACAACGATAGTGTACGCTTTCACTCTTGAAAAATTGTAACAAGTTTCAAAGTGAAATAAGCATGTGCACAAAAGTAATTGACTAAATCCATTTTCAGCCGACTGAAAATTTGAAAGAAAGCATATTTTTAGTAATGGCTGGTGCAAGCTATTTGTGTCAATCCAATGCTCATTTAATGTTAGCTAGAAATACTATATAAAGGCTTCTAGACTCTTGGGAGACATATAAGAGCTTAACAAGACATATCCAAGCCACTTTGAGCCTTTCTTGAAGCCTTGCACTTATATTAGGCTTTTTCACCCTTATTCTCTTGTATTGTTGTTGGTGAGTGAGTGAAAACTAACTTTGTATCCATTGTTGATGAGCAAGTGAAAACCAACATTGTAGAACCTTTTTGGTGAGGGTGGTTAAAACCATAAAGTTGATGGTGAGTGTAGAAAATCTTCTTGTAATCTATTGCTTGTGAACTAGTGTGAAAAAAAGCATTTGAAAAGTGAAGAAAATTTCTTGGAAGTCAAGGTGACTAGATGTAGGTCTTGATTTGAAACTGAACTAAAATATATCGTTTGTGTCATTTCTTCTCTTCTCTTATCTCCTTTAGTTGCTGTTTTGGTATCTGTAGTCTGCTGTTATATTTTGTGTTTGCTTTGGTGTTTTCAATTTATCTTAGTTTTCTTTGAAGAACGTTGCTATTCATTTATATTGCTTTTTAGGTTTTCTTTCAGGTTTATTCCTTAAAATTTACTGCTTTATAGTCTTGCTTGGATGGTTTATCTATCATATTCATTTGAGCTTCAAAAGGCCTTGTTCATTAACTGGTTTTTGCGCTCCAAGTTCTTTTTTGTCCAGTTCTGTTCCTAAACATTCTGCTTGATTTCTTCTCCTGTAAAGAGGTGATTTAGTTGCTTCCTTGCTTGCTTCCTATCTTCCTTGCTTCACTTATCACATATTGTTTATAGATATAACTTTCTATTTTAAGTGACAAAATAGGTTTGAATACTCTGTCTATTTGTTTTATCTTTAAATTTGCGATTTTAGTATATCATCCTATTCACCCTCCCCCTCTAGGGTGTTTTTTTTTTTAATAAGTATCATTTATCATTAAGATAGACACACATTTAAATTACACAGCCATAAGGAGAACAAAAATCCTACCTAGTTATACGATCAAACCAAGAGCCTGAAGGAATTCACAAAAACTAAAGCAAAGAAAATGACTTAATTGTTAAGATCAAATTGCAACAGTTCAAAGAAATTTCAATTTTATTTTTGTTAATAATTTCCACGAACAGATATCGGCAACTTCAAAAGAGATATTATTCTATAATTTTCTTCTTTACCTTTTCGTTTTAAAGTCTCCAATAGCAGCGTGGTAAAGTTTGACAGTGCTATCCACATCATTCTACTGTTCGTAATTGAAAATGAAAACACAACAAAACTAGGACCTGTCTGTTACAATTTTAAGTTTTTTGTTCCCCTGCTAATTCCTAGCTACGTTGATGAGGAGATCATGCATGTCATCTTTTATGATATATACCTTAATTTGATATATTAATCGATTTAGTGAGGGGTAAAAAGCCATTAACTAGGGAATAAAATTCCCAAGTCTATGATAATAAGGTTAGATATTACAACAAAATCAATATAATCATTAGATCTGACATAAGAAAGTTATATATTATGCTAAAAGAGTGAAAAAGATATTACTAAAACACAACATTATATTTAGTTCTATTCAAGCCACAAACTCATACATATGATACAACAGCAACAAGCTTACAATGTGCAAAACAAAACAAGAGACAACGGTTTTTATACACAAGAAACACAAATTAATTAAGAAGTTAAGTCTTTCATGAGTTTTCCAATTGTGATGGTGGCAAACTTATCCGCTAAAGGAGATTTTGACATCACAAGCTCCATAGTTACTTGTTCCATGGTTGGCCGAGAACGCGGACTTTCATTCAAGCAAGCAAATGCTATTTTGGCAATCAGCATTACCTCATCAACAATTGGGCTTGTGGGTTGAGGAAGCCGTTGGTCCAACACATCTTTTAATGGCAAATCAAAGGTTGTTGGAGTCTCTGTCAAAGAAGAAATGAACTCTCCTGGATGCCTTCCCATTATGATTTCTAAAGTCAATACCGCGAAGCTATAAACATCACATTTCTCATTTACTTCCATCATGTAAGCTATTTCTGCGATAGGTTAAAATTTGAGAGTGATGACAATATCATGCATAATGCAGCAACAGAGTTGCTTGTATTGATTACTAAAGAAAGAGTAGCTATTATGTAAGGTACAAACAAAAGGGACTAACCTGGAGCAGCATACCCAAAGGTGCCAGCAAATGAGGTCATATTCTTTGAGTTAGGCTTTAGAAATCTATATGTTCCAAAGTCAATAATGTGAGCTTCTTCATATTCTGAATCTAGAAGAACATTCTTGCTTGATATATCACGATGGACTATAGGCAATGAGCAACCATGATGCATATGGAATAAAGCATTAGCCACACCTTTAACAATGTTTACCCTTTTAATCCAATCAAATTCGGTGGCTTGTTTATCATTCTTTAGTATGTTGTCCAAGCTGCCTCCTTCCAAGAACTCATAAACCAAAAATGAGAATTGTGAATTTGAACCAAATCCATATAGCTTCACAATATTACGATGTTTGATTTCTGTCAAAGCTTGAATCTCACTCGTAAATGCTTTCAGGTTGGAGATTTCCCCATCTGGTATTGAATGAAGCTTCTTCACAGCAACAACTTGACCTGTGGGCAACTCAGCCTTATAAACACTTCCTTGGCCTCCCTTCCCAATGAGATATCTATCATCAAATCCCTTCGTGGCTTCAATTATATTTTCATACATTATTTCTCTTTCAAAATTTGATATGAAATAAAGATCTTGAGTATGTGCTTCTTTATCCTGGTTTGTTGTTTCTCTTGTTCTTCGAAAAATAATGCATGAAACTCCAACCACTACTAGCATTAATGTGCCCAAAGTGAGGAATACTATAAATAGCTTGACTTTTCGGCTCTTATGACCATGTGCAGTATTATCGGATTGACAAAAATCTAAGCCTGTGACATTACCACACAAACCTTTATTATTCCTCAATGCTTCAAATGTAATGTTACGAAAGGCTTGATTGTTTGGAAGGGAGCCCTCTAATTGGTTGTATGATATATCAATAGAAGACAAGCTTGACATCCCATTAAAACTGGATGGAATAGTGCCAGAGAGATTATTATGTGAGAGGTTCAATGTGATCAAGCTTTCCAAATCTCCAAGTGCTTTTGGTATTGTTCCACTCAACAAATTACCACTGAGATCAAGGTTTTGAAGAGCATGTAATTGACCAAACTCAAAGGGAATGCTTTCTTCAAATTTATTGCTGCTCAAGTTCAAGAGCCATAACTTGTACAATTGTCCTAGCTCTTTTGTAATTGGGCCATTTAAATTATTTGCTGCCAACTCCAACTGTTCGAGTTGATTCAATGATCCTACTTCTATAGGAATGTTACCTGATAGTTGATTATTTCTCAAAGAGAGTTTAATCAATAAGATCAACTTTCCCAATTCTTTTGGAATTTCTCCTGTCAGATGATTTGAAGAGAGGTCAAGTCTTTGCAGTTTGGTTGCCTGCCTTAATTCTAGTGGTATGCCACCAGAAATATTGTTGTTGGAAATTTCAAGGTTTGCGAGATTAGGACATTTCCCCCACTTTGATGAAAGGTGACCATACAATTTATTGTCACTGAGGTTGACGTACTCCAAATTTGGATATACACCAAACGCATCTGTTATATTTTGAACCAAATGGTTATCATCAAGCCTGAGTCTAATAAGGCTTGAACAGTTTTTCAAGCTTCTTGGAATTGGACCAGTGAAATGGGTCGAACAAGCTGAAAACATTTCGAGTGACCGTCCACGGCAAATCTCTTGTGGCATATGGCCGATGAAACCATTGTCACATAGTTGTAAGACAGACAACTTGGTAAGGTTATTGATTTCTAGTGGAATTTGTCCACTAAGTTTGTTTGCAGTCAACACTAGGTCAGTGAGATTTGTCAGATTTCCTATGGCGGAGGGAATAGGTCCAGAAAGATTGTTATAGTCAAGGCCGAGAATTTGTAAATTGACCAAGTTTCCAATGGAGGCAGGAATTGGTCCAGAAAATTTGTTTAAGTACAAGTACAATGTTGTGAGATTTGTAAAGTTTCCTATAAAAGGTGGGATTGGCCCATGGAATTTATTACCCGACAATTGAATAACACTAAGAGAAAGGAGTTTCCCAAGTTCATTAGGAATGGGACCAACGATACTGTTGTTATAGAGGTAGAGTAGTTGTAACTTGGTCAAATTTCCAATTGTAGAAGGGATTCTACCAGATATTAAAGGGTTTTCTGACAAATCAAGATTCCCAAGATTACTCAGCATTCCAATTTCCTGGGGAATGGAGCCAGAAAGGTGATTTGTTCCAATAATTAGATCCGTTAGATTCCTCAAGTTCCCAATTTCTTGGGGGATTGACCCAGTGAGATTACACGTGCCAATATCGAGATAACTTAGAGCACTCAATGCCCCTATTTCTTTAGGGATGGAACCAGTAAAAAAGTTATGAGACATGATCAATCTATCAATGCTGGACAAGTTACCAATTTGAGGGGGTATGTTTCCACCAAAGTGATTGTAACTTATATCTAAAACTTTGAGGTTAGGAAAGGATGAGAAGTTGAGTTTGTGAAGCCTACCTTGTAGACCCAGACTTGTAAGATTGATCGTGGAGACAGACATGGATTCATGACATGAAATCCCTTTCCAGTGTTTGCAAGCACTAGTTTCATTACTCCAAGGGGGCGTTTGGTTCAGGAAATTTCATTCCCAGGAATGAGATTCCCAGGAATGAGATTCCCATCTTTATAGGTGGGAAAGTTTTGGGGGACAAATTTTGCTGAGCCTTTACATTTATATATGCTTGAGAATGTTTATATTCTGAGAATAAATTTATTTGACCGTGTAACAAACACGATAATATGTTTTCTTTTAAACTTTCCTGGGAATGTTTAAAAGAAACAAACGCCTCCCAAGAAGACAAGGTAGCTTGGCTTGCTTTGTCAAGGCTGGTTTTCCACGTCAGTAGAGCATTGACTGCAGTACTATCTGCTGCTGCATATTCAAAAGAAGCAACTTGGGATATTATAGAGAGGTTTATAAAGGCACAGAAAAATATGCAGAGAATAGCTAGAATCTGAGTGGAATAAGCCTTTCCAAACGTGGAAACCATTGTTTGGTTACTAAGAAAAATTTTGAATCAGGAATAGATTCAAGTACTGAATATCGGGTGACTTGAATGTCGAGTATGGGGTGCTTATGGAAAATAAAATACTTAACGCTTCTTATAAATAATGAAAAGATAGAGAAGGAAATTAATAACTCCTATCGTAGAATTTCTGGCAAACATTGTAGACCCGCGAAAAGATGAAATAGCCAATCCCACGATGTAGCTTTGTCAAAGAAACTTTAAAGATTCCAATTACATCTACTTTCTTCCACGAATCTTACAGCCCTCCACTTTTTCTCCATCTTTTCCACACCACTTTAGATATCTTTAATAAAGAATGCAATATTTTATTAAATTAAAGAGAAACAGTGTCGTCATTCCAGAAGCTTATCTGATGGACTTGAATCCATTTGCATTTACATTGACTAGAGGTCAATACTCCATTGGCATTTACACTGCTTTATATAGAAAAAAATTATGCATTACTTTTGGAAAATAATTAAATTAAAGTGTCGTTAGATGAGAAAATTATATATATAAAGATGTGGACAATTTTTTATCTATTTTATTTTCTATGGAAAAAATGGCAGCAGCCTCATATCTTGAAGAAGCCAGTAAATAAAAATATGCTTAAACCATGCCCAACATGCAATACAGAGGTTATATTTTTTTTAAAAATGAAAATAGAGAATAAAAATTGAAAATATTTTCACAGATCAAATATATACAAAATAAATTTGCAAGAGCCGTTTGGTTTGAATTTCATCGAATTCACCCCCAGGATATTTATGATTTGGATTGACAGTTATAAATATATACATCCCTCCACTTTTTCTCCATCTTCAGACCACTTTAGATATCTTTAAGAAAAGCATGCAATATTTTAGCTAAAGAGAAACAGGGTCGTCATTTAAGAAACTTATCTGATGGACTTGGATGCCATTATACATTGACTAGAGGTCTATAACCCATTTGCATTTATACGGCTTTATATAGAGAAAAATCATTCATTACTTTTGGGACATAATTAAATTAAAGTGTCGTTAGCTGAGAAAATTTTATATGAAAAGATGTAGACCATTGTGCTCTACGTGGTACCCTTATTATTGTTGTTGTTATTATTATTATTATTTTGATGACAGGCTTGAGAAAGCTGCTATATATAAGCAAACCGGCTCAAAAAATGCCCAACACTATACGGGTTTTATTTTTATTTTTTATGTATTTGATTAACACATGAAATTATTTTTAAATGATACCAGATTATATTTTTTCTGCTCAAAGAAATAAAGAATTGCATTTATATACATACTCTTCTATAATGAAAATATTTTAAATATATTATTGTAAGTGCTAAACAGACAAGCGTATAGGAGTTTAAGTTTTCTTTAATATGTTTCTTTTCTTTCATCCATATGTAATTAACAACCTCCAAACCAGTCTCCACCTAGCTGGAGTTTTGTGAAAGTATCTCAGTTTCAAAAAGTTTTTTTTTTTTGGCCTAGCTTATTTAGCCTTAAGGCTAATTAGAGTTAGGTTGAGACTGCCAAACAAATTTTTTTTTGTTTTTTCAAAAAATAATAATTTATGTAAAATAAAAAATAAATTAGAGAAAATACCAAAATAGTTTATTATAAAAGAAATCTATTTTTTTCTCTACTCCTATATTGATGTTTTATTATTGGAAAATTTTTAATATATTGTTCTATTTTAAAAAATTAAAAAAATTAAAAATGATTAAGTCCAACTTTAAGACAATTCTTAATGATAGGGTTAACCCTTATGGTTAGGGTCAATTTTAAAGTCAAATTCTTCAAATCAACCCTTAGGACTAAACTTTAAAAGAGTCGAGTCACCCTAATTAAATAATATACGTTTTATAAAAATACTTTAGGGCTCTAGCTTATTTAACCTTGGGGTAAGGTAGGATTAGGTTGAATCGAACTGACTTTAATTAAAAGTTCTATGTCTAACAACCAAGATGAACTAGCTTATGTACAAATCAATAAAGTCGACTAATTTGCTAATGAGATACAATTTGCTAATGAATTTCACCAAGATCATTATTTTTATAAATTTCCATAGAGAAGTATGTTGTATCAGTAATTAATAATTTTATTTTTTTGGGTAAATTCCTATTTTAATTTTTAAAAGATATACATTTCTTTAGTTAAGTATTTCAAAGTTTTACTTTTTCAAATGTAGTCCTAAAAAAAAATCTCATTTTCAAAATTGTCTTTATGTTAACCACGTTAACAAAAATTTAATTAATTTACTTCTCTAACCAAATTAAGAGTTTTCTTAAACCTTGTTCTTACCTAAACCAGTAAGTTCTTGATTAGATTGGATAAGTAAATTTGTTAAATACTAGTTAATGTGTAAAAACCATTTTAAAGATAAGATAATTTTTAAAAGACTAAATTGAAAAAGTACAATCTTGAAGAATCAATTTGTTTGAAATTATGTGTATCTTTTGAATATCAAAGCAACTAAACAAAATCCAAATATGGCCCAACCGATTGGTGGACTAAATAAGCTCGAGTACGAGATTAGTTTTTTTCTTCCTTTTTTTTTTTTTAATATGTTTCGTTTTTTTTTCATATCTAGTTAACAACCTGCTCAATGTCCCAAAAAAAAATTTAACAACCTCCGAATCAGTTTCCATACAACAACCAGTATGAACTATGCTTAAGTACAAGTCAATAAAGTAAATCAATGAAATTAAAGTTGCTAATAAGATAGAGTCATTCTCTTTCAGACTTTTGAATAAGTCGCTAATAAGTTACAAGTCAATGAAGTTGATTCACATTTAGAGATTAAAGCAAGATTTCAGCTTTCAAGTTGCAAGGAATAGGTGCTTTTGAATTGCAGTGGGAGACGAGTAAGGTATGAAGCTCGCTCTTTCATACTTCGAGCATTTTTTTTTTTCGGGGACAAGTCCTTGAGCATGCTTTTGAATTTTAGTGGTGAGCAAGCGAAGTAGAGGGCCTATCCTTTTAGTCTTCAACCGTGCTTCCATGGTTTCGTTGCCTGAATGGGTTGGCCCATTATTGGCCCACCCAAGATTGTTTAAGGCCACAGGTTAATGAAGCAAGCCCAGAGGGATCGGCCTATTGGCCCATACTTATTTTGACGATGCTACTAATGTGCAATGTTGCCATAAGTTTTTATAATATATTAATTATATTTTATGCAAAAGTGCCTGAAAATAAATAAATATTTTTTAACATGTCAATTAATATTTTAATAAGAGAAAAAAATTAAATTAAATAATTAAGCTCAAAATTATAAATAGTATAACTTGATAAATATTAATAAATAATTTTGATTTCTTAGTGACCTCAGTCTTTTCTAAACTTCCAGATATACTTAAATTTTAGAGTATATATGCAATATTAAAAACTACATTGAAAAGTATGTTTAAATGTTGATATGTGGATGAATTGTTCTACAATTTCTTTTAAGTACAATTATATGGGCAAAAACTAGTCAATGAAAGCGATTATGTCATAGAGGCCGGGCGTCCATGGGTGCAGAATAGCCAGTAATACCACAATTCAACCGTAGCATAGTGTCCAAATTAGCTTCTGTAAATTTACAATGATAAGGGGCGTTTCGAAAATGACAATTTTAATTTTTAAGTATTTGAAAAAAAAAATTAATTATAAGATATTTAGGCAACAAGAAGTATGAAACTTCAGAATTTTTGTGCTGTTAGTGTCCAAAAGCAAAAAGGAATATGAAGTGTCTATTTGACTTGCTTGTTTTTTATTTTTATTTTTATTGAAAATAAAAAACATGATTGAAAATATATTTAATAGAATTTAGAAGAAAATATTTTCTAAAATAGAGTAAAAATATATTTTCAAAAATGATTAACTTTAAAAGAGAATCTATTACAGATATCAAAGAAAATCGAAATAATATCATAATTAAATGTTTAAGATCAAATTTAAAAATAAAATAATATTTATAGTCATTTATGCCAATATGGTTTGAAACAAAATAAACTTATTTTTAAATATTTAAAACTTGTAAATGGAAATACAGTTTAAAAAAATTGAACACACACACACACACACACATATATATATAACATATAAATTTGCAAGAGCTGTGTTTGCTTCGGATTTCTTGAGAGCTGATTAAATTCACCCTCAAGATATCCGTAACTTGGAAGTCAAATTTTCACTACCAATATACTATCAGTCATTCGGTTTGTTGGGCATGCATTTGTGTTTCAAAAAGCAAAATCCTTGTCAATTGTTTAACTGATGCATGGTTTCTAAAGTATCCCAGGCTAAGGAATATTTTCCTTTTGGTTCTTAGTATGAGTCAATTGTTTGGACATTAATTGGCTGTCTTCAGATCTTAAAATCACAGCTGATTCTGTGAAATGTTGTTTTTTAGATTATTTCAAAAGCTTTGATAGATAGGCTACCTACGGCTGGTATGACCTTTTGTGATTTTTATGTTCATAATTAATGTATCAAAAGAGTATTTGATATTTGAACATCATTTCTCTACTGTTATCATTGATGAGGCACCGAATGAAGATATTTTCTCGAATTAGAGTTCATTACATTTGTAGTGAGGATTAAATTTGTAGTTAAACGCGCTATCTCATATTTTAATATTAATTATATTAATTTCTTGATGTTAAGCTGTAAACAATATTTTTGTGAATTTTTTAATTCCAATTTATATGAATTTCTTTTACCGAATAAAAAGATAAATTAATTGATGTGCTATAAGTTAATTTGGACATGACGTGACCGTAATATTGAAAATTAAAGATATACATATATTTTTTGTTGTGTGATTGCGTTATTTTTCAAGGTGTTGTTCCTGCAGGCTGTTTCTAATCCATGTAAAAGCAATACCTTTATTCCCTCTAAGTAAAAGGTAAAGAGGTTCCAATTATGGAAGAAATGGATCCCTCCACAGTATAGTGGAAAACTGCAAATGCAAAAGAGAATTGCACGACCACGAATGCAGATCTCATCGTATCTGGAAAGGGTCATTAACGAAATCTCCAAGGAATTATAGTGGTTGTTAAGCCACAAAAAGCCAGTGGTTAAGACCCAAAAACTATTAAAAGACTAGGCATTCATTCTCACTAAAGAAGCAGTGCACTTTACTTTGGAAAAAAGAACAAAAAGGAATTAGATTCCACTTACTAGAATACTAACAATGTTATTATAAAATTATACATTGTGTAAAAAGGAATGTTTACATTCTCAGCTAGCTTTGAATAGTAACAATGTAGAATTTTTACAATAAAGCCAACATAAGTTGGTTTACTTGATAAAAGAAATCTGATAAATTAAGTCTTTACAATAACTTATGTTACATGAATTCAAATTCTTCTAATATCAAAAGTTAATAAGTTGGTTTACTTGATAAAAGAAATCTGATAAATTAAGTTTTTACAATAATTTATGTTATATGAATTCAATTTTTTTTTAATATCAAAAGTTCGTATTGATGGTCAATTTTTCTTTTAAAAAATTTGATAAATTTTGGTGCCAATTTTTTTTGGTAGACCTCTATTTGTCAATTGATAAATCTTATCTTTATGCTAATCCTGAAAATATGAGATATAAATACTGTAAACTTGACAAATACAAATGTGCAGAGCTAAAAAGGGATCAGAACATGCCACTGTATTGCAATAACCTAACTTCTAACCATTTTTTCTTTTTCTTTTTTTTTGACATGTTACCATTTTTGGCAAGCAAAGAATTTTCGCACTATATAAAGTCAAAGTCCGGTTGTGGGACCAGGGTCCATGTGGGGGGTTTGGCTAGGATAAGTATCTATCTGAGTCGATACTATCATACCAGTCTTATTTTGGGTCTAACCAGCGAGAAAAAAAAAATTCCCACTTGCAATAAGACGAAAATAAAAGTATTCAAATTTTTATTTTTAACGAGATAATTAAATGAAAAATTATTTTAAATTTATAAATTTCTTTGGTTAATCATTCAAGTAATTATTTTATATTTAGTTAAACTTTTGCTAAATTTATAAATTTAATTAATTAATTTATTCACGCACAAGTTAACGTGAATTAATTTAATTGCAACACACACAAAAAATTAATCATCCTCAAGACTCACAAAGACTCCAGTACGGCCCCTCTATTGGCTTCCCTTTACCAAACAGTCCACAAAATAATTGTATTGGAACGCTTTCTCTTTATGATCGGTGGCTTTCATCTGGAGGTTGCTTTTGTAAAAGACTAAAAGCAAGGCATATTCGGTTTAAAAATTAATTTCGAAAGACAAAAAGTGATAAGCTCTAATAATATTATCGTACTTTAACTATTCCATCACAGTTCCCGTGGTAGTCTTCTATAATTTTGTTGATAATGCCGTATAAAGTAACCCAATGGAAGAACTTAAAGAGAAAAGTGAAGTGAGATAAAGGTAAACTAATATAAAAAGTGGAGAGAAAGAATAAAAGAATAAAGCATAATTCACAAAAAAGTATAATTATTTAGAGAAATTTCGCACTTATAATGAATATATTGACTTAAATTTGTAAAATTAATAATGTCATAATATTAGTCTTTTTATAATTTATAATATAAATTTACTTTTTTTAAAAAAATTTAATAAAAAAAATTAAAATAATCTTTCTATTAAATTTACTGTTTATTTTATCATTAAGTTAACATGGATGGCTTATACTTTTATTTAAAATATATATAAATAATGGCTTGAATACTATTTAAATTTAATATTAAATAATAAAAATAAAAATAATACAATATTCTTTAAGAATATTTAGCATTGTGACGGAGAACTTGTAAGACTTTGAAATGGGTTATTTTATCTTCTATGGCATAGAGATTTTGTTTTGATAAGAGGAATATAACATATATATAAAATTGTTAAGTGACTAAGTGTCGGTGAGAAACTATCAGTCATATGTGTATCCCACAATGGAGAAGAAAACTTTAGAGCGCCACTATCAACACCAACACTTCCCCCTTTAGGGAAAAAAAAATAGAGATTCCATATCTTAAAATAATAATAAAATAAACAGTTAGACCTAAGTGGTTGGTTTAGGAATAAGGTAAAGTGGGCTTAATATGTACTTTTTCTTGTATATAAAAAATTGGATCTTAAAATGGGGTAGCCTCCTCTCACTTTAATTTTTTTTTTTTTTGGTCACAAAATCTCTCTCTCTCTCTCTCTTTTCTTACATCTATTTCAAACAATATTAAGTTAGGATATAAATCAATCATTGTAGTCCTTAAACCAACAAGAAGATTTAATGCCCGGTACCTATTCACATATAGTTTTGAAGTGCAACCAACCTTTACCTTTGGCCCATGCCTAATTTTTTGTTTGCGTTGAGGGAATATTTACTGCTAGCATAGTTGACCCGTCTTATTTTTTTATTCTTCTTATTCTTGTTAATGCTGTCATTGTTGAGGGATTTATCTTATTAAAAATAAAACCTTACTTATCTGATGGCAAATGCAACACCAAATGATCATAATGGTTTCTAGGTCTCTATTACCTTATTAATCTTTGCCTTGTTGCTTAATGTTTTTAGCATTTCCAGCCATTGACTTACTAATGGAAGGGAGATTATATTTTCTCAGAGACCATTCAATCCAAAAGAACAACTGCCTTCAATACTATTAAAATCTTTAATTATTGATGATGATTTTGAAAGTATAGATAAATATAATTTATTTTTCCATGATTTTTATCATTTTGTTATTACGTGATTTAAAAATTAATTTTATTCTAAAAAATTAAAATATATGATAATATTGGAAGGACTGAACAAAACTGAAAATATTAAATATCAATTTTAAATTACATGATAATAAAGTGAACAGATTCAAATTATGATTTTGTTTGAACCCCATCATTATATGAGATGTTAACAAGATGATAAAAAGCTTTCTCAAGTATACTTAAAAATTGATCAGTGATTCACGTGTCATTAAGTGTGTTTAATAATAAAGAGTTTGATTATTTTATAAAATAATTATGGGTTGAAGTTTCATAAATAATTACTTAAAAAATTAAAGAAGGATTCTCATAATCTTTTAGAGCACATTAATTATAAATAAAAAAATTCTTTCGAAACTTTTGGAAGATGAGATATAATTAAAACTCAACATCATTCGCTTTAGTACAAATGGAGAGAAACACTCTAAGATAACATATTCATCTTAAATAAAAAAACAAAAAAAATTAAATAAAGCTAAACAATCAAAAATTAAATTAAAAATTTAAAAAACTAAGTCATTTTGATTCATCTAAAGACACTCAAGAAGGTGAGCAGCAAATTCAAATTAATCTTTATTACCATTCATATTTTTTACTACACCCACAAGACTTCTTCACCATTTTACTATAAAAGAGTGGAGAAAGAGTATAAATAAGTATTTGAATATTATCAGTACCATTACAAAAAACAGTATCATGCAACACTTCTGTTCAAAAAATAGAAGTCATCAATGACCGAGTCATTAAAAAAAAGTGATAAAAAATGGCAGCATACACCAAAAAATTATATCAGCTAAAAGAACTTAAAAAGAGGTGGGAGGGGGAATGTGCTATCATTGTAGCAATCCCTTTCAATTCAACAAAGCGATGGCACTGGAGAAAAAGAAAATCTAAAGAGAGGCACTCCTGGTGAATGAAATCAAACTATCTTTGACTAGAAAAAAAAGTACAAATGGAGAGAGACAACAAAGTGTAATTATTTCAAATATCATATATTTTACTTTAAAATTATTTATAATTCAAAATTATTTCTTTTAGTTAATCTAAAAATATTTGAATACAATAACAATAATTTTGAAATTTTAAGATCTAAGATTATTAGTTTTCATTTAGAAATAAATTTGGAGGGGAGAACATGTATATTAAAATGCAGCATAGCAAAAATTGCATCTTACAATGAGTCTGGTGAACCATTATTGGATTCTGCTATAAATTACGTGTTCTACAATCTATTTGTCCTATATTATATAAGAAAATTTATTCTTTTACAAATTTTGTATATATAAAATTTAAATTATTAAAAATATTTAAAGTACCTGCGTACCATGACCTAAAATATTTTACATTTTTAAATATTTGTCAAATATTAAAATATGGAGCAAATTAATTATCTAAATTGGAACAACTGATTTAACACCAGATCAAAGTTGAAAAGCCATGTTATTTAAAAATTGAAAACGAAAACAAGCCAAAATTTTCTCCCTGGAACAATAGAGGATACGACTTATATAAGCAGAGGAAGCAGAGCCCCTTACGCTCGCTAGGCACTTCACAAAAAAGTAGTGAAAAAAACAATGCCTTCCTCCATCTTTCCCCTTCTTGTGTCCTCATTTCTGCTTTGCACTTTCTTGCAGCAACCTGTTGAAGCCATTAAAAAGGCAAGCACGTTCTGGTTCTTACTCATCCAGTACCAAAATTCTCATGATGATTTACTTCTGTACTTATTTCTGAACTTTCCATAAGCAACCACGTTTCTCAAATTGTTTGATTTTCTATTCTCTGTTTCAGCCTTACGTTGTATACCTGGGATCACATTCTCATGGCCCAAACCCTTCCTCTGCTGACATGGATTCTGCCACAAATTCCCATTATGATTTGCTGGGCTCTGTCTTGGGAAGGTATAAATCCATGAACTGTCTGTTTAAAATAATTTGGGGAAGAAGAAATTGATGACTTGAATGTTTATATGTTTTTCTTGGCAGCCATGAGAAGGCCAAAAAAGCTATATTTTACTCTTATAATAAACACATCAATGGCTTTGCTGCATTGCTTGAAGAGGAAGAAGCAGCTGAGATAAAAAGTGAGAGATTATCATCTTCCAAATATAGTGCTTCAACTCTGTGTACATGATTATGATTATTATGGATGAAGACTGTTTTAGAAATTGAGGAAATGTTTGGATTCAATGCAGAAAAGCCAAATGTAGTGTCAGTGTTCTTGAGCAAAAGGCACAAACTGCACACAACCAGGTCATGGGAATTTCTGGGACTAGAAAGAAATAGAAGAGTTAAAGGAAACTCAGCTTGGACGAAGGCAAGATTCGGCCAAAATTCAATCATTGCAACCATTGATACTGGTAATTGATTTTATATCCTTATTTTTTTTAAAGATGTTTTGATGTTTGAAAGTGTGTACTATAAAAATACTTTTGAATTTTTTTTCAATTTATTTTAATTTTCAGAATTAATTTATTGAGTATTGGAGTTGGACTCAAATCCATATATAAAAAAGTAATTCTACCCAAGCTATTTGTTTTTTTCTTTAAAAAACTATACTCAGAATAATGTCAAATTCAATATTTGATCAGGTATATATATTATTTCATCTTGTTTTTATAACATTTTAAAAATATAAAGAATCCATGGGCCATCATACCCCTTGAGAATGGGGATAAACTTGTCCCCTGTAATGAGAATGAGACGGGAATAGAAAGATAAAGGAGATACGGAACAAAACATTTCTAATTTCTTTATTGCCATCCCTATAGATGCTAATTAGTCCCACATATATTTTCGTTGGGAAAAATAAATGAGAGAGTTAGTCATTTATAACAATTTTGATTTAATATATTTTTGGGCCTTCTTTTCTTAAATAGGTGTTTGGCCCGAATCCAAGAGCTTCAGTGATAAAGGATATGGCCCAGTCCCATTAAAATGGCGTGGGGGCGGGATTTGCCAGATTAACCATTTGCCTCGTTCTAACAACACTCTCTGCAACAGGTTTTTTGCGTCGCATTATTCATATCAATGTTTAGGAATATTCTTTCGATCTCAGTACTTCTTATTTGCTTAATTGTGGGTATGCATCTTGTCAATGTGGCTGGAAGAATTTTCTTAATGACTTGTTCTACTTATCTTCTTTAGATAAAAATTTAAGAATCTTTTTTCATTTTATAAAAATATGAATATATCAAATCAATCATGAAGAGATATATGAATATATCGAATATACATTTTTAGGAGAGGGTGCATTTGACATATCTATATATTTTATTATAATTAATTTGCTCTACGAATCTAATAACAATCTCACCAATTTCATGACAAACTAAACTCGGCAAGACGGCAACATATATATTCTCTTATCCTCTTGCATATGCTATTTACATGAATTAGGAAGCTAATTGGGGCGAGAGTCTTCCTCAAAGGTTATGAGGCAGAAGCTGGGAAGGTTGACCCATTACATCATAATAGTGCCCGTGACATTGTAGGCCACGGTACCCACACTTTATCAACTGCTGGTGGCAATTTTGTTAGAGGGGTAAGTGTCCTTAATAACGGTAATGGCACTGCCAAGGGAGGGTCCCCAAGAGCTCGTCTTGCAGCCTACAAAGCTTGTTGGGATCCAGCTGAAGGAGGAGGCTGCGAAGATACAGATATGCTATCTGCTTTTGACCATGCCATAAGTGATGGTGTTGATGTGATCTCAGTTTCAATTGGTGGGAATCAACACTATCCTGAAGATTTGTTGACAGATGGGATTTCCTTAGGGGCCTTCCATGCAGTTTCCAAGGGTATAATAGTAGTTTGCGCAGCAGGTAATGAAGGACCAGAAGCTGAAACTGTAAAAAATGTGGCACCCTGGACCTTCACAATTGCTTCTAGTTCAATAGACAGAGACTTCAATAATAATATTACTCTTGGTAACGGACAACGCATAAAGGTATCATTTTATATATATATATATATATATATATATATATAAAGTTTAGGTTATATCAACAGTTTTGTTACTTCTAAAATTCTTAATTAAGTAGATGAAGTCAATTACGAAGAAAAACATAAATATATTAAATATACTTTTCAGTGAAATCCAACGTATTTATATGTCTCTTTGTAATTAATTTAGTTAAACCTTAGTCAACTAGATCTACTTAAAAATGTCTCATGCTAGTTCTGTTTGTGTTTGAATTGCATCTAGTTTTGCTCAAAGTACTACATCAATGTTAATTACAGACAATTTTATTTGGTTCATAAAAAAATACTGTCATCATCAATTTAATATTCTATAGATTTCTTTTTTGTCCCTTTGGTAATTACAGACAACACATAAACGTATCATGTTTTCTTTTTTAAAAAATTAGGTTATGCAATAGTTTTATTTCTTGAAAGGATTTTAGATAAATTTGATTTATAGAAAATAAGTAGATCAAATTAATTATAAAAAAGGATATAAACAAATCAAACACAATTATTATCAGTGAGATGCACTTTCAACAATTTTTCATGTTTTTTTTTTATAATTGGTTTGCTCTACCCATCTTTTGTAACGGAATGCTGCTTAAGATTCTCTTGTTTTAATAAGTGTTTGAAGGGCATTTATTTTTGCTCAAAACAAGATTTCTTTTGGTTCACCTGACACTGGATTTAACCTCATCTTCAGCTCAAGAGACAATATACTCTTGTATTACTGAGTCAATTGGCTCATTTGTGCTCCAACTATCTTCAAATTATTTATTAAGTGCTTTATTGATTTTTTTTAAAATATCTTGGATATCAGGGAACCAGTCTTGCCACAGGCTTGTCATCTCAGAAGTTAACTCCTCTAATCCGTGGTGGTGATGCTAGGCTTCTTAATGCAACATTTCAAGATGCGTAAGCACAAATTTTCCAAGACTTACTTCTTCACTTACCATATATGTTTAAAGATTAATTGGTAATTTTGTATACTCCTAGTCAACTCTGCAACGCTGGAACACTTGATCCTAACAAAGTAAGGGGCAAAATATTGATCTGCCAACGGGGCAGGAGCCTAAGACCAGTTAACAAGGGCCTGCAAGCTAAGCTGGCAGGTGCAGTGTCAATGATTTTGGAAAACGATGAACAAAGTGGGAATACAGTCACAGCCGACCCTCATCTTTTAGCTACTTCTGGGACTACTAATCATTCCCGAATCAAAGATTACTACACTGGAGAGTAATGATACATACATCTCTCTTTCAACGCTCATATTTTGAAATGACAAAAAATTTAGGAGAAATTGTGTTTCTTCATCCTAATTTTGCATATAATTATAATTTTTCTTTAATTTATTAATTTTTGTTACTAACATTTTAACTTATCTATCTCATTGCATTTAGCTCCTTACCATCTAAAGTATGTTAAATTTAATAATAATTATGTGAAATTACCTGAATATGGTTTCATTTTTTTATATACCTCATTCTCTCCTCCTTTTTGTGGGATGATTATTTTAGTAATTTCATGTAACTAAGTTAGAGTTAACCTCTAAGTAGGAGGTAGGGGGTTAAATGCAATAGAACAGATAAATTTTTGGGTCAATTGCAAAAAATAAATATAAATATTTGGTTCCAAAATTTTATTTTGGTTCTCAAAAAATGTTGTGATTATCAATTTGATACTTTATAATTTTTTTGTCACTTTAGTACCAAAGAGTATGATTTTGTTCAAAGATCAAATATTCTTTGAGGTTGAAACAAAATCATATTTTCAAGTACTAAATTGATGCAAAAAGAATTTAAAAGAGTATAGAATTGATAATAACACTATCTTTGGAGTGCCAAAATAATAATTTCTCCTTTAATTTGATTTTTTTTCCAAAATAATTGTAATTAGAATATGAAGATGCTTCATTTATACATATTTGCAGCAACCCTCTTGCGTTCTTGGATAATGCAAAAACATTTCTTGGAAAAAAGCCAGCTCCAACTATGTCTTCATTCTCATCTAGGGGACCCAATCATCTTCAGCCATCAATTCTCAAGGTTTTCCATTCTCATCACCATTATATTCACGTCTTTTTTCAATTTCAGGGTTCGTCATTTTGTTTTCACAACTTATTTTTTTGTTTCAGCCTGATGTAACTGCACCTGGTCTGAACATCATTGCTGCTTATTCATATGGTGCAAGTCCCACTAACCTAGTATCTGATACCCGTCACTTTAGATATAACATATTGTCAGGCACTTCAATGGCATGCCCTCATGTTGCTGGTATTGCTGGTCTTCTCAAAACACGGTATCCTAAATGGAGTCCAGCAGCTATTAAATCAGCAATCATGACCACTGGTATGAATATAATTCATACATTGACATATTTTTAAGTGAATTCAAGTTCCATTATATTAATGCACTAAGTCAATCACGAAGAAACATATAATCCTACATGCACTTTATTCACTGCTATTCATCTCTCGCATATTTGCATATCTACTCATAATTAGTTTAGTTTATCTATTTTTATAGACTGAATGTATATATAAAATATTAGTCTTCTTCTATAATACTATGCATGTTTCTTTTAACAACAAAGCATTCTTAACAATTGTCAAAAATTATGTCCTTCCAGCAACAATACTAGACAACACCAACAAATTGATTTTGGACGATGTTGATGAAAAGCCAGCAACTCCATTTGCCTATGGTTCAGGACATGTTCAACCTAACCTTGCAATCGACCCTGGACTTGTTTATGATCTAAAGCCTTCTGATTACTTGAACTTCTTATGTGGTCATGGATATGAGGAAAGATTAGTTACATCCTTTAATTATAA
This sequence comes from Gleditsia sinensis, assembly GCA_037074535.1. Taxonomy (NCBI): domain Eukaryota; kingdom Viridiplantae; phylum Streptophyta; class Magnoliopsida; order Fabales; family Fabaceae; genus Gleditsia; species Gleditsia sinensis. Next base: position 17,632,716 of record CM073470.1, read on the forward strand.
CAAGCCATACAAATGTCCAAGGTCTTACAAGATAGAAGATTTCAACTACCCTTCTATCACATTGTCTCGACTTGGTGTAAGTCCTATAACTGTTACTCGTACAGTTACAAATGTTGGACCTCCAAGCACATATACTGTGAATTTCCAAGCACCTATGGGAGTTAAGGTTCTTGTTCGGCCAAACACTTTGAGTTTTAAGACGATTGGCGAAAAGAAGACCTTCAGAGTTACTTTGCAGGCAGGGAGTTTGCCTCAACCTTCAAATTCTTCATTTGGGAGTTTGTCATGGACTGATGGGAAGCACAGAGTAAGGAGTCCTATTGTAATCGTGCAATTTGAGAAAGGGCTCTAGGGAATTGTACGCTAGCTATATCAAAGCTTAATTTGGTGAGTTTATGAGGTAGTGTTTGTGTAGTTTTGTGTGTGTCTCTCACTGTTCAGACGTGGTTCTCTGGACATTGTTATTTCAAAATAAAGTGACTACCTTGGTTCAAATTTCAAGTTTTTAAGTTGAGATAGTTTTTAATATGGTATTAAAAAATTTTATAATGAAAAAGTTAAAGGTTCGATCCTTATCAACCTATTCTTTTAAATAAAAAAGTTAATTTTAACACAAAATATTGCGGACAAATTCACCTTTCAATCTCAAAAGACATTTTTATGATATTAGCAATTATAATAAAATTATTTATGGCTACTTTCCAACTTCTAACTTATTGTCTAGGATAATTATTGTGCTACTTGTTTTGCGCCAGTACTCTTCATAATTTGACCAAATCTCAGTTATTTAATTGATCAAACTACTTATATTTAATATGGCGCGGTAAACTACTCTGCAGAATGTAGAACGAATTATGTACAGTTATTTTATATTTGAACAACATTAAAAACAAAATATTGAAAAAATAAATAATAAAAGTTTCTACTTAATACAGATTATAAATTTAAATATTTATGATATATTTGAAATTTAATTAAAATATAATATATACTAAAAAATGGTTTTAGTAAAAAAGGATAAATAGTTAGTCCAACGTAAACAAACTAATAATCAGATTCTTACATAACCAAATTTGCATGATAACGTACCCATTTTTTTCACTTCATAATCATCATCGTCTTCTTCTGCATCTTCCTCTGTTTAGTAATGTAATGAAGACAGAATTTGACGTGAAGTCTATATAAATGGGAAAATAATTTTTTTTATTGGTATTAGTAATATGATTCTCTATTAGTACATAAATTTCGTTGTAATTAGCCAATGCTTACACAGCGTATACAAGTTTGTACTCAATTAATTGGAATTATATGCCTTTTTAGTAAACAAAAAAAAGCTGTCATTTGTCTTATCTATAGGGATCTGGATCCTCTGCTGCGCCAAAGGCGCAGCAGAGGTTGCTGCGCGCTGAAGCGCAGCGTTTTATTAAAGCCATCTTTTTTTTATTTTTTTGAACTGATTTATAATTTCAATAAATAAAATCAGAATCCCTTTTTTTACCATTATGCCTTTATCATCATTCTTTAAACACGCTGCACAAAGAAAGAAAGCGGCAGCCCTCCCTTTTTTTTTTCTTTTGAATTGATTTATATTTCCTATAAATAAAATTAGAATCCCTATTTTCACCATTATCTCTTTATCACCATTGTTCAAAGACGCTGCACAAAGAAAAAAGCGGCAGAACAGTAAGTTTTCTTCTCTATTTTTTATTTATTTATTTGATTAAAATTATATAATGAATATATATATATATATATATAACATATAATTTAATAATGGGATGAAGCATGATTTAAAGTTAAAACAAAAAAAAAATATTACAGTAGCATTAAGCATTCTTATCTATTCGTTTTTATTAATTTCATTAAAATTGTGTTAATATATATATATATATATATATATATATATATATAATTTAATAATTGGATGAAGCATGGTTTAAAGTTAAATAATAAAAAATACTACAAGGAATATGTTTACTTATTGGTTGTTCATTCTTCTTAATATTTAATTTGTTTTATAATTGCATTATTTAATATACTATTTCTTTTCAAGGTATTATTTCTGTTATTGTATTGAAAGTGACGATGGATCTTTCTATAGAAGTTGATTTGAAGCCTAAGTTAGGTATGGAATTTGATACTTTAGAAGCAGCATGGAAGTTTTGGGTTGATTATGGTGGAAAAATCGGATTTTGAGTTAGAAAACATTATTTCAGTCGGAGTAAAAAAGACGGATCTATCACTTTATACAAATATGTTTGTTGCAAAGAGGGGTCTCGAAAGGCTGATAAAAGAGATGTAATAACTATAAATCCTCGATTAGAGACTAGAACTAATTGTAAAGCAAGAATGGGAGTTGCACTTAATAATGGAAAATATAAAGTCAATGACTTTGTTGAGGAACATAATCATCCGCTGCATCTTCAAGAAACGGTTCACATGTTGGCATCACATCGTAAATTGTCCCAAGTTCAAGCTCATGAGATTGAATTGGCTGAGGATTCTGGGCTTCAAAAAAAAGTATCTTTTGAGTTAATGAGTAGGCATGTTGGAGGAAGAGCTAATCTCAGTTATACTCAATTGGATGCTAAAAATTATATTCGATCTAAAAGGCAAAGAAGCATGGTATATGGAGAAGTTGGTTGTTTATTACAATATTTTCAACGTCAATTATTAGAGAATCCATCATTTTTTCATGCTTATCAAATGGATATGGAGGAACAAATAACCAATGTATTTTGGGCAGATGCAAGAATGCTGATTGACTATAGCTTTTTTGGTGATGTGATATCTCTTGACACAACATATAGTACTAATAAAGCACATCGACCACTTGCTTTATTTTGTGGATTCAATCATTTTAGAGGAGTGGTGATTTTTGGAGCAGCGCTATTGTATGATGAAACAGCAGAGTCATTTAAATGGCTCTTTGAAACTTTCTTGGAGGCACATAGACAAAAAATACCTCTTACTATTTTTACCGATCAAGATCAAGCAATGGCAAATGCATTACATGAGGTGATGCCAAAAACTTCACATGGATTATGCACCTGGCATTTGATGCAAAATGGCATCAAGCACTTAGGTAACTTGATGAAGGATGGCTCTCATTTTTTAACTGATTTCAAAAACTGCATGTACAGATATGAAGAGGAAACACAGTTTGAAGTGGCATGGAGCAACTTATTGTCAAAATATGATGTTTGGGAAAATACATGGCTTAAATCAATGTACAATATAAAGGAGAAATGGGCAGCTTGTTATATTAAGAAAGTTTTCACACTTGGCATGCGAAACACACAACTCAGTGAAAGTTTAAATTCTGATTTTAAAAGTTGTATGAAACCAGAGTTAGACATCCTTCAATTCTTTAAACATTTTGAGAGGGTTGTGGAAGATAAGCGCTATAATGAATTGAAGTGCGAATTTGATTCGCGACAGAAAATACCTAGATTGAAAATAGAGAATTCACTTATGTTACAACAACTTGCTCAGATTTATACTATCACTATCTTTGAATTGTTTCAGAAAGAGTTTGATTTATATGCAGCTGCATGTATAAAACATAGAAATGAAAGTCAATCATTATTTAACTATGTTATTACTATGGTTAATCAAGAGGGAGAATACATAGTTTCATTTGATTCTGTCAACATGTTCATTTCTTGTAGTTGTAGAAAGTTTGAAACTTTCGGTATATTATGCTGTCATGCTTTGAAGGTGTTTGATGTGATAGATATTAAAACACTTCCTGATCAATACATAATAAAGAGGTGGACAAAAGAAGCGAGGAGTGGTGTGATCCATGATATAAGGGGAAATAAAGTTGAAGAAGATCCTAGACTTAACAGTACGCAACGGTACAAGCAACTTTGTCCCAAACTAATAAGATTGGCAACTGAAGTGTTTGACTATCCATAAGCATTTTTTATGGTAAATAAAGTTGTTGATGAACTGAGCAAGAAAGTGATGCAGTTTCGTTTAATGCAAAAGAACTTGGACAATGAGAGTAGTATTGTCACAACACCAACTAGTGAATGCGGCGCACAAGCGAAGGGATTCAAAAAGAAAATTAGCATAAAGAGTAAAAGACGTTTAAAAAGTTGAGTTGAGATTCAATCTAAGAGAAAAAAAAAAAGAACTCTGGCGACCAAAAATTCACAAGTATGTAAAATTATACTTGCAAGTGTGTCATTAATTTTACATTAGTTGAAGAATTCTTAATTATGCATAATTTTTGCAGGACTATGAAGCACGCAATGTGATTCAATTTGGAAATTCTTTTTTTACACCTTCAGCATCTTCAACATTCACTCAATCACATGAGAGTGATTTTAGTTTTACTAGATTGTTGACGGTAATATAATTTCTTATACTATAAAAAATGATTTATGTTATTTTATAATTAGTGTTCATCTTGTGATTATTTTTTTTTTATAATGTAGGCACAACTTAATCATTCTAGCAGTCGCTTGATGCAATGAAGTTCTCTGGAGTTATATCTGATGTTAACAAAATTGATGGTTGAAGTACTATTTTGTATATGCTACTATAGTATTATGTTAACATATTATTAATGTGATCACAACAAGTGGCAATGAATGACATCATTTTATTAAATTTTATTTTATTTATTAAATTCAATGTATTGTTACATTTAAATAAATATAAAGTACATAAGCATTCTCTCTATACTAGATATTTAGAAACAAAAAAATAAATTGAAAATGTATATAACTTATTTTAATTAAATAAATACTTTGATTAGTTAACTAAATTTATTAAATTTGTATGAATAGAGTTAATATAAAAATATTTTTAAACATGTACAAAAAAACGTTTTTAAAGAAAAATAATTTATTATTGCAAAGATTTAATAATTTCATGAAAAAAAAGTCCAAACATACGAAAAGTGATAAAGGGGATAAAGGCATAATGATAAAAAAAGGGATTCTGATTTTATTTATTGAAATTATAAATCAGTTAAAAAAACAAAAAAAAAATGGCTTTAATGAAAAGCTGCACTTCAGCGCGCAGCAGAGAATCCAAATTCTATTTATAATAGCAATTATTTGTACTATGTGGCAGTAGTTACAATTATAAGAAAAGTAGAATTTATCAGCAGTTTTTTTTCCTCTGTGGCAGCACTTATAACTGTAGTAATAAAATAGACAATACCATCAAATAAACTACTAGTAAAAATAATTGCTGCTACTGGCCCAAAAACAAAAAAGGTGACTGCTGCTAATAAGTAAGTATATACCAGCAGTTAGTACAGTCGCTGGTAAAAGTTATCCTACCAGGGATATTAGAAAAAAATGTACTTTGTCACTTTAATATAGTGGTATAATTATAATTTTTTTTTAATTAATGCAATGTCTTCTCTATTATTTGTATTTGTGGCAATTTATCTTCTACCGATAATTTATCTGTTAAATCTAATATTTGGGAGATGTGAAATGTCCAAGCTACCCATAAATTTTTTTTAAAAAGCCCTTTTTTTTCAAAAATAATTTTTTTTAACAAAATTAATTACCCTTTTAAAACAAGAAAGAAATCCCATTTGTTTTCAACTTCTTCCCCCAACGCAGCATTCCGAACGGGATCACTGGCCACTTGAAGAAGAAGGAGACGCGACCACCACCAGATGAGCTACAACGACCACCAATCCATTAACCTAGCCACCGCAAGCAACCCAACAACATCCGACGACCACTGTTTCCCCTCAATCTTCCATTAAAAACACGGAGCTCCTCTTGAACCTTGAAGAACCTAGACTAATTGTGATGCAAATTACTTTGCATAGCCAAATTCATGCTGCCAGTTGGGTAGGGGTAGGTAGCATTTATGTAGTGATTGAAAACTACAAATAGCGATTTGGACTTAATATTTGGTATAATACTAAATTCATATTGGCCTGCTTTGACGTTATCTCAAACATACGGTGGTGGGTAGACAATTCCATCATCACTTCCGAAGGTTATACAAACCAATAACGTTGCCATGTTATTTGGATTTTGCTGTATCCGAAGCTCTGAGGAAAGCCTGTTTTACATAATTCACTAATTTTCCTTGTGTATTCAGATTTCATAATTGTATTCAATCACTCTCAGGCCTGTCTATTTTATTAGGAGGGAATCTTTGTGTTCACTTTTCGCTGGTCTTATTTCAATACCAAAAACTCTCCTGCTCTGTTCTTGGACCTCATAACCTTAATTTCACCGTTGAATCGCCCAGAAACAGCAGTTGAATACAAATTTACCAGATATTATGAGGTCGTCTTCTGTTTATTATAAAAATTTTCTTGATTGATTTGATGAAAAAGGTAGAATGCTGTGTGACGAAACCCAAGCGTGTGCTTTTTGTTTTCTCAGGCAGGGATCCATCATTCTCGGGGGTTTTGACTTCTTTCCATTTCTTTGTATTTCTGAGCTTAAAGACTTCAAGATTGTCCATTCCACCAATATAAGATCCTAAAGCAAATATCAAATGCTGTCTCTGTCGGTGGTGGGTCGTCGGATGCTGTTGGGTTGCTCACAGTAGCTAAGTCAACAGTCCGGTGGTCGTTGCAGCTCATTCGGTGGTCGCCTCTCCTTCTTTCTCAAGTGGCCATTGATTCCATTCAGAATGCTGCTTTGGGGGAAGAAGATGCGTTTCTGATAGTTGAAAACAAATGAGGTTTCTTTCTTTTTTAAAATGGGTAATTAATTTTGTTAAAAAATTATTATTTCTGAAAATAAAAAAATAAGTTTTTTTAAAAAAAAACTTAGGAGTAGTTTGGACATTTAACACCTCTCAAATGTTAGATTTAACAGAAGAATTAATGGCAGGAAAAAAATTACCACAAATACAAATAATAAGGGAGATATTGTTTTAATTAAAAAAAAAGAGAAAAAAATTGCAATTACACCACTAGATTACGGTGGTAAAATACATTTTTTCTTAATTTTTATTATTTTTAGCAGAAATTATGACAGCTGTTATAACCAATTTTTTTTTGTAGTGTAGCAATAAATCATTTTATCATATGCAGTATTCAAGTTGACAATCTGTAATATATATATATATATATATATATAACACTATTTAATAATGCGCATATTAATTAAGAAATTTACTAAGTTGCGTTTGTTGACCAAGCTAAGCATGCCAATGACTAGTGGGGGCCCACAGGAACCTGTGTGCCACATAAGTAATCCTATTGGCTGAAAGGCCACTCTCAAATAAATTCCATAATGGGACGGGTAAGAGTGGGGAAGAGGGGGTGCTGATTTGTGAGAGTTTCTCTTCTAAAAATAAGCAAATTACAAAATAACCCCCCAGGGTTCGGAGAATTACGAGGAGGATCCTTGATATTTTAGCTTCTGATCCAAAGGATTTGGAATTTTCAATGGTTGTGGTCTCACTGAAGTTTGACATGATCAAAGGGAATGTTTCTCCTTCTTTCATTGGCTGTGTCTTGAACAATAAAATTCTCAGTTATTGTCGTAGGTTTTCCGAAGTTTCTTCCACATGAAAATCTGTGGTTTTATGTTTTGCCATAATTGGTTAAGAGGTATTAATATAATATCCAAGACAGATGATTTCAAATTTAAGTCTCAGCAGAGCTACATGATGAAAACAAAATTTGATTGATTTCTTAATAGGTTGTATGTTTTGACACTTTTTTTTTTATTTCGTTGACATTAGACTGCAGGTTAAAATATCTCCTACAATTCCTACATTTATTCTATCGTTTTCCATTGATACATGCCTTAGTTATGCTAATCCATTTATTAATGAAAAGAAAAACTATCATTATTTTGGATAAATTTAGATAAATTATTAATACTACAATGAAAAAATTAACTTTAATTTTATTAATGTCATGCAAGCTCATATACGATATATAGAACAACAACAACAAGAAGCTTACAATGAACAAAAGAAAATACAGCACAATGGTTTACACGAGACTCATGAATTACTTGGCAAGTTCAATTTTCATGAGTTGTTCAATTGTGATCGTGGCAAACTTATCCCCTAAACGATAATTTGGCAACACAAGCTCCGTAGATACTTGTTCCATGGTTGGCCGAGTGGATTTTCACTCAAGCAAGCAAATGCTAATTTTGCAACCAACATCACCTCCTCAGCAAGTGGTTCAATGGGTAGAGGAAGTCGTGGGTCCAACAAATTCTTCACTGGTAAATCATAGGTAGTTGATGTCTCTGCCAAAGAGGAAATAAATTCTCCCCGAAGCACTCCCATTATGATTTCCAAAGTCAGTACTCCAAAGCTGTAAATATCACATTTCTCATTTGCCTCCATCATGTAAGCAATCTCTGCAATAGGATAAGTTTCAGAATTATGACACCATGAACAAATATCCAATAGTGTTGTTAGTATTGATTATGGAAACACGTGTAATAATTTGTAAAGTTCAAATGAAATGGTCTAACCTGGAGCAGCATACCCAAAGTTGCCTGCAAATGAGGTCATATTTTTTGAGTTAGGCTTCAGAAACTTAGTTGTTCCAAGGTCAATGATGCAAGCTTCTTCATATTCCGAATCTAAAAGAACATTCTTGCTTGATATGTCATGATGAACTATAGGGTATGAGCAGCCATGATGCATATGGAATAAAGCATTGGCAACACCTTTAACAGCATTCACCCTCTTATTCCAATTAAGCTCGGTGGCTTGTTTCTCATTCTTTAGTATGTTATCCAAGCTGCCACCGTCCAAGAACTCATAAACCAAAAATGAGAACTGTGAATTTGAACAAAACCCATATAGCTTCACAATGTTACGATGTTTGATTTCTATCAAGGCTCGAACCTCACTTGCAAAAGCTTTTAGGTTCAATATTTCCCCATTTGGCATTGAATGAAGCTTCTTCACTGCAACAGCCTGACCAGTTGACAACTCTCCCTTATAAACATTTCCCTGGCCCTCCTTCCCAATGAGATATTTGTCATCAAACTCTTGTGTGGCTTCAATGATATTTTCATACATTATTTCCCTTTCAAAACTCCATACAACAATAAAATCTTCAGTTGGTGCTTCTTTGTGTTTATTTTTTGTTTTTCGTTTACATGGACAAAAAATGTGTGAAACTCCAACCAATACTAGTATTAGTATTAGTGTGCCAAAAGTGAGGAATAATACCGACAACTTGAATTTATTGCTCTTATGACCATGAGCATGATCATTGTATTTATTGCAAAGATCTAAGCCCGTGACATTACTACACAAACCTTTATTATTCCTTAATGCATCGAATGTAACGTTATGAAAGGCTGGATTGTTTGGAAGGGAGCCCTCTAATTGATTGATTGATATGTCAATAGAAGACAAGCTGACATCCCATTAAAACTGGATGGAATGTTGCCAGAGAGATTATTATGAGAGAGGATCAATGTCATCAAGCTTTCCAAGTCTCCAAGTGCTGTTGGTATTGTTCCCCTCAAGAAGTTCCTACTAAGATCAAGTATTTGAAGAGCATGTAATTGGCCAAACTCAAAGGGAATGCTTTGTTCAAATTTATTGCTGCTCAAATTCAAGAGCCACAACTGAGGACATTGTCCTAGCTCTTTTATAATTGAGCCACTTAAATTATTTGTTTCCAACTCCAATTGTTCCAGTTGATTCAGTGATCCTATTTCTATGGGAATGTTACCTGAAAATTGATTGTGGCTCAGAGAGAGTTTAATCAATAAGGTCAACTTTCCCAATTATTTTGGAATTTCTTCTCTTAGATGATTTGATGAAAGGTTAAGTTCATCAAGCTCGGTTGCCTCCCCAAGCTGGGGTGATACACCACCAGAAAGATTATTGTTGGCAATATTGAGGCTTGTGAGATTACCACACTTGCCCGACTCCTAAGAAGAGGGTTTCTAAATTGACCAAGTTCCCAATTAATGTAGGAATTGATCCAAAAAGTATATTTCTGCCCAAGCGCAAGGTGGTGAGATTTGTGAAGTTTCCTATGAAGAGCGGGATTGGCCCATAGAGGTTATTCCTTATCAATTGAAAATCAAAGAGAGAATATAGATTCCCAAGTTCATTAGGAATGGGACCCAAAAGCATCATGTTATGGAGATAAAGTTGTCGTAACTTGGTCAAGTTTCCAATTGAAGAAGGGATTCTACCAGACAATGAATTTTCTGACAAATCAAGTTGCCAAAGACTATTCAACATTCCAATTTCTTTTGGAATGAAACCAGAAAAGTTATTAGTTTTAAGTATTAGATCTGTCAGATTCCTCAAGTTCCCAATTTCCTGGGGAATTGGCCCAGTGAGATTACATGTGCCAATATCGAGCAAATTTAGAGTGCTCAAAGCTCCTATTTCTTTAGGGATGGGACTATTTAAGAAACTATGGGATAATTTCAAAGCAAAAATATTGGACAAGTTACCAATTTGAGGAGGAATATGTCACAGCCCCAAATGATGGAACACATGACCGGCACGGCATAAGGGTTTCCCCCTAGCCGCAAGCCTAACACATAGCATGCACAGACATCCAGCACACAATCCAGAATACATAATAAATATAACTGGCCACATATGCCACATCCAATATCAGAAAATATTGTTTATATGTATATATATATATATATATATCTCATGAATCCAACATCTGTGATTCAACTTGGTCCAAGGCCTCATAATACCAACATAGTTGTAAAACATAAACTTTGTTTTCCAAACAACACATCAAAGTACACAAGAAGCGAGAATCCTGCCTGTAAATTCATGGAGATACACTAGACATAAACTAAACTATACAACCAGTACAACAGAGCCTTGTCTAAACTGGGGCTCACCAATGCTATATTCAGCCTCCTACGGAGCTGTAGCTGGATCAAAGTTTCTCTGACTCTCTGTGGGGAGGAAACAGAAGAGGGGTGAGATTACCACATCTCAGTGAATGGATAAATCACACTATAACAGAAACAGGGCAAACCAAGCACGAATGTTTCGCAATGAATTTAATAATAGAAACATTAAGCATTTAACCATAATTTATTGAAAGAAAAACTAAACAGTTCAAATGTATGGTCAAAAGATAAAACATGATTAAATCAGTAACAGTAGAGCAAATCAATTATGCATGGTAAGTAATAAATGAAATTATTTATGCAATAACAATGATGAATGAGATTGTTTAGAAATATTTAATCTTTAAGAAAAATGCACTAGTTTATTGGAGTTCTTTCCTGACAGATCTATCATCTTCCCCAAGCACACAGCAAGGGTAGGGTAATCACTGTAGGCGTAGACATAAGTCCACCCTAAATCCCCCAAGCACATAGCAATGGGTATGGCAATCACTGTAGGCATAGACATAAGTCTACCCTAAATTTCCCAAGCACATAGCAATGGGTCCCCAAGCACATAGCAATGGGTATGGCAATCACTGTAGGCATAGACATAAGTCTACCCTAAATCCCTGTGTCTTAGGCAGTCATATGCCCGTCACAGTATCCTAGGCCGAAGCCTTAACATGATCATGGTGCACCAGGGCTAGCACTACGTGCGGCTAGCTAACAGTGATCTAAAAGGGTCCCTCCAATAGAAAACATTTGAAATATGCTATTCAAAGAGTTTAAAGTAAAACATTTCAATAACTTTACAATAAAGCTATAATTCTCCATCTAGCTCTTTTCATGCATAAAATTCCGTTCTAAAATATATCTCATCCATGAATTCCTATGGAGACCTTTATAATCATAAACTTTCCCTTTTAAACATAGATCGTCCGTAGACGTCACATAGATGCTCATCATGCATTAAATCATTTCATGGCTAACTTAGTTCATTTCTATGACTAAGTTCGCATTTCTATAAATCTAGCTCAAATGGAGAATTATCAGCCTAGATGCTTGCCCTGCATACTTAGAGTTCAACTAGGATTTAAATTTATAATTTCTAACATGGTTAGAACATATTGGTTTTCAAAGCAGTAAAACAATTTAGCATACACTCCAACTAATTAAAATCATACGAGAGAGAGAGTAATAAACCGAATTCATAAAACATGCGCTATAGTATGAAAAACCCACTCACAGGTAAGGGCTCCAGATTGGACAGCCCTAAAATCCTAGTTCCTGGTCTAAATTTGGTAAAACAGACCCCAAAATCGAGTCCGAAAGGTCCAAAAACCTTAAATTAGCTTGGTTACTATTCACCGCCACTATTCATCGTCGAAAAACACTATTCACTATCACAAAAATTTTACCGAATCAACAAAACAATTTCATATCCTAATATTTATCTAGTTTCTGAATTCATCTACGGAGTCAAATTTCTAATTAGAAGTCCCTAAGTAAGGTTTTTCAGAACTTACCTTTTACCGAGATTTTCTACTTCAGATCTACGGCGATTCAACGGTTGATTTGAAAAACTGATCGGTCAAAACTGAAGTACTCTTCGTCCTGAATCCAATAACATGTCCAGTTTTGAGATTGGAAGCCCTTAAGCACTCCAAATCGAAAGATAAAATTTGAAATTACTATGCACTCACTATGCATGCACTATTCCTCTCTTTTTTTTTCTTCCTTCTTTCTGATACTTCGTCGCCCCGATTTTCGTTTATCGTTCGTTTTCATTTTTTTTTAATATAATAATTATTATTAAATAATTAATAATAGGATTTTCTTTTATAAAAATTCATATAAATTCTATTTTTCATCATAAAATATCCCAAAAATTCTTAAAAATTTCCATTCTCATAAATCTTTAGTTAAACTCTTAAATCATAATTTTTCTTAATAAAAATCATAATAAAATAAATTTCAAAACAAATATCTTAATTCATATTAAAAGAAAGAATATTTCTAAAAATACCATAAAAATTCAATAGAGGCCGGTATAATTATTTTAAGCAATACAATACTTCTTTTACTTAAAAGTCTACTTACTTTTAGCAAAACATAATCATTTTTAAACAAATAAAAATATATTTGCTTATAGCGCGCCAAAACATAAATTTTCATATTTCTTTTGTAATTCTTTAATCCATGTAATAAATATACATATTTTCTACGGTTCTTATCTCTATTGTCAAAATTCTCTCTTATATTCTAAATTTCCTTTAATTGGATTTTTCGTTAAATTTTACGGTTATTACAGAATATTTCCATAAAATGTGTTGTAACTTACATCTAGAATGTGAACGTTAGGGAAGGATGTGAAGTTGAGATTGTGAAGTCTACCTTGTAGCCCAAGACTAGTAAGATTTATCATGGAGACAGACATGGATTCATCACATGAAATTCCTTCCCAGTTTTTGCAAGGGCTAGTGCCATTCCAAGAAGACAAGGTGGCTTGGCTTCGTTTGACGAGGCTTGCTTTCCACTTCAACAAAGCATTTGCTTCGTTATGATCTTCCGTAGCAGCAGATGCAAAAGAAGCAGCAACTTGGGATGAGGAGGACTTTGCACAGACACAGAATGGATTCAGGATAACCTATATCCATTGTCTTAAGAAATGCGTGTACCTACCCTCCCACTTTGAAGGCATGAAGTGACCATAGAAAATAAAGATTGGGTGATCAATATTAGAGCTTGGCTAATGATACTTATTTCAAAATTTCAAATAGGTGTGCTTGTTTTGTCTTACGTAGCTCTACCTTGGGTCGGTGTTCATGTGTAATTCATTTGCTTTTACACTGCTTTAGAGATAAAGCATGCATTGCTTTGGGGAAACGGTACGTGTAATTATTTTTTTGGTCCATTAAAAGAAGTTTGTTTTCGTTTTCCAATTTTTTGCTTCTTATAATCTTCTACTCGCATCTAGATGCATAAGAGCCGGTTATTATCTTGATTAGAAAAAAAATGTTTGTTGCCATAAGTATGAATGTTGAGTCAACTTTTGAAAACCAAATAAAATTTGGTCTTTTTCATCAGATGTTGAGGAAGTTTGATACAAGAAAGTGTGTAACACGTTAGAGAACTTATAACTTATTGAACAATGCATGACTATCTAAAGAGCATCACAACTACTTAATTTCAGTTTCTCCCTAATTTAAAAATAATTACAATTTCTCATTGTATATGTGTATGTGTGTGTGTGTGTGTGTGTGTACTTTGCCGTGGACTAGACAATCAAATCAGTTAACAAAGCCAGAACAAAGTACTTAATATCAGAGAATAATACTGTATAAATAGAAGTGTTAGAATTTGTAGTACCAAGGAAATCGAGGGAATTTATTTATAAGGTAGTGAGGTTAATGAGGCCCCTGAGGCATTAAGATCTTTCCTATAGGCCAGCTAGTGACAACTATTGATTAGCTGAAACCACTTATCCGAACATCACAGTGAAAAGTCAAGGTTCAATTGTGGGCAAGTCTTTGAATGTCAACAATATATACAATGTAGACAAGGTTGGAATATGGTACATATGCCTATTATCAATGAGTTGGGCCAACTAAGCTTTGTTATTGGACTTAGTTGGCTCAATTATGATATTATCATACTAGATCTATAAGGCTTATCTACATATTATGTTTTATATGGATATGGAGTAATAATGAGGATAAGAATTTGGAGTTTGGAAATGTAATTGAAGAGGATACGATGTCGTTGAGACCTCGATGAGAAAGTTTTATACTCATAAATTAATTATTTTTAACTTTGAATGTTGTGAGTTTTTGAGTAATTTATATTAAATTTATGTGTGAATGTGTATTTATTTTGTAAGTAGAAAGAAGATGAAGAATTGAGGGAAAATTTGAGAAAATAAGATCAAGAATTATAAATTTTTGACAACTTTGACATTGTTTCACTAATTTGGACATAACTCTCTCGTACGAGCTCCGATTAAGGCAATTCAAGAGACTATGAAAAGTTAAGAAAAAGATCTACAATTTTAAATTCTTGAGTATTACATGATTTAGGGTCACAATGCCAGCCCGTGCTGTAAAAATTTTATTGTGTTCCTATTGTCGCAACCCCAACATCATAGGGTCGTGACACAAAGCCGATAAGCCTAATATTTTGAATTTGAATTGTTTTGACTCAATTGAACCAAAAAAAACTCCTTAAAAAGGGACTTTATGCTATGAAATTAAATGATCTGGAGAGACAAGGTAGAAATACATTTGCGTGGTCTATGCAGTCTTGGTTGAGAATCGTAAATTTTAATAAATTTTTATTTGTTATAATTTATATAGAGACATAATGAGTTAGCATTCGAAAAATATTTCTATTAAACCTCGAGAGAGGCTAGTGAATTAATTAGGGTATCTCACCTATCAATTAGATTATAATTTTTAAGTTAAAAAGCTTGAGATTGCAAGGGGGATTAATTAAAGTGAATTCGGAAACTCTAGAGCTTTGCTTAATTAAATTTTCCTCATAATACTCAAGTTCTTTTATCTTTGTTCTTTTTATTTTATTTTCCTTTTTCTCATAAAATAAAGTTTTTGAAGTATCCAATTAAAGTTGAAATTAAGATAAGGATAGTAATTAATAATCACAGTCATTGTGGGAATGATACTCGTACTCTTATAATTTATCACTTGATAGTGATAGTGTATGCTTGCACTTAAGGAATATTTAATTCATGTGTATTAAACCTCTCTCACATTAGAACATTTTCTTTTTAGGGTTTCAAATGATGGCAATCTCTCCTCCTTATTTTTTTTCCTTTCTTTCTTTCTCTTCGTTTTCTCCTTTACTCTTTTCTCTCTCATATGCTTCTGTTGTCGGAAGCCTTGTATATGTTCAAGTTTGTACCAGAACTGACATTACATTTGTTGTGGGGATACTCAGGCGATATCAGAATAACTCAGAAATAGACAATTGGAGAACTACAAAAAAGGTCATGAGGTACTTATAAAGAACCAAAGACTACATACTTAGTATAGATAGACAGAGATGTGATCAGCTATTTAAATTTAGACTTTGTTGGCTGTATTGATTCTCGCAAATCAACATTATGATACATTTTCATGATAGTCGATGGAGTTATTTCTTGGAGAAGTGTTAAGCAGACCTTAATTGCTACTTCTACTATGGAAGCCGAGTTTATCTATTGTTTTGAGGCCACTTCACATGGTATATGGCTAAAATATTTCATTTCAAGGTTTAGAGCTATAGATTCAATTTTTAGGCCATTAAAATTTTTTTGCGATAATTCAGTTGCTATCTTCATCTCTAAGAATAATAAAAGTAAAAGTCAAAATAATCACATCGATATTAAGTGTTTAGCCATTAGAGAACGTGTAAAAAAAAAGTGGTCATTAAGCACATTAGCACTGAATTGATTATCATTAATCCTTTGATTAAGGGTATACCACCACTAAATTTCAAGGATCATGTAGAGAAAATAGGACTTGGTTCCACTTTATGATTGTATAAATATAGTTTATTAATGAAATTCTTATATATTGTAATGTTTTCTCATATTTATGTGCACCTTAATTTATTTGAGAAAACATATTTTGTTTGTGGACCAAACATAAACATAAAGTTTATTCATTAAGTTTTTGTTACCATATTAAGTATAACACTTGAAAAACTAAATGCACTATAATACATAGATGATATTACTCACTTTTAGAGGACCTATCACTATGATTCATGCATTTATTTTTTAAGAAAGTTATTTGATGTCTCATTTAAGTCATTAGGTTAAACATATGGATCAAGTAAGAGAATGTAACAATTTGCATATTCAAGGATATCCAAAACCCATTATTCAAGTTAATGGTCCAATGTTTTAAAAAGTTAAATGAGCATTATTCTGCATATTGAATGGCTATGAAAAGCCATTATTTGGTGGTAACTTCTCTATTATTGTTCTTGATGGTAGAACAACTATAGAAAGGGGTTTTGGTCGCTAAGCCTCTCTCCGTCTTCTGCCAATAAATTTTACACTATCTTCAGTGAAAGAAACAAGGCTTAAAAGAGGCAAAATCAAAGAGAAATTTAAAAAATTAGTGAAGAAAAAGAATGGCAGGAGGTTTGTTTAATTCTTCCTAATTTCACATTTGATTATTTTAAACATGTTGCTTTGAGTTTAAAAGTATGTTTAGATTATTTTTCAGTATCTATCATCAACAGCTCAAGTTTTTTAAATTAAAATAATTATTGACATGTAATAAAACTTCTATGATCCAAGGCTAAGGTTTGTTCCTTACAGGCTCATTCTCTTAAATAAATAAAAAATTAACTTTACAATAAAGTATATTAGACAAAGTTACATGATGAATGAGTTTTGTATTCATAAATTAAATATTTTTATCTTATCTTTTTACCTTAATTAAGTATTTATCTCCCTTATTTGTCTTTAGTTTTGTGTATTTTTATAGATAAAGAGAAGAATAGAAAATTGACTCAATTGGAGGAATCAAAGCTAAATTGTGATTCTTTAGAAATGATGTCTATAAATCAAGCAGACAAAATAAATTCATTAAGGATGGCAGAGTAAGGAGCATTATCTTTTTGTCTCTTGAGACGCATCCTAATGGATATATGCATTCAATCTCTATTTATGACCACATTTCTAAAAGAATCGAAACATAAAGACTCAAGGCAAAACACTCAATGTTAAAAATTTGTTTGCTGCCTACTTTTTAACTTGATCTTACTATAGTATTTTGGCCGTATCTCAGAAAATACGTATATATTATGTATGAAATTTGGTAGATGAATAGCTGACATAATTTCATACAACTTTCATGTTTATGTGATCAGCAAATTCAGATATCCAAAGGGCCGAAATTGGGCTAGAATAGAACATGTTTACTGTTGCAGTCCAGTCCAACTTCACTGTAGTATTTGAGCCATATTTCAGCCAATACATATTTAATGGACACAAAATTTTGTAAGTGAATAGAAGATATAATTTTCTACAACTTTGATGTTCAAGTGGTCAGCAAATTCGGACACTAAAAGGGTTGAAATGGGGCTATAACCTAACATGTTTATTGTTGCAGTCCAGCCTGACCTTGCTATAGTGTTTTGGCCATAAATCACAAAATACATGGCCAATTTTTGTCTACCTTATATGGATGGAAAGATAATGAAAATATCTACAACTCTTATATTTATTGGATGAGCAGATTCGGTGGCTATCAAGGTGACATATCACGATGACTTTCGGAATACATAATGCAACACTATGGTCAACTTTAGTACAATTTGCTATCCACCATTTTTGTCACCTACTTCCCTTGTTTTGTCTATAAATAGAGACATATTGTGAGCTAAAGGAAAGGGGGGAAAGGCTGAAGAGGGAGCTTGGAAAATCTTTGTGGAAGTTCTAAGTGTTTGTAATCTTTTTTTCTCTTTATATATTTTGTATCTTTACTTTCTTTCATAAGTTTTATCATGCTTCTTCATCTTTCATTTTGTTTTCTTATCTTGATTATGGAGAACTAATCTCCTAATGCTAAGGTGAAAGGGTGAAACTCTTGGTATAAAAATAATAATTTATCTAACTCTTAATTTTAATGTTTATACTTGATGTTGTATTTATCTTCTTATTTATTTTCTTGTTATTTACTTTTTTAAAAGATGACTTTGTTGCCGCTCTGTTATTTTTTTTTTACTTTCTATTATTTACTTTCGTGTTATTTACTTTCTTAGAGGATGGCTTTGTTGCCCCTCTGTTATTTATTTTTTTATGTTATTATTTTCTTATTATTTTTCTTCTGAGAGGACGGCTCTGTCGCCTCTCTGTTATTTATTTTCTGCACTTTTATTATTTACTTTCTTAGATGATGGTTTTGTTGCCCCTCTGTTATTTTTTTTTTATGTTATTATTTTCTTATTATTTTTCTTCTGAGAGGACGGCTCTGTCGCCTCTCTGTTATTTATTTTTTGCACTTTTATTATTTACTTTCTTGTTATTTACTTTTTAGAGGATGGCTTTGTTGTCCCTCTGTTATTTATTTTCTGCACTTTTATTATTTACTTTCTTGTTATTTAATTTCTTAAAGGATGGCTTTATTGCCCCTCTGTTATTTATTTTCTGTACTTTTATTATTTACTTTCTTGTTATTTACTTTCTTAGAGGATGGCTTTATTGCCCCTCTATTATTTATTTTCTGTACTTTTTGTATTTATTTTTTTGTTATTTCTTTTCTTAATGGCTGGTTTTACCGCCTACTTTATATTATTATTATTGACTTTATTTGTATATTTTTATTTTAAATTTTGTAAAGTGAAAATCTTGATACATTGTAGACAATCGTTGGCACAATAAATACTTGAATCATTCTTGATTTATTGTAGACAATATAATTGGCACAATGTATACTTGAATCCATTTTACAAAAGTTATTTACTATTAGTAATACAATAAAAGAAGGCAAATACACTTCATCTATAAACCAAAGCGCGTTTAATGTAATATCTTCCAAATGGAACCTCATTTACGTGAGGATTCCATTTGAGTAATAAAAGAGTTAAAATTTATTATTATTTGATGTACCAAGAGTGGATCCCCTAACCTTAGCATGTTTCTTACTTTGAATACATTCATATTTAATTTTGGTATTTTAGTTCTTTACAAACTCTGTTCAGTACTCTTCTCACAAAACAAACATTCTGGCAACTAGGTTAGAAATATTTATTTTGGATCTGAATTAAATTTTCTCAATTGGCAATCCTCGTGAGATCGACCTTGCATACCACTAAATCTATATTCCAATAGATTCGTGCGCTTGCGAATTTTAATAAAAACAACAACATTACACTTCAAGCAAAAGCACATTCTTATGAAAGAGCATATTAAAAATTATAATAAAATTATTCCTGGAGCTACTTTCCAACTTCTAATTTATTTCTAGGATACTTCTTGTGCCACTTTTGCACCGATCCCTTGATAATGTGATCAAATCTCAGTTACTTAATTAATCAAACAATTTATATTTAATACTCTACAGAACTTAGAACGAATTATGCACAGTTAATAATGCCCTGCGTTATATTTTAAATTTGAACAACATTAAAAACAAAATGTTGAAAAAATAAGTAATAAAATTTTCTACTTAATATAGATTATAAATTTAAGTATGTATAATATATTCAAAATTTAATTAAAATATAATATATCCTAAAAGATGGTTTAAGTAAAAAAAATTAAATAGCCTAATGTAAACAAACTAATAATCAGATTCTTACAAAACTAAATTGCATGATAACGTACGCCATTTCTTTCCCTTTATAATCATCAATGTCTTCTCCTGCATCCTCCTCTGTTATGATTTTCATCTTCAGTATACATGGAAAATTTGATTTAGATTGTATACCATTTCGCTTAAAAATGCGTTTTGCTTGTTTCATTATTTGGCGGGTATTCTTCTTGTCTATGCATCTTCAGAATATTCAGATATAAAACTCCTCTGCACATATTCTCTTTTTTTTTCAGGTAATAATGTCCATAGGATATATTGCCTTAAAATGTATTCTTCTATTGACTTATTGTAATATTGTTTATTGCGATAGCTCCTCCAGTTCTGAGAGCCAAAAGGAAGCAGCATTGTTACTTGGATAATTTGCAGCAACTGATTCCCAAGGTAAGATAAGCATAAACTTTATTGTGCCAATCTGAGGTGAGCATCGATCAGATTGAAGTATAAATTTAATTTGACCAAACAACAATCAAGTTGAATTTTCTAAACTCGATTGATCCATTTATGAAAAAAAAAATGTATCCATATAAAGCTATCAATCATATTTGATCCTTGCAAAATAATTTTTTTTACTGGATTTAAACATATTTAGACGAGTTTTCGAGTTCATACCCTCAGTGCCAACTTCATCTTTGTAACTTGTACCGAAGGAGGAGGATGGAGAGGTGGACCGGGTAAGATACCTTTAAGCCACTTTTATGTTTGTTTGCCTTCATGATGATGAGAGGAGGAAAGATAACAATAGATTCTGGGGAGCAATTGTTTTATAGTTCCAAGATTTAAGTATTGGACTGCATCCTTAAATTTGTTAAAGTCAACATTGTACTTACGGAAATCATTTATTGCTATTGATAATATTTTTTTAAAATAACATATATTCTCCATATTCAAGTCATTTCCATGTGTGTTAATTATTATATATAGTGGCCATAGTTCTGAATGAAGAGGTCATTTTAGTAATCCAACTGCAGTTTTTTTAGTACAAGTGTTGTGCACTAATTTCTTTTGAGTTGACATGAAGTTACTTTTAGCACAATTTTCGTTGGCTTGAAAAGAACTATTTTGATCCAGCACACCCATAACCAAGCTGGTATTCTATATATATATATATATATATATATATATATATATATATATATATATATATATATATATTATAATACATTCAAAATTGCATGTAAATCCATATAACCATCCATTTCTAATTTGGTATGGAAAGGAAAAAGATCTCCTAATCTATATCTTAAATTATTTTTCATTTTCTTTCTTTTGTAGAATAGCGACTAAGCAGTAGTCAACCTATATTCAATCAAGCAATCAATCACCAATATTTCAAAACGAAGAAGTCTGTCATTGACTCTAATGGTCAAATTAGTTAAGCGAAACATAAAAGGAACAAAAAATGTAAAGAAATTACAGTAGAATGTATATCAGTCAGGAGTTAGTACTAGGCAGGTTGACGGACATATACTGACATGCATGACTCGACCATGGGTTGAACTTCTCATAGGATTGTCATGCCAAACGCATACGATGCATATAATCTGTGTTACTAGGTTGAGCATGTTGTACTCAATTGATCCAGTTATTGTATCATCACTTCAATTTCAAAATATTTTTTAAAAACAATTTTAAAAAATTGCGGCAAAGATTTTAGTTGTTACTATATTTTTTTTAATATTTTGTTTCCATTAGACTGCAAGTTAAAATATCTGCTACAATTCCTACATTGATTCTGTTGTCCTCCACTTATATGTGCCTTAGTTATGCTAATCCATTTATTAATGAAAAGAAAACTATCTTTCTTTTGGGAATAACATTCCTAAATTTATATATAAAACTAATGTAACAACTAGATTTGATTGACATAAAATAGTCATAGATTGTGCTAAAAGAGTAAAAATAATGATACTACACTTCGAAATTAACTTTAATTTTATTCATGCCACAAGGCTCATATATAATATATACAGGGCAATGGTTCACAAGAGACTCATTAATTACTTGGCAAGTTCAATTTTCATGAGTTGTGAGATTGTGATGGTGGCAAACTTATCCGCTAAATGATAATTTGGCATCACGAACTCCATAGATACTTGTTCCATGGTTGGGCGAGAACGTGGATTTTCACTCAAGCAAGAAAATGCTAATTTTGCAATCAACATCACCTCCTCAACAAGTGGTTCAGTGGGAAGAGGAAGTCGTGGGTCCAACAAATTCTTCAATGGCAAATCATAGGCAGTTGATGTCTCTGCCAAAGAAAAAATAAATTCTCCCGGATGCGTTCCCATTATGATTTCCAAAGTCAGTACTCCAAAGCTGTAAACATCACACTTCTCATTTGCCTCCATAATGTAAGCAATCTCTGCAATAGCATGAATTTCAGACTTAGGATATCATTAACAAATATCCAATGGAGTTGTTAGTATTGATTATTGAAACAATTGTAGTAATTTGCAAATTTTAAATAAAAGAGTCTAACCTGGAGCAGCGTATCCAAAGGTTCCTGCAAATGAGGTCATATTTTTTGAGTTAGGCTTCAGAAACTTAGTTGTTCCAAAGTCAGTGATGCGAGCTTCTTCATATTCCGAATCTAAAAGAACATTCTTGCTTGATATGTCACGATGAACTATAGGGTATGAGCAGCCATGATGCATATGGAATAATGCATTAGCCACACCTTTAACAACATTCACTCTCTTATTCCAATTAAGCTCGGTGGCTTGTTTCTCATTCTTGAGTATGTTATCCAAACTGCCACCTTCCAAGAACTCGTAAACCAAAAATAAGAATTGTGAATTTGAACAAAACCCATATAGCTTCACAATGTTACGATGCTTGATTTCTGTCAAAGCTCGAACCTCACTTGTAAAAGCTTTTAGATTCGGGATTTCCCCATCTAGCATTGAATGAAGCTTCTTCACTGCAACAACCTGACCAGTTGGCAACTCTGCCTTATAAACATTTCCTTGGCCCCCCTTCCCAATGAGATATTTGTCATCAAAATCATTTGTGGCTTCAATGATATTTTCATACATTATTTCCCTTTCAGAACTCCATACAAAATAAAGGTCTTCAGCTGGTGCTTTTTGGCCTTGATTTTCTGTTTTTGGCGCACTTGGACAAAAAATGTACATAACTCCACCCACCACTAGTATTAGTAATAGTGTGCTGAAAGTGAGTAATAATACTAATAACTTGACTTTTTTGCTCTTGTGACCATGCATGCGATTATTGGATTTATTGCAAGGATCTAAGCCCGTGACATTACCACATAAACCTTTATTATCTCGTAAGGCTTGGAATGTAATGTCACGAAAGGCTGGATTGTTTGGAAGGGATCCCTCTAATTGATTGTATGATATGTCAATAGAAGACAAGCCCAACATCCCACTAAAACTTGATGGAATGGTGCCAGAGAGATTATTATGTGAGAGGTTTAATGTCATCAAGCTTTCCAAGTTTCCAAGTGTTGTTGGTAATGTTCCCGTTAACAGATTCCTGCTGAGATCAAGATTTTGAAGAGCGTGCAATTGACCAAACTCAGAGGGAATTCTTTCTTCGAATTTATTGTCACTCAAATTCAAGAGCCATAACTTTGACAGTTGTCCTAGCTCTTTTGTAATTGGGCCACTTAAATTATTTTCTTCCAACTCCAACTGTTCGAGTTGACTCAGTGATACTATTTCTATGGAAATATTACCTGATAATTGATTTTGGCTCAAAGAGAGTTTATTCAATAATATCAACTTCCCCAATTCTTTTGGAATTTCTCCTCGGAGATGATTTGATGAAAGGATAAGTTCACCAAGCCTGGTTGCCTCCCCAAGTTGTGGTGGTATACCACCAGAAAGATTATTATTGGCAATATTGAGGCTTGTGAGGTTACCACACTTGCCCCACTTGGGTGAGAGGTGGCCATACAATTTATTTCCACTTAGATCGATGTGATTCAAATTTGGATATGCCCCAAAAGCGTCCGCTATATTGTCAACTAATTGATTATTATCAAGCCTAAGTCTATAAAGGCTGGAGCAATTCTTCAAGCTTCTTGGAATTGGACCACTGAAATTGTTCTTTTCAGCAGCAAAGCTTGTTAAAAACCCACCAAGGCAAACCTGTTGCGGCAAATGGCCAATGAAATCATTCTCACCTAGTTGTAAATTTTGTAAATTGGTAAGGTTATTTATTTCTGGTGGAATGCGACCACTAAGTTTGTTTGTAAACAGAACTAAGATGGTGAGCTTTGTCAAATTTCCTACAGTGGAAGGAATAGGTCCAGAAAGATTGTTTTCTCCTAAGAAGAGAGTTTTTAAATTGACCAAGTTCCCAATTGATGCAGGAATTGATCCAAAGAGTCTATTTCTGCCCAAGCGCAAGATGGCGAGATTTGTGAAGTTTCCTATGAAGGTTGGGATTGGCCCATAGAGGTTATTACTTATCAATTGAAGATCAATGAGAGAATATAGATTCCCAAGTTCAGTAGGAATGGGACCAGAGAGACTCATGTTATAGAGGTAAAGTTGTTGTAACTTGGTCAAGTTTCCAATTGAAGAAGGGATTCTACCAAATAACAGTGGGTTTTCTGACAAATCAAGGTTCAAAAGGTTACTCAACATTCCGACTTCTTTTGGAATAGAACCAAAAAAGTGATTCGTTTTAAGTATTAGATCTGTCAAATTCTTCAAGTTCCCAATTTCCTGGGGAATTGGCCCAGTGAGATTACATGTGCCAATATCCAGCAAATTTAGAGTGCTCAAAGCTCCTATTTCTTTAGGTATGGTACCTTTTAAGAAATTATAGGATAATTTCAAAGACAAAATGTTGGACAAGTTACCAATTTGTGGAGGAATATTTCCATAAAACATGTTGTAACTTACATCTAGAATGTGGAGATTAGGGAAGGATGTGAAGTTGAGATTTTGAAGTCTACCTTGTAGCCCAAGACTGGTAAGATTTATCATGGAGACAGACACGGATTCATCACATGAAATCCCTTTCCAGTTTTCGCAAGGACTAGTGCCATTCCAAGAAGACAAGGTGTCTTGGCTTTGTTTGTCAAGGCTTGCTTTCCACTTCAACAGAGCATTTGCTTCGTTATGGTCTTCTGCAGCAACAGATGCCAAAGAAGCAGCAACTTGGGATGAGGAGAACTTTACATAGACACAGAAGAATATGCAGAGAATACCCCGAAATACAAGAAGCTTAGTGGAATCACTTTCAGACCTTCCCACCATGGTTTTCGTTAGTTGGAATTTTTCGGATCACGAATAGAATCAAAGAATGAATGGGTGACATTATATGGTGGGTACTGGGTGCTTATGACAAACAATTTAAACGTATTTATCTCTTCTCGTATGTAATAAGAAAAGAGAATGGTAGATAACAGAAAGAGTAAGTATTTCGTTAAATGGACTAAATTTTACACGGTTAAAAAACTGTTATGCATCTTCGTTCAGTTAAAAAGAAAATTTTAAACTAAGTGGGCATGTGGTAACTTTTAATCCACTGTTTAAAATTTAGCTCTTGGCCGGTGAACCAAAGTTTTACTCTAAAGAAAAGAGAGAGAAGGGTGGTAAACAATAAAAGAGAAAGGTAGATAGTGTAAAAGAAAAGATGACTGGGCCTACCACGTTCAAGCGTACATGACTGAAAGGCAAATGTGTGAATAGACAAGCATTAATGACCCCGAAAAAGATAAACAAGCCAATGCTTCTCAGATGGAGCTGTGCGATTTTGAAATTTCGAAATTTCAAATTCGTCTGCTTTTTTCCTCGTGAAACACAACCGTCCACTTTCCATCTGGGGTCCATACATATATGATTCATTTCCTTTAACAACCACTTTAGATAAAAATAGTGCGTCGTCATTAGAACTTAGGAGCTTATCCAATGGACACAAGATAACCTTTATTCATTGTCTTAAGACCAAGTGCGTATACCTACCTTCCCACTTTGAAGGCATGAAGTGACCGTAGAAAATAAAGATTGAGTGACCAATATTAGAGCTTTGCTAATGACACTTATTTCAAAATTCCAAATAGGTGTGCTTGCTGTGTCTATATAACCATACCTTGGGTCGGTGTTCATATGTAATTCATTTACTTTTACACTAACTGCTTTAGAGATAACGCTAACATTGACTTAGGGAAACAGCACATGTAACTATTTTTTTGGTACACTAAAAAAATAGTTACATGTGCTGTTTCCCTAAGTCAATCTATTTTTTTGGTACACTAAAAAAATATTTTTCGTTTTTCTTTTTTGGTTCTTATCTTCTACCCGCATTTTGATACATAAGATACAGTTATAATCTTGATTGGAAAAAAAAAAATTGTGCCGTAAGTGTGAATGTTGGGTCAACTTTTGAAATCCCAAATAAAATTTGGTTTTTTCATCAGGTATTGAACAGGTTTGATACAAGGTGTGTAACACGTTAGAGAACTGATCACTGATTTACCAAGGGATAACTATCTAAACAGCATCACAATTGCTTAATTTTAAGGAAAAATATCACTTATACATCTTGATCTATACTCTTATTTGTAATTTTTTCCTAATTTAAAAAGGATTACAACATCTCTCCTAATATACATACACACACAGACATATATATAAATATATGTGTGTGTATGTATATAGATATTTTGATTGCAAAGAGTACCTGTCATCCAAAATTGCCACTAAGCAACTTGGATAAATTAACTAGCTACATAGAAACAGTGGTCATTAGAACTAAGGATCCTTATCGAATGGACGTATGCAAGATAACCTTTAGTCATTGTCTTAAGAAAAGCTTGTACCTACCTTCGCACTTCGATGTCTTGAAGTGACTCTAGAAAATAAAAGATAGAGCGACCAATATTAGAGTTTCGCTAATGACAATTCTTTCAAAATTCCAAATAGGCGTGCTAGTTTGCTTTGTCTTACATAACTCTACTTTCCAGTTGGGGGTCTGGGCTTCATATATAATTCATTTGCTTTTACACTACTTTGGAGATAAAGGATGCATTGCTTTAGGGTCTACCAAGTAAATCCATGACTTTATTTTCATATAATCAGTTCAATGCATATGCACATCTGAACGATAAGAAGCACACAAAAACACTAGCTCACACTGTCTTACAAACACACAAACACAGTACTGGATTGGTAACATAAAATTCCCTAGAGTCCATTCTCAAATTGCACAATTACAATAGGACTCCTTACTTTGTGCTTTCCATCATTCCATGACAAATCCCCAAATGAAGAATTTAAAGGTTGAGGCACCCTCTTTGCCTGCAAAATAACTCTAAAGTTCTTCTTTTCTCCAGTCTTCTGAAAACTCAGTGTGTTTGGCCGAACAAGAACCTTAACTCCTGTGGGTGCTTGGATACTTACAGAATATGTACTTGGAGGCCCAACATTAGTAACAGTACGAGTAACAGTTATAGGGCTTACACCAAGTCGAGACAATGTGATTGAAGGGTAGTTGAAATCTTCTATCTTGTAAGACCTTGGACATTTGTATGGCTTGTTATAATTAAAGGCTGCAACTAACCTTTCCTCGTATCCAGAACCACACAAGTAGTTTAAGTAATCAGAAGGCTTTAGATCATAAACAAGTCCAGGGTCTATTGCATGGTTAGGTTGCACATGTCCTGAACCATAAGCAAATGGAGTTGCTATTTTCTCAGTGATTCCATCCAGAATTGGTCCATTGGTGTTATCTCTTGTGGTTGCTGGAAGGGCATAGTTTTTGACAATTGTTAAAAATGCTTTGTTGTACCAAAAAATAAAAATATATCTATAAAAGATAGTCAAACCAAATCAATCACGAAAAGATATATAAATCCATCAAAAGTAGATTTCAATGAAAAGTGAAATTTTTATTAGTTAGATGCTATTAATAAAAGATAAACTAACTAAACCAACTATAAATAAACATGTAAATATATCAAGTATATTTTTTTAGTCTTCGACGTACTTACATGTTTATTCACAATTAACTTAGTTCACTTATTTTCTATTGATTAGATTTATTTAATAACTCTTTTTGAAAATGTTTTTTTACAAACTTATATATCTCTTTATTATAATTAAATTTATCTATTTTTAATATACTTAATCTAATAATCTCTGCTCATGTATCATACCAGTAGTCATGATTGCTGATTTGATAGCTGCTGGACTCCATTGAGGATGGCGTGTTTTGAGAAGACCAGCAATGCCAGCAACATGAGGGCATGCCATGGAAGTTCCTGACATTACATTAAATAGAAATCGACGCTTATCTGATTGTAGATTAGTAGGACTTGCACCAAATGACCAAGAGGCAAGTATGTCCAGACCCGGTGCAGTTACGTCAGGCTGAAACAAAAACATAAATTGGAATTGCATAACCATAAATCTTATACGTATGTCCATATGCAGACACACACGAGAGAGTGGAAAACCTTGAGAATGGCTGGCTGAATGATATTGGGTCCCCTAGATGAGAATGAAGTCATAACAGGAGCTGGCTTTATTCCTAGAAATGTTTTTGCATTATCCAGGAACGCAAGAGGGTTCCTGCAATATATTTATAAATGGGAACCTTCGCTTTCTAAATACAAGTATTTTCAGAACCATCTCAAAAAGAATTGTTGACAAGAGAGATGTATAATTACATGGTATTGCTGTAGTAATTGTGTTGATCTGTATCATTGGTACCGGAAGTACCTAGAACATGAGCGTCAGCAGTAACTGTAGTTTCCGCATCATCTTCCAAAATCATGCCCGCTGCGCCTGCGCGTTTTACTTCCTGGCCCTTGGCAACTGGTCTTAGGCTCCTACCTCGCTCGTTGGCATATCACTATCTTGCCTTTTACTTTGTTAGGATCAAGTGTTCCAGCATTGCATTGTTGACTACTCGAAAATAAATTTATGTATGAATTTATCTTAAACTATAAAAAATATCCAAATACCATTCCTCAATTTTAGGTCATTTGCAAATACTCCTTTTAACTTTTAAAGTTAGAAATTATCTCCTTCAACTATCACTAACCAGCATTAAACAGCTTCTGCTCATTTCTCATTAGCAAAACTAATGAATATAGCACACTTTTTCTATCTGGCATCCCATGATTGAAGATACATATGATGGTAGGACAAATCTAAATTTAATAAAGGTGAAAAGTATTTCACTTCCAAAAAAAAAAGATTTGTTGTCTTTTTCCGCACTAATCTTTAATTCAAGTTGCAATTGATCTCTTAATTTATCCTCTACCATCTAAATTAAATATTAATTATAACTATATTTATAAGAAATTATCAAGCAAACGGAAGGCTATTTTGGTGATTTCATATGTCTCTTATTAGAGTTAACATCTAATTTAAACAATAGAAGATTAATTTTGTTAAGTTGATAAACTAGAGAGTTAATTAAAAAAATTAATAGATGAAGAGAAAAATCACCATTAAATGCAAAAATTAGGATAAAAATTGTAATTATAAAAAACAAGGTAAATTGAAGTAAGCTCTGGAAAATCTGTGCTTACGCATCACCAAATGTCACATTAGGAAGCCTAGCATCGCCACCACGGATCAAAGAAAAGGACTTTCCAGACGCGCCAGCTGTGGAAAGACTGGTTCCCTACACATAGTCCCAAGTTTTTTTTTTCTTTTTTGATAGAAAGATAATAGATTATATAAAACAAGTAATCCAACGCATACATGTCATTGAAATTAAAAAATAAAATAAAATATAATACTCTAACTTCTCTCAAATTTAGTGTTAGAAACTCTTAACAACTATACTAAGTATCATTTCAAAAAATGATTAAATGAGAATATATTTTTAAATCATATAAACAATTCATGTATTTAACCATGAATTTAAGGGAGGTGAAAGTAAATGGTATATACCTTTACGCGTTGCCCGTTACCAAAAGTAATATTATTGTTGAAGTCCCTGTCTATTGAGCTAGCAGCAATAGTGAAGGTCCATGGTGCCACATTTTTCACAGTTTCAGGTTCGGGTCCTTCATTACCTGCAGAGCAAACTACCACTACACCTTTGGAAACAGCGTGGAAGGCCCCTATGGAAGTCCCATCTGACAACAAATCTTCAGCATGGGGCCCATGCCCACCAAGTGAAACTGAGAGCACATCAACACCATCACTTATGGCTTGGTCAAAAGCAGATAAGAGATCCGAATCATGGCAGCCTCCACCTTCAGGATTCCAGCAAGCTTTGTAGGCCGCAAGACGAGCTCTAGGGGACCCTCCCTTAGCAGTGCCGTTACCATTATTAAGGACGCTTGCGCCTCTAACAAAATTTCCTCCGGCAGTTGACATAGTATGGGTACCATGCCCTACAATATCACGTGCACTATTATTATGTCGTGGATCAATCTTGCCAATTCCTGCCTCATAACCCTTGTGGAAGATTCTTGCCGCAAGTAGCTTCCTAATTCATGTAATATGTTACTATTAATATGTAATGCGGCAAGTAGTTTAAAAAATGTAGGGTTTCACTCTCAACTTCTTCAATAATTTTAGGGTGTATTTGTGTAAGCGTTCAAAAGCAACAAAATCATGTTTTCACCGAGATTTTGCCAAAAGCAACAAAATGTTGCTTCTGCAAATTGTCCCAAAATCATGTTTGCGTTGCCCCAAAAGTCAATCCAAACACACACTTAGTCTTTGATGGCCCACAATATTTCATTTAATAATTATGTTAATTAAGTACCATTTTAAAAAGGATTAATAAAAAAATAAAAAAGTGAGTCAGACTTATGGATTATGCAGATCAGCTCGCATAACTCGTGGATTGAAATATGTTGTGCTAAAATGAGTCAATTTTGAGCGAATTGATATTTGGGAACCCACGCTTGATATTTTCCATGAAAATTCATATGAATAAAGCAAAGGAAAAGACCTGTTGCAGAGAGTTTTCTTGGAGCCAGGCAAACTGTAAAGCTGGCATTGGTCACGACCACGACCACGCCACTTTGATGGGATGGGGCCGTATCCTTTGTCGTTGAAGCTCTTGGATTCAGGCCAAACGCCTATATTCAAGAAAAAAGACAGCACCCCCAGAAGATTATCACTAAAATGAAAAAGAAACAGGATTGTCCATGCCCTACGTACAGACTTCAAGGCAATTATATGGTCGGGTCGATGGCATAGTGGGTCCAAGAACCATGGTTGTGATATGGTGGGTCAAGAAAAAAGAAGGAAGCCACAAAATCTATCATACTTACATTTTAATTAAATAAAAAATTATGATCAAATAAATGAGTTGAATTCAAATATAAGTATAAGCAACGAGGAGAAGACGTTCACTATAAAATATGTTCAATAAGATGTCATGTAAGCATTTTAAAATTTAATTAAAAATGTTAAGAGAGTTAAGAGATTTTATTCACAGAAAAAATTAAGTTAAAAGATTAAATTATATTAAAAACTAACTTTAAAGGACTAAATGACATTTTGGTCTATAATATAATATAATACAATAATATATATATATATATATATATATATATATATATATAAAATTTTTAAATGATAAATAAACTATTATCTATATTTTTTTATAAAATTATATATAAAATTTTAAGTTCGGGTGGTTTCAATAAATAAATTAGTAGAGTTAAATTTAAACTTTTAATTAGAACAGTTTAGATCCAATGTTGGTGGTGGCCACAACTGAGAAACACTGGTGGCTGCTGGGTTGTGGCCGTGACAACTGCGGCCACAATATCTGTATGGTTGTTCTCTGAAAATTTAACCGACTTAGTGATAAGAAGCTTAATTACCAGTATCTATGACACCGATTATGGTATTTTGACCAAATCTCGCCTTCGTCCAAGCGGAGTTTCCTTTAACTCTTCCATTTTTTTCTTGTCCCAAAAATTCCCATGATCTAGTCGTGTGCGAGGTATGTATTTTGCTCAAGAACACAGACACCACATTTGGCTTTTCTGCACCAATCCAAACATATTTTTTAAATTTCTGATAAGTGTTTAATAATAAAGAAGAAATCTAAAACACTATTTGGAAGATGATGACGATGACAAATAATGCTAATACTGAAGTAATGGTTTTCTCACTCTTAATCTCTGCTGCTTCTTCCTCTTCAAGTAATGCGGCAAAGCCATTGATGTGTCTATTATAAGAGTAAAAGATAGCTTCCTTGGCTTTCTCATTGCTGCCAAGCAACACATTTTAAGTCATCATTTCCTTCTTCCCCATATCATTTTAAACAGAAGTTTGCGGATTCTTTACCTTCCCAAGACAGAGCCTAGTAAATCATAATGGGAATTTGTAGCAGAATCCATATCAGCAGAGGATGGGTTTGGGCCATGAGAATGTGATCCCAGGTAAACAACGTAAGGCTGCAGTAGAAAATTCAAAAACAAACCATGAGTAAATATGCTTGATTATGGGTGGGGGAAATTTTTTAGGTACACTTCTTGCACAGGGAGAGTCAAAGTTTTAAATTACAATTGCAAATCACAGAAGCAATTGCATTGTGATTAATGCACAAATCAGGGTTGTAGATGCTGTTATGCAGGTTATCGCCATTGTGGCCCTCAAGTTTTTCAAAAATTCACACAACACCATTGCGGCCTGGATGGGGCCTATTGTGGCCTAACACAATCTTTAGCAACCACAATGCGGTTCCGTTGCATTGCAATACCGTGAATATTTATTTCTATTGCGGTTTCAAAATTTACTGCGTGTCAGTGGATCCCACTATTTAAAACATCAATATAATTCGTAAGAATTTCTCCATGAAAGTTAGCAACGAATAAGGAAGCAAATCATCATGAGAATTTGAAAGTGTATGAGGAAGAAACAAAACGAGCTTGCCTTTTTACTGGCATGAACTGGTTGCTGCAAAAAAGTGCAAAGAAGAAATGATGATACAAGAAGAGGAATGATAGAGGAACCCATTTTCTTCACCCGGTTTTTGGGATGTGCTAAGCTCTCTCCTACTTCCTGTACTTACATATATAACATTCTACCAGTCACCGTGGTAGGAAAAAATTTTGTACTTTTTGTACTTTTATTTTTTCCCAAATCACCGACATCCTTTATTAACTTTTACTTTATTTTGCGTGGTTTTCAATGTGGATCAATGACTAATTTGCTTACAATTTTAGTATTTGAAGAGAGATCAATATGTTTGAAACCTCACAAACAAATTTATGAACATGCAATTTACCAAAGAAAACTATGACATGGAAAAAATATATCTGAAATTACGAACTTAAGAAAAATAAAATTTACTTAATATATATTTTTTAAATTAAATTTTATTAAATTCGAAAATGATTATATACACAGAAAATTTTGAGAATCAACATCATTAAGCATCATGTAGAAAAATTTTTCATCATTATCATGTTTGAAATATAGAGGAACGTTAGGTAGAGATTGATGCTTGGAGTTTGATTTTTATCAATTTTTAAAATAGTAAACTTAAAATTCAATAAATGTTAATATAAAATAAATTTTAAAATTATTACTGCAGTAATGTTTAATGGAGAGAGCAGCCAATAGAATTGCCGTGCTGAAGTCATGAATGAGTGTAGAGGATATTTGAACAATGTATTTTTTTGCCTTCGCCACACGCGCAGTCGTACTCATAGCTAATTACTAGGCTCTAATATTTTTTTACTTGAATAGAATTAGTGAAAATTTATTAAAACGTTTTTATTTTAAATATAATAAACATTTAAAAATATGAATGCAGCTAGAAAATATTATTTATAAAAATATATTCTCTGAAATTAAATAATAGGGGACAATTTAAAAAAAATGGATCAATTAATTATTTTAATAAAAATAGTTAAAAGAATTATATTATTATTTTATATAACTTATCATCTAGTTACTTGTATTTTATATAAACTTGAAATTATTAATTCAACTCACCAAAGTATAAACTTTACTTCAAATTTTTTTTTAAAAAATTAATTAGAATATAATTATTTTTATTAAATTTAATTATTTATGTTTAAGAAAATTTTTATTTTTCTATAACAGTTGATTCCTGATATTAATTTATTTATTTCATTCTAAAATTTGGTTCTAAAACTATCGAAAACATTAAGAAATTTTGAATTTTATGAGATAGCAATATGCTGGTAGATAGAGGCACCAAAAATAGGACCTGTTTGAAAACAATTTTCAAAATACTTTTTTTAGCTTTACAAAAATAAAAAATTATATTTATCTTTTTTTTTTATAAATTGTTTTCAAAAGACTATTTTGTAAAAGTGTAACTCAAAAAATAATTTTTAAAAAATATTTTTATTTTATTTTTATAAATAGTAAGAAATTGTAAATAATTTCTCAAAATTAATCTATATTCATCACATCATTCTGTTTTTAAACACTATTCTCAAAATTTATATTTAAACAAATTTTTAATTCTTTTTTCTAAAAAATAAAATAAAAGTATTTAAAAATACTTTGAAATAAACCCTATTTTTTTTAATATTATTATTCAAAGGAAGATGTCTTACGGGCCCTAGTGCACGTGCTGTGCCCTTTTGTGAGAAGGGAATCCGATGCTCGGAAGAGGGAATAAAAAAGGAAGCGAATTCTCCGAGCATGTAGCCCCACCTTATCCGAAGAAAAGATGCTCTGCTATAAGAAAATTTTAGAAATTGTAAAAGAAAATCGATAGATAATTTTTTATTTATTAATAATATTTAAATTGTGATATATTATATAAATAATTTTAAAAAAATTTATTTTTCTATTATACTAATATTTTTTAAAATTTGATTCGACTTTTGTCTTATTTTATAAAGATAACTTTATTTTTGGTAAACAAGTTTCTAAATATTTCTTATTTTCTTTATATTCACAATTTTGAAAATATTAATCTAATTTGACAAAAAAAAACCTAAAATTTTACTATACTTAATGATTAAAATTTTCAAATAATATTTTTTTTCTTAAAATTTGAATTCATAAATATTCAAATGATATTCATGAAACTTTAAAAGTTAACATAATTAAATTGAGATTTATACATGAATTTAATTAAAATATAATATAATTTGTATTTGATTCCTTATCTTGTAAAAAAATATTATGCAAGGAAAATATTTTCAACATTTGTGGTATACATTAATTAATACACATTTATATTTTATTTATTGATTCTATTTTTGTCTAGTAAAAATATATAAGAGTCAAAAATTTTATTGAAAGTTTTTCACAAACTTAAATTAGCACATTAGCTGTCAAAAATAAAAATTTTTTTTATTGCCAGTGGCTTTTAAAGAGATTAAAAACTTACCTTTTAGAGTAGTTGCGGGAAAAAGGTCTTTTCAAATTAAAAAAAAATATTCAAAATTTAGAAGAAATATTATATTATAAATATTATTTTTAAAATTAAAAGAAAATGCTAAGTTTAAATTAACTAAAATTCAAGAAAAGTTAGTGTATGTAAAATTTTAATTAATTTTTATATCATCCGACAAATGCAAGAATTGTAGCTTAAAATATTTACCAAGTAAAGTAGAATAACCCATTAATATTTTTATGGACTTCCTAAATTGAATAATTTTTTTTTTCAAAAACTCGAGAATGTTGTATATTAATAGCTAGGATATACATCTTTAAAGCTGTAAAGATTAATTAGTTAAGAATTAATTGAAATATGGCATATCATTATTAGCTAAAATCAAGATACTTGCTAAATCTGAGTTACTATTTATATTGATTTAACACATTGTTTATTTTTTAAGAGTAATACCCTCTTAAGTTCTTATACCATTATTTTTTGTTATATATTTCATTTAAATTTTATTAAAAAATAATTCTTTAATATTTGTTGAGCAAGAATTGTCGTACCTTAGTATGCTGCGAATCCGGCCACCTGAGGCTAGCTCAGGTGGCAAGGGGGGGTTGGGGTTTGGGAAATAGGTCGGGTTCGACTCTCAGCAATGTACCCAAAAAAAAAGTATGCTGCGAATCCGCGATTAAAATAATCACCAACCTACTACCTAGATGGTTCACATTATAGTGGGGATGACAATTTGCTTCTGCAGGGGATCCTTGTGGGACAGCATGGGAGGGAACAAGGGGAACCATTGTTTTATGAGGATGGAGGTTGAAGTAAATTTTTTTACACTTTGTATATATTTATATCAGTAATTATATATTCATAATTTATACTAATGAATTTTACATACAAATGAAAACAAAACACATTGTTTTTGAGAAAAAATAATGTTGCGAACAAAATCAGTCTCAACTTTAAAAAAATTGATTATATATATATATATATATAAGATATGTTTTGCTCTGACTAAATTTTAGCAGTTTACATTAACAACAAACCTTCAAAATTAGACAAAAATATTTTGACATTGAAGATCAAAATGATATATTTTTAAAAAAAGTTATGATTAAAATAATGAAAAATATTGTTGAAGAATTAAACTGGTGATATTAATATTTTTCAATGACTGAAAGAATAATTTATTTTAAAATTGTTATAAACGAAAACACTTCAATTTTTATTTTTTTTATTTTTTAATCTTCAACTTTTTGTTTGTTGATCATTGTTTCTTTTTGAAAAGATTTTTTTAAAACGAATATATGCCCAACTTCTAATATTTTACAAAAGCTACCCGCTGATGATGAAAGAATATGACTATAAAGAAAGACATTAATAACTGCTTGATCATTATGCATTCCAGAGAAAGCATTTTATTTTATTTTTTTAATCATGTTCTAGAGAGCCAGTACAACGTAGGAGCCGCAATTATTGAAATTTTGGATCAATTCCAGTAAGGGCCTCCAAGCAGACACAGAAGGAACTACCTCGGAATGTGATGGCCGAAGTGGGAATACACTTACAGCTGATGGACCACTTCATCCGCCAATGTTGCAATTCCAGAAGGACATAATGACGAGTACAACAATCGCAGACAATCATATTATTTGGAGAAAAATCAATTTTTTTCTTGTTTTGGAAAATAAATATTTAATTTAATTTCTATTAATTAAATTATTATTTCAATTTTGATATTAAACTTAATTTATCGTTAATATTAAATTTTTTTTATTTATCTAATTTAATAAATAAACTAATACTTATTTAACATAATTTAATAATTAACATAGTTTAGTATTCAGATTATACTAAGAGACAGAAAAATTTGAAATAAGACTAATTTGATTGAAAAATTAAAACAATTTTATGAGCACCATATATATTTGCGAAGTTAGTATAAAATGAGTGTAAATTTATATATATAATTAAATTAATGTAATAAAAATTGTAAGGTTTATAATAAATTAAATTTGACATCAACTTTAAAATATTAACTTAATTAAAAAATAATATTATAAATCCTATAAAGATAATATTAAAAAAATTAATTTGTTAAAAATTAAATAAGACAAAGAATATTTTCTTCTTTAATTTATCTAGTCCACATCTAAACTAAAAGATTACGGAGGCACTTTTCCTTAAATCATTTTATTTTGAGAATCTCGTAATGTTCTTAACTTATTCTCTCCAATTACTTTTGTACGACAAACAGATATGTGCCCCACTTTTAGTACTATCAACAAATTATTATTATAAATAATAATATCTCATCCAGAATAAGTTAATTTGAGTGGTAAATGTTTTACGATTATAAAAATTATTAAAATTTTGAATCTTAATAAAAATTATTGTAAAAAAATTGAAAATTGTCTCTCATTTAATAAGTTAATATTTTAAAATAATTTTTTTATAACTTAAATTATATCAATTGATATTTTTATTAAAAGTCAGTTAATGAAAAACGGACGACCAAAAATAGAGTTGAAAAAGGATTATTTTTATCGTTTTGTAAGGATCTCAGAATGATATGGGAATGTTAGGAAGAGAGGAGTCAATACAGTGACCCTGCTGAAGTCTTTTATGAATTATGCAGTGTTGGGGTTATTTTAGACTTTTAGCACTTTTGCTTTGCGCTCTTAATCCAACCACTAGCAAAGTTGATGAGTGGAGGCATCTCTTTTACAAATTTTAGAAAATAATAGTTTTAGATAAATTTTTACGTTAAATATTAATTTTAATTACTAAGTTCTATGTGCGTTATAAATCAATTTTAATTTATAAATAAAAATAATTATGATTTTATTTAAAATTTAAAAATTAGAATGTAAACATGAGAAAACTTCTTTCGAGTGTTTCATAAAACACTGAATTTTATTTTAGTGTCTCAAATATTTCTAAAATGGTGTCCAAAGATGAGACTAAAAGAAAATACATTATTTCATAATATTTTTCTTGTTTTAACTACATCACATCAGTACAAGAATTTTGTCACTAACTAATTTATGAAAAAATGATAGAGAATTATATTACATAATTACTTACAAATTAATTAACCACAAATTTGCCACTAGACATCGATAGCTGAATAAAATTTCCGAACTAAATTATTTAGTAACAAACTTATGCGTCGCTAATTTGTTTATTTATGAACTGGTGAGAATTTAGCTGGGGATTAACCCCCTCTCAAGGGAACACCAGAATCTTCTTAACCAATGAGCCTCCTTCTGCGCAAAACACTCCCTCGTCCACCGTCGAAGTTCCACCTTGTAAAGTCTGTTCTGTCTTGTCTGATTTGATTTGAGAAACTCGTGATGTAAAGCTGAAGTTTGGAAATTAAGATTGTTCTACAACTAAGATATATTCCTCCTTTTCAACAAAAATCAATTTATGGGTTATTTGATTGATTTGGATTATTGGATATTCTTCTTTCTTAACGATATGAATATGATAGATCAATTTCTGGAGTTCTTGGTAGTCCACGTTCTGCCAAAAATATTGGGAATCCCAAACTAATTTGATCATTGACTATGTTTTACTATTCATAATTTGGAATCATTTCAAGAAAAATAATTTGATTTATCGTCGGTTGATAATTGTTTATCTAACAGCAGTATTTAGATTGTAACACGTAATAAAAATAATTTTTTAAAATTACTTATATTATGTGTCATGATCTGAGTATCGTTGATGGACAAAAAATTATTCATCGACGATGAACTAAATATCAACTCATCGTTTTAATTCATGTTATTTAGCATGCAATTTATTTAGCCTTCGGATTAAATACAAATCAATTGCTTAGTTAATTAGTTACAAATTTTTTTAATGTTTATGGAATAAAACAGCTACAGATTGATTATGGTTTAGTTAGGAAATAAAAAAATATTAATTAAATATTAGCTGCAAATTATATTAGAAACTAATTAGTAGTTTGAATTAGACTATAAAAGAAATATTCAACTAATTTCTAATCAATTCGATTAATTAGAAATTAGATAAAAAAATAATATGGAGAAAACTACTCTAGAGAACTTTTTAATCCATGCTTCTTTCTAGCACAGGCCTATGGTTTTAAGATGCATTATGTTTGAATCCGATAGAGATACCAAATAGAAATTTTCTCTAACAAAAAATAAATAAAAAGACACATGAATGAGAACGCAAGTGAAACTACTATTTATTGGAATCTAATTCTATTTTTTTTCAATTATTTTATTGTTTTCAAAAGTAAATGTCTTATATATGAAGCTTATGCGTTGTAAAGTTTCCCTTCTTTTTGTGCTTCCCTCATCAAATTCTGTCCATGCACATTTATACTAAGGACTACAAAAGATTTTTTTGACTAATTATTCAAATATCGTATATTCTTAATTATATGATTAAATATTTTCTGTACATGTGATTATGTCATACCAAATTTAATTTTATATAGATTATGTTCTAAAACGTTGAAAGAAAAAAGAAAAAAGAAAAAAGAATATTAGAAATAGGATATAGATAGTGCAGAATGCGTTGGAAAAGTGTGGGAGCTGAATGGATCTGGACAGGTGGCGTAATAGTAGAGGGGGCTAATAAAGGATCAGGATAGTAACCGGTCACGTGTCGGGCTTGAACAACAGATTTCAATGCTGACCCCCACACGCGCTTTTTCTTTTTGGTACATTACAGGATCGAACACATCCCTAAATTACAGAATCGAACTGGCCTCAGTGGCTACCCCCACACGCCCTTGAACGTGCTTCTACTTCCTCACCACGTCATTCAATATTCAACCATCACATGCTTTTAATATGGATTATTATTTAGTGAACTGAAATAAAAATTTTTATTAGTGTCATAATAAATATTATCACGATGAAATTGATAGATTGTATCAATAGTTTTAATAATTTTACTACGTATTAATATTTTTATATAATACTGATAGAAATTTTAATTTTATTTATCGTATATTAAATAATAATGTTTTCAATATTTGAGTAATTTATTATAATAAGCTTGTAGAGTAAATCATGTTCAA
Source organism: Gleditsia sinensis (assembly GCA_037074535.1). Classification (NCBI taxonomy): domain Eukaryota; kingdom Viridiplantae; phylum Streptophyta; class Magnoliopsida; order Fabales; family Fabaceae; genus Gleditsia; species Gleditsia sinensis. The sequence continues at coordinate 17,673,200 of CM073470.1, forward strand.
TTGAGAAGCTTGCACTGCAAAATCCCAACGCCTCCATTTGGATTTGGATAGTTGGTAACATAATCATAATGGTTGAGATGCTTTACACGACGCTGCACTGCAAAATCTCAACATATAAAGAATTGAGGATGCTTCTATATTTCTTATTTTAATCTCTTAAAGAACACAGTGAGGTTTGGGTTTTAGCTCTGCTTTCAAATTTACTTTTAATATGTTATTTTTAGATAGATCTGAAAGTGTTTTGAATTTTTCAATTTGTTTTTATTGGTATATGGAAACAATTAATTAATGCTTATTTTACTTTAGTTAGAGTTGATATTCTTATCTATGTCTAATTTCTCAAGAAAATATACAATGCATTGATTGAATATTTCAAAATATTTTATCAATAAGCCAATATACCATATCATTTATTTAACTAAAATTATACATGGCTAAGAAAAACCTATCCGAATTAATTTATGAATAAAAATCAATTCAGTTGTTGGAATAAAAAGGATTGCTCTTTCCAGCATCATACATTTGAAAACACGTTGAACCCGAAATTTCAAATGTACAAGTAGAAAAAGAAAAATCATGCACACACGAAATAATGGTTTCTTCCTAGCTTTTTTCACCTTATAATTTTCTAATCAAACATTACTGTGTATATTTTAAATTTTAAATTTATATAAATTAAATAACGAACGAATTTCCTCTTTTAATTACATTAATATCTTAAAGGTTTTAATTCCAATTAAAAATAAAAGGAATAAGAAAACTCAATAAATTATTTAACTCATAGAAAATGTGTAATGAGAAAAAGAGATATTTCGCACCACTATTTTTTCTTAAATAAATTTCAGTAACCATATTCTTTTAGAAAATACTATTTTTAAGTGCCTCCTGACTGTCATAAAGTATCACATTCTTTTTTACTTTTAAGTTGTATAGTAAGTGTGTTTTTAACTTAGTTTATGCAGAGATAAAAGATTATTTTTGAACAATTTTAAAAGTACACTTTTTTATCAGCCTGATGCGTTTAAGAGAATAACCTGTTTTAAGTATTGACTCTAAAATTTACATCCAAATAAGGAATGTGGAAAGCATATTTTGACTAGTAGACAAACTTGATAGAGCTTTTCCTTTAGTATTTCAGAATAGTATATGATATCTTTCTTCTTTAGCATAGTGCAGACAGTATCTTTTTAGTCTTTCCAAAGAAACGCTTGCTTTTCTCTTTAAAAGGTTTAAATAATTTGAAGAAATGCGCCCTGAAACCGACAGCATATTGCAAGTGGAGGATTGTAAAAGACAACGCATGAGGAAGAAAGTAGAAGCAACATCGAAGAAAGTAGGCACTATCTCATAACGGAATCTGGAAAATGTCATTTGCGAAAGCAAAAAATGCCCATTAAATGGAAGTTTGTCGGAAAAATGGCAATTGTAACAATGTTGGCAGTAGTAATAGTGATAGTGATATAGCCAACATTATGACTACATATTGGTAGTCATCACAGAAACAATGTTTACAATGACAACAATGACAATGGTAATCCGTCGTGGTGGTAGCATAACAATAGTGGCCATGGCCAAGTGATAGTGGTGATAGTGGTAGTGACAACAATAACAATAATTCAACTATAGTGGTGGTGATGATAGTGCCAAGGGTGGCAGTGACAATGACGGTGGTCATAGAAAGGTGGTAACAGTGGAGATGATATTATGTTAAATTACTAAATAAATATAAAAATAATTTTTTGCTATTAAAAACTTTATATAAAATCCCTCATCAATGCTTATCCCTCTCTCTTTCAATGGGTGTATAGTATTATATGGTAATAAACATATAAAAATTTATAATTCTATAATCTTGAGTAAATATATAATTTTTTTTAAATTTATTAAGTTTTTACAATTTAATTTTTAAATTAAAATTATTATATAATTTAATCTTTGAATTTATCAAATTTTAAAAATTTAGTTTACCCCTTATCTCCACTCTACCTGTGTGATATGATGTGGGTTGTTAATTACTTACATATCACTTAACTAATATTTGGAGTGTACTGGGCTTTGATATCATAGACTGATTTACAACAAGGGCTTTAGTTCACTCCACACTAGCCCAGGTCAGGTTAGCCCTTTTGAGCCATCTATCTTTCTTCTACTTCTTGTTTTTTAAATAAAAAGTAAACACTAAAAAGCTGTTCGGGGCACTGCGACTGATCCATTCCAAGCCCAACAGCTCAATCTGATACCCATTGCCCTTACCTTTCTCAAATGAAACAAACTGCATGGAGAGCACACAATGAAGAAGTGAAAAAAAAAATCGCCTGCATTATATTGATTAGAGAATGTTAGAACTGGCAAAAGGCTAAAAAAAACTTTGTCATAATCTCTCTTCAAAATCAAGAACGTCTCCAGATGATATTTGATGCATCAATAGCCTGCCAAGGGAAGATTGCCGCAAACTATGAAGTAAAGAATTAAACCCTGTTCTCCGGTCTCTCAATTAGACATAAAGCACTGGCCTTTTAAAAGCAAATAGACCAATAACTATTGTTGCATCACAGATAGTTAGCCATACACTATACCAATCACTTCATTATTAGCCCAATAAGGTAATACCAATCCAACATCAAGTTAATATTACTCAACCAAACGTTGACTAGTTACATATTTGAACATCAAAAAATGACAAAAAATAGATTTTGGAGTCGTCAATTTAAAAAATACTTTACCAATTATATTCTGGGTGGAAAGAGGATTTGCCTTCAATTCATTTGGGTGAAGAAATATCTTTGGCAGTCACAAAAAACAAAAACTAACATGAATCGTGTTTTAATTGGGCTATGTATTAACAAATTAAATAGTTTGTTTATTTTATATTTTTCTTTTTAATAAAAATAAAAATGATTGAAAATATATTTGATATATTTTTGAAAATAGAAAATATCTAAAAGATACTTTCAACATTCCCAAGATATGATCAATGATATTTTTAAAATTTTATAATATTTTTAAAAATAATTATTAAATAAAAATATTATTATCTCACAAGTATTTTTTAAATAATAAAAATTTACAAATAAAAAATGAATTTTACCAGAAAAAATTGAACATAAAAATTATAAATATTTTCAAAAACTAAACACACCATAAATCTCCAATCAATAGGTCTAATAATAAAATTCTAACATTTGTTTGATGGGCTAACTTCCTAAACACGCACACAAAGTTGAATTTTGGGAATTTATAGAGCATTGCAAATTCATGTCAGCTGCTTTCTGAATTATTATGGCCACTAATCGTTGATATTCTCTCCCTAATTAGAATAGTTTGTCCATGAATGATTTCAGTGTTGGTTTTTCTAATAATATTTTACTCTGATGGTTTTGATTATTAATAATAACTTATTTTTCATCAAAGCGCATCAAAACCACTTTTCCTGCTTTGATTGCCAAGCAAAAGAAAGAGCTCATCTTTCTTGATGGGTCAACAGAGTGCGACTTGCTTTCTATCCAAACGACTCAAAAATGATATGACGAATTTGTGGTGCAACACATTTTATAAATAAACAATTAAATATTAGCATTTTTTTTCTGCTTTTCGGTTCATTTGGCATCGACATTAATTAGAACTCGACTTTGTTGACCTCGGTTCATTTTATCAAAGTCTCTTCCCCCCCCCCCTAGATGTGCTTGCTTTCTTCTCCCTCCACTTTCTATTAGAGTCTATTTCTTTAAGATAAAGGCTATGTTTGGCAAAAATAGCTGATAAGTTAGCTGAAAGCTGAAAAGCTAATTTTTAGCTGATAGCTGAAAGCTGTTAAGCTAATTTATTGAATTAAAAGTATTTTATAAAATAGAATATAAACTCACCCACTTTTGGGAAGTGTCGTTTGATTAGTAGAAAAAAAGTGCACACAAAAAACTTGAAGATCAATAAATTGCGTCAAGGGTCATGAGTATAATAGTATTGGAATTTGAATAAAATAATAAGGATAAAAAAGAAATAAAATTATAAAAACTATACGCTATAAGCTATATGCTATTTAAAGTAGCATATGAAAACAGGCTATAAGCTACTCAAATAAGCTTGTTTACCAAACACCTCTAATTTGGTCAAACAAGCTTATAAGTTAGTCAAATACGCTATAAGCTAGCTTATTTGACTTACCAAACATACTCAAAGCATAGATTTTTTTTTTCTTTTGCTAAACAGAAAAATAGAAACAAAATGTAATTAAGTAGAAGGTTAATAAAAAAATGTAGGTAGAAAAATGTTGATTACACTATTTTTTTATGACTTAATTTTTAAGTTAAATGTATTTAGTAATAACGTAACATCCACCCTTTATTAAACAAACCAAATAAATATTGAAATTTTAATTAATTTAATTTATTAGTGTTTTATGAAACTGGGGTGTTAATTATTTTTAAATATGATAATAAATGCAGAAATTAAATTAATTAGTTACTAAATTAAAAATATTTCTGGGACATAACCGTGAGATGTAACTTAATTTTTTTGTTTTTGTCATGAAGAAATATTTTTAATTTGCCAACACATGTTAACACACATGATAAAAAGATTTTGATAATACCAATACTTTATATTAATAGTCAAATACCCAGGTTATTTAGCTTGGCAATCTCAGTTACATAAGGACCCAAGAGTTGCATCTATCTTTCATTAAATTAATATACAAATATCTTTTTTGTATTTTTTTGAACCTGTTCTTACCAATTTTTATGAATTCTTTATACTGTACTTTAGCTTTGTTTAAAGGGAATTTGAGAATTTTTGCTGTCAGTTTCTGGTGGTGACTGCGATATGATGTGAAGGATGTGGCGGTTAAATAACTCTGCCTTTCGTTGAAAAGTACACAAATCATGAATCCAAACAAGTTAATGGTTCATTTGACTTTGTAGGTGCGATTTACTAAAGCAACCTTAATGTAACAAACAAAGAGAAAAATGAGACTTTAGTGCTGACATGGATGCAAAGCTAATCTGTACATTTTGTTGTTATGTTTTAAGAATATTAAATTTAGTTTTATTATCATTGTTAATGAATTGATTAAAGCACACCAGCTTTAATTCGGTTATCTTTAAGCTCAATGTTAGAGAATGATCAATTTTCTTACTTTTTTTTTTCAAAACTTACGTAAGGTTTTTGATTGACAGGTGACTGCACAATATGTATCAATACTGACAAGACGTGGTGAAAGAGCATTATCTTTCTCATTCACACCATAGATCATTGGTACGTAACTTTCTCAGAATTTTTCAGGTAAATATCTTGATCCCTTTATTGTTTATGCTCTAAAACTTGTACTAACTTGACTGTCAGCAGACTATTGGGGAGCACTAGGAACAAGGGAGCAACATCAAGAAAAAAAATATTTCTATTTATGCCCTACTAAATTTTTTTTTCAACGTACTTTTTTTTCACTATTTAAGTCTTTATACTATCGAGTATTTATTGCATCAACATAAATCATGTAAATTGATATATATAACATTAGTGTGTGTGTATGTATTCGTGTCTTAACATGATTGTGGTGGTGGTGATGAAGGGATAACAATGGCAATGGTAACAATATTGACAGTAGTAATGGTGGTAGCGAGAGTGCCGACATTATGACCAGATAATGGTAGTGGTCATATGGACAAGAGTTATAATGGCAACAATGACAATGATAGTAGTGGTGGTAGCATAGCGATAGTGGCCACGGCAACATGATAATGGTAATGGCGGCAACAAAAACAACAATTCGACTATAGTGGTGATAGCAGCATTAGTGATGGCAAGAGTGGTCGTGGTGGAGGTAGCAAGGGCAATAGTCATAGAAAGGTGGTAGGCATGGAGATGATATTATGTTAAATTGCCAAATAAATATAAAAATAATTTTTGCTATAAATTTTTTTATATAAAATCTCTTATCAATGCTTATCCCTTGCTCTTCCAATGGGTTTACAAGGTTATAACTCTATAAATTTAAATTAAATATATAATTTAGTGTTCAAATTCATTAAGTCTCTACAATTTTGTCTTTGAGGTCACAGTACAATTTAATTATTAAATTTATCAATTACCAAATAATTTAGTTCCTCCGTTATCTCTATTCTATATTATATACTGATGCAGATTGTTAAATACTTACGTATCAGTTAATTAATATTTGGAGTGGGCTAAGCTTTGATATCATAGTCTCATATAAGGCAAGGGCCTTTAGCTTACTCCACTAGGCCAGGTTAGCCCTTTTGAGCCATCTATCTTTTTTCTTTCTCTCTCTCTTTCTTTCTTTCTTATTTTAATAAAAAGTAAACACTAAACAGCTATTGCGGGGTACTGGGACTTCCCCAATTCCAAGGCCAACAGCTCAATCTGATACCCATTGCCCTTACCTTTCTCAAATGACGCAAGCTGCATGGAGAGCACCCATCGAAGAAGTGGAAAAAAAAAATCGCCTGCATTATATTGATTAGAGAACTGTCAGAAAATGATAGAACAGGCAAAAGGCTATATTTTTTTTTTGTCATGATCTCTTTTCAAAATCAGAAATGTCTCCAGGTGATATTTGCTGCATCAATAACCTACCAAGGCAAGATTTCCGCAAACTATGAAGTAAAGAATTAAACCCTGTTCTCCAGTCTCTTGATTAGACAAAAAGCACAACCATGTAAGAAGCAAATAGACCAATAACTATTCTTTCATCATAGATATTTAGCCATACACTATATCCATCAATTCATTATTAGCCCAATAAGGTAATACTAATCTAATATCTAATATTACTCAACCCAATGTTAACTAGTTACAGTGAGAGTGAGAGTGACTATTTGAACATCCAAAAATGACAAAAATTGACCCATGAAGACGTTAATTCAGAGAAGATTTTACCGATTACATTCTCAGTCAAAAGGAGGTTTGTTTTCTATTCAATTGGTTGGAGAAATATCATTGATAGTCACAAAAAAGAAAAACTAACATGAATCATGTTTTAATTGGGCTATGTATTAACAAATTAAATAGTTTTTTTATTTTCTACATTTTCTTTTTAATAAAATAAAAAAATGATAGAAATATTAAAATATTTTGTGGGCTTACATATATTAATTAATTGTATATAGACTGTTATCTAATAAAGAATCCAAATAAAATGATCTATTAAATTAATGGCTTCTAAAATATTAAAAAGTATTTGAGTATAAGCTACTTTATGTGTAAAAACTCAGTGTGACTTAAAGTCTTTTTGTGATGGGCTGAAACTGATGTCACATATATATAGATATAAATGGAGTTATGGTCTTTAAAGTACAGATACAACGAACATTTTTAAGTATTGTTTCTATTCTGCCTTATTTTAGAGAAAAAAAATGATTTGTATCTGTTACTTTAGAATGTTAACACTCATATTACAAATAACAATGAATTCAAATACGTTTTTTGTTTTATATATTTTAATAATTTGACATGATTATTTAAACAGTAATATATAAATTATTCATTATCTTATAGTTGTTTTAATTTTTTTTTTTAAGTTAGTATCAGAGCTATGTCATGATAAATTATTAAAATATTTTATCTAATTGTTCTTCGTTTATTAGTGTACAAAGAATTTATTATTTGGTATATGAGCATGAATTCTATTAATAAATATAACTATATAGTTTTGGATGATTTATTGTCGTTATAAAGCGGGATATATATTATATGTATGCCTGTTTCTGGAAACTGGAATTCAAGGGATCCTGGAAGTAAATGCTTATTTATGAAAAAAAAAACCGTTGATTTTCATGGCTTAAAGAATTTTGCTATGAATATTTTATTAAAAGAAAAGAAAACAAAAGGGTTCCAGAAGGGGTTTCATGCCTGGACACTATTCTTCTTCTCTGGATTGGTGCTCGAAGACTAAGCAAGGGTACCCCGCACGGCCACCACAGTCCAGGTAATGGTGGTTGCTTTCGGTGCAGTGCCATTTTCCGGCGGAAGATACATCCCGCTTAACACCATACTCTCATCTTGCGTGGCCGAGATCCATGGAAGATTGCTGTTTTTTTTGTGGCCAGTTGCAAATAGTGCAGTTGAGGGAGACGGTTGGCTGAAGATCACGATTCAGTTTTTGAAAACTGAATCCTGATCTGGTTAAAAAAAAAAAATTTGGCCTGAAACTTCTGCGTAAAAAACGCAGAAGAGGCAGAAGATGGGGATGCTTTCCCCCGTGGCCCACGTGACTGTATATTTAATAAATAAATAAATAAAAATAGGTTGGAGGTGATTTTTTGGACGTGATAAGATCTCAACATGGCCCTACAGTAAAGTCTTCTGCCACTTGACCATTGGGTTTCTTCAGCCTTAATTATTGTAATGTAATTTATATTGCTTTAGTTTTTGGACTTTATTAAGTCTGGACCGGAGCCCATTTATTTTGTATTATTTCTTTTTTGTTTGAAGCCCAATATGTTTTGTATTTGAGCTCATTGGATTTTGGGCTTAATTATGGGCCAGTGGAGTAAATCTTTGAAAAATATAAATTTTTAGACACAACAATGGGGGCGTTTGGTATATGACAAAATTTTTTGTTTTTGAGAAACATAATTAATTGGAATAATAATTCTTAAGAATGTGTAAAATGTGTTTGGTTGACTTTTAAGATTGCTAAGAATGTGTAAATAACATTTTTTTAAAATCTTTATTTATATATATAACTTTTAAAAATACTCTTATTTATTTATTTTTCTAAATGTTTTTGTTTGTTTATTTTTTTAACAAAAAATATAATAAATTATTGTTAATAATTTATTAAGTTTATATTAATTTTAAAATTATTAAAAAATATATTAACAATTAAATTTATTTTTATAAAAAAATCTATATAAAATATTGAAGGATAAATATATATATTTTATTTTTGATAAAGATTCACACCTTCATGGGAATCACCAATTCCCACCCCCCTCAATGGTAATCTTTTCATGGGAATCCTTACTTAAAAAACATTTTCAAGAATTGAAGTTTCCTTAGAATCAGAATTTTCATTTTGAAACCAAACAAAGGAATCTTCAATTCTCATATTCTAATTTCCAGGAATTCAAAAAAATTTCTTCTACCAAACACCCCCTAAAGGTAAATTAAAGACTCTGGAGCCAACTCTGTCAGATGCACTTGTTGGTTAATTTTGAGCATAGTTTATTTATTTATTTATATGTTTTAATATAATTTAAATTAATATAACATGCCCCCAAAGTAACTTCTGTTATATAAATTTATTTATATTAAAATATGTGAATAATAATAAAAAAATTATATAACTTGTGATAAATTCTATGCGAAAAATAATCGGCCCAAAAGAAGATTATTTTTTGGTCAGATTGTAAGCACAATTTTTATAGTAAATATGTGATATAATTTTGGTATTATCCTTGTATACGGTATATCGGTCCAAAGAAAGATATATTTTTGGCCAGATTTAGTATCAATATTTACTAACTATTTTTTTTAAGAGGACTATTTACAAGTTATTTTTGTCCAAAGGCTAAATAGCAATGTTGTGCTAGGTATCTTATTATGGGCCCACTTACATGTGTATATACTTTATGTTTTATTTGATTTATATATGCATGAATTATTTTTTAATTGTGAGTTTTTATTCTTTCTTTTATAGCATATTCAATGTATGCCAACATTCCTATTCTAGATACCATAAGATGTGACGTTCTTGAGGAGAGATTGAAACAAGAAAAAGCTGAAAATATTCATTTGGAATTCATCTTTTGGAATAGTGGTACCAGCACGAAAAGAAAAATAAATGATAAGGGAAAGAAAACTGTAGATTCAGAAACTTCATAGCATCAAGAGCGACAAAAACAAAATAAAGTTATAACCTGTTTCTTTTGCAAAAAGGTTGGGCATGTGAAGAAAGATTGTTTTAAATACGCCAAATGGCGTGTAAAGAAAGGTAAACTTCTCAACTTTGTTTATTCATAAGTTAATTTAGCTTTAGTGCCTAATGACACTTAGTGGATAGATATGGGTGCAACTACTCATATAAGTGTTACTATGCAAGGTTGTCTTAGGAGTCGATTGCCGACTGATGGTGAAAGATACATTTATGTGGGGAATGGCAATAAGGCTATTGTTGTGGCCATTGGTGTTTTAGGATTAGATTAGAAACTGGTTTTTATTTGGATTTAGAAGACACTTTTATTGTACCATCGTTTTGACGAAATTTAATCTCGATTCCATGTTTGGGCAAATCAGGATATTTTTGTTCATTTGGTAATAGAACTTTCAAGCTCTTCCAAAATTCAAATATTATTGGTATTGGTTCTCTAATTGATAAGTATTATAAGTTAAATGTCAATGCCTCAAATGACAATGAAAATATGCATGAAAATAATTTTGGCATTAAATGAAAATTAACAAATGAGGATTCATTTATGTTATGGCATAGTTGTTTAGATCATATTTCAAAACAACGAATTCAAAGGCTTGTGTCAAAAGGAATTCTCGATTCTCTTAACTTATTAGACTTTGAAGTCTGTGTTGAGTGCATTAAGGGAGAACAAACAAATGTTAGAAAAATATGTGTTAATAGAAGTAGTGACATCTTGGAATTGATACATACAGATATTTGTGGTCAATTTTCAACAGCCTCATGGAGTGAAAAACAATATTTTATCACTTTCATAGATAACTACTCTCATTATGGGTATATGTATTTGATCAGTGAGAAGTCACAGTCTTTGGACATGTTCAAGATTTTCAAAGCCGAAGTTGAAAATCAACTAGGTAAGAAAATTAAAGCTGTCCAATCTGATCGTGGTAGTAAATACTATGGTAGATATGATAGATCAAGAGAACAACATCTAGGACCCTTTGCTAAGTATTTGATGGAATGTGGAATCGTTCCTCAATACACAATGCCAGAGACTCCAATTCAAAATGGTATAGCTGAAAGACGAAACAGAACTCTAATAGATATGGTGAGGAGTATGATAACTCATTCCTCTTTACCAAAATCACTTTGGGTTGAAGCCATCAAAATTGTAGTTTACATCCTAAATCAAGTTCTAAGAAAAGCAGTAGTGAAATCCTTATGAATTATGGACAGGTAAGAAGCCTAGCATTAGACATTTACATGTTTGGATATGTCTAACTGAGCTAGGCCTTATAGGCCTAATGAGAAAAAGCTAGACTCAAGAACTATAAGTTGTTACTTTGTTGGATACTCTAAAAGATCGAGGGGCTTCAAGTTCTATGATCCCTTGAATATATCCTTTTTTCGAAACGGGCAATGCCAAATTTATTAAGGATGTTGAGTTTGGTGGGAGTGATCAACTCAAGAAAGTCAATTTTGAAGAGGAATGTGTTAATGTTCCTATTGTTACAACTGAAAAATATTTAGGAATTGATTCTTAACATTATTTAGGATGAAAATCTAGAGAACCAACGAATTGTTGATACACCTGAGTTATCGCCTGATCATGAAAAAATACCTCAGCAACCTCAAAAGGAAGTGTCATTAAGTAGATCCACCAGAGAGAGGAGAAATGTGATTCCAGATGATTATGTCGTGTACCTCCAAGAACATGAAATAGATATTGGAGTGATGAAAAATGATCCAGTTAACTTCTTTCAAGACATGGAAAGTTCTAACTCTCAAAATTGGATAGATGCCATGAAGGATGAGATAAAATCAATGGACGACAATGGTGTATGGGACTTAGTATAGTTGCCTGAAGGTGTAAAACTGATTGGTTGCAAATGGATATTTAAGACCAAAAGGGATTCAAGAGGCAAACATCGAAAGGTATAAAGCATGCTTAGTTGCCAAAGGTTTCACTCAAAAGGAAGGCATTGATTATAAAGAAACTTTCTCACTAGTTTGGACGAAAGACTCATTTAGAATTATCATGGCACTTGTAGCTCATTATGATTTAGAACTATCAGATGGACATTAAGACAGTGTTTCTCAATGGTGACATTGATGAAACGATATACATGGTGCAACTGAAGAACTTTGAATCTAAAAATTCAGAGCACCTTGTTTGCAAACTTAAAAAGTCCGTATATGGTTTAAAACAGACATCCCATCAGTGGTATTGAAAATTTGACCAGGTGAAACTAAGAGATTTCTATCCAGTAATTTTAAAATGAAGGATCTTGGTTATGCTTCTTTTGTTATAGGTATACAGATCCTTAGGGACGTTCAAGAGGTGCTAAGTAGATTTGGCATGAGTGATTGTGCATTAAGTGACACACCTGTGGCAAAAGGTGATAAATTTACCTTGCTCCAATGTCCGAGAAATGAACATGAGAAGAAAGAAATGGAGAAATTCCCTTATGCTTCAACAGTGGGAAGTCTCATGTATGCCCAGGTTTGTATGCGTCTAGATATTGCATACATTATGGGAATGTTGGGCAGATATTTGAGTAACCCAGGCATGGATCATTGGAAAGCAGCAAAACGGGTTATGCGGTATCTATAAAGAACAAAGAATTTCATGCTCACATATAAGAGATTTGAGCATTGGGAGATTGTTGGATATTCAGAATCCAATTTTGCTGGTTGCCTTGATAGCAGAAGACCCACTTTTGGTTATGTCTTTATGTTAGCTGGAGGAGTTATATCATGAAAACGTGTCAAATAGTCACTCATAGCTTCTTCCACCATGGAGGCAGAATTTATAGCATACTATAAGGCATCCAATCAGGAGATATGGCTGCAGAACTTTATCACAGGGCTATGTATAGTTGATGGTATTGAGAAACTATTAAAGATAAATTATAATAAAGTCGCTGAATTGTATTCCAATAACAACCAGAGTTCATCAAAATCAAAGCATATTAACACCAAATTTCTGGTTGTGAAAGAAAGAGTTCAGAGTGATCAAGTGTTAATTGAGCATATCAGTACAAACTTTATGATTGCGGATCACTCACTAAAGGTTTGCCACCCAAGGTGTTTCATGAGCATGTAGCTCACATGGGTGTTGTTCTTTTAGATTATATGTTCGTATAGTGGGAGTTTGTATTTGAATTTTGTCTTTTTTTAATTGATATATTTAATGTATAAGGATTATGTGTTTTTTGATTACTCGAAAATAAAGTGATGACTTTCATTGCAATTTAGCATTTATTATTTGAAAGTCTATTATTGGACTCTTTGAGTCATAAAAAAGACTAGTTGGAAATAGATGTGTTTATATCACATTTCATGTAATTTCCATGCTATACATCTATATCTGATCTATGTTATTGATTATGCCTATATTGTGATCATTAATGGGTCTAGTTACATTTAAGAGTAGCAAAGGCGGCTTTGATTCTATATTAGTATAATTGATAGAGCAAATTGTTAAAAGATATTTTGGTTTAGATAGCAAAGTTGAGCTAATTCAATTTTTATCATGTACAATATCTGGATAACATATGTGGCCAAGTGAGAGATTGTTAGAATATTTTGTGGGTTTACACATGTTAATTAATTGTACATGGACTTTTATCTAATAAAGAGCCCAAATAAAGTGATCTATTAAATTAATGGGCTTTTAAAATATCAAAAGTATTTGGGTATGTGCCACCTTATATGTAAAAGCTCAATGTGACTTAAAGTCTTTTGTGATGAGTTGAAGACTGATGTCACATATACAGATATAAATGGGTTATGGTCCCTAAGGTATAGATACATTGAAAATTTTCACGTACAGTTTCTCTTTTGCGCTATTCTAGAGAAGAAAGGTGGTTTGTATCTGCTGCTTTAGAAGGCCAACACCCATACTGCAGATAGCAATGGATTCAGATACACTTTCTGTTTTATATATCTCGATAATTTGACATGATGATTTGAACAGTGATATACGGATTATTTATCACCCTAATTGTTATAAATTTTTCCTAACATGAAAATGTATTTGATATATTTTTGAAAATAAATTGAAAATAGAAAATATCTAAAAGACACTTTCAACATTTCCAAAATATGATCAATGATATTTTTATAATTTTATAACATGTTTTAAAATAATTATTAAATAAAATCATTATTATCTCACAATTATAGAAGGTTAAACTTAAAAATTAAGTGATATTTATAGTTATTTAAGTCAATTTGATTATAAAATAAATATGAATAAATTTTAATCTCATAAAATAAAATTATTTCTAAATAATAAAAAATTACAAATAAAAATTATAAATATTTTCAAAAACCAAACACACCATAAATCTTCAATCAATAAGTCTAATAATAAAATTCTAACATTTTTTTTATAGGCTAACTTCCTAAACCTGCACGCAAAGTTGAATTTTGGGAATTTATGGAGCATTGCAAATTCATGTCAGCTGTTTTCTCTGAATTATTATGGCCACTAATCGCTGATGTTCTCTCCTATTTAGAATAGTCTGTCCATGAATGATTTCAGTATTGGTTTTTCTAATAATGTTTTACTATTATCGTTTTGATTATGAATAGTAACTTATTTTTCATCAAAACGTATTAAAGCCTCTTTTTCTCCCTTAGATTGCCAAGCAAAATAAAGAGCTCATCTTTATTGATGAGTCAACAAAGTGAGACTTGCTTTCTATCTAAACGACTCAAAAATGATTTGACGAATTTGTGGTGCAACACGTTTTATTTAGATGTTAGCATTTCTTTTCTTCTTTTCGGTTCATTTGGTTCCGACAATGAATTTGAACTCGACTTTGAACTTGGTTCATTTTATCAAAGTCTCTTTTTCCTCCCTTAGAGGTGCTTGCTTTCTTGTCCCTCCACTTTCTATTAGGGTCCATTTCTTTAAGATAATTTTTTTTATTTTGTTGAACAGGAAAATAGAAACAAAATGTAATTAAGTAGAAGGTTAATAAAAAAATGTAGGCAGAAAAATGCTAATTACACTAATTTTTTGTAACTTATTTTTCAAATTAAATGTATTTAGTAATAACGTAATATCCACCCTTTATTAAATAAATCAAATAAACAATGAAATTTTAATTGATTTAATTTTTTAGTGATTTATATATGAAACTTGGGTGTTAATTATTTTTAAATTAAATTAAATTAATTAGTTACTAGATTAAAAATATTTCTGGGACATAACCGTGAGATGTAACTTAAATTTGTTTTTTGTTATGAAGAAAGATTTTTAATTTGCCAACACATATTAACACACAAGGTAAAAATAATTTGATAATGCCAAGACTTTACACTGATAGTCAAATCCCCAGGTTACTTATCTTGGTAATCTCAGTTACATAAGGAGCCAAGAGTTGCATCTATCTCTCTTTAAATTAATATACAAATATCTTTTTGTATTTTTTGAACCTGTTCTCGCCATTTTTTGTGAATTGTTTACACTGTACTTTAGCTTTGTTTAAAAGGAATTTGAGAGCTTTTGCTGTCAGTTTCTGGTGGTGGCTGTGATATGATATCAAGGATATGGCAGTTAAGTAACTCTGCCTTTTTTGAAAAGTTCACAAATCATGAATCCAAACAAGTTAGCAGTTCATTTGACTTTGTAGGTGCGGTTTACTAAAGTAACCTTAATGTCACAAACAAAGTGAAAAATGAGACTTTAGTACTGACATGGATACACAGCTAATCTGTGCTTTTTGTTGTTATGTTTTAAGGATAGTAAATTTCCTTTTATTATCATTGTTAATGAATTGATTAAAGCACACCAATCCTTTAATTTAATTAGTTATCTTTAAGCTCAGTGTTCGAGTGATTAATTTTCTTACTTGTTTTCAAAACTTACGTAAGCTTTTTGGTTGGCAGGTGACTGCACAATATGTATCAACAATGATAAGATGTAGTGAAAGAGCATCATCTTTCTCATTCACAACATAGATAGTTGGTACGTATCTTTCTCAGAATTTTTCTTTGAATAGGCTTCTTGTAATTATTTTTTATGAATGTGAGACTGAATGAGAATGACAATAGTTCCATCACTGCCCCTTTCATCTCATCTGATTTGCTTTGGCATTGCCCTGCCTTTAATGTGTAGCTGTATGTTATAGTGATGGGAATTTGAGCATAACATGACATTCAAGTTCTGCATATAGCAGATACATGTCGTTTATGGGCGTTTGCAACAATTATTTTGCACAACATTTCATGAGAATAATGGTATGCTAATTGCTGAGTGAATAGAGTTTGTCTAGAAGACTTGAATCTTTGGAACATTAAAATGATTATACCCTGTCAAGTGTGGCTAAGCACTTTCTTTTACTGCGATTCATCTTTGACATATTTGCATGCATGTCTTCCTATAATATTATGCATATTTCTTTTAACAACAAAGCATTCTTAACAATTTTAAAAATTATGCCCTTCCAGTAGCAATAATGGATAATACCAACAATATGATTGGGGATGATGTTGAGGAAAAGCCAGCAACTCCATTTGCTTATGGTTCAGGACATGTTCAACCTAACCTTGCAATAAACCCTGGACTTGTTTATGATTTGAAGCCTTCTGATTACTTGAATTTCTTATGTGGTTACGGATATGAGGAAAGATTAGTTGCATCCTTCAAATTGTAACAGGCCGTGCAAATATCCAAGGCCTTACAAGTTAAAAGATTTCAACTACCCTTCAATCACATTGTCTCGACTTGATGTGAGCCCTATAACTGTTACTCGTACAGTTACAAATGTTAGGTCTCCAAGCACATATTCTGTGAATGTCTGAGCACCTAAAGGATTTAAGGTTCTTGTTTGGCCAAACACACTGATTTTTCAGAAGACGGGCAAAAAGAAGAACTTCAGGGTTACTTTGCAAGCAGAGAGTTTGCCTCAGCCTTCAAATTCTTCATTTGGTAGTTTGCCATGGACTGATGGGAAGCAGAGTAAGGAGTCCTATTGTAATCGTGCACTTTGAGAATGGGCTCTAGGCAATTGTATATTGTCATCATTCAAGTGTGTTAATTTGGTGTGTTTGTGAGGTAGTACTTTGCTTGTGTTTTTCACTGTTCATATGTGGATCTTCGGACATTGTTATATTAAAATAAAGTTACTACTTTCGTTAGAGATCATAATAAATTATTCATGGAATTATTATCCCACTTCTAATTCATTTTCTAGGATAATTCTTGTGCCACTTGTTTTGCCCCGCTACCCTTGATAATGCGAACAAATCTCAGTTATTTAATTGATTAGACGTTTATATTTAACGTCTGTAGCCAACTCTACAAAACCTAGGACGGATTACGCAGTTACAAATGCCCTACGTTAGTTATATTTTATATTTGAACAACATTAAGAAAAAACGTTGAAAAAATAATAGTAAAAGTTTCTACTTAATAAAAATTATAAATCTGAATATTCATATTTAAAATTGAATTAAAATATAATATATGCTGAAATATGGTTTAAGTAAAAAAAAATTAAATAGCCTAATATAAACAAACCAATAATCAGATTCTTACAGAACAAAATTTGCATGATAACCTACGCTATTTTTTCCCTTTCATAATTGTCATCGTCTTGTTGTATACCATTTCGCTTAAAAATGTTTCATTCGTTTCCATGGTTTGGCAAGTATTCTTCTTGTATATGCATCTTCACAATATTTAGAAATGAAACTCCTCTGCACGTATTCTTTCTTTCAGGGAATAATGTCCAGTAGATATATTGCTTTAGAAGGTATTCTTCTATTGACTCATTATAGTATTGTTTATTGTGATAACTCCTCCTGCTCTGAGAGCCAAAGGGAAGCAGCACTGGTGCTTGTATAGTTTGCAGCAACTAATTCAGACGATAAGGTAAGCATAAACTTCATTGTGCTGACCCGGGGTGAGTATCAGTTGGGTTTGATCAAGTTAAACTATAAATTCAATTTGAGTGAACAATAGTCTGGTTGAATTTTCTTGAGTAGATTTTCAGATTATGCACACTCTTATTAATAGGAGAGAATTTTTTTTATCAACATTTCAATTGGGTCGGATTTAATCGGATTTGAATTTTTAAAACTAATCCACCGGTTTAAACCTAATTTTTTTTTTAAATAATTCATCCATATAAATGTGTCAATCCTATCTGATCCATCCAAATTTTGTTTTTTTTTTACAAATTCAGATAGATTTAACAAATTTTCAAATTATGCATATCCTTGGTGCCAACTTCATCTTTGCAACTTGTACTATAGAGGGGAGGAGGGAGAGGTAGATAGGGGAAGATACGTTTAACCTCTTTTATGAGAGGGATACTTCAGTCCCCTGATGTAACTCAGAGAAATGTCTACCTTTGCTTTGGGGAGACTAGCACAGTGTTTTTTTAATTAAACTCGTAAGTGCACGAATCTATTGGAGTATAAATTTAGTGATATAGGAGTCAATCTCTCTTGAGGATTGCCAATTGAAAGGAGACTCTAATTTAGATCCAAAATAAATAATTTTAACTTAGTTGTCAGAATGTTTTTTTGGGTGAGAAAAACGTCAAACTAAGTGTGCTAGAAATTTAGAGCTTGTTTGGAAACTATTTTTAAAACAGTTTTTTTTGTTTTTTTTGTTCTACGAAAACAAAAAAATCTGTTTGTGGTACTGTTTTTATAATTTTTTTTAAAAAACTGTTTTGTAAAAGTGTAACTCAAAAAACAGTTTTCAAGAAACATCATTTTGTTGTTTTCCTTGATTTTGTGCAAAACTGTTTTCAATTTTTTTAAAAAAAAGAACTATACAAAGTTATAAATAATTTATCAAAACTAATCTCCAACCGTCACGCAAATTACATCATTATGTTCTCAAACATTATTTTTAAAATTTATATCCAAACAAATTTTTTTTTATTCTTAAAAAACAGTTTTTAACATTGTTTTTAAAAAACTGTTTTTAAAAAAACAAAAAAACATAAACATTTGAAAACACTTCCAAACAAGCCCTTATATTCTCAAATTAAATTGAAATGTATTCAAAGTGAGGGTGCATGCTAAAGGATTCACTCTTGGTATATATTAAATAACAACAAATTCAATTCTTTTATTGCTCAAATGGAACCTTCATATGAACGAGGTTCCATTCAGAAGATATGTTATCTTAACCTCGCTTTAGTTTATATATGAATTACATTGCCTCTTTTTTATTGTATTGCGAAAACCTAAGCCATTCTTATAAAATGGATTCAAACATATATTATGTCAATCATTATATTATCTATAATAAATTAAGATTAATTCAATCATTTATTGTGTTAAAGATTTTCTACAATAGATCAAGATTCACACTTTACAAGATTAAAAATAAAAAGATGTGAAAAAAAGAAGATTAATTAATGCAACAAGAAATAGGTGACAAAGCCAAGTTTTAACAAATAGCAATAAGAAGTAAGCAGCAAAGCCAACCATTAACAAATAACAACATGAAATAGGTGGCAAAGCCAGCCATTAATACATAACATGAGAATATGAGGAGGTAAATAAAATATCAAATATAAACCTTGAAGAGTTAAATATATTATTTTCTTACCAAGAGTTTTACCCTTTTACCTTAGCATATGAAAATTAGTTATCGATAATCAAAGTAGGAAAGCAAAATTGAAGATGAAGGAACATGTTGGTATTATAAAAGAAACTAAGAATAACAAAAATAACTAAAGAAAGAAGAATATTACAATAACTTATAACCAAAAACCTTCCTCTAGCCTCCCCTCATGACTATCAGCATCCTTTTATTTATAGTTGCAATTGGGGGAGAAAGGGTCATTTTCAAAAATAGTGGGTGACAAAGTCACATCAGATCAATCACTATTAACATTTTTTGCATCTCTAAAGTATCCTTGAGTTAAGCATTGAATCTCACAGAATTTTGCACCCATGTAAAAAGAAAACTTATAGGAAAATTTGTCAAATTTCTACAATGGTATGGTACTTGTAAATTGGATACATATTTTGTGAGTAATTTTCAAAATACTAGAGCAAGGTCAGCTAGATTGCAATAACACACATGTTCTCTTTTGGCCCCTTTAACGTCAGAATTTCCAAATCACTATGAAACACAAGTTTGGATCTAATTAATTCTTCTTTACACAAGATTAAGAATCACATTAATCTGAATTTTAGATAAGATGTTATGCCCATTTTTCTAATTGAAGAATTTATCCCTAATCCTTCAACATCGCATGTTCTACCTTGAATCTTTATAGTTAAATTATTTTGAAAATGTGGTCATAAATCAAGATTGGTTTGATGCACATATTCATTAGAATGCGTCTTAAGAGTCAATAAGATATGTCTAACGACTCTTTACTCAGACCATTCTTAATGAATTGATTTTATCTACTTGATTTATAGACACAATTCTCAAAAAATCGACAAATTTGCTTTAATTCTTCCAATTCAATATCCTTTCTATTCTTCTTTTCAACTACAAAAGATACACAAAACCAAAGATAAATAAAGAAAACAAGTGCTTAAATGTTGTGAAAAGATAAGATGCAAGTATTTAATTTATTAGTATAAAACTCACTCATCACACAGGTTATCCCCTTTCCTTTTTATTTTCCTATTTACAACTCTCAAGTAAGTTGACTAGGTAAGTAAAGTCAACATTGTATTTTGGAAATAATTTACCGCTATTGATAATATTTATTCTAGTCATTTTCCATGTGCGTTAATTATTATGTATAGTGAAGAAGTCATTTTAGTAATCCAACCACAGTTTTTTGTGTACAAGTGTTGTGCACTAATTCTTTTTTGAGTTTGCATAAAGTTATTTTTAGCACAATTTTCGTTGGCTTGAAAAGAACTATTTTGACTCAGCACACCCATAACCATGCTGGTATTCCGCACAGTGGTGGCTTAGTGCCACTACTGAAGCTCCCTGGCTCCAAACATGGTTCTTTACAACTAATGCTGCCTTTGCTTTTTATGGCCTCGCAGATAAAGAGGTATGATATTACTGTAATAATGTTATAAAATTGAGATCTTTTGCCTTTATGTTGGTATAAAGTGCCTTAGTTGAGAATTTTTTTAATTAAGTGTGCTTTCTGGTTATTTCATTTTGTCCCATGGATAATGTGTCCGATTTCACTTGGGTAGATGGTGTTCAGAGACTGCTGGATGGAGAATTTATTGTTCAAGTGTGCCTTTTTAATTTCTTGACTCTAGCTTTGATATCTGGGATTTTGCTTTTGCCCTTTTCAAATACATTATTTCATGCTTATGTTGTTTAAGAAAACTTATTTGAAATTTGGTGGTTGTAGCTTCAGTTAGAACAAGTAGTTAATAAGTAATTTTCATTCTTCAATGCAGGAAATTTAATTAAAATACTATGTTATATATATATAACACTAATTAATAAATTTTTGGGTTTTATAATGGTCTTGAATGAACTTTTTAAATCATATAAATTAAATTATTTATACAAGTGTTTGTATGTGCATGCACATATCTGTGTATGTGTGTGTGTATATATAAGAAAAAAGTTTGATTTTAGCGACAATTAAAATTGTCGCTAATGACATTAATGATGGTTGATAAAACTGTCACAGAAATAGAGATATAGCAACGGTTTCATCCAACCTTCATTAAGTCACTATGTCACGTGTTAACGATGGTCCCATAACTATCATTAACTCACAGTTAACAGAAGTTTAAGAAACCTTCATTAAGTCATAATTTAACGATGGTTCACAAAACCATCATTAGGTCTTGATTTCATGATGGCCAATAAACCATCGTGAAAAGATATCCACGATGGTTTCTAACCATTGTTAAGACTAAACATAACAACTGTCGTTAAACCCAAAATTTTTTCACTCATTTTTCTTTTTTATTTAATAACAGATTTGAGATAAACCATCATTAAATCATATTTTAAAGATGGTGATAAACTAGTGTTAAACCTGCAGTAATTTTTTTGGTTGTTTTTTTTAGTTAATTTTAATTTATCCCTATTATTGTATAAATAATAATACCAATATTCATAAGAAAATTAAATTAAGAAATGAGAGTTAAATTATGCAATAAAACTGAAATTCAATCAAAATCTAAATTTCAATTGGTCCTATACTAATTACATAAAATATACAATAAAAGTATAAATTATCTTTCGGGGTTAAGAGGAGGCCAATGTCCACTAGCTTGATCACTCGGTGTTTAAAAATAAAAAATATATTTTATTAGTAAATAATCAAATAAATGGTAATAATATTTGTTTCTATAATACAACTAAATTTTAAAAAGTTTCCTTTGCACCAAGACTCAATGCAAATGCTATCTCAGGTGGCAGTTGACCCTGATAGTTTTGGAGTAGAAAAGTAATAGCTGCTTTCATTTGTTGTTATCGTACAACTATTTTGGTCTCATGTGATATTCGCTAGGCCTCTTGTTGACCCTCACGGGCTACTCATTCAACTTCTCCTTATTGTTGTTTGGCCTTCTATTCATTACTTAAAGTCGAATCATCTTAGTCTGCAACTCTAGGTAAACAGACCCTAATTGCGTACTTGATCTAGCAGAGTCACAACCAAATATTTAGGTTACAGAAATACCCAATTCGAATCCTCGGACTTGACTCGAGTGTTCTTTATTTCCTAAAGCTCTAACTAGCGAGTTAGCAGTAGAAAGCTCTTGGAAAGAAAAGTCCTCACTTTCAATTGAAGTAATTTTTTCTTTGAATTTGAATATAGAAAAAAAAATTTTGATAAAAATTTATTATTTTAACCAAATCATATCATAAAATGTATTATTAAAAATGTCATCACTTACATTAATAGCCCTAACTTCGTCATTAATGTATGATCCATTAGTTCTTCTATGAACTGTAGTCCATAAATCTTCTTATGTCACTCAACCCCTAACCTCAACTTCCTAAAATTTTTAAAAATTAATGAAACATATGTTCAATTAATATAAATTAAATTTAAAATAGATTGTTAACAAATGCAAACTTTCGTCTCAGCCTTCTTCCGTACAATGCTCTTCAATCCACTGGTATATGGCATTGTTTTTCCTCTTCTATTTTATTTATTTTTCTCAGCCACATCCTAGTTAATGATTGAAACATATTAATAAGACCAATTACAAATTGATATACATTAACAACTAAATAGTCTTAGACTTCTCCTGGAGACGATAGTTTATGAAAGATACACACTGATCCTGAGTAATGCATTCTAGGACATCATTACATAATTATTCTCTAATCTTAGTCTCATCATTTTTAAACCTATATAGGTTATACTGTTCAGCTCTCTATCCAAGTGACTGGCAAATAACCTTCTTGTACTGCTCTTCCACTATAAATTTTCCCTATGATAGAAAGTACAAATGTTAATCAAGATACATAATCAAGGTGATTAGAGAAAAAAATGAATGCGTTAGCACGTGTATAATTTGTCTGAACACGTTATTCATATAGTCTATAGGAACACTTCTCCAGTCTTTGTAGGAGATAGGGAGGAGTCAAAAAGTATCCCCAACAGTACCTAGGAATACACCTAGCAAACCAACCCCATCTCCAATAAGTTGATATGTGTTGTTAACTGATGCAATAACCCTTTGTCCCCAGGAAAGCGCCTAGATATCGTATACTATCAAGTGGGTGGATGTCACCTAACCGTTCTCATCTATAAGAGAAAAGTTAGTATACTAAATGAGAATAGACAACTTGTACATTAAGAGAGTTATGATACTTACCGACAACATCAACTAACCAGCTTCTCCTTCGTCTAGCATGTAGGATACTTACTGACAACATTAACCAACTAGCTTCTCCTTCATCTAGCATGTAGAATACTTACTGATAATATCAACCAACCAACTTCTCCTTCGTTTAGCATGTTCCTGCTACATAGACTGATCTAGGGGATTGGTCCTGATCAGCAAAAAATCGTCAACCTCGAACTCATCCTCAAGGTGCCTAAGCACCGTGAGGGAAGAACGTGGATGGGACAACCTCGGAATTAAGTGTATCAATGTCCCAAGGCTATCTACCCTTACTAATTGTTGTGCAAGGTAGAGGACTATTCGATCCGAATTTACCCACCTTCCCTGTAATCAAAGAACTAACTGTCCTCATCTTTAATAATCCTATTAATAAAAAATTAATATTAGTTCAAAATTAATAGACATGTAACAATGCTAAGTTTATTGTAAAAAAATGAAGAACAAATATAAAAATAATAAAAGTATTATTGAGACAAGTATAAATTTACTTCCCCATTTAAAATAGCATTTTCAAATTTTGAGCTTGTACTGGATCATCCCCTACATAATATCATCATCACCGTCACCCACATCGTATAGGTCATATGGTATTTCAAATGTATGACCTTACTCCACCTTTTGTCCATATCATCTTCTACATAATATACATGGCGAGCCTCTGAAGCTTAAATGTATGGCTCGTCATCCTCGCTTTTACCTGTATGAATCAATTGTGAAAAATCAACAAAGGTCACACCGAATATACTGGTTGTAATATTTCTAAAATTAGTTGTATTGGCCTATGTACACTTAAATAAAGTCACCATAAAACAACCATGATAATACAAGTCAATGATGATTAACAATTTTCCATAATATATGACAACTCCAAAATGCATGTTGCTATAGCTACTATTTGCATAAGTTCTTGCCTTGAAAGTCTCAAAAACTCCACTATTTTGAGTTTTAGACCCTTAGTCTCATTCTAATATCTGAAATCTAAATCCATTGATTTTGTAAACACTATGTCACCTTGCTCTGTCCAATGGCCCAAGTGTAAGGAATTTCAAATCAATGGAATGAGAATTGTCGACACCATTTATTATCTGAAAGGAAAAAGAAATGAGAATTTCAAGTGATTGTCTAATCAATTCCTATATATACTATCAATAGACATGTACTTACACATTGAGAAAACTGAGAGATGAACTCCCTGTGAACTTTTTTTTATCTATCTTAATGAAGGACCGGGTGCAACTTCTTAAACTATGCCTTGTGTAGCCTCTAATTCCTTGTAAAGCATATAAAAAGATAGTGACACTATTAATTAACCCCCAATGTAATTAATAGACATAATTTACCCACCAAAGGAAATAATCTACTTCTTTGTAATTGGTGAGTACATTGTAATGTGTTTGCAATTTTTCTACTAGAGAAAGAGTGAAATTTTTAAAACCACCAACTCGTTTTCCAATTGGTGGAAACAAACTATCAATGTCGGATGACCCAACATTAGGTTGATCATCCATATGAATAGGACAATTGAATATTGTCTCTACGCCATGCAGTTAACAAATTATCAATGTCGGATGCCCCAACATCAGGTTGATCATCCATATGAACAGGACAGTTGAATATTGTCTCTACACCATCCAATTAGCTTGAATATAAACTCTATTTATACT
Source organism: Gleditsia sinensis (assembly GCA_037074535.1). Taxonomy (NCBI): domain Eukaryota; kingdom Viridiplantae; phylum Streptophyta; class Magnoliopsida; order Fabales; family Fabaceae; genus Gleditsia; species Gleditsia sinensis. The sequence goes on from CM073470.1 coordinate 17,698,520, forward strand.
TCCCTAAGTATCTATATAGAATACATTAAATAATAAGATATGAAAAAAATAATGGAGAAGAATACATAAATGAAAGAATATTTATTTACCTTTCTATAAGATGCATCCATCGATATTGGATGTACCACCCAATTTGGCTTCTTTAACCAAGTGAATAATTAAGTTAGCCATGACTATAAATAATAAAGATAGGAATAACATCTCCATATGGCATAATGTGAGAACAACTCTATTCTAAAGCTAATCAAGTCCATTCACATTTAATACTTTATTGCATATTTTTCTAAAGAACGAACACAATAATACATATACACGATTAGGAAGTGTCTTCTTCTTTATGGCTAATGGTAATAGTTACTCTATATGAACATGCGAATCATAATTTTTCAATCCTCCAATCTTACATTATCTTAAATCAATGCATCTAAAAATGTTAATTGAATAACCATCTGGCACAGTAATATTCTTCAATGTTCTAAAAAAAACATCATTACTTACATTTGTCAGAGTGAACAAAGCTGTAGAATATTCACCATTATCATTTGGCCATTTACATTGTCTTTTAGTGTTCCAAGATCATTCAGCAAAGTGTAAAGCACATTATCACAAACTTTTTTTTTATGCATAAAGTCAAGATTGTGGCATAACACATGATTCACTTAATTATGAAGATACTCCTTTTATGCCATTGTTGAGTGTCAGCATCCACCATACCACTTCCTCGAGGTCTACATTCTCCACCTTCAACTTTTACATTTTCATCGAATACGACATTAATATTCTTGACTTGTCTTAATATCTAAGCCAGTTAACTGCAAGGGAGGATTTATTTTTTCCTCATTTCCATCAAACTTACTGTACGCCAATATAAACTTATACCTTGGATTGAGAAAGCAATGACGGCCCATGAAACACCACTTTTGACTATGAACAAGATTGATAGGAGTTAAGTCAAACTTACAATATAGATAAGCTAACTCAGTATGAGTATTCTATCTTGATAAGATTTCAAGGCCTAGAAAATTACTGATAGTCCATATCAAAGCTGCACACATATTGAATATTTTATTGGTGAAAGATTCAAATGTTTCTTCACCAAAAGCCTATAAATCCTTCAGCTCTTCTATTAGTGGTTGTAAATACACATTTGTGTCATTTCCTAGTGCCTTTCTACCTGGAGTTTTCATTGAAAGAATAAAAGAACTATGTTTTAAACACATCCAAGGAAGCAGGTTATAAGACATCAGTACCATTGGCCATATGTTGTAACTTATACTTAAGTTATCATACAAAATTGAAACTATTAGTGGCCAACCCTAAATATGCATTTTAAGGATCCGATACAAATTGAAGATTCATCATGTCAAACTCTTCCATGCCTCTGAATCCTTCGGATACCTTATTATGCCATCACTATTTCTCTCCATGGCATCCCATCTCATATATTCAGTAGTCTTAGAAGACATAAATAACCTTTACAACCATGGATTCTTTTGGCACATTCTTTTGTTTTTCACCTTTATTTTTTGGTTTCCATCTCGATGTGTTACACTTTTTAAAAGCATCTCTATTTTCATTCTCCCCCAATATAACATGCAATCATTTGGACTTACATGAATTTTTTGTTGTTGACCCCTAACTTATTAATGATTTTATTGGCCTCATAAAATGAGAGCGGAATCTTTGCATTTGGAAAGGCATTAGCCAACAACTTGAGTACCACTGACATAGTCTTGTCACTTATTCCACAAAAACTTTTGATATGATACAAGTTCACTAAAAAAGGTAATTTGGAGAATTTTTCACACCCTTCATATATTTTTTGTTGCCAATCCTTAATTATCTTGTAAAAATCTTTCATATCGTCATCCATCCTTTCTCTTAATAGTGGAGTTGGCATCTTCATAGTGTCCACACTTTCATGTCCATGATGAATCCTGAATGCATCATAGACCACATCCTACATAGGGTCATCCCTACAAATCGATTCTTTTCTCAATTTTGGTATTATGTGATGTTCTACATTACATTCTTCTATATCTCCTTCCCCATACATAACCCAGAAATCATACCCTTGTGGAAATGGTTTAACAATCAAGTGTTGATACACAACTTCTCTAACATGCTATTTCTTAAATCTACACTTAGGATATGGACATCTAGCTTCCACACCTAAGTTAGCAAATAAAAATTCTAAAAAACGATCAAGTCCATCCAAATATTCATGGGTGGTCTAAGGGTTAAGAATCCAAAACTTATCCATTTTCAAAGTAACATATCTAATTTCATTTTTTTTATTGATAAAAGTACATAAATATTTAATTAAAGAAATAAAATTTATTAGACAATTTTTAGATATTTAAGGAAATATAAACCTTCGAAATTCTTCACTTTACGTGTATGCATAGAAATGTTATAACATTAATGGAATAGGTAAAGAGAGAAAACCTAAGAGAAAAAATTAGAAATAAATATACTAAAGAAAGGTAAAATTCTTGGGTAAGGAAGATAAATTTTGTGAAGTAAGTAAAGGTATTAAAATTTTAAGAAGATTGGATTAGGGTAATTTTTCCTAATTTAAGAGATAAAGTTATTAAGTTTAATATCTCCACCCATAAATTGGGCTTTCACCTATGGACACTTCATATAGATTTTTTCTACTTCACATGAATTTTTAGCAAGCCAATAGGATAGCCCAAGAAAGAAATAAAACATAGACTTGGATTATGATATAGAAATTGGACCGGTAGCCCAAAAATCATGAAAATATGACTAAGCCCATTATGAAAGATAGAATTTTAACCAAAGTAAAGAGAATGGGCAATAATGAGCCCAAACCCAAGAGGAAAAATGAAAATAAAAATAAAATAAAAGTGATGAGATAATCAAGATTAGGTGACATGGCATTAAGACAAAAATTTAGCAAGTGGTGTGATATTTTACATTCATAATTTTAGTAAGTGGTATGATAATACATGGCATTAGGACAAAACATTCCTATCCCACACAAATAATTTCAACCAAATAATGGAGATTCAAGGGCTAGAAATTTTTCACTTAAAAAGGCAAACCTATCATACTTGATTAAGACAAAAGAAAAAGGAAATGAATCCCTAAATCAAAGGGACCTTGTCCCATATCTTAAGAACATATTATCATAATTTTCAAAATACAAATCTCCTTTTTCTATGCATATCTTGACTAAGGAAGAGGAAGACAAGAATATAAGTTGTTTGTTTTCCAAAAATTCAACCAAGTGTAACCTAATTGTGATAAGGTAAACCCATGATCATGAAAGGTGAATTATTTGATGGTCTATATAAGCAAAACCCACCCTTATAGCATTATAATTTCGTCCAAGTGAGGGTGAGAAAAATAGAAGCAAGGTAGAGTGAGGAAAGGAGAGGAAGAAATGAAGAAAGAGGAAGGAGAAGTCTAAATGACTTAGTGCTCCATGTAAGTTTAACAATATTTCTTTTTGAAGAAATTTTTTGAAACTTGTAATATTTATATGGGATTTTGATCTTAGAACTTCAATGATTGGTCATGGATGTTGCTATATCATGTTACATATTATGTATGTTTGAATACTTAGGTTAGTGTAGATAGTTCTGCATGGGTATGGCTATAGGTGGCAGAATTTTAAGCTACTTTTTTTAAAATTCTGGGAAGAATCAGTAAAGAATTTAAAGAAAATGGTTAATCAGGAAAGAATATGTTAGGATAGTTTCTGTATTTTAATTTCTGAAAAAATTCTATAGGGAATCTAAACATATGGTTAACATAAAAAATGTAGATCTATGTCTAACAGATTTTAAACCACTGGAATCATTCAATTTAGAGTTCATATGCGATACATATGGTCTGATTAGTAAGAAAAGGTCAGAAAATGGTTAATCAGGGAAGAATATGTTAGGATAGCTTCTGTATTTTAATTTATGGGATCATCCTATAGGGAATTAAAATTAATGGTTAACACAAGAATTATAGTTATATGTGTCACAGATTTTTAGCCACTGGAATCACTTAATTCAGAATTTTTATGAGGGAGATATGGATAGATTAGTAGGTAGAGGTCAGAACCTACCCGAGAAGAAATAACATGTACTTTGAGGGAGTAATATCACCATTATTTCTTAATATTTCGTTAAACTGTTCAATATAATAGTTTTAAATAATTGTTTTATCTTTTAATTGACACAAAGATCACCTAAATCGAAGTTAAATTGAGAGAGTAATGCTCTGATTAGTGAGAGAATGTCAGATAGGATGAAAACCTGCATCAAAAAAATAAAGAAATAAAATTAATATTTAAAAAAGAAGAAAATTTTTATGATAAATGACTAGTAGATGCCTTAGTCATTGCCATTGTATAAACTTCTTACCATCTTAAGTGTGAAATTGTGACATAAAAATATTTTATAAAGTGATATTTGAAATGGTTATGTTCATGGCATGATTACTAATGATTTTTTATAACAATTTCATTTTGATGAACATACTTGTTATTGAAATCATATTTTTGGCTATTAATGTAAAGAAAAGAAATAAGCACGGTCACATGGTATCCGTGTGGTGCATCAGTAGAAAATGCTCTACCAATGGTTAAGATTATGATTATGAGAAAAGAAAGAAAAAGTGTACCATGTCGGACGGAGCGAGAAAAGCCCATACCGAAGAGTAGAAAATACTCACCCTGACCAGGGTAGCTTGATATGAGAATAAATTGATAGCCATTATATGATATTCTAAAAATAGTTAATCCTGCCATCCATGTCATTACTATACGATTCTTATGTACATAGATAAAGTACATTCATGTGACCAAAGATATTTGCTGTAGTTTATATAGATGAACATAACATGATGGACTATATTGATGATGATTTATTGTTGAACTTACTGAAATTTAATTCTCACTATATTTTCATATCATGTTCAGAAAATTAGTTATGCAGATTTTTCTATGGCTTTGGATTTTAGTGCACGTTGGATCGAGTACTCTATGATGGTCAGATCCTAAATAAAATATTTGTGGGCGACTTAGCTTAGATCCCGGTGAAGGTGCAACCACCCGCACCTGTATCTCTGGAATTAGTCAACCAAGAATAAATAAGATGTAGATATTTATGTGTTTGAAATGTTGTATGTATATTTTGATTAATGACGTGTATGTGAACTCTATATTGTATAATAATAAATAAATAAAAAAGTTGTTACAAGGAATAATACAGACAGCTTGAACTTTTTGCTATTCTGACCATGAGCGGGATCATTGTAGTTATTGCAAAGATGTAAGCCAATGACATCACCACACAAACCTTTATTATCCCTTAATGCATCGAATGTAATGTTACGAAATGCTGGATTGATTCGAAGAGGGCCCTCTAATTGGTTGTATGATATGTCAATAGAAGACAAGCCTGACATCCCATTAAAATTGGACGGAATGGTGCAAGAGAGATTACTATGTGAGAGGGTCAATGTCATCAAGTTTTCCAAGTCTGCAAGTGCTGTTGGTATTGTTCCCCTTAACAAATTCCTACTGAGATCAAGTTTTTGAAGGGCATGTAATTTGCCAAACTCAGAGGGAATGCTTTCCTCAAATTTATTGTTGCTCAAATTCAAGAGCCACAACTTGGGAAATTGTCCTATCTCTTTTCTAATTGAGCCACTTCAATTGTAATAACCGTAAAATTTAACAAAAATTCCAATTAAAGAAAATTTGGAATAAAAGAGATAATTTCAAAAATAGGGATAAGAACCATAGAAAATATGTATATTTACTACATGGGTTAAAGAAGTACAAAGAAAATATGGGAATTTACGTTTTGGCACGTAATTTTTATTTTTAAATGAATATATTTTTATTTGTTTAAAAATGATTATGTCTTGTTAAAAGTAAGTAGACTTCTAAGTAAAATAATTATTTTTATTAGAATTTTTATTAAGAAAAAACATGATTTACGAGTTTAACTAAAGGTTTATGAGAATGAAAATTTTTAGAAATTTTTGAGATATTTTAGGATGAAAAACGGAATTTATATGAATTTATATAAAAGAAAATCTTATTATTTAATTATTAAATAATAATTATTATTATTAAAAAAATTTAAAGGGAAAGGGAATGTAGAAGACTCCGTCTGCAATTTTGAAAACCAAGAGAAGGAATAGTGAGTGAATAGTAACCTTCAATTTTTTCTCTAGATCTGGAGTGCCTATGGACTTCTGATCTTAAAACTGAGGGAGCTACTAGATTCAGGACAAAAAATACTACAGTTTTGACCGATTAATTTTTCAAATCAGCCATTGAATCATCGTAAATCTAAAGTAAAAAATATAAGAAAAAGATAAATTCTAAAACTTTTACTTAGAGACCTCCAATTGAATTTCTGACACCGTAGATGGATTCAGAAGCTAGATAAACCTTATGATATGAATATTTTTGATTATCTGAAAACTTTTTGTCCGTTATGAATAGTATTTTCCGGCGGATGAATAGTATTTCCAGTGGTGAATAGTGACCAAGTTCCCGAAGTTGTTTTCTGAATTTTTGGACCCTCCGGATACGTTTTTGAGGTCAATTTGATCAAATAGAGATTGAAAAAAAATACATTTTAGAGCTATCTAATTTGGAGCCCTTACCTGTGAGTAGATGATTCTTCCTATGGCTTACCCTATACTCTTCTTGATTTTTAAGCATGTATATGATTATATTTATGAGATATTTACACTTTTATATGTTACTGAGATGCATTAAAATTATCTGAATTAAATACAATTTGAAATACAGTTCAAGAAGAGTATAATTTTGAAACTAAATTTTTAAACTCATGGTGTATTTGATTTCACATGTATTTCTCATTAAATGATAAAGTGAATATTTATGCATGTGACATTATTTATAAAGCTATATGTTTGCCTCAGATATAGACATGTATACATGATTCTCCTGAATGGGAAGTTTTGACATATGAATATACAGAAACTAAAAGTCTGTATTATATTGAGAATTTTATACTGGATTATATGGCATATGTGCATATGATATTGATTTATACAGTGATATGTTTGCCTCGGATATGGGCATGTATACATGATTCCCCTTATTGGGGGAGTTTTGACAGAGGAATATACTGAGAATGAAAATGTTTTATTATAATAGTATATTTGTTTTGATTAATACGGAATATATGAAATTATGGTTTTATGGAGGAATCCTATTGGAAATACTGTCTGCTAACGACGGGTGATGTTAGCCCTGGTGCACACCTTGATTGCCTCAGCTAGTAGAGGAGGTGGTGCTAGCCTCGTGTGAGGGCCAACACACGGGAGATGATATGTGAAAGAGAGCGGAATGCCTCTTATATATGGGCGAGATGCTAATTATATGAAATGTGATTTGCCTTCTCTTGCTGTGTGTTTGGGAAATACCCATATAGAGTCCCTTCGCGTGTCCTCTTGAATGGTAGTAGGGCAAACCTCAGCGGGATGCTGAGTTTAAGTAAATCCTATACCACCAAAGTACGGAATGGGTCAAACTCTGATATGGGATCCTCCAGATGTTTTCACATGAATTATATTGATGCATACCATAATTTTATTAACGTACTTACAGCATTACTTATGAATATAAATTTGAACAGAGATGATTTTGAAATGCGGGTCCTATATGGATGAAATTCTGAATTGTGATTTTCAATGTGATAAGTTTAAAAATAAAGAGTACATCCATATGATGACCTAAGAGGTCATAGGAGGTATTATCTGCTTACTGAGTTGTAAAACTCACTACACGTGGTTTATATGTTTTACAGATAATGACACAGAGTTTGGTCCTACAATATCTTGATCGACTAGGTGTCATATTTTCGCGGTGAGCCTAAATTGTTTATGGGCTCTCAGTGTTTAAATTGTAATATAAATGTACTCTAGAATTGCTCTAAACGTCATAGGTAGGATCCTTGTTTCTACTGTGACTCTGATATTTATGGATTTTGTCTATATATGGTATATGTATGGGAGAATCTATATGTATCTATTTCCATGATAAATGATTAGAATTATCATGTTTATGGTATATGTGTTTCACATGCCCTAAAATTAGGGGCATGACATAAATTATCTACTTCCAACTCTAACTATTTGAGTTGACTCAGTGATCCTATTTCTATGGGAATGTTACCTAAAAATTGATTGTGGCTTAAAGAGAGTTTAATCAATCAACTTTCCCAATTCTTTTGGAATTTCTCCTCTCAGATCACTTGATGAAAGGTTAAGTTCACCAAGCTCGGTTGCTTCCCCAAGTTGAGGTGGTATAGCACCAAAAATATTATTGTTGGCAATCTTAAGGCTAGTGAGCTTACCACACTTACCCCACTAGGACGAAAGGTGGCCATACAATTTATTGTCACTTAGATCGATATAGTTCAAAGTTGGATATACACCAAAAGCATCTGCTATATTATTAACTAATTGGTTATTATCAGCCTATAAGTCTGTAAAGGTTGGAGCAATTCTTCAAGCTTCTTGTAATTGGACCACTGAAATGTTTCATTTTAGCACCAAACCTTGTTAAAGACTTACCAAGGCAAACCTTTGGCAAATTGCCAACAAAATCATTATCACCTAGTTGTAACTTAAGAAAATTGGTAAGGTTATTTATTTTTGGTGGAATGAGACCACTATTGAGCTTTGTTAAATTTCCTATTGTAGAAGGAATAGGTACAGAAAGATTGTTGAATCCTATGTTAAGGGTCTCTAAATTGACCAACTTCCCAATGGATGTAGGAATTAATCCAAAAATTCTATCTCCGGTCAAGTGCAAGGTGGTGTGTCACATCCCAGATTTTATTTGAGCACGAGACCGATACGAAATGAGGATTTCTCCCCACTTCATAAGCCTAACCACCGCATTATAAATCTAAAACTCGTTAGTTATCCTGGTTTAGCATACAAGCTCATAGCCGCTCTTAAAAACTTTAAAAACATATAAAACATATATAAAGATCTAGCGTCACTAAACGATGCCAATTACATTATTCATTTTTAGCGTTACGTATAGATTTTACCTTTTTCCTCATACATTGGAAACATGGATCTTGCATGTGGTAATGGAGCATACTCTAAAATATTACAAATATACCAAAGAATAAAAGAATAAGGCCCAAGAACAATTTGGGCACACCAGAGATAATCTAATCTCTCCACGTTTCTGCATATTTTCATATCCTTTGTTCTCTCTCTAAGCTCTACCTTCTCTCCAAAATTTTTCCCAATATATGCATCCAATCGAGATACCAGAGGTACCATCATACTCATGGTGACGAGATCTTCGAAATCCACTGATCATTTTCACTGAAATTTTGCTAGAAGCTTGTCAGAAAATGTGAACAGTAATGCAATGGGTAAATGTTTTTGAAATACTAGATTTTTTATGGTTTTTCGAACTTTTAAGTTAAGGGTTTTGTTAAGGATATATAATATTGGCTGTATGATGAATTTCATGATCAAACAACATGATTTTGTGCTCTAAGTTGTGCAAATGGTTCTTTGATGAACAGTAACTGAAAACAGTGTTCTACGCTTATGTGAATAGGGCATGAACAGTGCATGAGTTGAGTTTTTTAGTGTCAATTGGTTCGGATCAAAAAGCATGAAATAGAGGTTCAAGTAGTCTGGTTGTTTTGGAGATAAAGTTAAAAAGAGTTAGTTCAATTGAACCTCTAAGTTGGTAAGTAAACAACATGAATTATGGCATGAAAAAAAGAATTATAATTTATCTCTTGATTTATAAGCTATATAATGTGATTATGTAATGTAATTATTTTTGTGTGTTGAGATTTTGTTACATATACATGCATTTATATTCATATATATATATTTATATTCATATATATATATATATATATATATATATATATATATATATATATAATTTGTTGAGTATTTTGCATAAAGTATATAAGGTGGTTAAAGTTTGACATTATATATATATATATATATATATATATATATATATATATATATATATATATATATATCAAGAAATCTTAAACTATTATGTATCTCATTCCTTTACATCCTCAAGCTCGCATGCATATATCCATAAGTCGACATTAAGAACCATGCACATAAAAGAATATATACACATTCATATAGGTAATCAACTTTTCTTATTCCATACTTTTACCAGGTCATTTTTAATTCTCGTGTGTCAACATCCTCCCATGAATCCCTTCATCTTAATCGATCATCTATTTTTATCCTACATTTCATTAATCAATATGTTAAGTATACATAGCAATAAATTCACTAAACTTTTTATAACACTTAGGAACCATTAATACATGCCTATAGCTAACAATTTTAACTTACTTTATCACAGTAACTCTATACCCTCCTACTAAGACCAATAAACTCATTATCAAAAGTTTCAAGCCTTTCTTCTTTCATGTTTAAAAGCATTTCATTCTAACTCATATCAATCTCGTTTAATTAACACAATCATTTTAAGAAGATTTTTCCCAATAATTATTCATACATAAATTTTCAAATTAATAGGTCAAAGATTAATTTAAATTCTATTTCCCATACTTTATCTATCAAGAAACATTGACGCCACTAATTCACTTGATCACACTTCTTAAACACCATAAGGCATTCATCAATTAGTTCTTCTCACGTGAACTTTTTTATGCATTCCGATACCTTAACTCACTACCTTATATTATGAAACGTTAAAAGCCCAACTTTCTCCAATATTTTCTTCATTAATCACTTCCAATATATTGAAATCGTAAATTTCTTAATTTTGTCTTACCTATCGTCAAGTAAATCCAATATGCTAAAATCTCCCTTTTATGACACTTTCCCTTCACTAGCCAATTCTTAAGCAATTCTAACATATCTTACTTTCACCATTCCTAACATGTCTGCTACTTACCTATTTCAATTCACTTCTCACACATTCATACACTTTAGTGACATACTATACAAATCACAAACATCATCCAAGTCACAAATTTAGATTACATAATTACATTATATAGCTTATAAATTTAGAGACAAATTATAATTCTTTTCTCTATGCCATAATTCATGTCATTTACTCCCCCATTTAGAGGTTCAATTGAACTAGCTCTTTTTATCTTTATCTCCAAAACAACCGGACTACTTGAACTTCCATTTTGTGCTCTTTGATCCGGACAAATCTACACTCAAAAATTAAAATTGAGTATTGTTCATGCATTGTTCACACAAACACAAAACATTGTTTAAGGTTACTATTCATCAAAGAACAATTTGCACAATTTAGAGCACGAAATCATGTTGTTTAATCATGAAATTCAGCATATAGCCAATACTCTATATCCTTAACAAAACCCCTAAATTGGAAGCTCGAAAAACCATAAAAAATCCAACATTTCAGAAACATTTACATATCGCATTACTGTTCACAATTTTCCAACAAGCTTCCGACAAACTTCTAGCAAAAATTATCAATGGATTTCGAAGATCTCATTACCACGAGTCTGATGGTACCTCCTGTATATTAATTGGATGCATATATTGGGAGAAATCTTAGAAAGAAGGTAGAGCTTAGAGAGAGAACGAAGGAGGTTAAAAAATAGAGAATGTTGGCCGAGCTTCTTGCTTCTACGTTTATGTCCTGCTTCTGCTTGCCATTATTCAATATTTATTATTTGAATATATATACATATATATATATATATATATATATATATATATATATATATATGTATACATATATATATATATATACATATACATATATATATTCTTTATGCTAAAACACCCAAAACTTCTAATTTTGCAAAGCTTTAGTTAAAATCTTAAAAACCATGAATTTTCTTAATAAATTTTTTTAATAAAATAAATCACAATATAAACCTATTTTCGTGTATATTAAAATAAAAAATATTTATTGAAATAAAAAATTTATTTGGAGCCAAATATAATTGTTTTAGGTAAAACAAAAATCATTTTAATTAAAAATATATTTTCTTTTAACAAAACATAATTATTTAAAAATAATACTTGTTTATAGTAAAATATTATTATTTAAAAATTACGAGATATTACTGTGAGATTTGTGAAGTTTTCTATGAAGAGTGGGAATGGCCCATAAAGGTTATTAAACGGCAATTGAAAATGAATGAGAGAATATAGATTCCCAAGTTCATTGGAATGGGACCAGAAGTTGTTGTAACTTGCTCTAGTTTCCAATTGAAGAAGGGATTCTACCAAATAACAGTAGGTTTTCTAACAAATCAAATTGCAAAAGACTACTCAACATTCCAATTTCTTTAGGAATGGAACCCAGAAAAGTGATTGGTTTTAAGTATTAGATCAGTCAGATTTCTCAAGTTCCCAATTTCCTGAGGAATTAGCCCAGTGAGATTACATGTGCCAATATCAAGCAAATTTAGAGTGCTCAAAGCTCCTATTTCTTTAGGGGTGGAACCATTTAAGAAATTATGGGACAATTTCAAAGTAAAAATATAGGACAAGTTACCAATTTGGGGAGGAATATTTCCATAAAACATGTTATAACTTATGTCTAGAATGTGGAGTTTAGGGAAGGATATGAAGTCTAGATTCTGAAGCCTACGTCTAGTAGCCCAAAACTAGTCATATTTATCACGGAGACAGTCATGGATTCATCACATGAAATCCCTTTCCAGTTTTTGCAAGAAGTAGTGCCATTCCATGAAGATAAGGTGTCTTGGCTTTGTCTGACGAGGCTTCCTTTCCACTTCAACAGAGCATTTGCTTGGTTATGATCTTCTGCAGCAGCAGATGTAAAAGAAGCAGCCACTTGGGATGAAGAGAACTTTACACAGACACAGAAGTATATGCAGAGAATACCCCAAGATCCACGAAGCTTAGTGGAATCAATTTCAGGCCTTCCCACCATGGTTTTGGTTAGTTGGAATTTTCTGATCACGAATAGATTCACAGAATGAATGGGTGGCTTTATATGGTGGATACTGGGGTGCTTATGACAGACAATTTAAAAGAACTTATCTCTACTTATATGTAATAACAAAAGAGAATGGTAGATAGTAGAAAAGAACGAGAAGGGGTGGTAAACAATAATAGAGAAAGGTAGATAGTGTAAAAGAAAAGATGCTTGGAGCCTATCTTGTTCATGTATACAGGCCTCAAAGGTTAATAATGTGTTAATAGACAAGCACAAATGACCCCGAAAAAGATAAACAAGCCAATGCTGCTCAGGTGGGGCTTTGCTATAATGAAAAGATTCTGCTTAAAAAGATAAACAAGCCAATGCTGCTCAGGTGGGGCTTTGCTATAATGAAAAGATTCTGCTTAAAAAGATAAACAAGACAATGCTGCTCAGGTGGAGCTTTGCTATAATGAAAAGAGCTTTCTTCCTCGTGAAACACAACCGTCCACTTTCCGTCTGGGGTCCGCACATATAAGATTCATTTCTTTCAACAACCATTGTAGAAACAGTGCGCAGTCATTAGAAATTAGGAGCTTATCCAATGGACTCAAGATAACCATTATCCAAATAGGTGTGCTTGCTTTGTCTTGCATAACTCTCTACCTTGGGTTGGTGTTCATATATAATTCATTTGGTTTTACACTGCTTTAGAGATAAAGCTTGCATTGCTTTAGGGTCTACCAAGTAGACCCATGACTTTATTTTGATATAACAAGTTCAGTACATATGAACATCTGAACAATAAAACGCACACACAAAAACACTAGCTCCTACTGTCATACCAACACACAAACACATGTACAGGATTGGCAACATCAAAATTCCCTAGATTCCATTCTCAAATTGCACAATTACAATAGGACTCCTTACTTTGTGCTTGCCATCATTCCATGACAACTCCCCAAATGAAGAATTTGAAGGTTGAGACAAACTCTTTGCCTGCAAAGTAACTCTGAAGCTCTTCTTTTCACCAGTCTTCTGAAAACTCAACGTGTTTGGCTGAATAAGAACCTTAACTCCTGTGGGTGCTTGTACATTCACAGAATATGTGCTTGGAGGTCCAACATTTGTAACTGTACGAGTAACAGTTATAGGACTTACCCCAAGTCGAGACAATGTGATTGAAGGGTAGTTGAAATCTTCTATCTTGTAGGACCTTGGACACTTGTATGGCTTATTATAATTAAAGGCTGCAACTAACCTTTCCTCATATCCAGAACCACACAAGTAGTTTAAGTAATCAGAAGGCTTTAGATCATAAACAAGTCCGGGGTCTATTGCAAGGTTAGGTTGAACATGTCCTGAACCATAAGCGAATGGAGTTGCTATTTTCTCAGTAATTCCCTCCAGAATTGGTCCGTTGGTGTTATCTCTTGTGGTTGCTGGAAGGGTATAGTTTTTGACAATTGTTAAAATGCTTTGTTGTACCAAAAAATAAAAACATATAGGATCTATAAAAGATTGTCATGCCAAATCAATCACGGAGAGAAATATAAACCCATCAAAGATAGATCCCATTAATGAAAAGAGAAAACTTTTTTAGTTAGATATCATTAATAAAAGATAGGTTGACCCAACAAATCACAAATAAATATGACACATGTTAAACATATTTTTCAATGAAAAATATCTTTGACGTACTTACATATTTATTCACAATTAGTTTAATCCACTTATCTTTTACAAATCAAGTTTACTTAATAACCTCTTCTGAAAAATATTTTTGACAAGTTTATATGTCTCTTTATTATTAACTTCATCTATCAATTTTTAATATATTAAATTTAATAATCTCTATTTATATATCGTACCAGTAGTCATGATTGCTGATTTGATAGCTGCTGGACTCCATTTAGGATGGCGAGTTTTGAGAAGACCAGCAATGCCAGCAACATGAGGGCATGACATAGAAGTTCCCGACATTATATTAAATAGAAATCGACGCTTATCTGATTGTAAATTAGTAGGACTTGCACCAAATGACCAAGCAGCAAGTATGTCCAGACCCGGTGCAGTTACGTCAGGCTGAAACAAAAATTAAAATTGTAATTGCATAATCATAAATCTTACACATATGTCTATGCATATGAGAGAATGTAAAACCTTGAGAATGGCTGGCTGAATGATATTGGGTCCCCTAGATGAGAATGAAGTCACAATTGGAGCTGGCTTTATTCCTAGAAATGTTTTTGCATTATCCAAGAATGCTAGAGGGTTCCTGCGATATATTTATAAATGGAGCAACCTTACTTTCTAAATACAGGTATTTTCAGAACAATTTCAAAAGAATTATTGATATATAATTACTTGGTATTGCCGTAGTAATTGTGTCCATCTGTATCATTGGAACCGGAAGTACCTAAAACATGAGCGTCAGCAGTAATCGTAGTTTCCGCATCGTCTTCTAAAATCATTCCCGCTGCGCCCGCGCGTTTTGCTTCTTGGCCCTTAGCAACTGGTCTTAGGTTCCTACCTCGTTGGCATATTACTATCTTGCCATTTACTTTGTTAGGATCAAGTGTTCCAGGGTTGCATTGTTGACTACGCGAAAAAAAATGTTATATTAAAGTATAAATTTATGTATGAATGTATAGTGAAGAGCAAAGAGATAAACAATTAACAGCTTATCAATCAAGGTAAATTGAAGTAAGCTCTGGAAAATCTGTGCTTACGCATCTCCAAATGATGCATTAGGAAGCCTAGCATCACCCCCACGGATCAAAGAAACGGACTTCCCAGACGCGCCAGTTGTGGAAAGACTGGTTCCCTACACATATATAGTCCCAAATTTTTTTTTTCTTCTTATAGAAAGATATATAGTAGATTATATAAAACAAGTAATCCAACGCATAAATGATATTAAAATTTAAAAATAAAATACTTTAACTTCTCTTAAATTTAGGGTTAAAAACTTTAATAATTACTCTAATGTTTCAATTAACAATTATACTAAGTATCATTTAAAAAAATGACTAATTAAATGATAATACATTTTTAAATTATATAAATATTTCATGTATTTCACATTAAATTTCAGGGACGTCAAAGTAAATGATATATACCTTTATGCGTTGCCCGTTCCCAAAAGTAATATTATTGTTGAAGTCCCTGTCTATTGAGCTAGCAGCAATAGTGAAGGTCCATGGTGCCACATTTTTCACTGTTTCAGGTTCTGGTCCTTCATTACCTGCAGAGCAAACTACCACTATACCTTTGGAAACTGCATGGAAGGCCCCTATGGAAGTCCCATCTGTTAACAAATCTTCAGCATGGGGTCCATGCTCACCAAGTGAAACTGAGAGCACATCAACCCCATCACTTATGGCTTGGTCAAAAGCAGATAAGAGATCTGAATCATGGCAACCTCCACCTTCAGGATTCCAGCAAGCTTTGTAGGCTGCAAGACGAGCTCTAGGGGACCCTCCCTTAGCAGTGCCATTACCATTATTAAGGACACTTGCACCTCTAACAAAATTTCCTCCAGCAGTTGACATGGTATGGGTACCATGCCCTACAATATCACGTGCACTATTATTATGTAGTGGATCAATCTTGCCAATTCCTGCCTCATAACCTTTGTGGAAGATTCTTGCTGCGAGTAGCTTCCTAATTCATGCAATATATTTCTATTAATATGTAATTCTGCATGAAGTTTAAAAATGTAGGGTTTCACTCTCAACTTCTTCAATAACTATAGTATTTGACGGCCTATAATGTTTCAATTAATAATTATGTTAATTAAGTACCATTTTAAAAAATATTAAATAATATGATTTTATTTTTTAAAATATAAGAGAGGTGGGTGCATATTTTTAAAGATAGAAAGTGAGTAATTGTATTTAATATTGAATATAATGGAGGTTAAAGTATTTTACTCTAATTAATTTTTATTAAATATAAAGTACGGGTACAACAGTATATACTTTGAAAAATAATGCATAATTGCATATATGTGTGTGTGTGTGTGTGTGTTGACAACAGTGAAAATATTTAATGTACATTCTATAAATATAATCAATCAAAACAGAAATTCAATTTTCTTAGAATATGATCTTAAAGTAACTATATTATAAATAAACCAAAGTAATATATATCTTATTAAGAAAGCACTTGGTAACTGTAATCTAAAATATATTGATATCTTTAGATCTCATGGTATGAGATATCATGCTATAAAATACCATGATATTTTTTTAGTTTAGATATTTGAAAATTGCCATAAAAACTATACAATTAGTATTTTATAAACATTAAAAAGGATAAAAGTGTACTAAAAATAGTGTATTGTGAGATTCTCTAGTTTTTAGATGCAAGATACTACCTAAATAGTGCTATGACATCCTACCACCTTCCATTATACCAAAAGCATCTTGATAATAGTATATCAAATATCTCCTAGAGTTGTACAAATAGGTTAGGACTAAAAATTTTAGAATTTGACTCATTCCAATGGATTAACCCGCTTTAACCTACTAAATAAAATTCAAAAAATAACTTTAAATGCTCAAAAAATTTAAAATATTACTCAAAAAAATTTTAGCTAACAATTAATAAAGTATTTCTCTGAAAAAAAATGATATTTTTATAATTAAGTTAAAATTTGTAATATTATGACACAACTGTGTGAGGTAATTAAAGTTTAATACATGTGTCATTCTTTATAATACAATTCTCAAATTTCATAATTTTTAAATTTTTTAAAAAAAGATAGTGATCCAAAAAAATTTATCTCTAAAATAAAAATAGAAAGTAAAATTTATTTTTATATCATTATTTTAATTGAATTTATTGAAATATAGGCCAGAGAATATCTAGATTTTAGAACTATTTAGCACATTTTACAAAGCAAATCATCATAATATAAATGATACTAAAGAGTAATATATAAGTTCTAAGCTTTGTATAATTCTTTAAATTACAATATCAAACGAACATAGTGTATTAGAATTATTAAGAACATTTGAAATAAATTATAAGTGAGTTTGGATTAGCTAGGCGTAATAAAAAGTGAATTGACTTATGAATTATGCAGATTAGCTCGCAAATTGATATTTTGCCATCGCAAACATACTCTTTAAGTGACCTAAATAAGTCAATCCAATGAATTGGTTTGTTTTGACGGCTTTTAGGGAACCATGCCTGATAGAAGGTAAGAAAATGTCGGTGTATTAAGTTTTCCATGAAATTTGATATGAATAATGCCAAGGAAAAGTACCTGTTGCAGAGAGTTTTATTGAAGCCAGGCAAATTGTAAAGCTGGCAATGGTCACGCCCACCACCACGCCACTTTGATGGGATGGGGCCGTATCCTTTGTCGTTGAAGCTCTTGGATTCAGGCCAAACACCTTTTCAAGAAAAAAGACAGCAACCACGGAAGATTATCGATCAAATGAAATAGAAACAGGATTCTCCATGTCCCACGTACAGATATCATGGTAATTATATAAGTATACGCAACGAGGAGGAGAAGACATTCACATTTAAACGATGTAAAAAAGAGAAGAAGAGAAGAATGAAAGAGAGAAAAAGAAGACAAGGACTCCCAGCAAAATATGTTAAATAAAATGGCACACAAGCATTTGAAAAATAGAAAGAAAGAGAAGGACAATAAGGAAAAAGGAAACAAAGAGTCACTATAAAAGATGTTAAACAAGATGTGACGTATATATTTAAAAATTATAAAGAAAAAGAAGACGGGGCGCACTATAAAAGATGTTAAACCGGACATCACCCAAGCATTTAAAAATTCGAAAGAAAGAGAGAGAGAAAAAAACAAGAAGCCAAAGGACTTGCTACAAAAAATGTTAAATAAGTTGTCATGTAGGCATTTAATATTTATTTGATAATGTCGAGAGTTAAGATATTTTATTCAAAAAGATTAAAGTTAAAAGATTTAATTACAGTAAAAACTAACTTTAAAGGACTAAATGACATTTTGTTATTTAATAAATAGGCAGAGTTAAATTTTGAGTAGTGGCAAAATTCCTGTATAGTTGTTCTCTGAGAATTTAACTGACTGGAGATAAGAAGCTTAATATTACCAGTATCAATCACACCGATTATGGTATTTTGACCAAATCTTGCCTTCGTCCAAGCGGAGTGTCCTTTCACTCTTCCATTTTTTTCTTGTCCCAAAAATTCCCATGACCTGGTCGTGTGCAGCGTATGCATTTTGCTCAAGAACACAGACACTACATTTGACTTTTCTGCACCAATCCAAACATTTTTGTCAATTTCTGAAACAGCGTTTAATAATGAAAAACATAGCTAAAACAGTATTTGGAAGATGATGATGATGACAAATAATGCTAATATTGAAGCAATGGTTCTCTCACTCTTAATCTCTGCTGCTTCTTCCTCTTCAAGTAATGCAGCAAACCCATTAATGTGTCTATTATAAGAGTAAAACATAGCTTCTTTGGCCGTCTCATTGCTGCCAAAAAAAAAACACATTTAATTAAGCCATCAGTTTCTTCTTCCCCATTACATTTTAAACAGAAGTTCGTGGATTCTTTACCTTCCCAAGACGGAGCCCAGCAAATCATAATGGGAATTTGTGGCAGAATCCATATCGGCAGAGGAAGGGTTGGGGCCATGAGAATGTGATCCCAGGTAAACAACGTAAGGCTGCAGTAGAGATTTCAAAAACAAACCATGAGTTAAAAAACATGCTTGACTACGAGCAGGGAAATTTTTATCGGGCAATGTTTAAAATTACTATTGCAAATCACAGACGCAATTGCATTGTGATTAATGCAAAGGGAAGCAAATCAATATAATTCATAAGAATTGCTCCATGAATGATTAGCAATGAAAAGGCAAGCAAATCATCATGAGAATTTGAAAGGGTATGAGGAAGAAACAAAACGAGCTTGCCTTTTTACTGGCATGAACTGATTGCTGCAAGAAAGTGCAAAGAAGAAATGATAATACAAGAAGGGGAATGATAGAGGAACCCATTTTCTTCACCCGGTTTTTGGAATGTGCTTAGCTCAGTTACTTCCGTAGCTACATATATAACACTCTAGCGGTCACTGTGGAAGGAAACATTTTGTACTTTTTTATTTCAGAAAAATATTTGGTCCACCGGCTGTGGATAAATTTTTGTCCACCAATAATGTCCAAATTGCGATACGTGATAAAAATAATAATTTTTAAAATTATTTTTACCACATATCATGATCTGAACACCGTTGGTGGATAAAAAATTATCCACCACCGATATACCAAATACTAACTCTTTTATTCCCCCACACCCCCCCTCTCCAAATCACCGACATCCTTTATTAACTTTTCCTTTATTTTGCGTGGTTCTCAATGTGGATCAGTAATTAATTTGCTTACAATTTTAGTATTTAACAAATAGTGAACCTCCTCACAAACAAATTTCTGAACATTGAATTCATAAAAAAAATTATGACATTGAAAAAATATATCTTAAATTATGAAATTAAGAAAAATAAACTTTATTCAATATATACTTTTCAATTCAAATTTTATTAAATTCAAAAAATGATTATATGTTCAGAAAATTTTGAGAATCAACATCACTAGGTATCATGGAAAAAATCTTTTCATCATTGTCATTTTTGAATGATAGAGGAACGTTAGGTAGAGGTTGATGTTTGGAGTTTATTTTTATAAATTTAGAATATTAAACATAAAATTCAATAAAGTTTAATTATGCATATTTAGAAAACTTTTATGTTTCTATAACAGTATTCATGATATTTATTCACTTATTTTCACTCTAAAATTTCGTTCTAAAGTTATAGAAAACATTAAAAACATTTGAATTTATGAGACAGCAATATGCTTGTAGAGGTATCAAAAAGTTTTCTTTTTTTCTTTTTTGATAATCGCTCAGTCATTAAGCATTCCAGAGAAAGCATACTTTTTTTCTTTTTTAATGGGATCTAGAATGATAGTTGGTTGTTAGGCACGAGAGCCAATAGTACGTAGGAGCTGCGATTATTTTTTAATATATTTTTTTAAGATTACTCGAGAAGGGCCTGCTTGCAGACACCGTGGGAATGACTTTGGAGGTGATGAGAGAAGTGGGAATACGCTTACAGCTTGCAATTCCAAAACGACATAATGACTTGAAAAACAATCTCAGATAATCATCTACTTCGGAGACAAATCAGTTTTCCATGTCTGAGAAGTGAATTTTTAATTTAATTTTTTATTAATGGTTTAAAATTTTATACTAAACTTAATTTACTGTTAATATTAAAATATTTTGTCATATTTATTTAATTTAATATATTAATTAATGTGCAATAGAAAAAAACTTTAAATAAAATTAATTTAATTAAAAATTTATATTTTTTTATAAGTATAAGTAACTGCTTCGGTAGTATTAAGTAAATAATATGATTAAAAATTATAAATATTAATAATAAATTAAGTTTAACGTCAAATTTTAATTTTTAAAATAATTGAAGAATAATATTAAAATTTATTTTATTTATGAAAAACTAAATAAATAAAAATTAATTTATAAAATGTTAAATTAAAAATTTATATAAAAACGAAATTTAAGCGTTCCATGCACGTCTAATTTATATATATATTAAAAGAATTATTTAACAACCTCAAAATGCTGCTATTAATTTTTTTTTCTTCATGACAGACAGTGATGTGCCCCACATTTAGTGCTATCAATTAAATGACATTACTATAACAAAGTCAAGATAATATTATTATAAATAATTGAGTGAATACTTTTATTAATATTTTTATTATAAAAATATAAATAAAAATTTTTAAAATAAAAATAAAATATTTTTTCTCTGTTGATCAATATTTTTATAATACTATATTTTTTCAATTTGAAAATAACATTATCACAAAAAAATAATATCCAATTTAAAACAAGTTGGTTAAAATGGAAAATATCTTACGATTTTAGAAAGAGATTACAATTTTGAATTCTAACAGAAGTCATTGTAAAAAAGATTGAAAATTGTAATTAATCTAAAACTTCAAAAAACTTAGTCTCATAGCAATATCTACGAGAATACCTTTCACAAAAAATTATAATAATACCTCACTATTTTTCTATTATTTTGATTTTCTTGATTTATTTTGATATGTCTCATATTAGACAACTATCAAACTTGAATATGATACTTGAATCATAAGATTCTTCCATCCAAAAAATTAATTTTTTAGAATGTACTTTCATCATGACTTAAATAATATTAATTAATATTTTCATTGAAAGATAACCGACTAAAAATAAAACTTATAAAAGAGCAATTTGAGAAGAGGTTACCTATATATATATAGGCTAGAATTATTTGCCCTGTCTTAATTTTATATATATATATATATATATATATATATATATATATATATATATATATATATATATATATATATAGAAAAATTTGAAGTATAACATCAAATCTATAAGATTTTGGACCCAAATTTATATTTGCTTGGATGATCAGAAGTAAGTATTTTCTAACTAGAAATTGTCTTTCTAAATATTGAATAACAATATTTGATTAATTTATTATAATGATTTTAAGAAAAAAAAAATTGTTCAAACTCGTCAGAGGGTCAACGGTAGTCATCTCTTATACCTAGGATGCTTGCAATAAAAAAATAAAATATTTACAAACATAATCATAACGGTTGAGATGCTTTCCACGAGGCTGCGCTGCAAAATCCCAAATTCCCAATGCCTTTCTGGGGATTGGGGGATTTGTTTATAAATTTTGAAACATCTATGTCCGTACGTAAAGAATTAAATCTCTCAATAACACGGTGAGTTTTGAGTTTTAGTGCTGCTGTTGTCGTTTTTTTATTTAGTTGCCAGTGTCTGGAGCCCCCTCACTAACCAACAGACGACTGCTGCCCTCCCCCTTGTTTCTTCTTTTTTTATTTTGCGTAAATAAATATATTGATTTTATCTTTTACAAAAAGTTATAAAAAAAAATCTTTTGATTCATTTTTTTAATCTAACTTAAAATTTTATTCTTTTAATTTATTTTTATTAAAATATCAAAATAAGATTTGTCCTCTTTCCATTGGAGTTAATATTTTGTTTTTATTTAAAGTATATTTGGCAAGTCAAATAAGTTAATTTATAATTTATTTAACTAACTTTAAACTTGTTTGATCAAATTAGAGATGTTTAATAAATAAATTTATTTGAGTAACTTATAACTTTTTTATCATATGCTCATCTAAGTAGCGTATAGTTTTTAACTGATAGTTTTTATAATTTTATTTCTTTCTTATCCTTATTATTTTATTCAAATTTCAACAATATCTTATTTACAAGATGATATTATTTTTATTATACTCGAGTAACATTCAAATTACATATCTCATGATAAAATTTTAGATATTATTGATAGTGACTCAAAAAATAAAAATTTAAAGGCATCTACTTAGATGAAAAAGATTCGCAATAATATTATTAATTTATTATAAGACTTTAGATGATATATTTCTTTTATATTTTTTGAAATTATATAACGAAATGTAATTACTAACCAAAAATAATAAATTTTATATAATTATATCCTTTTATATCATTTTACATTTATCAACTAATTTTATCAAATACTTCTAATTCAATAAATTAGTTTAATAGCTTTCAGTTAACAGTTTTCAGTTAAAAATTAATTTTTTTAGTTTTCAGCTAACTTATCAACTATTTTTGTCAAACATAGTTTTAATTGAGTTGTTAATATTTTTTATTTCAGTCTATGTATTTTATAATATTTTGTAAATTATTAGATTTGATTCAATAAATAAATAATTTTTTTTATTTCACTATAACACTAATCATAATGATGACAATTTGTCATTTAAAAAATAAATAAAACTATTATTCACTTTTTATTTCAAGTGCCTCGTAACTCTAAAACACTAACTTTATAAAATATTACATTCATTTTTTTAAGGTGTTTAGGAAGTGTGTTTTTGAATTAATTTATACATCAACTGAGATATAAGATTATTTTTGAATAATTTAATAACATACTCTTTTATACATTTAAGAAAATAAATTTTTTTTAAGTGTTTATTTTAAAATTTAAATTTAAACAATTAAAGTAGAGAGCATAATATTTTTAATGATTAGACAAACTTAATATAGCTTTTCTTTTAATAACATAATATGTCACGACGCACTTAAGCTAACTTTCTTTATCTTTTTTAAATCTTTAATTTTAATTATGGATATATTAGTAAGTAGCTTCACCATCTTAATCTCTAGCTTTTGCCGGTTCTCTTTGGACCTATCTTTAGTTTTATTCTTCAATATATCGGCAACCAACAACAACAGAGAGATATAATTATAAACTATAATGACATAATTTTGATTAATTATAAAGGAAATCTTTAATTTCACTTTTTACGAAAGTGGTTAAAAAAATATTAATAAACTATAATGACATAGTTTTTATAGATCTTACATGAACTTAAATTTATTTCTATTTATTTGTATATTTGATTTAAATTTTATTTAAAAAAATTCTTTAATATTTGTGGACTAAGAACGGTTGCACTAAACGATGCGAATCTCCGATTAAAATACTCAACATCGTATTGATCGAGATGCTTTATGTTACAGTGGGGACGACACTTTCTTCGGCAGGGTATCCTCGGGGAACAATCATGCGATTGAGTGGAAATAAGGGGAACTATTTTCTACGATGTGCATCAGTCTAACTACTCTAACTACTTACATTAAAATAATATTTTTTTTTTTTTAATTTATCTACTCTAACTACTATTTCTCTCTCTTCAATTATTTTTGTACGTAAACAGTGATGACCCCACTTCTACCACTATCAATCAAATAACGTGACTATGACTAAACATGCGGAATTGTGATTGAAGTCACATTTGGCATTATTTGAATTTCACAAATTGTAGTCTATATCTTCAAGATTGGATGGCGGGTTAGGTGAGCAGGTTTGTGGTTTCGTTTCCATTTGGCATTTTTTAAAACTTTAAAAACAATAAAAGTTTAATTTTAAAAAATGTCGCATTAAACGTAGTTTAAATTTTAAACAGTATTTTTATTTTTTATACAAAATAAATTATTTTAAATCCTTTAAATAATTAACATATCAAATTATTACTGGTGACACTTATAAATAAAATTTTTAGATAAAATTAATTTAACTAAAAAATAAAAAAAATTTATAAGTATCAAATAAATGCTCAGTTAGTATTAAGTGAGTAATAATTTATATATAAAATAAAATTGTGATAAAAAAATTATAATATTAATAATAAGTTAAGAGTGTGTTTGGTAAGTCCAATAAGTTAGCTTATAGCGTATTTGACTAACTTATAAGTTTGTTTGACCAAATTAAAGGTGTTTAGTAAACGAGTTTATTTAAGTAACTTATAACGTTTTATCATACGCTACTTTGAGTAGCTCATAGCTATTAGCTTATAACTTTTATAATTTTATTCATTTTTTATCTTTGTTATTTTATTGAAATTCCAACACTATTATACTCATGACCTTTGACGCAATTTATTGATTTTCAAATTTTTTGTGTGCACTTTTTTTTTACTAGTCAAGCGACACTTCCCAAAAGTGGGTGAGTTTATATTTTTAGAATACTGATGAAAAATAATCACAGAATAAAAGAGAAAAAAATTAAAATTAACAAATTATATTTTTGTATTTTTTAGGATTACATAATGAAATATAATTACTAACAAAAAATGATAAATTTTATATAAATATGTACTTTTATGTCATTTTACACTTATCAGCTAATTCAATAGCTAATTTTATCAAATACTTCTAATTCAATAAATTAGCTTAACAGCTTTCAGCTAAAAATTAACTTTTCAACTTTCAGCTAAAAATTAATTTTTCAACTTTCAGCTAATTTTTTAACTTTCAGCTAACTCAAACATAGCCTAAGTCTGTTTTAAATAATTTGAAATGGTTCCTGATACCGACAGCTTAGCGGAAGCGGAGGACTGCAAAAGGACATCGCCCACGAAGCAAGCAAAAGCAACATCGAAGAGCAGGAATTATCTCTTAACGGAATCTGAAAAATGTATTGCCCCTTAAATGGGAGTTTGTCAAGGGAAAAAAAAAACAGTTTCTAGAAAGTTTGGCCATAAGTTGTAACATCCCGATTTTTCCCTAAAAATACTAATGGGTATTTATATAATCTTTAATGTAAGGGTTGTATTGTAATGCTTTGAGAGAGTGACAATTATGTAATTTCAATAGACTATCAATTGTGTAAATACTTTAAAGTGGTATTTTGGTATTTATACGATTTTTAGTATTTATACGATTTTTTGTATAATGGCATTTTGGTAATTCCAACCAAGTAGCTTGGAAGTGTTTCTAAAACACTTAAATGGTAGGCTAGAAGTGTTTCTAAAACACTTGAATGGTAGGCTAGAAGTGTTTTTAAAACACTTGATTGGTAGGCTAGAAGAATTTTTAAAACACTTGATTGGTAGGCTAGAAGAATTTTTAAAACACTTGATTGGTAGGCTAGAAGAATTTTTAAAACTCTTAAGTGATGATGATGGTTTTGACTATCAAAGGGGAGGGGGAGTGACCAGAAAAATTCAGAAAGGAGAGAACAAGAAGAAGAGAGAGGAAGAAGAGAGAGAAAGAAGAAAGAGAAAGTGCAAGAGGAGAGAATCAAGGTAGGTTTTCTTGATCCAATTTCTTCTATACTCATCTTTTCTTCAATGGATCCTAAATCAAGTTATGGATGTAGGTTTTGGTGGTGAGAAATTGATATTCAAAGTTTAGGAAGCTTGTTAAGGTAGGCTTAACCCTACTCTCCACAAAGTTTTGATGAAATTTCTATGTTTTACAAGTGATTAAATGATTGTGCAACATGTGGGCTGTATATTATGTGGATTTTTCTGTTCTGGTTATTTCGAATTTCTGGGCAAAATCGGTAATAATTTTAAAGAAAGTATCAACATAAGAATTGTAGATATGTGTCTCACGAATTTATAGGCTCTGAGAACACCTAATTTGGAGTTAATATGAGGGAGATATGACCCAAGAAGTAAGCAGAGGTTACAGAACACGAAGAGTCTGGAATCCAGAATTTTGTAAATATGAGTACCTTTAATGTTCGAATTTCTGGGACTACTCTGTAAGGAATTGGAAACTATGGTAAACATATAAGTTGTAGATAATTTTCTTAGCTTTACCGAGACACCAAAATAACCTTAATCGGAGTTAAAATGAGAGAGTTATGTTCTGATTAGTGAGGCAAGGTCACAGAACCTGAAGAGTCTGGAATCCAGAATTTGTAAATATGAGTGTTTTAGTGTTCGAATTTCTGGGACTAATCGGTAAGGAATTAGAAAATATTGTTAACATCAAAGTTATAGTTAATTGTCTTAGCTTTACATAGACACCAAAATAACCTTAATCGGAGTTAAAATGACAGAGTTATGTTCTGATTAGTGAGGAAAGGTCACAGAACCCGAAGAGTCTGGAATCCAGAATTTGTAAATATGAGTGTTTTAGTGTTCGAATTTATGGGACTAATCAGTAAGGAATTAGAAAATATTGTTAACATCAAAGTTGTAGATAATTGTCTTAGCTTTACATAGACACCAAAATAACCTTAATCGGAGTTAAAATGACAGAGTTATGTTCTGATTAGTGAGGAAAGGTCACAGAACCCGAAGAGTCTGGAATCCAGAATTTGTAAATATTAGTGCTTTAGTGTTCGACTTTCTGGGACTAATCAGTAAGGAATTAGAAAATATTGTTAACATAAAAGTTGTAGGTAATTGCCTTATCTTTACATAGACACTGAAATCACTTTAATCGGAGTTGAAATGAGAGAGTTATGGTCCGATTAGTGAGGAAAGGTCACAGAACACGGTCCAGCCGTATTCTGAGTTTCAAGGCCGTGTTTAGGGCTGGAAAATCTTATTTTTCACTATTTTCTATAGGAAAAAGAACCTTGTTTGTTGAAGGGATTTTAGAAACCAATTGACCAAGAGAAATACTTCTAAAGTGATGGTTTTATATACCCACAATATTATTTTATTTACTTTATTTCAAAAGGGCTACATTGAATATTGATTTGAGATATTTTGAAAGAGTGATATAGATGGAAATTCCTATTGAACCAATGATTTGAAATATGCTCATGGTAAGAGTTGTGATGTATTTTTATAGAACTCATTGAGCATAAAAAATGATATTTTTGCATTGCATTTATTATTGATTAACAAGCGTAAAGCTTGCGATGAGTTGCTTGGTGCATATGCATTGCACTTGACTTGAGTGGACATCGATGAATATCGGTGGGTTGTATGGCTGTGACAGTACCGGGTAGGGGACGCCCTACTAGCCTGAGTGAGCCGATGAGGCCACCCAACCAAATGAGAATAAAAGAGAAGCAATGAGTGAAATGCATTGAGTGTGCCAGATCGCCGAGTGAGGCAGGTGTATCAAATGAGAATAAAAGAGAAGCAAATGAGAATAAAAGAGAAGCAATGAGTGAAATGCATTGAGTGTGCCAGATCGCCGAGTGAGGCAGGTGTATCAAATGAGAATAAAAGAGAAGCAAATGAGAATAAAAGAGAAGCAATGAGTGAAATGCATTGAGTGTGCCAGATCGCCGAGTGAGGCAGGTGTATTAAAAGTTATGATTTTATCATAAAAGCTTGATATTTTCTGTAGTTTATACAGCTGAACATAATATCTGTTTTTACACATTTTATTATAAAAGGTTAAGTCTACTGGGAACCATGTTCTCACTATTTTGTGGTGTTATGTTCAGATAAAAGGAAGTGAGATGCTTTCATGGACTGCGTTGCCAGTAAAGATCCCAATGTCAGCACCACCTCCTCACCCTTTGTGTTTTAAGGGTGGTGTGCTGTATGGGGACTTTTGTATTTGTATTTTAATTATGACAAGTATTGTATTATGAATACTTATGTGAGATTTGTAATATACATATATGGGTATTTATGCAAATATATATATTGTAAGAGAATTGTGATAAAAAGAAAAAAAAAATATGGTGTTACATAAGTCATATTTTTATTTTTGTTTTTACAAGTGAAATATCACATTTCTATATAATAAAAAATATATCAAATATTAAAGCCAACAAATAAAAAAATAAAAGTAAGATAAATAAATTTTATAATTTTTAAAAATATAAAAATAAGTATTATGATTAAAAATTAAAGAGATAATACAATTTTTAAATTTTAATCTATCAAATATTATATCTCAATATTTTAGATACATGGTTAATATAACATAAAAAAAAGATTAAAAAAAAAGAGTGGTAACGGTTTTTAATTGTATTTTCAGTTGTTTTTAAAACAAAAAAAATATTCTAAAAACAAATTATTTTAAAAACAAAAAACAAAACAAAAATTTACTATTTTTGTTTTCAAAACACTCAAAGAAGAAAATAATATATTATTCAAATAGTTTATCAAACAAATTTTTTACACTTTCGTTTTACAAAATAATTTTTAAAAATAATTAAAAAAAAAAAATCAAACAAGCCCTTATCTTTATAGAGTCAACGTACATCTTAGTCTTTTTTTAATGTTAACTTTTTTCAATTTTTTTTTATTCAGTCTCAAGTCCAAAATTTTTATATATCTAATACCACCACAGGGATGTGCTTCTCGTCCCCTCACCCTATCATTTGTCGTTATTCTTCACATATGTTATTCAATATTTGGTTGTTACTGTAGGATGTTCCTTTTTAGTCTTTCCAAAGGAATGCTTGCTTTTCTCTTAAATGGGTTCAAATAATTGGAAGAAATGGTCCCTAACACCGACAGCATAGCGAAAGGGGAGGACTACAAAAAACAACCACCCCGAGGCAAGCAAAAGCAACATCGAAGAAAGTAGGCATTACTTTTTACGGAATCTGAAACTGTCATTTGTAAAAGAAAAAATTGCCCCTTGAATGAGAGTTTGTCCAAGATAATGTTTTAAAAAGTTTGATCATAAGTCCTTTTTTTTTTTTTATCAGTAGTCTAATGGATAAGAACATAAAAATACAAGCCACTGAAGATATAATACAGAGAAATGAAGGAATCCAATGGGCGACCACCTAAATTTAACTCTCAAATACATCAATTTATTAAAAAAATAGGTATTATAACCAGAAATACTGGAGACCACAAACGTCTAAAAAACCAATTTACTAAATTACAACTTAAATATTACAAAAACTCAACTTATACAAAAAGAAGAAGAAGAAGAAGAAAACAAAGACATTTTAGAAGAGACAACATACCTTATAATTTGGAAAAATCGCAATAACAAGCATTTCAACAACCGATCCCACTAACCTTTAGTGTCGGAGCAGTTTGCATTGTCGGCCGTCATATCTCTGGTGAGCCTCTGGATTGTCAAAATGGGCCAATCGTTGCAGACCTCTCACTTACAACTTGGCCCGACTTAGCCCCAAGATGGATTGACAACATGGGAGCCCAGTTCATACCAGCCCAACCTATTGAGAGTCATGGGTTAGATTGAGCTAGGCTAGCTTGGCCTTTCTTCTTTTGTTTAATATGATTGGCTAAAAAAAGTAGTTGAAAATTAAATAAAAATTTGAAGTGATAGAAATGCGACTTTTAGAAAGCTAAGGGCAGTGAGTAGAAGAACTAGCATAGAATTCTCAAAATGAAAATTCTCCAGTCTCTTAATTAGACATGAAGCACTAGCATAGAAAGCAAATAGACCAATAACTATTATTGCATCATAGATAGTTAGCCATACACTATATCCACCGTTCAATTACTAGCCCAATAAGGTAATACCAAACCACAGAAACACCTAATTAATGTGACTCAATCTAATGTTCACTAGTTACAGTAAAAATAATTGTTTGAATTTCAATAATCGATATATGTCAATTTGAAAAAGACTTTACTTGTTACACTTTCGGCTAGAATAGGAGATTATTCTTCCATTAAATTGAGTGAAAAGATACTCCTCGTGGTCTCAAAAAAAAAAAAAAAAGAATCAGGCTTTAATCGGGCTAGGTATTAACAAATTAAAAGCTTGTTTATTTTTTTTTAATAACAAATTATTATTGTTTCACAATTATTGAAAGTTAAACTAAAAAAATTCAGTGATATTCATAGTTATTTATGTCAATTTGATTCTAAAAATAAATATGAATAAATTTTAAAGTTAATAAAATAAAAATTACAAACATTTTCCAAAAACAAACCCACCTTAAATCTCCAATAAATAAGTCTAATAATAAAATTGTAATCTTTGTTTGATGGGCTAACTTCCTAAACACGCACACAAAGCTGAATTTTGCGAATTATAGAGCTTTGCAAATTCATGTCAAATGCTTTCTCTGAATTATTATGGCCACTAATCGCTGATGATCTCTCCCTAATTATAATAGTTTGTCCATGAATGTTTTCAATATTGTTTTCTTTTAATATTATTTTACTATGATTGTTTTGATTATGAATAGTAACTTATTTTCATCCAAACGTATATTGCAAAGCAAAAGAAAGAGCTCACCTTTATTGATGGGTCAACAAATTGAGACTTGTTTTCTATCTGAACGACTCAAAATGATTTGACGAATTTGTAGTGCAAACACATTTTATAAATAAACAATTAAATATTAGCATTTCTTTTCTTCTTTTCATTTGGTTCAATTCTGATAATAATTTAAATTTGGATCTTTAATTTTACTTATTGAGCCAGTTAATCTTATGGATTTATTTTTTATACACTTGATCTTAGCCAAAACACCGAGAAATGTATTATTGGACTTATTTTTTATGTACTATATACATTGATTTTAAATAATTATCTATCTTCTGTATAATAAGTGGGAACACATGGACTGATTCCCAATTCAGTTGGTCAATTACACTTTCCGAATTCCAGATAGATGTGCTTGCTTTCTTCTCCCTCCACTTTCTATTGGGGTCCATTTCTTTACGATAAAGCATAGATTTTGGCTTTTTTTTTTTTTTTTTTGTTGAACAAGAAAATAGGAATAAAAAGTAATTAAGTCGAAGCTAACAAAATATGTAGGTAGAAAATGTTAGTTATACTATTTTTTTTTATAACTTAAAAATTAAGTCCAGATTATATTATATTAATTTATTCAAAAGACTGAAAAAATTAAATGTATCTAGTAATAACATAATATCCACCCTTTTTAAATAAATCAAATGAATATTAAATTTTAATTAATTAGTGATTTATTAAACTTGGGTGTTAATTATTTTAAATAGAATAATAAATACAGAAATTAAATTAATTAGTTAATAAGTTAAAAATAGTTCTGGGACATAACCGTGAGAGCAATGAAACTTAAATGTCTTTTTTCATGTAAAAAGATTTTTAATTTGCCAACACATGTCGACACTCTTGGTAAGAAAGCATCTGTGTGTGCGCGCGCGCGCAAGCGCAATGAATTTAACAAATGAGAGTGTAAAACTAAAAAAAAGAAGTAAAAAACAAAGAATCTCGCTTGTGCAACTGGTTTTATCGGCTTCTATCAGAAAGAAATATTATAAATTTTGGATCTCAACTAATTTTCGCGAAAATTGAGTCATAAATTCATAACAATCACTCGCGACTATTGCCAAAAAAAGTTAAGTCAATTATTTCAGTGAGCAGTTATACGATGGAGCTTTTGCTAATGACAGTTTCCAGATTCCGACATATCTGCTTTCTTCTTGGTAAGATTGTCTTTTGTGGTCCATCACTTGCACAGGGGCCATTTCTTCCATAATTCACATTTCTTTTGCAGAAAAGCATACATTAACATAGTGTTCCCTGTCTGTCCAAAAAAAAAAACGTAGTGTTCCCTGCATCGGAAATTATCCAAACACTTAAAAAGCTAGAATCTGTTTAATTTGTCTATTTTTATTTTTATTTTCATTAAAAACAGAAAATATATTTGATAGAATTTTAAAAAATATTTTTAAAAAATATTTTCTATAATAAAGTGAAAATAGAAAACATCTAAAAGACATTTTTAATTTCCAAAAAAATAATTAATGATATTTTTTCAATTTTAAAAGAAATTTTATCATAATTATAAAATAAAATTAAAGTAATATCATAATTATTGAAAATTAAATTTAAAAATTACATAATATTTATAACTATCTATGTCAATTAAATTTAAAAATAAATAAAAGCTACATGCACGGATGGCTTACGGAAAGTGGAAACCGTTGATGTATATTAAATTTAACAATTATAATCATATAAGGGAAATATTAAATTAAAGTAATTTTCTTTTTAGATTAGTTTATGAATTCAACTGATTTCACCTAAATTTTTTTTAGATAAAATCAATTAAATATAAATATAGTCACATATTAATTATGATAGTTATGAGAAAAAAATAATTATGTCAAATGCTGTTAAAAAATACAAGACGTCTTACAAACAAATAGTCATATCATCATCTGTTGTATGTGTAGCAATTTAAAGATATTTTCATATTAGTTTTGATATCTATGCGGGCTTAATAGTTGTTTCAACGAATGTGTTTGGTTTGTAAAATTATTTTCATTTTTTATTTGCAAATTTTCATTATTTAGAAAATATACTTATTTTGTAAAATTA
The DNA here is from genome assembly GCA_037074535.1 of Gleditsia sinensis. Classification (NCBI taxonomy): domain Eukaryota; kingdom Viridiplantae; phylum Streptophyta; class Magnoliopsida; order Fabales; family Fabaceae; genus Gleditsia; species Gleditsia sinensis. The sequence goes on from CM073470.1 coordinate 17,732,101, forward strand.
AAAAAAATTATATTTATTTTCAAATTTAGTTTTTATATATATAGTTATAAATATTACTTAATTTTAGAGTTTGAATGTAATAGCCTTAAATTTCACGAAAATTCTAAATTAAAAAAAATTTAAATAAAAGAGAGAATTTTGAAAATGAAGATAAGAATAATTGAAAATATGTTTATTTATTACATAGATTAAAAAATTATAAAGAAAATATGAGAATTTATGTTTCGGGGCCAAAATGTAATTTTCTAAAAGTTTAGGAGTCAAAATGTAAATAAAGAAAATTTGCAAGGACCTCCCTCCATCTAAAATTGAATTTTTGTCAAAAGGTCTTTCGGAATATTTTAAGGGCCTCAGCCACACAAAGAGTTGTAAAATTTGGATTTCTCTCCAAATTTTCTCTCCCGAAACCCTAAAACTTCTCTCTAAGAGTCCACCGCTTCTGGACCTTGGATTTCGACACCACCACCACCAACAGACTCAGGTCGAAGAGTTCTACAAATCTATTTGATTGGTTTCTAGAAAATTGGCCAGAGATTGGCTGAAAAGTTGAGGAAAAAATCATCTAAAGAGGTAATGTCTGAAACTCCTATCTGTGATTTTTAAGCGCAAAAAATAACATTGTAGATCCATCCAAAAGGTGCCAAAACCTTAGGATCTCAAATTTCAAGTTCATTCTCCACCGCACGCACCGCTTGTTCCTCGACGAGTGACGCCTACGCATAGCCTCCTTGGTGGCACATGCAGTGTGTGAAATCAGCCTTGTTTGCAATGACCTGTGTTGATTGAGCTCTCGGAGGCCAAATTTTGTGAATTCGGAATCATTTTCAAGGTTTTTAGACCCCCTGGACTCATTTTTGAGGTCTATTTTGCCAAATTCGGATCGGAAACGTGAATTTTGGGGTTGTCCAACTTGGTACCCTAACTTTATGAGTAGATGATTCTTTCTATAACTTGCTATATACTCTTCTTGATCTTTAAATGTATAATTGAGTATGTTTATAAGATATTTACATTTTTATATATTTCTGAAATGCTTTAAAATTATCTAATTTGCTTACAATTTAGAATATAGTTCAAAAAGAGTATAGATTTGAAAATGAATTTTTGAACTCATGGTATATTTGATATTACATGTATTTCTCATTAAATGAATAGTTATGCACGTGGCATTGATTTATAAAGATATAAGATTGCCTTGAAAAATGGCATGTGATAAACCCTGATTGGATAAATTATGACAGATGAGCTGTATTGAGACTGAAAGTCTATATTATTCTGAAAGCTCAGTTTTGAATGACATGGCATATGTGCATATGATATATTTTGTGGAGGAATCCTATTGAAAACACTGTTTGCTAACAACAGGAGATGTTAGCCCTAATGCACCTTGATAACTCAACTAATAGGGGGTAGTGCTAGTCTCGTATGAGGGCTAACACATAGGATATGATATGTGATAGAGAGCGGGATGCCTCCTATCTGGGCGATATGCCAGTTATATGTATGTGATTTGCCTTCCCTTGCTTTGTGCTTGGAAAATTGCCCAAATTAGAGTCCCTTTGTGTGTCATCTTGAATGGTGGTAGGGTAAACCTTGATTGAGATGCGAAGTATAGCAAATCCTACATCAACAAAGTACGAAAGGGATTGAACTCTAATATGGTGGTTCTGATATAGGATCTTCCTAACATTTTTATGGAAATGTTTTTAATACATATTAATATTTGATTAATGATCATATTGTATCATATATGGATACAGATATCTGAATATGATTTAAACTGAGAATATTTGAAAATACGGATCTCATATAGATGTACTTCTGAATTGTAATATTTGATGTGATAAATTTTATTATATGAGTACATCTATATATTGACCTGAGAGGTCATAGGAGGTATTATCTGCTCACTGAGTTGTCAAACTCACTATACAATATTTACATTTTTCTTTCAGATAAAGATACTGAGTTTAGTCCTATAGCCACGTGATCAGCTAGGTGTCACATTTTCTGGGTGAGCCTATGTTGCTTCCAAGGCTCAAAATGTTTAAATATTATGTCATTGTAATCTAGAGTATGCTCTGAACGTCACAGGCAGGATCCCTGCTTCTGTTGTAATATGCTTAAGTGTAGTTTTGGCATGTATAACTAGCTATACTGGAAACTTGTAAACGTATGATATTTGCAGGATATGTGATATTGTGAAGTTGTATGCAAATAAATAAGGGAAGAAGGATATTCCAAAAACTGCTTTTAGGACTCGATACGGGCACTATGAGTTCTTAGTAATGCCATTTGGTTTAACAAATTCCCCAGCTGCATTCATGAATTTGATTAATAGAGTATTTAAACATTTCCCGAATCAGTTTGTTATTGTATTCATAGATGATATTCGGGTATATTCAAAGAGTTCAGAGGAGCACGAACGACATTTAAGGATAGCTTTGCAAACCCTAAGAGAACACCAGCTATATGCTAAGTGTTCAAAATGTGAATTTTGACTTAGTAGTATTTCTTTCCTAGGGCATGTGATTACCAAGGATGGTATACAAGTTGATCCTAAAAAGGTTGAAGCGGTGCAACAATGGCCACGCCCTACGATAGTTACAGAGATTCATAGTTTTCTTGGTTTAGCAAGTTATTACCCTAGATTTGTTAAATATTTTTCAAAAATAGCTGCTCCTTTGACAAAGTTGACAAGGAAAGGAATAAAATTTGACTAGTCAGATGAATGTGAAAGAAGTTTTCAAAAACTCAATGAATGTTTGACTACAGTGCCAGTATTGTCTATTCCTTCAAGTACCAAAGGATACCAAGTATATTGTGATGCATCGAGAATTGGATTAGGGTGTTTGTTGATGCAACATGGTCGAGTCATTGCATATGTATCTAAACAACTTAAACCACATAAGCAAAATTATCCGATTCATGATTTGGAAATGGCAGCAGTAGTTTTTGCTCTCAAAATTTGGAGGCATTATGTCACAGCCCCAAATGATGGAACACATGACCGGCACGTCATAAGGGTTTTCCCCTAGCCGTAAGCCTAACATATAGCGTGCACAAACATCCAGCACACAATCCAGAGTACATAATAAATATAACTGGCCACATATGCCACATCCAATATCAGAAAATACTGTATATATATATATATATATATATATATATATATATATATATATATATATATATATATATATATATCTCATGAATCCAACATCCGTGATTCAACTTGGCCCATGGCCTCATATTATTCATATGATTCAACTTGGCCCAAGGCCTCATAATACCAACATCGTTGTAAAACATAAAATCGTTTTCCAAACAACACATCAAAATACGCAAGAAGCGAGGATCCTGCCTGTAAGTTCATGGAGGTACACTAGACATAAACTAAATTAGACAAACAATACAAAAGAGCCTTGCCCAAACTGGGGCTCACCAACACTATCTTCAGCCTCCTACGAAGCTGTAGCTGGATCAAAGTCTCTTTGACTATCTGTGGGGAGGAAACAGAAGAGGGGTGAGATCACATCTTAGTGAATGGATAAATCATACTATAACAGAAAGAGGGCAAACCAAGCACGAGTGTTTCGCAATGAGTTTAATAATTGAAACATTAAGCATTTAACCTTAATTTATTGAAAAAAAAACTAAACAATTCAAATATATGTTTAAAAGATAAAACATGATTAAATCAGTAACCGTAAAGCAAATCAATTATGCATGGTAAGTAATAAATGAAGTTATTTATGCAATAACAATGATGAATGAGATATTTTAAAAATATTTAATTTTTAAGAAAAATGCACTAGTTTATTGGAGGTTTTTCCTAACAGATCAATCATCTTCCCCAAACACACAGCAAGAGTAGGGTAATCACTGTAGGCGTAGACATAAATCCACCCTAAATCCCCCAAGTACATAGCAAGGGTGTGGAAATAACTGTAGGCTAGACATAAGTCCACCCTAAATTTTGTAACTCAGGCGGTCATAAGCCCGTCACAATATCTTAGGCTGAAGCCTCTGCATGACCATGGAGCACTAGGGCTAGCACTACCTGCGGCTAGTTAACAGTGATCTAAAAGGGTTCCTCCAATAGAAAACATTTGAAAATATGCTATTCAAAGAGTTTAAAGTAAAACATTTCAATAACATTATAATAAAGCTATAATTCTCCATCTAGCTCTTTTCATGCATAAAACTTCGTTCTAAAATATGTCTCATCCATGGATTCCCATGGAGACCTTTATCATCATAAAATTTTTCTTTAAACATATCGTCCGTAGACGTCGCATAGATGTTCGCATGCATCAAATCATTTCATGGCTAACTTAGTTCATTTCTATGACTAAGTTCACATTTCTATAAATCTAACTCAATGGAGAATTATCAGTCTAGATGCTTACCCTGCATACCTAGGGTTCAACTAGGATTGAAATTTATAGTCTCTAACATGGTTAGAACATATTGGTTTTCAAAGCGGTAAAACAATTTACCATACATTCCAACTAGTTAAAATCATACGAGAGAGTTATAAACCGAATTCGTAAAACATGCGATATAGTATGAAAAACTCACTCACCGGTAAGGGCTCCAGATTGGACAACCCTAAAATCCTCGTTTCTGGTCTGAATTCGGTAAAACAAACCCCAAAATCAAGTCTGGAAGGTCCAAAAACCTTAAATGAGCTTGGGTACTGTTCACCGCCTAAAAACACTATTCACATCGAAAAACACTATTCACCGTCACAAAAAATTTTACCGAATCAACAAAAAAATTTTATATCCTAATATTTATCTAGTTTCTGAATCCATCTACGGAGTCAGACTTCTAATTAGAAGTTTCTAAGTAAGGTTTTTCAGAATTTACCTTTTATCGAGATTTTCTACTTCAGATCTACGGCGATTCAACGGTTGATTTGAAAAACTGATCGGTCAAAACTGAAGTACTCTCCGTCCTGAATCCAATAACATTTTCAGTTTTGAGATTGGAAGCTCGTAAGCACTCCAAATCGAAAGATGAAATTGGATGTTACTATTTATACACTATTTATTACTATGCATTTTCTTCATTTTTTTTCTCGAATCCGATTTTATGGTTTCTACTTTTGTTTTTTTTTAAAATATAATAATAATTATTATATAATTAATAATATGATTTTATTTTATAAAAAATTCATATAAATTCCATTTTTCATCATAAAATATCCCAAAAATTTCTAAAAATTTCCTTTTTCATAAATCTTTAGTTAAACTCTTAAATCATAATTTTTCTTAATAAAAATCGTAATAAAACAAATTTTAAAACAAATATCTTTATTCATATTAAAAGAAAGAATATTTCTAAAAATACCATACAAATTCATTAGAGGCCGATATAATTAGTTTAAGCAACACAATACTTCTTTTACTTAAAAGTCCACTTACTTTTAACAAATCATAATCATTTCTACATAAATAAAAATATATTTGCTTATAACAAAATACTATCATTTAAAAATAAAAAGTACGCACCAAAACATAAATTCTCATATTTTCAAAATTCTCTCTTTTATTCTAAATTTCCTTTAATTGGAATTTTCGTTAAATTTTACGGTTATTACATATTATTTGTTTGGTAAGACATGCAAAATTTATACATATCATAAAAGTCTCAAATATATTTTTCAATAAAAAGATCTTAATTTGAGACAAGACGATAGATGGAATTACTTAAAAATTATGACTGCACAATACTATACCATCCAGGTATGGCTAATGTAATGGTTGATGCATTAAGTAAGAAGTCTATGAGTAGTTTAGCTCATATCACAGTAATAAGGAAGTTGTTGGTTAAATAAATGCATAAGTTAGAAAGTCGTGAGGTTAGTGTTTATCTGTAACTATGGTGATGAAATTTGAGGACCGAAATTCTTTAAGGGGGGAAGAATGTAATAGCCTTAAATTTAACGAAAATTCTAAATTAAAGAAAATTTTGAATAAAAGAGATAATTTTGAAAATAGAGAAAAAAACCGTTGAAAATATATTTATTTATTACATGGATTAAAGAATTACAAAGAAAATATGAGAATGTACGTTTCGAGGCCAAAATGCAATTTTCTAAAAGTTTAGGGGTCAAAATGTAAATAAGAAAAAATTACAAGGACCTCCCTCTAAAATTGACTTTTTGCAGAAAAGTCCCTCGGGATATTTTAAGGGCCTCAGCCATACAAAAAGCTACAAAATTCAAATTTATCTCTTTCTCCTCCAAATTTTTTCTCCCGAAACCCTAAAACTTCTCTCTAAGATTCCACTGCTTCCAGACCTTGGATTTCGACACCACCACTACCAACGGACTCAGGACGAAGAGTTCTACAAATTCATTCGATTGGTTTCTAGAAAATTAGCCAGAAAATTGAGGAAAAAATTACCTAAATAGATAATGTCCGAAACTTCTATCTGTGGTTTTCAAACGCAAAAACTAACACCGTAGATCGACCGAGAAGGTGCCAAAACCCTAGGATCTCAAATTTTAGGTTCATTCTCCACCGTACGCGCCTCCACGCATCGTTTCTTCCTTGGCGAGTGACACCCACGTACAGCCTCCCTAGTGACGCGTGCAGCACCTGAAATCAGCCCTGTTTGCGTGACCTACGTTGGTCAAGCTTCCAGAGGTAAAATTTCGCAAATCAGGAGTCATTTTCAAGGTTTTTGGACCCTATAGACTTCTTTTTAGGGTCTATTTTGTTTAATTTAGACTAAAAACGTAAATTTTAGGATTGTCCAACTTTGTACCCTAACTTTGTGAGTATATGATTTTTTCTATGACTTGCCCTATATTCTTCTTGATCTTTGAATGTATAATTGAGTATGTTTATAAGATATTTACACTTTTATATGTTTCTAAAATGCATTAAAATTATTTAATTTGCTTACAATTTAGAATATAGTTCAAGAAGAGTATAGATTTGAAAATAGATTTTTGAACTCATGGTGTACTTGATATTACATGTGTTTCTCATTAAATGAATATTTATGCATGTGGCATTGATTTATGAAGCTATATGATTGCCTTAAAAAATGGCATGTGATAAACCCTGATTGGGTAAATTATGACAGATGAGCTGTATTGAGAATAAAAGTTTGTATTATTCTGAAAGCTCAGTTTTGAATGACATGGCATATGTGCATATGATATATTTTGTGGAGGAATCCTATTGAAAATACTATTTGCTAATAGCAGGAGATGTTAGCCCTAGTGCACCTTGATAACCCAGCTAGCAGGGGTTAGTGTTAGTCTTGTGTGAGGGCCAACACACGGAATATGATATGTGATGGAGAGCGGGATGCCTCCTATCTGGGAGAGATACCAGTTATATGTATGTGATTTGCCTTCCCTTGCTTTGTGCTTGGAAAATTGATCATATTAGAGTCCCTTCGCGTATTCTCTTGAATGGTGGTAGGGCAAATCTTAGTTAAGATGCTAAGTATAGGCAAATCCTACACCAATAAAGTACAGAAGGGATTGAACTCTCTAATATGGTGGTTCTAATATGGGATCCTCCTAACATTTTTATGAAATTTTTTTTAATACATTAATATTTGATTAATGATCATATTGTATCATATATAGATACAGATATCTAAATGTGATTTGAACTTAGAATATTTGAAAATGCGGGTCCCATATGGATACAATTCTGTACTATAATATTTGAAGTGATAAATTTTATTATATGAGTACATCCATATGTTGACCTAAGAGGTCATAGGAGGTATTATCTGCTCACTAAATTGTTAAACTCACTACACCATGTTTACATTTTTCTTTCATATAAAGATACTAAATTTGGTCATGCAACCATGTGATCAGCTAGGTGTCACATTCTCTGGGTGAGCCTATATTGCTTCCAATCCTCGAAATGTTTAAATATTATGTCATTGTAATCCAAAGTATGCTCTGAACGCCACAGGCAGGATCTCTGCTTCTACTGTAATATACTTAAGTGTAGTTTTGACATGTATAATTAGCTATATTGAAAACTTGTAAACATATGATATTTACAGGATATATAATATTGTGAAGTTGTATGCAAATAAATAAGGGTAAAGTTATATGTTAGTTATGTTATTCACGTTCCATTAAATTGGGACGTGACATTGAACTTCTGTAATTATGATATTATTTTAATTTTTTAATAATTATAATAAACTTACTTTTAAAATACCAAAAATGCCATTGTTATTTTTTAGAAACACTTAAAATGTCCTTTAGATGTTTTTTATTTTCACTGGCACTTTAGAAAATATTTTAATCTAAACTCTATCAAACATATTTTTAATTGTATTTTTATTTTCAATAAAAATAAAACAAAAAAATAGAACAACCAAACCTACCCAAACTTCCTTTGGAAAATTTAAAAAATGTACATCATACTTGATTCAAATTAACTATGAATATGGAAATTACTAGAGTTCTTATTAATAATAGACAAGCAAGGCTGCCGGTGTAGCCATCCCATTATTTTTTTTAAAGGTAAAGCTAGCACCTTTAATTTGTTTAATCATTTGGATATTTTGAACGTTAAACTATATTTAAAATATCTCTATTTTTTTATGAAAACTAAAAGTATCTCCACAAGCATTGTTGACTGTTGTTGTTTTCATTAAAACTCGCAAGTGCACGAATATATTAGAGTATAGATTTAGTGGTATGCAAGGTCAATCCCACAAAGATTTCCAATTGAGAAAATTTAATTCAGATAAAAAACAAGTATTTCTAATCTAATTGCTAGAATGTTTGTTTTGTGAGAAGAGTACTGAACAGAGTTTGTAAAGAACTAAAATACTGAAATTAAATATAAATGTATTCAAAGTAAGAAATATGCTAAGGTTAGGGGATCCACTCTTGACACATCAAGTAATAATAAATTTTAACTCTTTTATTACTCAAATGAAATCCTCACATAAATGAGATTCCATTCGGAAGATAAGTTACATAAAACGTGCTCTGGTTTACAGATGAAGTGTATTTGCCTTCTTTTTATTGTATTACTAATAATAAATAACTTTTGTAAAATAGATTCAAGTATACATTGTGCCAATCATTATATTGTCTATAATAAATCAAGAATGATTCAAGCATTTATTGTGCCAAAGATTGTCTACAATGTATCAAGATTCGTACTTTATAAAATTTAAAATAAAAGATGTAAAAGAAAAAAAATAACAACAGAATCAATGATAATAATATAAATTAGGCGGTAAAACCAGCCATTAAAAAAATAAAACAACAAGAAAATAAATAATAAAAGGGTAAAAAATAAGTAACAAAGGGGTAACAACGCCATCCTCTAAGAAAATAAATAACAAGAAAATAAATAATAAAAGGACAGAAAATAAATAACAGAGGGACAACAAAGACATCCTCTAAAAAAAATAACAAGAAAATAAATCACAAAGGGGCAACAAAGCCATCCTCTAAGAAAATAAATAATAGAAGTACAGAAAATAAATAACAGAGGGACAACAAAGCCATCCTCTAAGAAAATAAATGATAGAAGTACAGAAAATAAATAACTGAGGGGCAACAAAATTATCCTCTAAGAAAATAAATAATAGAAGTGCAGAAAATAAATCACAGAGGGGCAACAAAGCCATCATCTAAGAAAATAAATAATAGAAGTACAGAAAATAAATAACAGAGGGACAACAAAGCCATCCTCTAAGAAAATAAATAATAGAAGTGCAGAAAATAAATAACAGAGGGACAACAAAATCATCCTCTAAGAAAATAAATAATAGAAGTGCAGAAAATAAATAACAGAGGGGCAAAAAAGCCATCCTCTAAGAAAGTAAATAACAAGAAAATAAATAAGAAGATAAATACAACATCAAGTATAAATATTAAAATTAAGAGTTAGATAAATTATTATTTTTCTACCAAGAGTTTTACCATTTCACCTTAGCATTCGGAGATTAGTTCTCCATAATCAAATTAAGAAAACAAAATGAAAGATGAAGAAGTATGATAAAACTTATGAAAGAAAGTAAAGATACAAAATATATAAAGAGAGAAAAATATTACAAATACTTAGAACTTCAACAAAGATTTTCCAAGCTCACTCTTCAGCCTTTCTCCCCTCCTTCCAGCTCACAAAATGTCTCTATTTGTAGACAAAATAAGGGAAGTAGGTGACAAAAATGGTGGGTAGCAAATTGCACTAAAATTGACAAGTTGTGTTGCATTATGTGCCCCAAAAGTAATCATGATATATTTCCTTGATAGTCACCGAATATGATGATCCTATCTACATAAAAGTTGTAGCTATTTTCATTATCTTGTCATCCATATATGGTGTAGAAAAATTTTCCATGTATATTGTTATTTATGGCCAAAACACTATGGCAAGGTTAGATTGGACTGCAACAGTAAACATGATCACTTTTAGCCCAATTTTGGCCCTTTTAATGTTCGAATTTACTGACCACTTGAACATGAAAATTGTAAAAAATTATATATGATATTCACCTACCAAATTTTGTACATGATATATACGTATTTTCTGAGATACGACAAAAATATTGTAGTAAGATCAAGTTAAAAAGCAAGCAGCAAATAAATTTTTAACATTTGGTGTTTTGCCTTGAATCTTTATGTTTCAATTTTTTTTAGAAATTTGGTCATAAATCAAGATTGAATTGATGCATATATCCATTAGGATGCATCTCAAGAGACAAAAAGATAATGCTCCTTATTCAGCCATCCTTAATGAATTTATTTTGTCTGCTTGATTTATAGACATCATTTCCAAAGAATCACAATTTAGCTTTGATTCTTCCAATTGAGTCAATTTCCTATTCTTCTCTTCATCTATAAAAATACGCAAAACTAAAGACAAATAAGGGAGATAAATGCTTAATTAAAGCAAAAAGATAAGATACAAATATTTAATTTATGAGTACAAAACTCATTCATCACTGACAAACTAATTCCCTTCAAACTTCAAAGTGATTATGATTTTCAATTCTCTTCACAATGGGTCTCCTAGAATTCGAATCTTTAATCTTCTTTTAAGATAGTAAGCTGCTTACCACTCCAACTAATCAGTTGTAGATTAAAACGCCTCTATTTAATATATGATGTCAAAATCTCACGTGACAATATTCAAGATAGCAAGAGACATATATGATACTACTTTGGGTATATATGATCAGTCCTAGGAAGTTATTTGATTTTTTTTGTCAAAGATAGTTTGATTTCATTCATAGAAATGAAAAATGAGATGTGATTTTGACAAAATACAAAAAATGGAGTTTATTTTAACTATTTTAAATACATATTCAATTTAAACAGGAAATAAAAAAAACTATAAATAAGTGAACAGTTAAAAACAAAATTTGAAAAATTGTATAATTGCAAGTCCTTTTGATGCATTTCCTTAAGCCAATAAACAGAGTGTTTGGCGGAAGTAAGGATTGTCTTGAAAATTCAATTGATATTTTGATCGCCACGAGTTGTATCGATAAGATCAGATTGAATTCTTTACCTAAGAACCAAGAAAAGCTCTCACTTTAAGACAAAACTCAATTATCATTCATCATAATCTCTGAATTACATGAACATAAAGAACCTTTATATAGTCAATCAATCCTAAAACTAATAAGAAACCCTTAAAACTCCTAATTGAACTTTCAATAGAATATGGCCCAAATAATACTAGTTATTTGACCCAACTAAACTAACAAAAAATAAACTCATAATTAAACTAATATTTGGCCACCATAGAGAATGGGCCCAAACTACATTCAATATTAATAATATCCCAAAACAAAGTATATAACATAAAGCAATAATATATCTTTAGTCCATGCAGATTTGGGCTAGTTGCCTTCAAGATCCAACAAGCTCTATTTGGCCTCCAAGAATGCCCATCTATTTGGCCTCAAGCTTATGCTTCAAGCTACTCTCTTTAATACCATCCTCAAGACTGCAAAGTGTGACCCGCTTAATGTCTTGACTTGGCCCAACAACTTCCTTTTTTGCCTGCACATCCAAGATTAAGCCCAATAAAATTTTTTTGGGCCGTTTTGCCTTGATTCTAGTCATTAAACTGCCTATCCCTTGCAAAAGATCTTGGGAACAGTTTATAATATGTTTGACGACACTTTGATCTCCATCATTCTCTCCCTCCTCAAAAGGATTCGTCCTTGAATCAAAGGCATCACCTACATCAAATAAAAACAAGTCAGCAACATTGAATATAGTACTAACATTGCCATACTCACTAGGTAAATCAATCTTATATGCATTGTCGTTGATTCGCTCCAAGACTTGAAAAAGTCTATCTCCCCTAGGATGCAACTTAGAATTTCTCTAAGTCAGGAACCTTTCGTTGCGCATATGTACCCAAACCCAATCACCATGTTTAAATACAACTCTAGTTCGACTCTTGTTGGCTGGTCAGTTAAGAATAGATGCTCTAGAGACAAAGTGTATCTGGTACACAATGTTTTTCAAAGGTGGTAGTCCATGTAGAATCTTCTTAGGAAAAACATTAGTGAAATCCTGTATCAAAGCCACAACCATACTAGGCAAAGAAATATTAGGAGTGTTAGTAAAATAAATATCTTTGTACATAAACACAAGGAGGTTCAGTTTGCATACCAAAGCACTCTTCACCTCACTTTTAAGTGCAAAAGCACTCACTCTTTTATTTTTCTTTCTCTGGCTCACAACTCTCTTTCTTTTTCTACTCACATATCTCAACCTCTCTCTCTTTTTTCTCACTCTTAATTTTGGCCTTACTCTCTTTCTTCTTTTTTTCTTTTGTTTCTCTCAACTTACACTCTTTTTTAATCCTCACTTGATCAACAAAAGCCTCAGCTGGCTTTAGGGGTGTCAGAATAAAAGTTCGATTATGTATGGTCAATGTATATCGATTCTTGTAGCCATCATAATTGACCCTTTTATCAAATTGCCATGGACGTCCCAATAGCAAGTGTCCAGCATGCATTGGTACTATATCACAAAACACCTCATCCTTGTAGTTACCAATAAAGAAAGATATTCTAACTTGATTTGTCACCTATATATCTCCCTTATCATTCAACCATCTTAACCTATATGGCTTAGGATGTTTCAATGTGGGTAGACCCAATTTATTAATTATCAAGGTACTAGTTACATTAGTGCAACTCCCACTATCAATATTCAAGATACATACCTTATTATTCACGTGGCATCTAATATGGAAGATGTGCTCATGTTGTTCATCATCAATATCATCGTTATGCTGCATATTAAGAGCATGTTGAGTAACCAATACTTCTCTATGCTCTAGCTCACTAATCTCTATATCTTCCCTTTCTTCCTCATCAAAGCCAAACTGTTTGGTAGGCTTAGGCTTAGATAGTGACTTAAGATTATCCAGGTTCATATGCATCAACTTAAGCTGCTCCTGAACCTCCTTCATGTATAATTTAAGATCAATTTTAGGTTGATCTATATTACTGCTCATGTTTTTCTCACAAACCTCACTTGTTTGCACTCAATTTTAATCTCTTTCCCTTAAAACTCTTAAACAAGAATCTGATCAACAAGCTTATCAAAGAAAACAAGTGAATTAAGAATGATAAAAACAAAATTTTAGACGATGACAACCCTATGAACTGTATTTGAAAAAAAATGAGGGAAAATAGAATCAGTATGCTATTTTTTGGCTTCCTTCTTTTTCTTTTTTACGATTTTTTTGTAGAAGAAACTAAATTGAAATAGGACTAGGACTCTTTTTTTTTTACAAATTTTTTTTGGAAGAAAAAACTAAATTGGACTAGGACTATGACTCTTTTTTTTTTTTTTTGCAAGAAGTTAGACTGTAAGTAGGAAAAGTAAGTTGACTAGAACTAGGACTCTAATCTGACCTAGAGAAAGGTAGAAGAAGAAGAATAACATTAGAACACAAATTAAAGAAGAAAATATAGGACACCGACCAAATTTCAAGGAGTCAAAACTCTGATACCAAATGATGTGTTTTCTTAAGTCAAGAAACAGAGTGTTTGGTGGAAGCAAGGATCATCTTGAAAATTCAATAGATGTTTTGATCGCCATAAGTTGTCTCGATAAAATCGGATTTAGTTCTTTGCCTAAGAACCAAGGGAAGCTCTCACTTTAGGAGAAAACTCAATTATCATTCATCATAATATCTGAATTACATAAACATAAAGAACCCTTATATAGTCAATCAATCCTAAAACTAGTAGGAAACCCTTAAAACTCATAATTGGACTTTCAATAGAATATGGCCCAAACAATACTAGTTATTTGGCCCAACTAAACTAACAAAAAATGAACTCATAATTAAACTAATATTTGTCCAGCATAGAGAATGAGCCCAAATTACATTAAATACTAATAAAATCTCAAAAGAAAGTATATAACATAAAACCCATAATACATCTTTAGTCCATGTAAATTTGGACTAATTGTCTTCAAAATCCAACAAGCTCTATTTGGCCTCCAAGAATGTCCATCTATTCGGCCTCAAGTTTATGCTCTAAGCTGCTCTCTTTAATGCCATCCTCAAATTTGCAAAGTGTGATACACTTGATGTCTTGGCTTGACCCAATAACTTTCTATTTAGTCTGCACATCTAAGATCAAGCCCAATAAAGATTCTTTAGCCTGCTATGCCTTGCTCCTAGTCATTAGACAGCCTATCCCTTGCAAAGGATATTGGGAATGGTTTAGAATAAGTTTGATAGCACTTTGATCTCCATCACCTTCAAAAGTGCCGAAAAAGGCAAGTAGGAATTTCCAATAGTCTTTATCATCATTCATATCTACAAGTTAGATAGAAAAGTAAGAGGACTTTTCTTCTTCCCAAAACTAGTATATAAACCGAATAAGTCGAGCCATCGTGCTCAAATGTTCGCAAATTAAACCATGAGAAGAAAAATGGTCGATTTCTCCATTTTTCAACTTGTATCAATATTTCTGGTTTGCATTTTCTTGCAGGAAACCCCCCATGCCCTTAAAAAGGCAGGTCTGTTTTGCTAGTTACTTAAATAAGTACAAATTTTCATTATCAACTAAGTTTTACCCCTTTTCTTTTCAAATTTCTTGTTGTAAACTTACATTGTATATTTGGAATCACATCATCACCCCAGACCCTTCGTCTATTGATATGCAAGGTATAATTTATTGAGCTCAGTCTTGGGAAGATATGAAAACCACAAATTTTTGTTGCTTCAATTTTCTCCTTTTTTCTTTCCTAAGAAGTTTAGTTTTAAATTTAGTGTTATTTTGTAAGTGAGCTGAATCTTTCATATTTTCTGGTTTTAATGCATCTTATAATGATATCTATATCTTGTTTGACAGCCATGAGAGGGCCAAAGATGCTATATTTTACTCTTAGAATAGACACATCAATGGATTTGCAGCAATACTTGAAGAGGAAGAAGCAGCGGAGATTGAAAGTGAGAGAATCATTACAATGCTTAGCTTCTATTTGTTATCAACATCTTCCAAATATAGTGTTTCGACTTTTAAGTATAGTTACATTTTACTAATTGACACAATTTTGCATTAAACTCGAATGTATTGTCTGTGTTTTTGAACAAAATGCATAAAACCCACACTACAAGGTCATGGGAATTTCTTGGACTTGAAAGTAAGGGAAACGTACACCCAAACACCACTTGAAAGAAGGGAAGATATGGTCAAGATACAACCATCAGAAACATTGATACTGGTAAACTTTATCCTCATATCGTTGGTTAATCTTCCACTAATTTTTCAGAGAATAACACAAGAATTTTTGTTATTTTGTTCATTTTAAAGGAATAAAGAGTTTATTGTTCAGATATTTGTCTTTGACTCTTTGGGAGCAAAGGTGTAATAACCGTAAAATTTAACGAAAAGCAGATTTAAATAAAAGAGAGAATTTTGACAATAGAGATAAGAACCGTAGAAAATATGTATATTTATTACATAGATTAAAGAAATAGGAGAAATTATGTTTTGGCGCGCTATAAGCAAATATATTTTTATTATGTAGAAATAATTATGATTTGTTAAAAGTAAGTGGATTTTTAAGTAAAAGAAGTATTGTGTTGCTTAAAATAATTATACCGGCTTCTATTGAATTTTTATGGTATTTTTAGAAATACTCTTTCTTTTAATATAAATAAAGATATTTGTTTAGAAATTTGTTTTATTACTATTTTTATCAAGAAAAATTATGATGTGAGAGTTTAACTAAAGATTTATGAGAAATGAAATTTTTAGAAATTTTTAGGATATTTTATGATGAAAAACGGAATTTATATGAATTTTTATAAAAGAAAATCTTATTATTAATTATTTAATAATTATTAAAAAAAATATTTTTTTACTGTAGCATCAGCACATATATGTGCATACGGAACCAGAAGCAGAGAGCAGAGAAAAAACCCGCAGCCCCCATTTTTCCCTTTTCCCCTTCGATTTTCAAACCTTCATATCTGGAGCTACGGACCTCTGATTGACGAACCGTCTGGACCATTGGACTCGTGGCAACGAGTACTTCAAAACTCACCGATCAATTTCGCCGGAAAGTCACCGGAAGGTCGCCGAAAAATCACGTGAATAGTACCTCCAAAGGTAAAACTCCGTCCAATTGCATTTTAGACTTCGTTTTTACCGAAATTCTTCCCGTAGATAGCTTTAGAATCTAATATGGGGTTTTTAGGTTTCGGCATGAATAGTATTTTCCGGCGAGTGAATAGTGTTTTCCGGCATGAATAGTGACGTTTAGAATTTATCTCATTTTCATATTATGTCTATGTTTTCTAGGTTGTTGAGCCATCACGAGGTGAAATTCTCGTTGTTGGACTCCTAGTAAGGTGAGTGAGTTTTTCATACTATAGCGCATGTTTTAGAAATTTTATTTATAACTCTCTCGTATGATTTTAACTAGTTGGAATGTATGTTAAATTGTTTTACCGCTTTGAAAACCAATATGTTCCAACCATGTTAGAAATTGTAAATTTCAATCCTAGTTGAACCCTAGGTATGCAGGGCAAGCATCTAGACAATTAATTCTCCATTTGAGCTAGATTTATAGAAATGCGAACTTAGTCATAGAAATGAACTAAGTTAGCCATGAAATGATTTGATGCATAATGAGCGTCTATGTGACGTCTACGGACGATCTATGTTTAAAAGAGAAAATTTATGATTGTAAAGGTCTCCATGGGGATTCATGGATGAGATATATTTTAGAACGAAATTTTATGCATGAAAAGAGCTAGATGGAGAATTATAGCTGTATTGTAAAGTTATTGAAATGTTTTACTTTAAACTCTTTGAATAGCATATTTCACATGTTTTCTATTGAAGGGACCCTTTTAGATCACTGTTAGCTAGCCGCAGGTAGTGCTAGCCCTGGTGCACCATGATCATGTTAAGGCTTCGGCCTAGGATATTGTGACGGGCATATGACAGCCTAAGACACAAAATTTAGGGTGGACTTATATCTATGCCTACAGTGATTGCCATACCCATTGCTATGTGCTTGGGGAAATTTAGGGTGGACTTATGTCTACGCCTACAGTGATTACCTTACCCTTGCTATGTGCTTGGGATAGATGATAGATCTGTTAGGAAAGACCTCCAATAAACTAGTGCATTTTTCTTAAAGATTAAATATTTCTAAAATACCACATTCATCATTGTTATTGCATAAACATCTTCATTTATTATTTACCATGCATAATTGATTTGCTTACAGTTATTGATTTAATCCTGTTGTATCATTTGAACTGTTTAGCATTCTTTCAATAAATTATGATTAGATGTTTAATGTTTTCTATACCTTGATTTTAATTATTTAATTCATTGCAAAACACTCGTGCTTAGTTTGCCCTGTTTCTATTATAGTATGATTTATCCATTCACTGAGATGTGGTAATCTCACCCCTCTTCTGTTTTCTCCCCACAGATAGTCAAAGAAACACTGATCCAGCTACAGCTCCATAGGAGGCTAAATATAGCATTGGTGAGCCCCAGTTTGGGCAAGACTCCATTGTATTGGTTGTATAGTTTAAGTTTATGTCTAGTGTATCTCCATGAACATACAGGCAGGATCCTCGCTTCTTGTGTTGTTTGAAAAATGGTTTTAAGTTTTGCAACAATGTTTGTACTATGAGGCCATGGGCCAAGTTGAATCAAGGATATTGGATTCATAAGATATATATATATATATACAGTATTTTCTGATATTGGATGTGGCGTATGTGGCCAGTTATATTTATTATGTACTGGATTGTGTGCTGAATGGTTGTGCATGCTATGTGTTAGGCTTACGGCTAGGGGGAAACCCTTAAGCCGTGCCGGTCATGTGTTCCATCATTTGGGGCCGTGACAAAAGGGTTCTATTAATGGTCGGTTTGGCTCATGAAATTAGAGTCTTCTTTCAAATAGGCTCAGCTATATATTCAGGTCACTAAAGTTGCTAGGTGAAATCTACCCATTCTAGATCACCACCTCGGCAGCTTTTACCTCTTTCTTCTCATCATCCTTTTCAGAAATATTTTTTGTTTGCTTCTTTTTTTTAGAGCCATTTTCTTTCATTTTGCAATTTTTGTTCTCTTAAAATTTTGAGTTTTAACTTTTAGTTCAAGTTTTCAAATATACACACCTTCCTTTTTCATTGATTTACAAGAAAGCTAATCAAATCTTGACGGAAAGAATACATTTAAAAGATTTTAATTCTTAGATAAGATTGAAGGGTGTGTCGTCTCTTCATATATGTCAACTATTTTTTTCCTCTTATGTTTTCTATAATTGGTTTCTGTTGAGCTTGAGGTATAAATTTTCTTTATAATTAAGTTAAAAGTAGTTAAGGAGATGTGTTGACTTTTGATCCTTGTTTTGCTTGTCTCTAAGTATGGGCTTACCTTCTTAACTTACCATTGACGTGCTCATGGGTGTCTTCTAGCGCCCCTTTGGTTGAGTTGAATGAATTTTAGTGGGAATGAAAAAAAGAAAGGAAGTGAGAATGAAAATCTATTATCTCGTTTAGTATGAGATGGAAAGGATTGAAATTATGTGATATATTCTATTGTTTGGTATGAGAATAAAGGAATGGAAAGGAAATGTAAGTAAAAAAAAACTAAATTACTCTTAAACTTTAAATTATAAAAATTATTATTCTAATGTGAATTAAATTAATTTTTTTTAAAGAAAAAGAAACAAACTATTTTTTTTACTTGGGTTCATCACTTCATCCATTTTTATGATGAAGCATAATAATTTCTTATCATAGTTAATTGATTTAAAATATCATAAAGGATTAAAATACTAAAATATAAAGTCTAGTAATTATATTAAATTACTATAACATAAATTATTTATAACAAAGAAAAAAATTAAAAATTCAAACCAAGTGCAACAATGGAATCTAAGATTCCAAAGGTTTTTGGAAAAAATAGCTTTTCTATTATTTAATGGAATAGAGCATTCCATAGAATGTCTATTCCATCTAACCAAAGTATGGAATCTCAGATTCCATCTCCCATTTTATTTCCATTCAGTCGACCAAACATGCCTTAGCCCTTAACCCTTTTACAAAAATTAAAGGACATTATGCTGATGAAAGCATTTTATACGCATAAATTAAATATTTTTAACTTAAAATTTTGTGGTTTGAAATGAGAAAAAAAAAACCAGAATGGCCTGCAAAACATGATTGACGTTTATATATTCTTATAAAAAAAATTTATTACTGATGGATTGGCCAACATAACCCTTAGGCCTCAACCCTTTTACAAAAATTAAAGAATGTTATGTTGATGAAATGATTTTACATGCATAAATTAAGTATTTTTAACTTAAAATTTTGTTAGCTTTTGAGTAAATTTTATTTATATTATGTTTAGTCGTGTGTTTATTTTTGTAAGAAGAAAGGATTTGAAAGAATGAAAAGATTTGGAGGAAAAAAAGAATAATAATTGTAGATTTTGAATAGCTTCAACATTATTTTACTAATATGTTCATAACTCTTTCATATGAACTCCAATTGAAACAATACAAATGTTTTGAAAAGCGAAAAAAAAAAGATCTACAACTTTCATTTTGGAGTTTTGAGAAATCTAGAGTCACAATGATAGATCTTTGGATGTTTTAATTCATGTAGGGATATAATGGGTAAATATATGAAAATATTTCTATTAGGCCTTGGAAAAGATAGTGGATCAATTAGAGTGTCTCGACTTTCGATTACATTATAATTTCTAAGTTAAAAAGATAGGTAATTCAAGAGAGATTAGTTATAGTGAAATCAAAATCTCTAAAGCCTTAATCACTGATTTCTTTTGAGTGATATTTGTTTAATCACTGATTTCTTTTGAGTGATATTTGTTTTCTGCTATCTTTGGCTTTTTATAGCTGCTTTCAAAAGGGCTTTTGCTTCCCGAGTGAATGTTTTGGTAGAAAATATGATTTCTTGACATTGAGGTTTATTCAATTTTAAGTAAGTACACAACTCAACAATAAATTTCCATTTTATTTTCAATTCTTACCAAATTATTACTCAAACTCTTCAATTAAGACAAAGATTAATATAGATACGGTAATTTATAACATCAATCTTCATAAGAACGATACTCTATACTCACTTATAGAATTTGACAATGAAAGTGCATGCTTGCACTTAATAAAATAAAAGTTATGTACATCATACACCAAAGTGAGGGGCCAAATAAAGTTAGGTCAGATTAATTTCTGATCCCCTCAAAGAAAATATCAAACAATTTTTACCAATGTTGAAAAATTCGGACCAAACTGGTAAGTCAAATTAGAAAACTAATGAATCAGTACAAGGATTGTTATAGTACTTACATGGAGTGTCTCCTATGTCTGCATAGGACAAAGGGGTTTTAGGTTTGGAAGAGAGAGCAATAGGCTGCCAAGCGTGATGTAATACCCGTGGACATTTATGTTCTAGCGATTTGCAAATGGTTGAAAAACATCTTTTTGTATTTTTTGAACCTGTTCTTGTCAATTTTTATGAATTCTATATACTGTACTTTAGCTTTGTTTAAAGAGAATTTGAGAACTTTTGCTGTCATTTCTGGTGGTGGCTGTGATATGATGTGAAGGATATGGCGGTTAAATAACTCTGCTTTTTTTTGTTGAGAAGTTGACAAATCATGAATCCAAACAAGTTATTGGTTCATTTGACTTTGAAGGTACGATTTACTAAAGCAACCTTAATGTCACAAAAAAAGAGAAAAATAAGACTTTAGTGCTGACATGGATTCACAGCTAATCTGTACATTTTGTCGGTATGTTTTAAGAAGAGTAAATTTCCTTTTATTATCTTTGTTAATGAATTGATTAAAGCACACCAGCTTTAATTTGGTTATCTTTAAGCTCAGTGTTAGAGAGTGATCAATTTTCTTACTTGTTTTCAAAACTTATGTAAGCTTTTTGATTGGCAGGTGGCTGCACAATATGTATCGACAATGACAAGATGTGGTGAAAGTGCATCATCTTCCTCATTCACACCATATACCATTGATAGGTATATTTCTCACAAATTTTTCTTCGAATAGGCTTCTTGTAATTATTTTTCATGACTGAGACTGAATGAGAATGCCAGTAGTTCCACCACTGCCCCTTTCATCTCATCTGATTTGCTTTGACTTTGCCCTGACTTTAATGTGGAGCTGTATTTTATAGTGATGGGAATTTGAGCGTAACATGACATTCAAGTTCTGCATGCACATAGCAAAATGACAAGTCGTTTATGTCCTGTCGCAACAATTATTTTGCACAATATTTCATGAGAATGACGGTATGCTAAGTGCTTAGTGAGGAGAATTTGTCTAGAATCCCTGGAACATTAAAATGATTATATCCTTTCTAGTGTGGCTAAGCACTTTTTTTTACTACGATTTATATCTTATATATTTACATATCTCTTCATAATTAATTTAATTTATATATTTGTATAAAATGAATTTAACTATAAAATACTTCTCTTTCTCTATAATATTACGCATATTTCTTTTAATAACAAAGCATTCTTGACAATTGTCACAAATTATGCCCTTCCAGCAACAATGGTAGATAATACTAACAATTGACGCTAATGAAAAGCGAGCAACTCCATTTGCTTATGGTTCAGAACAAATTCAACTTAACCTTGCATTAGACTTTGGACTTGTTTATGATCACTACAAGAAAAACAGGTTTTAGCAACGATTTTTTAGTAGTTTTAATGACGGTTACAAAAACCGTTGTATAATTGATGATCTAATGATGATTTTAAGAACCGTGGGTAACCCATCGCTAAACTATACTTAACAACGATTTTAGAACCGTCATTAAATTTATTTTTGTGACGTGTTTTAATTGCGGTTTTTTAGCGACGGTTTAAAACCGTCGCTAAACCCCTTTATTCATTCTCTTTTTTTTTTAACTAAATCCATCAATGATTTATTTTTATTTTGATATTTTTTTAGTATTCTTATAATTGTATCCACAATAATAATAATATCCACAGAAAAAATAATTCAACAATAAAACATTAATTAAACTTTATAATTAAAATTTATATTTAAATAAAGGGAAGATGAAGGAGAAGCATTCCTCACAAAGGTTTACATCATTGTTGATTTTTCGTAGAAAACATAGAGAGAAAATATAAGAAACATTCTTTATAAAAACTCCAATAGCACGATTGAAAAGAGAAACGTTCTCTAAATGAAAAATAATGAAGGGAAAATGAGGGAGAAAATGGTGAGAAGACGTGCAAGAAATATATAAAAATTGGAGTATTTAGCGACGATTTTTTAAAAACTGTCGTTAAAAACTGACATTTTAAAAAGACGCGCCAGAAATAACATTTTTAGAGACCATTTTTAGAAAACCGTCGTTATAAAAACCCGTCTCTAAAAGTTGAAGATTTTAAAAAGTAACAAAAATTAACGATACTTAACGACAGTTGTTTAAAAAATTATTGCTAAATAGCAACAATTTTTTCAAAACCGTCATTAAATATTATTTAACAACGTTTTTTCTAAAAATTGTCGTTAAATAAATATGGTTTTGAAAACCATCGTTATTTTATATTTTAGTGACAGCTTTTTCTAATCATCGCTAAAATTTCGTTGCTAAAACCTATTTTTGTTGTAGTGTCTAAAGCCTTCTGATTACTTGAACTTCTTATGTGGCTCTGGATATGAGGAAAGATTAGTTGCATCCTTTAATTATAACAAGCCATAGAAATGTCGGAGGTCTTACAAGTTAGAAGATTTCAAATACTTTTCAATCACATTGTCTCGACTTGGTGTAAGCCCTATAACTGTTACTCGTATAATTACAAATGTTGAGCCTCCAAGCACATATTCTCTGAATGTCCAAGCACCTAAAGGAGTTAAGGTTCTCGGTCGGTCAAACACTCGAGTTTTATGAAGACTGGCGAAAATAAGTCGTTCAGGGTTACTTTGCAGGCAAAGGGTTTGCCTCAACCTTCAAATTCTTCATTTGGAAGTTTATCAGGGACTGATAGGATGAACAGAGTAAGGAGTCCTATTGTAATCGTGCAATTTGAGAATGGGCTCTAGGGAATTGTACGCTATCATCAATCATCCAGTGTGCTAATTTGGTGTGTTTGCGAGTAGTGTTTGTGTAGTTTTGCGTGTGTTTCTCTGTTTATATGTGGATCTCAACATTGTTATAATTAAATAAAGTGACTACGTTGTCATTGAGTATTCCCTTAAATATCGCAAGTTTTTAAGTTGAAAAAGAATGATAATGTATGAATACAAGTGTTAGAAGTTATAGTACCAAGGAGATCGAGGGAATTTCTTTATAGAATAGTCAGGTCGATGAGGTAGCCGAGACACTTTGGTCTTTCCCGCAAGCCAGCTAGTGAGAACTATTGAAATGTCAGAATCCAATTGGAGGCAAGTCTTTGAATGTTAAGCATATGAACAATGTAGACAATATTCGACTACTGTACATTGCCTATGTTAATGAGCTGGGCCTACTCAGCTCAACCATTGGACTTAGTCGGTCCAGCTAGGATATTATCATACCTAATCTGTAAGGTACATCTACACATTTTGTTGTATACGAATATATGGGGTGTAATGATGAGGATAAGAATTTGGAGTTTGGAAACGTAACTAAAGAGGCTTATTGAATGTTTAACAAACTTTTTGGGTCTCATATTTTTTCTAAACCAAAATAAAATTAGAAGACCAAATGTAAATATATATTAATTAAAAGAAACCACAAAGGTTGAAATTATTTTTGTGGTTATTAGAACTAAGGATCCATATCGAATGGACGCAAGATAACCTTTATTCATTGTCTTAAGAAATGCTTGTACCTACCTTCGCACTTTGAAGTCTTGAAGTAACACTAGAAAATAAAACATCAAGCAACCAATTTTAAAGCTTCGCTAATGACACTGTTTCCAAAATTCCAAATAGGTGTGCTACCTTTTTTTCATTTTTCATGCATTGCTTTACGATGATCTCTCCTTTCTTTGAATACTTCCACAGTTTTCATTGCCTGCAAAATGACTACAATAGTTAGTTTAACAACTTGAAGTAAAAAAATTGTATGAATTTGAGGCAACAACTTCATTTTGAAAGTTTATTAATGAGTCAATGTTGAAACAGCATGATTAGTTAGCATTTAACGTGTCACAAACACTTAATGAGTCACATCAATAAACAATTAAGATAAAGATAATGGAAAGATTAAGTTGTTGGACGTTTGATAAATTCAAAGACCAAACTGTGCAATGACCTGAATTCGGAGATTAAATCATAGGAATATAATAAATTTAAAAACAAATTGTAGGGATCTAATAGATTTTGGGATTAAATTGTGTATTTACTCTTTTTCTTAAATTAAATCAGCGCTGATGTGATATGATTAGTTGACATTTACCTTATTACATAAGTACTTAACTGGTTACGTCAATAAACAGTTAGTGTGAAGATAAAAGAAATACTAAATTATCTGACGTTTGGTAAATTTGATAATTAAATTATATAATAAATTAAATTCATTGACTAAATTATAAAGACCTAATAAATTATGGAATTAAATTATATATTTACTCTTTTCGAATTTCCTTTGAATAAAGCTAAAGTGCATAATAAAGAATTTTCAAAAAATACAAAAAGATATTTGTATATTAATTTAATGAAACATAGATGCAACTCTTGGTCCCATATGTAGCTGAGATTACCAAGATATATAACATGGACAAAATTTTTGGGTATATATAGTCACCGCTTAGCAAAAATAGTGAAAACAAAGAACATAAGGGAAAGAGAGAATTATAATCAAATTATTGTGTACCGAGAATTATAGACAGTGATACCAAAAAACCCATGTTTTTGTTTTGTAACATAAAATAGTGTTGGGAAGTTTTCCTTGTGTGCAAGGGTCCCAACATTTACATGAAAATCCAATATAAAATTATTGAGAACCAGATTAAGGTTTTGAAGTTTTTTGTTGAGCTTACAAGTCTCCTTCGGCCTCTCAACAAATGAAAGGATAATTTAATTCATTCAGAGACAAATTCAATCTACTTCCTGACTTTATCACTAAATTTTGGGACAAATGTGCAGAATGAAAGAGGGAGTACATAAATCACTGATAAATATAACACAAGAACCATCTAAACATAAAGCATAAAATTTCCAGCTAAGTAATTTTACTAACACCAAGAAGTTGGCTTTCCTTCTAGAAAGGATATCACCCTTACTACCACAGCGCCTAGGAGAACCATAGATGCTTCTTGCTTTGATTGTGCAAAAAATAATATCAATCAAATGTTTTTCAACCATTTGCAAATCGCTACAACATAAATGTCCATGGGTTCATCATGCTTAATATTGCTCTCTCTTCCAAACCTGATATGAACCCGTTTAACTTATCCTTAAAAGTTAGCTTGTAAGGAGAAGATTTCAAACCCATATATATAACAACCAAGAATTCTATCGCTAACTGATCACCATTGCATAGTTCACATCATTCGTCCATTCTTTGACTTGCATGTTCTCATGCAAAGTGTACAGGTTACACCACGAGCTATCCCTACAATGCAATTTTTGATAACCTACCTCAGTCAGTAATCTAACCAATTCACCCGACCAGTTGAGGGTAGACTCTGATACTATATGATACGAACCTGCATAAATGTTTTTCAACCATTTGCAAATCACTACAACATAAATTTCCATGGGTTCATCATGCTTAATATTGCTCTCTCTTCCGAACCTGGTATGAACCCGTTTAACTTATCCTTAGAAGTTAGCTTGTAAGGAGAAGATTGCGAACCCATATATATAACACCCAAGAATTCTATCGCTAACCAATCACTATTGCATAGTTCACATCATTCGTCCACTCTTTGACTTGCACATTCTCGTGCAAGGTGTACAGGTTACACCATGAGCTATCCCTACAACGCAATTTTTGATAACCTACCTCAGTCAGTAATCTAACCAATTCACCCGACCAGTTGAGAGTAGACTCTGATACTATATGATACGAAGCTGCATAACTCTTCCTCAAAAACTAATTTGTAAAGGGAGGATTGTAAACCCATATATATAATACCTAAGACCTCTCTCGCTAATCAATATGGGACTTTACCGATAGTTACTAGATAATCATTTTCACTATTGCACAGTTCACATCAAAACCTAAAGCCCCTTAATCCTATACAAACATGGGAAACACAAGATGTAAGTACTATAACAATCCTTCTACTAATTCATTAGTTTTCTAATTTGACTAACCAGTTTAATTCAAAATTTTCAACATTGGTAAAAATTGTTTGATATTTTCTTTGGGTGGATCAAAAACTAATCTGGCCCAACTTAATTTGGCCCCTCACTTTGGTGTATGATACCTACAAATTTAATTTCATTAAATGCAAGAGTAAACTATCATTGTCAAATAATAAAATAATCTCTATAGGTGAGTATAGAGTATCATTTTCACGAAGATTAATGTTACTAATTACTACACCTCTATTAATCCTAATCTCAATTGAACAGTTTGAATAATAATTTGGTGAGAATTGAAAATAAAATAAAAGTGCAAAGATAGCATAAAGCAAATATCACTTAGAAGAAATTAGTTGATTAATGCTCTAAAAATTCTAATTTCATCATAATTATAATTACCTTCAATTACCAATCTTTTTAACCTGAAAATTATAATCTAATTGATAGTTGAGATACTCTAAATTATCCACTAGCATTTCTCAAGATTTAACAAAAAATATTTTTATATATTAACTCACTATATCCCTATATGAATGAAAATACCCAAAGATTCGTTAAGATTAATGGCACTCAATTATGATTGCACAAATTATACAAGTGTATCCTTATCTTATAGGCAATCTATGGTTAACTATACAATAAATTAGAGACACAAATTTTCTCCTAGTATCATTATGACTAATAATTCATCTAATCAGTGATCAGAAAAATTAAAAACAATGTAATAACTCAATTAAAAAAATAATTCTTCTATTAAATTGATTGAAAATTTTAAAGATTCATAATTAAGCTATATCATGGCCCTAAAAAATAAACTAAGTTCATAGTTGGAAACAAAATTATCTCAAAATAAAAATAAAACATATAAGTTCAAAAAAAATAAATGAAGAAAAAAATTGATGATAAAGTAGGAGCTTTGATCCACAATTGGGTTGTTAAATCTTTCTTCTCCAAGCCAATTTTTTTAACTTCGTTTGGCCTCTCTAGATATTGGTTTTGATAGCCTAAGGATCCTTCTAAAGTTGCACAAGGTCTTTTAATCCAATTCAAATTCTTCTAAAAATTAAAACAAATTTCAATCAAATTCAAACTGTTTAAAAAAAACTCAATTATGGTCCTAGGGTCGTGATGCCAACCTCGCAACTCCAAATCTCTCAAAACTCAAAACATAAAAGTTATATATCTTTTTCTCAGTTTTTCGTACTATCTTGGATCATATTAATCAGAGCTCAGATGAGAAAGTTATATCTAGATTAGTAAAGCAACATCGAAATTGTCTAAAATTTGCAATTTTTGTTTCTTTTTTTTATTTTCTCCAAATCTTCTCATTCTTTCGACTTCTTTCTTCCTACAAATTTAAACACACAATCAAACATAATTTAAAAAAAATCACTCAAAAAATAATAAAATTATAATTTAAAGATACTTAATTTATACATGTAAAATCCTCTCATCAGTGTAATGGCCTTTAATTTTTGTAAAATGGGGGCTAATGGTTATGTTGACCAATCCATAAAAAATTATAAGAATATATAAACGTCAAACTTGTTTTGCTGGCCACTCTAGTTTTTCTTTTTCTTTTTTCACGTTTCAGATTACACCGGGCATAAGCCAACAAGACTAGAAGACACACCCATGAGTACATCAATGGTAGACTAAGAAGGTAAGCCCATACTTCAGAGACAAGCAAAACAAGGATTAAAGTCAACACATCCCCTTAACTACTTTTAACCTTCTTTAAAGAAATGTCATACCCCAAGCTCAACAGAAACCAATTATAGAAAACATAAGAGGAGCAAATAGTTGACATACATGAAGAAATAACACACTCCTCAATCTTATCTAAGAATTATAATCTTTAAATGTCTTCTTTCCTTCAAGATTTGATTAGCTTTCTTGTAAATCGATGAAAAGGAAGCTGCATATCTTTGAAAACTTGGACTAAAATAAATTAAAACTCAACTTGAAGAGAGTAGAATTTGCAAAAAGAAAGAAAATTGTTCTAATAAAAATAAAAGAAAAGGAGACAAACGATAAAAACTCCCTGAAAAAAGGTGAAGAGAAGGAAGAGGTGGAGGCTGCTGCGGCAGCGGTCTGTCTGCAGCTAGATTTCCCTGGACACTTTAGTGGCCTGAACATATAGTTGAGCCGCTTTGAAAGAAGATTCTAATTTCGGGAGCCTAACCTAACTTTGATGTAACCCTCTGCTCCCAAAGATTCAAAGACAAATATATGAACAGTAAATTCTTTATTCCTTTAAAATGAACGAAATAACAAAAATTCTTTTGTGTTATTATCTGAAAAATTAGTGGAAGATTAACCAACGACCTGAGGATATGAAGTTTACCAGTATCAATGTTTGCAATGATTGTCTCTTGACCAAATCTTCCCATCTTCCCGTCTTAAATACCTAACACTTTGACATAAGGATTAATATATAGACAAAGCATACTGAGAGAAGCATAGAGATTCACTCAAAAAAACTAGATGTCAGTTGATTTGACTATCAATATAAATTCTTGGCATTAGGAGTATTTAAGCTTTGTGTGATACAGATAATGATAAAACTCTTATCAAATTCTTTAGAACTATTTTTAATCTATTAACTACTTAATTTAATTTCTGTATTTATTATCATATTTAAAAATAATCAACACCCAAGTTTAATAAATCACTAAATTAAAATTTAATATTCATTTGATTTATTTAATAAAGGGTGGATATGTATATTATGTGATTACTAAATACATTTAATTTTTTCAGTCTTTCTAATAAATTAATATAATACACTCTGGACTTAAAAAATAATTTATAAGAACATAGTGTAACTAACATTTTTCTTCCTACAGTTTTTGTTGGCTTCTACTTAACTACTTTTTGTTTCTATTTTCCTGTTCAATAAAAAAAATCTATGCTTTATCTTAAAGAAATGGACCCTAATAGAAAGTGGAGGGAGAAGAAGGCAAGCACATCTATCTGGAATTGGGAAAGTGTAATTGACCAACTGAATTGGGAATCAGTCCATGTGTTCGCAGCTTTTATACAGAAGATAGGTAATTATTTAAAATCAATGTATATAGTACATAAAAAATAAGTCCAATAACTTAGTCTTTTTGGCTAAAATCAAGTGTATAAAAAATAAATCAATTAGATCAATTGGCTCAATAAGAAGTATTGAAATCATCTTTAAAATTGAAGATTCAAATTTTAATTATTGTCGGGACCAAATGAAAAGAAAAGGAATGCTAATATTTAAGGAAAATGATTTGGTCCACCACCGGTGGACAATTTTTTTTGTCCATCAACAGTGTTCAGATTATAACACGTGATAAAAATAATATTTTTAAGAAAATTACTTATGCCATATGTCATGATCTGAGTACCGCTGGTGAACAAAAAATTGTCCACCAGACCAAATACCAACTCAATATTTAATTGTTTATTTATGAAATGTGTTGCACTACAAATTTGTGAAATCATTTTTGAGTCGTTCAGATAGAAAGTAAGTCTCATCTTGACCCATCAATAGAGATGAGCTCCTTCTTTTGCTTGGCAACCTAAGGGGGAAAAAGGGGGTTTGATACCTTTTGATGAAAATAAGTTACTATTCATAATCAAAACGATCATAGTAAAATCATATCAGAAAAAACAATACTGGAATCATTTATGGACAAACTATTTTAATTAGGGAGAGATCATCAGCGATTAGTGGCCATAATAATTCAGAGAAAGCATTTGACATGAATTTGCAATGCTCTATACATTCCCAAAATTCAGCTTCGTGTGCGAATTTAGGAAGTCAGCCCATCAAACAAATGTTAGAATTTTATTATTAGACTTATTTATTAAAGATTTATGGTGGGTTTGCTTTTTGAAAATGTTTGCAATTTCTATTTTCAATTTTTCTGTTAAAATTCATTAGTATTTGTACATTTTCATGATGTAAAAATACTTTTATTTTATGAACTTTAAAATTTATTCATATTTATTTTAGAATTAAATTGACATAAATAACTATGAATATCACTTAATTTTTATTTTAACTTTCAATAATTGTGAGACAATAATGATTTTATTTAATAATTATTTTAAAACATATTATAAAATTATATAAAAAAATACCAATAGTTATATTATTGAAATGTGGAAAGTGTCTTTTAAATATTTTCTACTTTCAGTATATTTTAAAACATATTTTCAAAAATCTATTAAATACATTTTCAATCATATATTTCATTGTTATTAAAAATAAAAATAGAAAATAAACAAACTAAACAAGCTGTTAATTTGTTAATACATAGCCCAATGAAAGCTTGATTCTTTTTTTTTTTTTTGAAACTACTAAGAGTATCATTTAACTCAATTGAATGAAAGACTAATCTTCTTCTGACTGAGAGTGTAATAGGTAGAGTTTTCTCCAAATTAACATATTTAAAAATCAAACTTTTATCGTTTTTTGAAATTCAAACAATCACTCTTATTATGACTACTCAACGTTAAATTAAAAGATTATTATTAGATACATCGACAGTGGAGTTAAAATTCTCACCAACACTACACCAAATATTGATGCATGGTAAAATAGTATTAAAAATATTGACACAACTAACTAAATTTGTCACATGTTAATATTTGAGGTAGTGCTGATGAAAATTTTAACTTCTCCATCCTAAATTGAATCAGATTAATTAGATGATTCAATGGTTTGGTATACCTTATTGGGCTGCTAATGAACCAATGGATATACTGTATGGCTAACTATCTATGATGAAAAAATAGTTATTGGTCTATTTGCTTTCTACATGCTAGTGCTTTATGTCTAATTAAGAGACTGGAGAACAGGGTGTAATTTTTTACTTCATAGTTTGCGGCAATCTTCCATTGGTTGATTATTGATGCATAAAATATCATCCGGAGACATTCTTGATTTTGAAGAGGGATCATGACATAAAGATTTTTAGCCTTTTGCCTGTTCTATCATTTTCTAACAGTTCTCTAATCAATATAAGGAAGGCGAATTTTTTTATTTTTTATTTTTTTTACTTCTTTATTGTATTTTGCTT
Organism: Gleditsia sinensis; assembly: GCA_037074535.1. Lineage (NCBI taxonomy): Eukaryota > Viridiplantae > Streptophyta > Magnoliopsida > Fabales > Fabaceae > Gleditsia > Gleditsia sinensis. The sequence continues at coordinate 17,763,956 of CM073470.1, forward strand.
CATTTGAGAAAGCTAAGGGCAGTGGGTATCAGAAAAAGAAGAAGAAGAAAGATAGCTCAAAAGGGCTAACCTGGCCTGAGCCTATGTGCAGTAGGCTAAAAGCCTGTAGTGTAAATGAGTCTATGATATCAAAGCTCAGCCCACTTCAAATATCAGGCCAACCATATGACTCAAATCCATTTTGATAGTGCTACCTTTTACGTTAATCAAAATTAATTCTCTATCTTTTGGTTACACCAAATAAACAATTAATTTTGAGTAAATTATTTCTCTCTTTATTAATATTTTTATTACAAGACCCTTTTTATATTATAAAAATATAAATAAATATCTTTTAAAAATATAAGTAAAATAATCTTCTCTTTATTGATTAATTCTTTTATTACATTATCCTCCTCTCTATTTAAAAAATATAAACAAATCTCCCTTAAAAATAAGAGTAAAATGCTTGTCAAAATGGGCCTTTCCCCTCTTCTAAAGGTTAGTGAGATTGGTTGTTGAAATGCTTGTTATTGCAATTTTTCCAAATAGACCATAGAAGAAAGCATGCATGCTGCATGGTGACACCAGAGTGAAATTACCGCAAACGTAAAACCAAACCACACTGCCAATTTTGAATACTGTCTTGGGGTAACTTTGAAGCTTAAGCAGAAGAGAACCACACCACTTCTGCTATCCACAAGGATGTAATACCAGTTGGTCATCCAGTTGGCGGGTTGACCAAAATCCGACATTGGACCTGGTCCAAATGTGCATCACTATTATAATTTAATGCTATTCGTCAATATGTTGAAATAACAGCTTTATAATTTATGGTCGAACTTTCTAGAAACGTTTTTTCTGATTCCATGGACAATGGTTGCTTTTACAGATAACATTTTCCAGGTTCCATTACGAGACAATGCCTGCTTGCTTCGTGGTGCGTTGTCTTTTGCAAACCTCCCACTTCCACTGTGTTATCGGTGTCGTGGCCCATTTCTTCAAATTATTTAAACCCTTTTAAGAGAAAAGCAAGCATTCCTTGGGAAAGACCAAGATACAGCCTGCAGTAACTACACCCCAAAGTTCTTGAAATCACTCCTAAAGAATTAAAAAAAAATCAAGAAAGTTAGCTGTTAAGTCTGTCTAACAGTTTACCAACAAAAATACTAACTCTGGTTTGAGTGGTACACCGATATATTAAAAAAAATAAAAGATTAAAAAATTTAAAGTTTGTCAGAACAATAAATTAAAAGGTTTTTGAAAATATTTTATAATAAATCAATTTAAGAATTTTCTTTAAAAAAACGAAGAAAAAAGAGGGTAAAATTGTCACTGTCCAGTGAAAGTAGCTCTAAACACCGGCAATTCAATATTACTAATGATGGCAATTCAATAAAACAACTATCCTCTAAGGCCCAGTTTGGATATACAACTTACTTAAACACTTATAGAATAAAACTTTATGTAAAAAGCACTTATAGAAAAAAGTCTTTTAAATTAAGTTATTTAACGTTTAGATACATACTTGAAAATATACTTTTCAAATTTATAAATTTTTTTTAAAACATTTGGATATAATTTTGATGGAAGGAGAGAGGTGAATGATATAATTTTGATGAAATTTTAACTTGTAAAAGTGCAAAATAGTTTCCTAGTAATGTGAATTTGCTTTTATAGAGGTTTTTTTCAATAAATTTAAAAAACTGACTTATGAAATAAGTTAAAATTAACTTATTAAAAATTGATAAGTTACTTATTTAAATTTATACAAACATTATTTTTTAACATAAAAATACTTATACTAATAGATAAACTCTAATAAACTATAAGTTTTGCTATACAAACGGACCCTAAAAAGTAAGACAAAAAGCCAAACCTTACTGTGTTCTTAATGGCTATGCTTGGTTCAACAACAAAAAAAAATTATTTGATTTAATTTGAAAAGAAAAAAGAGAAAAAAAAAAGTTTTTTTTATTTGATTTATAAAAAATGACTATTATAAATTTATGATTTTGTTTGTATTAAAATGTCTCTTTCAAATAAATAAATGAAATAATAGAAAAAAAAGGATAATACAATGTGAAAAGTTAATTATTTAAAATTTCAATATATTTTAAAAAAGTGAGGAGGAGTAATTTGATCCAAAAAAAAAGAAAAATAATTTGAGTATTATAAAAAATTAAGTGAAGATATTTTAATTTTTTTTAACACACATTTTTTATCCTCTAAATTCTTTCACTTTTAAAGGAAAAGGTAAAAGGGGGAAGGGGAGAAATTTTATCTCTTTTTTTTCTCTCTAAAATTTTTAACCAAAGAGTATTTTTAAGAACTAAAAAAAAAAATCTTTAAATTTTTTGAACCAAACAGTCTTAAAGCGTTCTTGATTCTTCGTACGTTGACATCGATGTTTCAAAATTTATAAACAAATTCCCCAATCCCAAGAGAGGCATTCGGATTTTGCAGTGCAGCCTGGTGGAAAGCATCTTTATGTTGATAGATATTTTATTTTGTATGGATGACTTCGGTTGACGACTCAACTAAAATGTTTGAAACACGTGATGAATGAATGTTGAACGAAGAATGACGCGGTGACACAGGAGAAGCGTGGGTGTCAACATTGATTCAGATCATAGTATCCAATCAGATCTGCAAAGAATTAGGGTAGATTTTAGTTTGTAAAAACGTTTTTTATTTTTTATTTTTTAAAAATATTTTTTATTTTTTATTTTTTAAAAATATTTTTAATTTATATTTATATTTTAATTATTTTTTATTATATAATTATATTTTTATTTTTATCATTTTCTAATTATATACAAAATAAAATATTATATATATAATTTAAAATAATTAAAAAATATTATCGTTATATTTTTAATATTTTTAAAAATTTAAGAAATATTTTTTAAAAAATAATAATAACTAAATACGTTTTTATAATTATTTTTAATAAAAATAAAAAATAAAAATATTTAAATTAAATAAATTTTTAGTTCGATTTAATTTAATTTTTTTTTTTTTGTTTGGAGATTCTGAAGATTCAGAGCTTTGTCTTGAATTACTCACCGACTCTGAGGCCAAAGATTAATTATCGTACTATTGGCGAAAAGCGTTGAAGAAGGAACAGGAAAGAAGCATACCAAAGAGAGCATGCGACAAATACCATATAGACAGAAGAATCAAGGGTACGACAACAGCTTTGCAGAATCCGCAGAAACATATAGGGAGTGTTTTGTAGAAAAAAAAAAATTTGAATTTTTGAAAATTTTAATATAAAAATTAAAAAAAAATTTGTTTGATTTTAAAATAAAAATTTTAATTCTCAAAAAAATTTAATTTTTTAAGTAAAAATTCTCATAAAAAAATTACTATAGAGAAGAGTGAGAAATGGTGATTTCTATAAAAGTAGAAATTTTTAAAAAAATAAAATATAATTTTATTTTTTAATATTTTATATAAAAAAATTTATAAAATTAATTTAATTATTAATATATTTATTAATAATTTTAAAATTAATATAAATTTAATAAATTATTAACAATAATTTATTATATTTTTTGTTAAAAAAACAAATAAAAAAATAATAAATAAATAAGAGTATTTTTAAAAATTATATACATAAATAAAGATTTTAAAAAAATATTATTTAAAGATTTTTAATAATTTTAAAAGCTAATCAAACATATTTTATATATTTTTAAAAATTATTATTTTTATCAATTATATTCTTTAAAAAATATAATTTTTAAAAATAAAAATTTTTATGGTATACCAAATATTCTTAAATTAAAACCCTTTTTTTTTTAGAACTAAGTGCAGTAAAAAATTGAAAATTAATTGCCTTGCACAGTAAAACTGGTTGAAGGCACATGAAAGATTTTAATGATAGTAGTACGGGTTCTAATTTTAATTTCAGCGAACTGTATCTACATAATTAAATGTATTTTCCTTTTAAAAAATACAAAAATAAACACGATAAATTAAATATAATAAAATATAATTCTCAATAAAATTGATCATTTTTTTCTCTTTTTATACATCTGTAAACAAACATTAAAAAAACATTTTTGATAAAATTTAAACAAGTTCAAGTTATTGTAATATGAGATATGAATTCTCTGTTATGTTTTGGGCATAGAGAGTGTTCTACTTTCAAAATATAGTCTTTTCGTTGCATTTTATATTTTTTCAAATTTCTTTTTAATATATTTTGAAATTTTAATTTTTTTCAAAAAATTATTTTCAACAAATTCTTAAATTTTTAAAGTTGATTTTTTCTTTAATTTTCTAAAGAAAAAATAATTTATTGAAAAAAATTAAAATTTAAAAATATATTAAAAAAATTTTAAAAAAAATTAAAACGCAGAGGATCCATGTGCCGTACCATGAGTTATCATAATCTATAAAACATCTTTGCATGTATGGGCACAAAAAGAATTTTGACGAGGGAAGCACAAAAGAAAGCACGAAACTTTATCTTTTTTATCTTGCAAATTAAAATTTTATTACCTTTTTTTTATAAAAAAAATTATGTATAAAATAGAAATACTAATTTAAATTAAAAACATATTTGATTAAAAAGTTTAATATATTTATAGTACACGCTAATAATTTGTGGCTTGATTACCTTTGCTTACTTTTCAAATGCTCTTTATCCTTTTGGAGTGGCTGTCTTTACAATGTCATGATTTGATATGTTTATTATTTAATGAACCCAAATAACCTTTTTTTTTGTATAAAAAATAATGTAAAAAATAGAAATACTATTTCAAATTACGAACGTGTTGAGTAAAAAAAATTTCAATGTAATATTTTTTGAAATTAAATTTTTATCATTTTTGAGATTCTAATAATGCCAAATGATAGAAATAGGAATTGAAACGGAACTCCAGGCCCCTGCTCACCTAACCCGAAATGCAATCTAATGCAATCCAGAAGATATAACTCCGAGAGATGAAAGACAAAGAAGCCAAACCTCAAATTGTGAAATTCAAATAAAGCCAATTGTTATTTTCACTTCAATCACATTTCCCTCTGTATTAGTCATAATAATGTTATTTGATTGATGGTAGTAAATGTGGGGCACATCACTGTTTGTCGTACAAAAACAATTGGAGAGAGAGAATAATAAGTTGAGAATATTTTGAAATTCTTAAAATAAATTTTTATTAAGGAAAACTACCTCCATCTCCTTTTGGTTTATATAAATTAGACGTGGAGTTAATAAATTGAAGAAAAAAAAAAGTTTACTTTCATTTCTGTAGAGTAGACTTTTAATTTAATTTCTTATAAATTAAAATTTTTAAATTTATTTTTTATTAATAAAAATATTTATAATATCACTTTTTAAATAAGTCTTAACTTATTATTAATATTGTAATTTTTTAATATAATATAACTTGTATATGAATTGATTTAATATTAATTTAATCATTTAATATTGACTTACATTGATAAAAAATAATCTTTCATTTTTTAATCAAATTAATTTTATTTAAAACTTTTACTTATTAGTTTCACGCATGAGTAATTTACATTGTTTTTTAAGTAAAACTGAATTTGTTACCAACTTTTTTTCCAAAAACTATGTGTTTTGCTTTTATTTGTATATAAAATTTATAAATATATAGTTGTTTTGTAAAAAAAATAGTTCCCCTTATTCTCTCACCAAAGCAAGACTGTCCCGTAGGGATACCCCGCTGAAGAAAATTATCATCCCTAAAGCATCTCGATCGGACAATAGGTTGGTGACTATTTTAATCGTGTACTGAGGATGCAACTATTCTTAGTCAACAAATATTAAAAGAATTATGTTTTAATAAATCAAATATAACAACAGATAATGGTATAAAAATTTAAGAGGGTATTACACTTGAAAATTTAAGGAAGTATTTTGATTTTAGCAAATAATGATATGCTATACTTCAATTAATTATTAACTAATTAATCTTTACAAATGTACAGAGGTATATCCTAGCTATTAAATGCAACGTTCCCTATTTTATAAAAAACAAATATTCGATTTAGGAAGTCCATAAACATATAAATGGGTTATTCTTTCTACTTTTCTTAGTATAAATTTTAAGCCACAATTCTTGCATTTGTCGGATGATATAAAAAATTAATTAAAATTTATCAAAATCAATATATGTTACAGCTTAAAAAACTTATTTTAATAATAAATTTTTATTACCTCTTTTTTATAATTTTTTTTTGAGAGATCACAATAAAGTTTAGTTAATTTGTACTTAACTTTTCTCTTATTTTAAAAATAAAAAATATATATTTTAAAATTTGAAATTATATCGCAGATATCTTTTTGAATTATTTTTAAAAAAATTTTAGAAATATTCTTTTTCCCCTAATACCTTCAAGGATAAGATTTTTAATCTTTTTAAAAACTATCAACAACAACAAAAATTTCAGCTAATGTACTAATTTTTCATTATTTTTGTATATTCTTTTTAGACAAAAAATATAATTAATAAATAAAGTGTGTATATATATATATATATATATATATATATATCTGTGTGTGTGTGTGTTGAAAACATGTGATGAATTACTATCAAAAATTCAAAATATCGAAAAACTATGGTTAAATCATTTAATGACGGTCTATGAAAACGTCATAATAGTTTGTGACATTGCGATAGTTTGTGACATTGCGACTATGTTATTGAATTTTGAACAAAAAAATCATAAAACTTTTTTCAACAACGGTTCAATGACTGTTGTTAAAGACAATTATGAAACCGTTGTAACTTAACTACAACTTTATTTCAACTATCATAAAAAATTTCAATTGACAGTTTATCCAACTGTGATTAAAATAAGAAATAACGATAGTTTTTAACCGTCGTTAATTATTAGTCTTAATTATCGTTTTTTATAACTGTTGTTAATTTATTTTTTTATTTTTTATTTTATATCTTTTTTATATTTTTATTTTTTACTCCTACTTTTATCATTAAAATATAATACAAATATTTAAAAGAAAATTAAATTAACAAGTACAAGTCAAATTTTACAAAAAAAAAACTGATATTCATTGAAAATTTGAATTACAATGTATATTATATAATAATTACATAAAATATAAATTAAATTTTAAAGTCTTGAGGGTCTCGAAGAGGCTGAAAAAAAATATTATTAATAAATAATAAAATGAATTGGATGAATATTTATTTTCGAAAAGGTGGATGGAGCTTTGCTATTTTCATAATAGGAAGCTAAATATTGTGTGTGTATATGATTAATATCAACAAAGTTTAATACATTCATACTTAGGATTTGATTTTTAAATTATGTTATTTTGGTATTTTTAAAATTTTACTAAAGTTTCATAAAATAATACAAGTTAATAATTTGTGGCTTGATTATCTTTGCTTACTTTTCAAATGCCAAATTAAATCATACTCTTTATCTTTTTGGAGTAGTTATTTTTACAATGTCATCATTTGATATGCTTATTATCTAATGGACTAAAATAACCCTTTTTTGTTATAAAAATATTTAAAAATAGATATACCATTTCAAATTGAGAGTATGTTAGCTAAAATATTTTTCAATGTCATTTCTGTCATTTCCAAAATTCAAATAATGCCAAATGAAATCTGCTCACCTAACCCGACATGCTTCTTCGACAATGGAAGATAGTGTGAATAGCATGGAAAAAATTACCTAATTAATTATAACAGGCGGCATTGTTATTCTTTCTAATTCCAAGAATACAATAATTTACCAGTAACTAGAATCTCTGTCACACGAAAAATTCTGCTCTAGTCCTTGTTTTCGTTGTCAAGATTGTAGACAGGCTGGAAAGAAGATGAATTTAGTGTTGTGTGTTTGTAAGTGGACGTAACTGAGAGCATAAGTTCATGTAAGTACTTCACAAATTACCATCAAGTTTTCTGGTTTACAGAGTTCAAGGAACTTCCAATTTATTTCTAACCTAATGTTTAGTTTGTGGTCTTGCGCAGTGCGCAATGGGGCATTCAACTTGCCTGCTTCCTGATGATGAGTCTATGGTTTTGCCTTTTTAAAACAGTGTATCAATTCACGAATATCATTAACGTTTGCATATAAATTAAATTTTGTGACACAAATGATATCGCTTTTTATTTTCCCAAGACGTCAACTTTTTACCCAAACTCTCACACCGACTCACCCCAATCAATAATGCATTCAAAGTATTTCCTTTCCTCTTTTTATCATAATAGGCAAAATATTAAAATTTGTTTTGAATTATTATTTTGATAATTTTAAAAATAAAAATATTTTAAAACATTTTGAAAATTTCGTTGAAACGAAATAAAATTTAAATAATATTTTAAATAATTTTAAATAATATTTTTTAAAATTTTAAAAATTTTTAACATAATATTAATGATATAGATATATAAAATTATGTTAAAATTAATTTGAATTAATATCTATAGTTGAATAGTAAGTAAATATACTATTATAGTGAGAACTCTAACTCAAATTTCAACAGTATTCAATAATAATTTTTTTTTACATCAATCTCTCCATGTTCTTAATTTTTTTGTGGCCTCTATTTTTAAATCTCTCTCTGTCAACTATAATTTTACCTTTATCTTTAAGTATTGGTACATTCTTCTATCTTTGTCTCTCAATCTCTTTTTTTATTATTTTTATAATTCCCTCTTTAAAATGAAGACAATGAAAGAAAATAATATCACGAGAATAAGGAAAGAAAATAAGAAAATAACAAAAAATATTGTGATTTGAAAAAATAACTTGATATTAGATGTGATGTGATGTTACTTTTATCTACTTTCAAATTATCAATTTTTTTATTTTTTAAATTAATTTGGTACTTTTACATCGAAACAATTCGAAATAAATATTTCCATCGAAATAACTTAAAAATAATTCGAAATAATAGTATTTTCATCGAAATAACTTGAAAACAATTCGAAATAAAAATATTTCTATCGAAACAACTCGAAATAAGAGTATTTTTATCGAAACAATAGTGTTTTTACCAAAATATTTTGCAATATAATAATTTCAATTAAAATAATATAATTTTTTAATAAATATTTTGTTTCGTTTCGATAATTTCGTTTTATATCATTGAATTTAAAAATAAAAATATTTTAATTATTTTAATAAATAAAAAATTTAATACCCTAACAATAGGAACAGGAATTGAAACAAACCCACAAATCTGCTCACCTAACCCGACGTGAAATCTGGAGGATATAACACGAAATATGAAAAAAGCCAGACATCAATTTACGAAATTCAAATAATGCCAAATGTTATTTTGGCTTCAATCAAATTTCCCTCTGTATAGTCATAGTAACGTTATTTGATTTGATTGATAGCAGTAAAAGTTGGGGAAATCACTGTTTATCATTAAAAAATATTTGGAGAGAGAGAATAATAGTTAGAGTAGATAAATTTAAAAAAATTTGTGTCTCTGAATTTTTAATTTAATTATTTATAATATCATATTTTAATTAAATTAATATTTAATATTTATAATTTTTTCACCACAATTTAAATTTATATATAAATTAATACTTATTTAATATTAACTTAATATTTACATGACACTTAAAAAAATCACAATTTTTCAACCGCCTGCATCAATAATTTACATTGTTTTTTTTAAGTAATATTGAATTTGTTCCCAACTTCTTTTTTATCAAAAACTATGTGTTTTTCTTTTATTTGTATATAAAATTATAAAATAAAATAAAATAAAATAAAATAAAATATTTTTATTTATATATTATTTTTATTATTAAGTCCTTCTCTTTATTTTTAAAATTCTTTATACAACATTCCCATATTGGATTCATCATTTCGATTTTTGGAAATATTTTGTTACATTTTTCAAGAATGTTTTATAATTTTCAAAAATATCCTTATAATTTTTACATATTTCATTTTTATGTATTATTATATTTTTTATTATTTTATTATTTTATTATTTTATTATTTATAATATTACATAGTATTATTTTTTAATGTTATATTTATTCATTTTATTTATTATTTTATATATTACATATTACATTCTATTTATATTTAATTTTATTAATTTATATTTTATTATATAAAATTATTATTTTATTTTAGTTTATTATTTATATTATTTATTTTCATATATATATATATATATATTAAAATAAATTGAGAGTAATTAAGTAATTTAACATTTCAAAACTTTTCTATTCCCATGAAAATGTTTTTTGCCACCAGACCCTAACAGGTGGGAATCCATTTTTACCTCTCATTTGTAAATTTTTATTTTTGAATATCTTTTATATTTGAAAATAATATTTTTTTTTTTGGTACTAAACGTGAATAATTTTTATTCCCATCTCACTTCTTCAGTAATCTTAAAACATTCCTGATACCAAATGATACCTCAGAGAAATGTCTGCCTTTGCTTTGGGGAGACTAGCACATATTATCCCTTTTCCTTTCTATTTTCCAAGTTACAACTCTCGTGGAAGTTGACTAGGTAAGTAAAGGCAACATTGTATTTATGAAAATAATTTATTGATATTGATAATATTTATTCTAGTCATTTCCATGTGTGTTAATTCTTATATATAGTGGTAATAGTTCTGAATGTAGAAGTCATTTTAGTAATCCAACTACAGTTTTTTGTGTACAAGTGTTGTGCACTAATTCTTTTGTGAGTTGGCATAAAGTTATTCTTAGCGCCATTTTCGTTGGCTTGAAGAGAACTATTTTGACACAGCACACCCATAACCAAGCTGGTATTCCGCAAAATGGTGGCTTAGTCCCACTACTTGAATTGAGCTTCTGGACTCCAAAAATGGTTCTTTACAACATAATGCAGCTTTTGCTCTTTATGACCTCGCAGATAATGAGGTATGATATAACTGTAATAATGTTATAAAATTGAGATCTTTCGGTCCAAAAATGGTTACTGACTTGTTGTTTTCACAGGTAGAGCTGCAATATCACATAAGGAAGGAGCACAAACACACTTGATGAATGACGATGTTAAGAATTTGCAAAATTTGGAGACGATGATTATGCTGTTTGGTAATGTAATGAAGACAGAATTTGACGTGACTTTGCTTGTATAGATAATAAAAAAATATCTGTTTATCGGTATTAATAGTATGGCTCTTTATTGCACTACAAGAAAAGTGAGGAATGGCGACGGGTGTTTAACGACGGTCATAAAAAATCGTCTCTAAAGCCAAGTTTAACGACGGTTTATGAACCGTCGTTAAAATTCAACACCTAACGACGGTTTTCAAAAAAATCGTCGTGAAATACGGACGGTTAAGATTCAACTGTGGTCATCTGCGTCGAAGGGAAATATTTGACGGACATTACGACGGTTTTTATAAAACCGTCGTAAAATTACAACGGTTAGACATAAAACCGTCGTTATTTTACGACGGTTTAATTAAAACCGTCGTGAAGTTATAACGTTCGGAATTCGGACCGATACTCGATGTTCGTGTAGTTTAACGACAATTTTAGAAAAAACCGTCGTTAAAGTTACACGTTACGACGGTTCCTTTTAGAAACCGTCGCTAAACCCATTTAGCGACGGTTTTTGGTTGGTTTAACGACGGTTAGTAACCGTCGTTAAACCGCGCGTTCGTCTATAAATTGAAAGGTCCTCTTTATTTTTCTTACAACAGTTTCTTGATAGATTATTTTTACATAATACACTATCTGAAATTATTTGTTGTGTTTTTCAAATTTTTGTACTGTGATGTTCTCTGCGACTTGTTTTATTTATTCTCAAAGTATGTCATTTAATTTTTTAATTGTATTTGATTATTTTTTTTTATATTTTATGTTCAAAATATTTTTTTATATTTTATTTTATTTTATTTTGTGAAGATATTGTGACGTTAGGACGACACTTTAATTTTGATTTTTGTGCGTTATTTATTTGGAATCATTTTGAAGGTATGTAATTTAATTAATTAGATTTTGAATGAATTTATTTCAAATTATTATATGTTATATTGAGATAATATTAGATATTTTATTTACTTACTACTTTTGTTATAAATATATTTGTCATTGTGATGTACATTATTGTATGAATCAATTTTAAAATTTGTGATATTTATGATGTTTAATATTATAATATATAGTATGTTCGTTGAAAACATGTAAGGAGAAATACATTTATATAATAACATAAATTTAGTAGATGAATTGAAGTGTGTAATTGATTAGATAAAATAATAAATTTTAATAAATAAATAGAGTAAGTATTGAAAATAATTTTTTAAAAATTGTGACACTAATTTAAAAATATATGTATATTTTAATAAAAATTTAAGAAATATATATAATATTATTAATTTAGTATAAAATGATAGTGAATTTTGTTTTAAATACAAGTTATTTACTGTTTTTCAAATATTATTAAATTAATGTAAATAAATTGAAAGTAATTATTATATTGATAAACGTATTTAAATAATATACATCAATTAATAATAGTCAAATTATATTACAGTTGTTAATAAAATAGTAAAATATTTATTCAGGTGATGAGATAAAATAATAAATATTAATAAATAGACAAAATTAGTATTAAGAATTAGTTTTAAAAAAATAAAACTCATTTAAAAATACACATAATTTTTAAAACATGGAAACAAATTTACAATAATATAATTTTAATATGTATGCTAATAGTGTAATAATTTTTAATGAATTAATAATAACATAAATTGAAAGTAGTTATTATATTGATAAACGTATTTAAATAATATATATAAATTAATAATAGTCAAATTATATTACAGTTGTTAATAAAATATTAAAATATTTATTCAGGTGATGAGATAAAATAATAAATGTTAATAAATAGATAAAATTAGTATTAGGAATTAGTTTTAAAAAAATAAAACTCATTTAAAAAAATACATAATTTTTAAAAAATGGAAACAAATTTATAATAACATAATTTTAATATGTATGCTAGTAGTGTAATAATTTTGAATGCACTTTGTTGTTATACTAGATTCTCTATTAAAGAACTAACAAGATTTTATATATAATTGAGTAGAATTATTCTTGAATATATGACCCTTATATGGGCCACAGATTTTATTTTTTTAAATAGGGAATTGAAATTTCAATTCCTTATCTGAATTCGTTAGAAATTTTACCATGTAAATACTATAATTGAAATCTTTGCGGCAGCTGTAAAATAATATTTTAATTTTTTGTTGCTAGTAGTTTTTCCTTTCCAAAAAATTTACATTCGTAGAAATTCGATCATGAAACTCATTATTTTAATTAATTACACTAGATTCTCTATTAAGGAACAAACAAGATCTTAAATGTAATTGAGTAGAATTATTCTTCAATATATGACCCTTGTATGGGCCACTGATTTTACTTTTTCAGATAGGGAATTGAAAATTTCAATTCCCTATAAGAGTTCGTTAGAAATTTTACCATGTAAATACTATAATTAAAATTGTAACGGCAGATGTAAAATCATAATTCAATTTTTTTCCTGCTAGTGGCTGTCTTTTCCAAAAAATTCATATTCGTAGAGATTTGATCATGAAACTCATCCTTTTAATTAATGACAATAACGAAAATTTTTTATTTAGTGCTTCGTTAAATGTCTATTATCATAAAATTTGTCAAAAATGTTTTACATGTAAAACATTTTACACCTCTTCAAAATGTGTTGTGTTTTATGCACAATCAATTGCAAATCCCTTCTCATGTAAAATAGTCATGTTTTCTTTTAGTTCAGATTAAGAGTTATTTAAGTTAATTGATATCTAAATTCATAAATATTTCAGAAATAGATAAATCTTGGATCAATAAACCTCGACATTCAATAGAGTACCTAAATGGTTTAGATGGATTTTTGGAATTCACAAATGCTAACTCTGGGGTCAAAGGTAGAATAATATGCCCATGCCCAAAGTGTAGATTCAAAAAATGGCAACTCATCGAGGTCGTGCGCCAACATTTGATCGTTAAACCATTTCCGGAGGGATACACTTTTTGGAGTTTGCACGGAGAAATGATTACAGAAGAACCTGCTGTAGGACATGCTATAATACCAATTGAGGTCTCAGAACCCATAGTTCGAGATGACCCTGTCCAGAACATAGTCCGTGATGCATTCGGGATTCACCCCGAAAATGAGAGCATCACTTCTGTGGATATGCCAGTTCCGCAGTCAGCAGAAAGGATGGATGATAGTGTCAAAGATTTTTATGAGTTACTGAAAGATGGTGAACAACCGCTCTATGAAGGGTGTGAAAAGTATTCAAAACTGTCTTTCTTGGTGAAGTTGTATCACATCAAGTGTTTGTGCGGCCTAAGCGACAAAGTAATGTCGATGGTACTTGAGTTGCTTGTCGATGTATTCCCAGATGCCAAGATTCCGCCTTCATTTTACGAGACTAAAAAAATCATTAATAAGTTGGGGTTGAACTACAAAAAAATTCACGCATGTCAGAATGATTGTATGTTAAACTGGGGTGAGCATGAAAGTAGAGAAACTTGTTGTAAGTGCTCAGCACCAAGGTGGAAACCGAAACAAAAGGGGGAGAAGCGAAAAAAGGTTCCTAATAAAATTTTTAGATACTTTCCAGTTAAGCCAAGATTGCAAAGGTTGTTCATGTCTTCTAAAATTGCTGAATTTATGAGATGATATTCTGAAGCCAAAATTTCTGACGGCATCATGAGGCATCCAAAGGATTCTGAGGCATGGAAGAGATTTGATCTTCTGAATCCTCAATTTGCATCATATCCGAGAAATGTTCGTTTGGGCCTTGCAACAGATGGTTTCAATCCATTTGGAAACCTATCTACAAGTTACAGTATATGGCCAGTTCTGCTGATTCCGTACAATCTTCCTCCTTGGATGTCTATGAAACAGAGTTCATTCATGTTGTCAATGATAATTCCAGGGAAAAAAGCACCGAGGAATGATATAGATGTGTTTTTACAGCCACTAATTGAAGAGTTGAAGGAGTTGTGGGTTGAAGGTGTTAAGACGTATGATGCATTTGGCAAAGAAATGTTCAATATGCATGCAGCTCTTTTGTGGACAATCAGTGATTTTCCTGGCCTTGGATGTTTATCAGGCTGGAATACTCATACTGGATTAGCCTGTCCGTACTGTAACTTTGACTATACTCCAGTCCGTCTCCCTCACAGTCGGAAATGGTGTTTTATGGGATATCGCCGCTTCTTATCTCCGGGTCACAAATTCAGGCTGGCCCGCAATAGGTTTGACGGAAAAGAGGAAAGAAGAAACCCCTCTCCGCAACTGAGTGGTGTAGACATTTTTCGACAAGTCGATGATATTGAAGTTGTCTTTGGAAAAAATGTGGAAACTGATGTTGGGACTCAACAACGGCATTCCCGAGGTCAGGGTTCGGTTGATGCTGGAACTTAACAATGGCGTAAGAAAAGTATATTTTTCAAACTTCCGTATTGGACAAATAATATGTTGCGTCATAATCTTGACGTAATGCATATTGAGAAAAATGTTTGCGATAATATCATTTACACTTTACTTAATGATTCCGGCCGTTCAAAGGATCACGTAAACACGTGGAAAGACTTAAATGAGTTTGGTGTGAGGCCTGAGTTGTGGCCTGATGATGGCGGTAAATATCCACCTGCTTTGTTCACATTGACAAATGCAGGTAAGGGAGTATTTCTAAAAACACTTAAGAATGTATCTGTGCCTGACGGTTATTGCAGTAATATCTCCAAATGTATTGATGTAAGACAGTGTAAGATCGGAGGACTAAAAAGTCACGACTGTCATATCCTTATGGAACAACTGTTACCATTAGCCATAAGAAAGGTAAAACATTAAAAACACATAATTCCAATTTCTTGCATTATTGTTAATCCAATTTTATTCATTTAATCTATGTTCTCTAGATACTTGGGTAAATTTAAATCTTTCGTGCGGAATAGAGCAAGGCCAGAAGGCTCAATAGCATAGTCGTATATTGCAGGAGAAGTTTTGTTATTCTGTTCCAGATACATAGATGGTGTTGACACTGTCTTCAATCGTCCTCCTTGTGTGGATGATCGACCCGATGTTGGGACGTCTGACAGGAGTTTGTTCCCACCAATAGGAAGACCAGTTGGTGGATTTGATTATTTCACCATTTCTCCCCAGGAAAAATTGCAGGCTCATCGGCATGTCTTAACAAACTGCAAAGAAGTTGATCCTTACTTACAGTAAGTTAACTCACACTTAGCTACATGATTATACAATTTTTCTTCCTATGTAGCATTAAGTGTTTAGACAATGTTTTCTCAACAGAGAATTTAGAGACTATGTACGGCATAGTTTAAGAAGTCGGACGCGATCATCTACCGAGATAGACAAAAAAGTCCACAGAGACTTTGTCTCTTGGTTTTTGCGTCGTGTAAGTATTTCAACATGGACACATTTAATTCATATGTCAAATATGAGTACAACTCATCCTTTATTCGTTTTCCAGATCGCAAATGATGCCGATGGCTCGCAGTGTGCTGATTTAAAATATCTTGCACTTGGTCCACTAGATAGAGCACGTCGATACAGTGCTTACAATGTCAATGGATTCAAATTTCGAACTTTAGAACGAGACCAAGGGATGACATCTCAAAATAGTGGAGTTTACGGTACTTTCGGGACGAGGAGTTATGCAAGTTCTAGTGATACGAATATGCAATTTGGTGGCGTCCCGTATTACGGAAAACTATTGGACATTGTCGAGTTAAACTACCATGGCCATTTTAAAGTCGTATTATTTAAGTGTATGTGGGCCAACACAACTACAATGAGAGGAATTGCCATTGATGACTTCGGGATGACATCGGTTGATTTTTCTCGGTTGATTCACACTGGTGAAAATGATGATGACGAACCATACATCCAGGCATCTGAGGCTCATCAAGTATACTATGTACAAGATGAGTTGGACAAAAACTGGAGTATAGTGATGCATTTAAAACCCCGTGACTTATACGAGATGGGCGATGAAGATGAAAATCTTATATACAATAGCGATCCGTTACACACGCAAAATTTAGAAAGATTGTTTTCAGAAGAAGAAGTTAATTTATGCTTGTTACGGTATTAGTTTTACTGTTGCCGCCTATTTATATATATTTTAGACTACTTATAATTACTGTACTATTTTATTTATTTCCATCACTTTTATTAGGCAAAATTTATTTTATAATTGTTTTATTAATTTCATTTTGCCAGTAGCGGTGACGATGAAGAAGGCTAGATCAGACATGGCAGGGGCGTCCAGTTCTCATACTCCCACGCCCCGTGGGGTGATCAGTGAGGGCGGAGAGTCCATTATGGAGTCGGAGGCTACCGCATCATCAGTCTCTCTTAGCGACTCCCAGCCACTGGATTCGCAGGTCGTCCCCTGCACACTCCCCCACCCGACGCTCAGGCATCGGATGACGATTATTCGTTCGATTTTGAGACGATCTTTGGCGGTGTAGAGGCGGAGCATCAGCCCGGTGAGCAGGAGCGCAGACGCAGGAGGAGTTGGACAGTTGATGTAGTCGGTGAGTATTGTAATCATGTACACTTTATACGCTTAATAATTTTGTCTTAGTAATATAATATATAATTGTCACTAATTATTTTGATAGACGGGACCGGGTACACAACGTCCAGACAGTTGACTGTCCATGACGTATGGGCCCTGCCTGAGCAGTCAAAGGTGGTTGTCTAGTTCAACGACAACCACCAGCCTATCGGAGACAGTGGCGGTTTGCTCGGTGTCTTCCTCGGCACCATCGGGGATAACTTTTGATTATTCCCGATCTCTTACAGGGATTGGAGGAGCATTCCTCAGCAGTCGAAGACGAATGTCTTCGTAAATAATATTCAGGTATGAAAACATATATCTTTTGTAATTAATTATATTTATTTGTAATTTATATATTATTTATGTGTAACTAATTTTTTAATTTCGTTTGCAGACACATTTTATTGTGACGGATCAACACAAGAAACTGATCATGCAGTCGCTAGGAGCGAAATGGAGAGCAGCACAATACAATATATTTCGCCTGGCATACGATGGTACGAAGACCAGAGATCAGTTGCGGAGTGAAGTCCCGACAGGCATCCCACCTGATCAGTTGGCAACTTTCGTAGACTATCGCCTAGACGCGAAGTCTAGGGTAAGTTGTTAATATATATATTTTTAAAATTTAAATTTTAAATATTGTCACTAATTATTTTTCCCATGTGATTAATTAGGATGTGGCTGCAAAGAATAAACGGAACAGAAGACAGCTGACAATGCCACACACTACTGGATCGAAGAGCCTTACACGTAAAAAGGCGGAGATGGTAAGTTTAAATCTATAAATATTTTGTTTTTTTAAATGTTTATAAGACTATAATCATAAATTGATTGATTAATTATTTTAATATTTAGGAGATTGAGCTTCAGGGTCCAGTGACTCGTGGTGATGTATGGACGGCAGCTCATAAAAGAGCTGATGGATCATACATCAACGACGAAGCTCGGGCTGTTGCGGTGAGTAATAAAATCTTATCAACCTTAAGTAGATAATTATTTAATTTTTAGATAATGTTTAATATTATTAATTTCTTGTTATTGAATGTTAGGAAAAAATTACTTCGATCCAGCAGGAGGACAGCTCGTCCCAAGAGCTCTCGACGGCCAATTCACTTGCGAGAGCTCTTGGCACTAAGGAGCACTCCAGCCGCGTTCGAGGATTTGGGTTGGGTGTTTGCCCAACTCAAGTCTTCGGCCGTAGTTCGTCTGGGTCGAGCTCACAGTCTGGGCCGTCATACCACAACTTACAAAGTGAGGTGGAGCGCCTGAAGACAGCTATGCAGGAGTGGGACGTCGAGCAGCAGCGCCTGAAGACAGCTATGCAGGAGCGAGACGCTGAGCTCCAACGACGAGATGCTGAGCTCGCAGCACGCCAAGCACAGATGGAGGCTGCTATGACGTTCCTGCTACAAAAATTTCAGGGTCAGCTGCCACCTGAAATTTCAGGACCTCATAGTCCCGGACCTAAAGTAACATTTTAATACATAAAAATTGTTGGTATAATTTTGTTTATTTTAATAACATTCAAAATTTTAACAAACAAAATTGATTTTTCAGGATCCCAGCGATCGTGGTAGTGGGCATCAGCGTGATCAGCATCCGTAGGGTCCGGAAACTTGATTTAGTTATTATATTTGTATATGTAATTTCGTCACTTTTGTTACTATTAATTTTCTGTATATAAATTTTTTATATATATAGATTCATTATAATTTAATAATTTATGCATCTTTAGTATCTAGTTAAATATTATTAAATTTTAAAATACAATTTTCAATTTTTAAATAATTTAAACGCTTAATTATTATATAATAAAATAAAATATATAAAAATTAATTTATAAAATATTAAAAATATAAATTAATTTTTATTTTACATAAAAATTTAATAATCAAAACAGCATTAGTAGTATTATGAATAGTATAAAATATTATATTTTAAATTACAAATAAAATTGTTATAAAAATTTTAATTAATTTTATTAATTAAAAAATAAAAAATAATTAGAAATAACGACGGTTTTTGTTCAAAACCGTCGTTATAATAAAAAAAATAACGACGATTTTTTGTTAAAAACCGTTGTTATAATTGAAAAAAAAAAGATATAACGACAGTTTTTGTGACAAACCGTCGTGATCTTTAATTTTATTAATTAAAAATAAAAAATAAAAAATAATTATTAACGACGGTTAAAAATCGTCGCTATGTCTGGTTTAACAACGGTTTTTATAACCGTCGTTAAACCAGACATAACGACGATTATTCCTACGGTTGATAAAACCGTCGCTAGAACTAGCGTTCCACGATGGTTTTCAAACCGTCGTTAATGGGCTTAACGACGGTCGGAACCGTCGTTAAGCCTACTAAAAAACCGCCGTAATACCGCGGTTTTGTTGTAGTGTTGGTACATAAGTTTCATTATAATCAATCAATACTTACATTTTGTATACAAGTTTGTTCTCGATTTACTAGAAATTATATATCTTTTTTTAGTAAATAAGAAATTGACTAGGTTGCTTTTGTTGACTAAGCTAAGCATCACAACTCATTGGCCATTTCCATGTATTCTAGTGGGGGGCCACAGGACCCTGTGTGCCACATAAGTAATCCTATTGGCTGAAAGGCCACTCTCAGATAAATCCCATAATGGGAAGGATCAGGAATGGTGCAGTGTGGTGGTGACTTATGAGAGTTTCTCTTCCAAAAGTAAGTAAATTGCAAAAGGGTCCCCTAGGGTTTGGAGAATTACAAAGAGGGCCCTTGATATTTTAGCTTCTCATCCAAACGATTTGGAATTTTTAATGGCTGTGATCTCACTGAGTTTGACATGATCAAAGGGAATCTTTCTCCTTCTTTCATTGACTGTGTCCTAAACAAAATAATTTTCAGTTTTTGTTGTAGGTTTTTTAAAATTACTTCCACATGAAAATCTATGATTGAATGTTTGTTATAACTGGTTAAGTGGCATTACAAGAAAATAATCTTTCAGCAGTGACCAAAGTCACCGCTAAAAGTCTAAAAATTGCCACTAAAGTAAACTCTAAAATTGATTATTTCAAATTTAAGTTCTAGCTGGAGTTAAAAAAAAATTTGACGGATTCATTAATTGGTTGTATGTTTTGACTCTTATTTTCTTTTCATATTTTGTTGACATGTGCTAAAATTCCTATATTGATTCTGTCGTCTTTCATTGATATATGCCTTAGTTATGCTAATCCATTTACTAATGAAAAGAAAAACCGTCATTCTTTTGGGCATACCATTCCTAAATTTAGATGAATTAAAGAGGCTCGTGGGTGTGTGTAACAAAACTAATGTAAGAATTAAATTTAATGGACATAAAATAGTCATATATTGTGCTAAAAGAGTGAAAATAATAATACTACAATTAGAAAATTAACTTTAATTTTACCCAATCTCATATATGATATACACAAGAAGAAGAAGTTTACAATGAATACAGGAAAATGGTTTACACAAGATTCATGAATTACTTGACAAGTTCAATTTTCATGAGTTGTCCGATTGTGATGGTGGCAAACTTATCCGCTGAACGATAATTTGACATCACAAGCTCCATAGATACTTGTTCCATGGTTGGCCAAGAACGTGGATTTTCACTCAAGCAAGCAAATGCTAATTTTGCAATCAGCATCACCTCCTCAACAAGTGGTTCAGTGGGTAGAGGAATTCGTGGGTCCAACACATTCTTCAATGGCAAATCATAGTTAGTTGATGTCTCTGCCAAAGAAGAAATAAGTTCTGCTGGATGCATTCCCATCATGATTTCCAAAATCAGTACTCCAAAGCTATAAACATCACACTTCTCATTTGCCTCCATAATGTAAGCAATCTCTGCAACAGCATAAATTTTAGACTTATGTTATCATGACCATATATCCAATAGGGTTGTTAGTATTGATTATTGAAACAAGTGTAGTAATTTGTAAATTTCAAAAAAGAAAAAAAGGGTTAAACCTGGTGCAGCATATCCAAAGGTTCCTGCGAACGAGGTCATATTTTTTGAGTTAGGCTTTAGAAACTTAGTTGTTCCAAAGTCACTGATGTGAGCTTCTTCACATTCCGAATCTAGAAGAACATTCTTGCTTGATATGTCACGATGAACTATAGGGTATGGGCAGCCATGATGCATATGGAATAAAGCATTAGCCACGCCTTTTACAACATTCACCCTCTTATTCCAATTAAGCTCGAGGGCTTGTTTCTCATTCTTTAGTATGTTATCGAAGCTGCCACCTTCTAAGAACTCATAAACCAAAAATGAGAATTGTGAATGAACAAAACCCATATAACTTCACAATGTTACGATGCTTAATTTCTGTCAAG
This sequence comes from Gleditsia sinensis, assembly GCA_037074535.1. NCBI lineage: Eukaryota > Viridiplantae > Streptophyta > Magnoliopsida > Fabales > Fabaceae > Gleditsia > Gleditsia sinensis. The sequence goes on from CM073470.1 coordinate 17,785,882, forward strand.
GCTCGAACCTCACTTGTAAAAGCTTTTAGGTCCAGGATTTCTCCATCTGGCATTGAATGAAGCTTCTTCACTGCAACAACGTCACCAGTTGGCAACTGTGCCTTATAAACATTTCCTTGGCCCCCCTTCCCAATGAGATATTTGTCATCAAAATCCTTTGTGGCTTCAATTATATTTTCATACATTATTTCCCTTTCAGAACTCCATACAAAGTAAAGATCTTGAGTCGGTGCTCTTCTGTCTTGATTTTCTGTTTTTTGCGCCCTTGGACAAAAAATGCACAAAACTCCACCCACCACTAGTATTAGTGTGCTGAAAGTGAGGAATAATACTAATAACTTGACCTTTTTGCTATTGTGACCATGCACGTGATTATTGCAAAGATATAAGCCCGTGACATTACCACACAAACCTTTATTATTCCTCAATGCTTGGAACGTAATGTTACGAAAGGCTGGATTGTTTGGAAGGGAGCCCTCTAATTGATTGTATGATATGTCAATAGAAGCCAAGCCCGACATCTCATTAAAACTGGAAGGAATGACACCAGAGAGATTATTATGTGAGAGGTTTAATGTCATCAAGCTTTCCAAGTCTCCAAGTGTTGTTGGTATTGTTCCCATCAACAAATTCCTACTGAGATCAAGTTTTTGAAGAGCATATAATTGGCCAAACTCAGAGGGAATGCTTTTTTCGAAGTTATTGCTACTCAAATTCAAGAGCCAAAATTGGGAAATTGTCCCAGCTCTTTTATAATTGATCCACTTAAATTATTTGCTTCCAACTCCAACTGTTCCAGTTGATTCAGTGATCCTATTTCCATTGGAATGTTACCTGAAAATTGATTGTGGCTCAGAGAGAGTTTAGTCAATAAGGTCAACTTTCCCAATTCTTTTGGAAGTTCTCCTCTCAGATGATTTGATGAAAGGTTAAGTTCACCAAGCTTGGTTGCCTCCCCAAGTTACGGTGTTATACCACCAGAAAGATTGTTGTTGGCAATCTTAAGGGTCATGAGATTACTACACTTGCCCCACTTGGATGAAAGGTGGCCATACAATTTATTTCCACTTAGATCGATGTAGTTCAAATTTGGATATACACCAAAAGCATCTGTTATATTATCAACTAATTGGTTATTATCGAGCCTGAGTCTAGAAAGGCTGGAGCAATTCTTCAAGCTTCTTGGAATGGGACCAATGAAATGGTTCATCTGAACAACAAACCTTGTTAAAATCCCACTAACGCAAACCTGTTGCGGCAAATGACCAGTGAACTCATTGTCACCTAGTTGTAAATTATCCAAATTGGTAAGGTTATTTATTTCTAGGGGAATGCGACCGCCAAGTTTGTTTTCATACAAAACTAAGTTGGTGAGCTTTGTCAAATTTCCTATAGTGGAGGGAAGAGGTCCAGAAAGATTGTTTTCTGCTAAGAGGAGGGACTTTAGATTGACTAAGTTCCCAATTGATGCAGGAATTGATCCAAAAAATCCATTTCTCGCCAATGACAAGGTGTTGAGATTTGTGAAGTTTCCTATGAAGGGTGGGATTGGCTCATAGAGGTTATTACTTAACAATTGAAGATGAATGAGAGAATATAGATTCGCGAGTTCATTAGGAATGGGACTAGAGAGATTGATGTTATAGAGGTAAAGTTGTTGTAATTTGCTCAAGTTTCCAATTGAAGAAGGGATTCTACCAAATAACATTGGATTTTTTGACAAATCAAGTTGCAAAAGACTACTCAACATTCCGATTTCTTTTGGAATGGAACCAGAAAATTGATTGTTTTTAAGTATTAGATCTGTTAGATTCCTCAAATTCCCAATTTCCTGGGGAATTGGGTCAGTCAGATTACATGTGCCAAGATCAAGTAAATTTAGAGTGCTCAAAGCTCCTATTTCTTTAGGGATGGGACCTTTTAAGAAATTATGGGACAATTTCAAAGTAAACATATTGGACAAGTTACCAATTTGGGGAGGAATATTTCCATGAAGCATGTTGTAACTGACATCTAGAGTGTGGAGATTAGGGAAGGATGTGAAGTTGAGATTGTGAAGTCTACCTTGTAGCCCAAGACTCGTAAGATTTATCACATGGATTCATCACATGAAATCCCTTTCCAGTTTTTGCAAGGACAAGTGCCATTCCAAGAAGACAAAGTCGCTTGGCTTTGTGTGACGAGGCTTGCTTTCCACTTCAACAGAGCATTTGCTTCGTTACGATCTTCTGCAGCAGCATATGCAAAAGAAGCAGCAACTTGGGATGAAAAGAGCTTTACACATACACAGAAGAATATGCAGAGAATTCCCCAATATGCAAGAAGCTTAGTGGAATCCCTTTCAGACCTTTCCACCATGGTTTTGGTTAGTTGGATTTTTCGGATCACGAATAGATTCAAAAAATGATCTTCCACACTGTGTGCTTATGACAAACAATTTAAAAGCACTTATCTCTTCTCTTCTTATATGTAATAATAAGAGAGAATGTTAGATAGTAGAAAAGAAAGAGAAGGGATGGTAAAAAAATAAAAGAGAAAGGTAGACAGTGTAGAAGAAAAGATGTGTAGCCTTTTTCTGAATGCCTCGAAGGGTAATGAGTGAATAGACAAGCATTAATGAACCCGACAAAGATAAACAAGCCAATGCTGCCCAGATTTGGTCCATCGAATCAAATAATTTTTCTTGTGATAATGAAACTTCCCAAATTTCAAAATGGTTCCCTTTCTTCCTCGTGAAACACAACCTTCCACTTTCCATCTGGGGTCCATTCATATGTGATTCATTTCTTTTCATATATATATCGTCTCGTTTCTTCCTCGTGAAACACAACCCTCCACTTTCCTACTGGGGTCCATACATATATGATTAATTTCTTTTAACAACAGCTTAAGATAAAAACTTGCATTGCTTTAGCTACATAGAAACAGCGTGTGGGCATTAGAACTTAGGGCTTATCCAATGGATCCAAGATAACCTTTATTCATTGTCTTAAGAAATGCGTGTAGCTACCTTCCCACTATGAAGGCATGAAGTGACCGTAGAAAATAAAGCTTGAGCGACCATTATTACAGCTAATGACACTTATTTCAAAATTTCAAATAGGTGTGCTTGCTTTGTCTTAGATAACTCTACCTTGGGTCGGTGTTCATATATCATTCCTTTGCTTTTACACTGCTTTGGAGATAAAGCATGCATTGCTTTAGGGAAACAGTCCATGTAACTATTTTTTTGGTACATTAAAAAAAAGTTCTTTTTCGTGTTCCTTTTTTTGGTTCTTATATTCTACTCGCATTTTTTTATACATAAGAGACAGTTATTATCTTGATCGGGAAAAAAAGAAGAACATAAGTAGGAATGTTGAGTCAACTTTTGAAACCCCAAATAAAATTTTGGGCTTTTCATCAGATATATTGAGAAAGTTCGGTACTAGAAAGTGTGTAGCACATTCAAGAACTTATCACTGATTGACCAAGGCATCACTATCTAAAGAGCATCTCAAATGCTTAATTTTAAGGAGAAATAGTAATTATCCATCTTTATCTATAGCTTTAATTATAGTTTTCTTCTAATTTAAAAATCAATGGAACGTGTCTCTTATAATATATATCTATTGCAAAGAGAACCCGTCCTCCAAAACATAGACGTAGAAAAGTTTTTATTTTGGGGATATTGCTCTTATCAGATGCAGCGCCAGTAGCCTCTCACCCTTTTTTTTTTCCCCCTTTCTTTCTTTCTTTCTGTCTTTTTCTTTTTTCTCTTTCCTCTTTTTTTTATTTTATAAATGAATCTTTATGATTTATCTTTTATGATAGATTTAAGAAAACCTTTTGATTTGTCTTATTTTAAGCTGAAGTGAGAGCTTTTAGTTTTTAATCCCACTCTTGTTACATTAGAATGAGTGTTTTTTACCCCCAAGTGATAGTGATTTCTTTGTTTTGATTTAGGTATATTATAATATTTTAAAATTTTATATATCTATTACAATAAATAAATATAAGTGATTAAATCATTACAACACCGATGATGATAGTAACATTTTTCATCTCAAAGATCAATAGATCAGTAGAGTTTTTATTCAGCCTTTAGTTGAACAAAAAAATTGTAAACATTTATTTGTTATGAGATCTGAAATTTCTATAATTGTAGTGTCGTTGCTGGATTTTATTTTGAATGAAATCTTTACTATTTTATCTTAAAAAGAAAAGGCTACGACCTCTCAAAACCCTTACAATAATACTTCAATGAAGATCAACAAGTTTAGGAAATAAAAAGAAGGCATATTATCTCATATTAATTAAAGTAAACACAAATTTTGAAAATGTTTTCGTGGCCATTAGAACTAAGGACCCTTATCGAATGGACGCAAGATAACATTTATTTACTGTCTTAAGAAATGAACCTAGAAAATAGAAGATTGAGCCACCAATATTATTAGAGTTTCGCTCATGACAATTTTAAAAAAAATTCCAAATAGGTGTGCTGGCTCGCTTCGTCTTACATAACTCTACTTTCCAGTCGGAGGTCGGGACTTCATATATAATTCATTTGCTTTTACACTGCTTTGGAGATAAAGCATGCATTGCTTTAGGGTCTATAAAGTACACCCATGACTTTATTTTGATATAACAAGTTCAGTACATATGGACATCTGAACAATAAGAACCACACACAAACACTAGCTCACACTCTTACAAACACAGTACTGGATTGGTACGATAAAATTCCCTAGAGTCCATTCTCAAATTGCACAATTACAATAGGGCTCCTTACTTTGTGCTTGCCGTCATTCCATGACAACTCCCCAAATGAAGAATTTGAAGGTTGAGGCAAACTCTGTGCCTGCAAAGTAACCCTGAAGTTTTTCTTTTCGCCAGTCTTTTGAAAACTCAGTGTGTTTGGCCGAACAAAAACCTTAACTCCTATGGGTGCTCGGACATTCACAGAATATGTGCTTGGAGGTCCAACATTTGTAACTGTACGAGTAACAGTTATAGGGCTTACACCAAGTCGAGACAATGTGATTGAAGGGTAGTTGAAATCTTCTATCTTGTAAGACCTTGGACATCTGTATGGCTTGTTATAATTAAATGCTGCAACTAACCTTTCCTCGTATCCAGAACCACACAAGTAGTTTAGGTAATCAGAAGGCTTTAGATCATAAACAAGTCCAGGGTCTATTGCATGGTTAGGTTGAACATGTCCTGAACCATAAGCAAACGACGTTGCTATTTTCTCAGTAATTCCATCCAGTATTGGTCCATTGGTGTTATCTCTTGTGGTTGCTGGAAGGGCATAGTTTTTGACAATTGTTAAAATGCTTTGTTGTACCAAAAAATAAAAAATATATGGATATATAAATACATCAAATGTATGTTCTTTTATTTTTATTTTTTTGGGTCTTATAAAGAGGTTTGAAGACTTGGAAAGGGGGAGGGGAGGGGGATAAACCCCTGGAGAAGGGAAAGGGAAAGGGATACACCCCCAACCTATGACCACATAGACACCCTAGCACTTAAGACTAGAGGAGATGCCATTACGTCAAACCCATGACCACATCAAAGATAGATTCTAGTGAAAAGTGAAAAATTTCTTACACCATTGATAAAAGATGGATTCACCAAACTAATTATAAATAAATATGTAGACATATTAAATATATTTTTTAGTGAAAATTATTTTTTACATATTTATATATTTATTCATAATTAGTTTAGTACACTTCGATAGATCAGGTTTATTTAATAACCCCTTTTGAAAAATATTATTGATAATCTTATATATCTGTTTCTTATTGATTTAATTTATCAATTTTTTTAATATAATGAATCTAATAATCTCTACTCATGTATCATACCAGTAGTCATGATTGCTGATTTGATAGCAGCTGGACTCCATTTAGGATGGCGTGTTTTAAGAAGTCCAGCAATGCCAGCAACATGAGGGCATGCCATAGAAGTTCCCGACATTACATTAAATAGAAATCGACGCTCATCTGATTGTAGATTAGTGGGACTTGCACCAAATGACCAAGCAGCAAGTATGTCCAAACCCGGTGCAGTTACATCAGGCTGAAACAAACATACAAATTGTAATTGCATAATCATAAATCTTATATATATATATATAGAGAGAGAGAGAGAGAGAGAGAATGGAAAACCTTGAGAATGGCTGGCTGAATGATATTGGGTCCCCTAGATGAGAATGAAGTCACAAGTGGAGCTGGCTTTATTCCTAGAAATGTTTTTGCATTATCCAAGAAGGCAAGAGGGTTCCTGCAATATATTTATAAATGGAGTACCTTCACTTTCTAAATACAAGTATTTTCAGAACAATTTCAAAAGAATTGTTGAACAAGAGAGATGTATAATTACTTGGTATTGCCGTAGTAATTTTGACTAATGTTTGAATCATTATTATCGGAGGTACCTAAAACATGAGGGTCAGCAGTAATTGTAGTTTGCGCATCATTGTCCAAAATCATTCCCGCTGCGCCTGCGCGTTTTGTTTCCTGGCCCTTGGCAACTGGTCTTAGGTTCCTACCTCATTGGCATATCACTATCTTGCCATTTACTTTGTTAGGATCAAGTGTTCCTGCGTTGCATTGTTGACTGCACGAAAATAAATTTATATTAAAGTATAAATTTATGTATGAATGTATACTGAAGAGTAAAGAGATAAACAATTAACAGTTTATAAAACAAGGTAAATTGAAGTAAGCTCTGGAAAATCTGCGCTTACGCATCTCCAAATGTCGCATTAGGAAGCCTAGCATCACCCCCACGGATCAAAGAAAAGGACTTCCCAGACGCGCCAGCTGTGGAAAGACTGGTTCCCTACACATAGGCACAAGTTTTTTTTCTTTTTTTGATTGAAAGATAAAATAAAATACTTTAACTGCTCTTAATTTTAGGGTTAAAAACTTTAACAATTACTTTAATGTTTCAATTAACAATTATACTAAGTATCATTTCAAAAAATGAACAAATGATAATATATTTTTAAATTATATAAACATTTCGTGTATTTAACACTAAATTTAAGGGAGGTCAAAGTAAATAATACCTTTACGCGTTGCCCGTTACCAAAAGTAATATTATTGTTGAAGTCCCTGTCTATTGAGCTAGCAGCAATGGTGAAGGTCCATGGGGCCACATTTTTCACAGTTTCAGGTTCTGGTCCTTCATTACCTGCAGAGCAAACTACCACTATACCTTTGGAAACTGCATGGAAGGCCCCTATGGAAGTCCCATCTGTTAACAAATCTTCAGCATAGTGTCCATGCCCACCAATTGAAACGGAGAGCACATCAACACCATCACTTATGGCCTGGTCAAAAGCAGATAAGAGATCTGAATCATAGCAGCCTCCACCTTCAGGATTCCAGCAAGCTTTGTAGGCTGCTAGACGAGCTCTAGGGGACCCTCCCTTAGCAGTGCCATTACCGTTATTAAGGACACTTGCACCTCTAACAAAATTTCCTCCAGCAGTTGACATAGTATGGGTACCGTGCCCTGCAATATCGCGTGCACTATTATTATGTAGTGGATCAATCTTGCCAATTCCCGCCTCATAGCCTTTGTGGAAGATTCTTGCTGCAAGTAGCTTCCTAATTCATGTAATATATTACTATTAATATGGAATGCTGCAAGTAATTTAAAAAAATGTACCGTTTCACTCTCAACTTCTTCAATAAATATAGTCTTTGACAGTCTGTAATGTTTCAATTAAGTACCATTTTAAAAAAGAATAAATAATAGTGCCTTTTTAAAATATGAGATGTATGTATACTTTTAAAAATAGAGTGGGCATAAGTGTATTTAATATTGAATATAATGGAGGTCAAAGTATTTTACTTTAATTATAATATATATATATATATATATATATATAATAATAATAATAATAATAATAATCTTTACAACAATATATACTTTATAGATGATGCATAATTGCATATTTTATAATATATATATATATATATATATATATATATATATATATATATATATATATAATAATAATAATAATCTTTACAACAATGAAAATATATAATGCACATTCTATAAATATCATTTATCAAAATAGAAATTCAAGTTTCTGAATATGATCTCAAAGTAACTATATCATAAACAAACCAAAGTAATATGTATCTTAATAAGAAAGTACTTGGTATCTAGTGATCTCATATCTATTGGTATCTTGGATATTATGGTATGATATATCATGATATAAAATATCATATGATCTTTTTTACTTTTGTATATGATATGACATTTGAAAATTGTCATAAAAACAATACAATTAATATTCTATAGATAAAAGTGTACTAAAAATAGTGTATTGTGAGTTCGCTTATTTTTTTAATACAAAACACTATTTAAATAGTGTCATATTAGCGTCTTGATAATGGTACATCAAATACCTCCTAGAATTAAGCAAACAAGTCACGGCAGTTATTTTTAGAACTTGACTTGCTTAAGTGAATTAGCTCACTAAACCTACTAAAAATTTAAAAATTAAAAATGTTACCAAAAAAATTTTAGCTAATAATTAATAAAGTATTTTCTCTTAAAAATGATACTTTTTATAATTAATTTAAAATTTGTAATATTATGATGCACCTTTATGATTTAATTAAATTTGAATACATGTGTCATTCTTTATAATTATAAAATTCTCAAAATTCATAATTTTTATTTTTTTAAAAAAAGAGAATGATCTAAAGCAATTTATCTCTAAAATAAAAGCAGAAAGTAAAATTTATGTTTATATCATTATTTTAATTGAATTTATTGAAATATTGGCCAGAGCATATCTAGATTTTAGAACTATTTAGCACATTTTATAAAACATGTCATCATAATAAAAATGATGTTAAAGAATAATATGTAAGTTTTAAGCTTTGTATAATTCTTTAAATTAGACGTGAAGGAAACATAATTAAGATTGTTAAGAACATTTGAAACAAATAAGTGAGTTTGGGTAGGTTAGACATAATAAAAACAAATTATAAGGAATAATAAAAATTGATATTTAGGGACCCATGCTTGATAGAACGTAAGAAAATGTCGGTGTGTTAAGTTTTCATGAAAATTGATATGAATAATGCCAAGGAAACGTACCTGTTGCAGAGGGTTTTATTTGAGCCAGGCAAATTGTAAAGCTGGCAGTGGTCACGCCCACCACCACGCCACCTTGATGGGATGGGGCCGTGTCCTTTGTCGTTGAAGCTCTTGGATTCAGGCCAAACACCTATTCAAGAAAAAGAGAGCACCCGCGGAAGATTATCAACGAGGAGGAGGAGGGGTAAGGTACTAAATTTTGTTTTAAGATATTATTTTAATGATTTTAAAAATAAAAATATTTTGAAATATTTTGAAAATTTTGAGAAAATAGAAAATTTTTTAAAAAATGTTTTAAATAATTTTAAATAATATTTATTTTTAATTTTAAAAAATTTTAATATAATATTAATGATATAGATATATAAAATTATATTAAAATTAATTTAAATTAATGTCTATAATTAAATAGTAAGTAAACATATTATTACAGTAGGGACTTCAACTCAAATCTTAACAGTATTCAACAACAATCTCTTTGTTACATCTATTTCTCCATCTTCTTCTTAATTCTTTCGTGACATTTATATTTAAGTCTCTTTTTCTATCGACTATAATTCTATCTCTATCTTTAGGTATATTCCTCTCTCTTTACTTTTCAATCTCTCTTTGTATCATTTTTGTAGTTTCCTCTTTATAATAAAAATAATGAAAGAAAATAATGTCATGAGAATAAAGGGAGAGAGTATGAAGTTAATAAAGATGTGACTTAAGAGAAAATAATTTGGTGTTGGATGTAATATAATGTTATTTTTATCTATTTTTAGATTGTCAATTTTTTTATTTTTCAAATTAGTTTAGTATTTTTTTCATCGAAACAACTCGAAACAAGAGTTTTTTTATTGAAATAATTCGAAACAAGAGTATTTCCATCGAAATAATTCGAAAAAAAAGTATTTCCATTGAAATAATTCGAAATAAGAGTATTTCTATCGAAATAATTCGAAACAAGAGTATTTCTATCGAAACAACTCAAAATAAGAGTATTTCCATTGAAATTTCTATTGAAATAAGAGTATTTTTACTGAAATATTTCGAAATATAGTAATTTTAATTAAAATAGCATAATTTTTTAACAAACACTTTGTTTCGTTTCGATAACTTCGTTTCGTATCGGTGACTCAGGAAATGAAAACGTTTCGGTCGTTTCGATGGAAAAGAAAAAAAATTTAATTCTTTAAAAAAAAGACATTCACATTTAAACGATATAAAAAAGAAAAGAGAAGAACGAAAGAGATAAAAAGAAGACAAAACTACAATAAAAGATGTTAAATAAAATGTCACGTAAGCATTTAAAAATTAGAGAGAAAGAGGAGACAAAGACTCGCTATAAAAGATGTGACGTAAACATTTAAAAATTATAAAGAAGACAGGGCCCACTATAAAAGATGTTAAACAAGATTCACCTAAGCGTTTAAAAATTAGAAAGAAAGAGACAAAAAAGGAAAGAAGATAAAGGAGTCACTAATTCACTATAAAAGATGTTAAATAAGATGTCGTATAAGCATTTAATATTTATTGGAAAATGTACAAATATCAAATTAGATGTGACGTATGCATTTAAAAGTTTATTTGAAATGTTGAGAGTTACGAGATTTTATTCAACAAAAACTAAAGTTAAAACATTTAATTATAGTAAAAACTAACTTTAAAGGACTAAATGACATTTTGCCTAAACACATTATATATATATATATATATATAATTTTTTATAGAATTATATTTAAATTTTCAAGTTCGGGTGATTTAATAAATAAATTTAATATATTATTCAAATTTATCTATTTAATAAATAGGTAGAGTTAAATTTTGAGTAGTGGCAAAAATTTCAGTATGGTTGTTCTCTAAAAATGTAACTGAATGAAGATAGAGGCACAGGCCTTCGTTTGAAAATAATTTTTTTATTTTATAAAAGTAAAAAAATATGTTTCTCATGTTATTTTTTATAAATTATTTTATAAAAATAAAATTCAAAAATAATTTTTTTTTATTTTATTTGTCGAAATTTTTTAAAAAAAATAAGAAGAATTATTTTTATTAATGATAAAATTATAAATAACTTGTTAAAATTAATTTTTAATTATCAAGAAAATTCTACTATTTTATTCTCAAAATTTATATTTAAATAAATTTTTTATTCTTTTTTTTTTAAATTAAATTACTTTTAAAAAACAATAAAACAAAAATACTTAAAAACTATTGAGGAAACACACAATTTAATCCCTGAATTTATTAAGTCATTATATTTTAATTCCTGAATTTAATTTATTACATAATTTAGTCTCTAAATTTATCAAACGTCAGACAATTTAGTCATTCTGTTATCTCTACATTAACTGTTTGTTGACGTGGCCCGTTAAGTATTGACATGGCACGTTAAATGCCAACTAATCATGCCACATCAGCGCTGACCAAGGGGAGTTTCCTTTCACTCTTCCATTTTTTTCTTGTCCCAAAAATTCCCATGACCTGGTCGTGTGCAGCGTATGCATTTTGCTCAAGAACACAGACACTACATTGGGCTTTTCTGCACCAATCCAAACATTTTTTTCAATTTCTGAAACAGCGTTTAATAATGAAAAGCATAGCTAAAACAGCATCTGGAAGATGACGATGACGACAAATAATGCTAATATTGAAGTAATGGTTCTCTCACTCTTAATCTCTGCTGCTTCTTCCTCTTCAAGTAATGCAGCAAACCCATTAATGTGTCTATTATAAGAGTAAAAGATAGCTTCTTTGGCCTTCTCATTGCTGCAAAAATAACACATTTAAGCCATTAGTTTCTTCTTCCCCATTACATTTCAAACAGAAGTTTGTGGATTCTTTACCTTCCCAGGACGGAGCCCAGCAAATCATAATGGGAATTTGTGGCAGAATCCACATCAGGAGAGGATGGGTTTGGGCCATGAGAATGTGATCCCAGGTAAACAACGTAAGGCTGCGGTAGAGAATTCAAAAACAAACCATAAGGGAAACGTGCTCGACTATGGGTAGGGAAAATTTTTTAAGTACACTTTTTATATAGTCAGGCAATGTTTTAAATTACAATTGCAAATCACAATCGCAATTGCATTGTGGTTAACGCAAAAATCAGTGTTGCAAATGCTGCTACGCAGGTTATCGCCATTGTGGCCCTCAAGCTTTTCACAAATTCACACAACACCATTGCTACCTTGATGGAGCCTGTTGTGACCTAACACAATCTTTTGCAACCACAATGCTGTTCCGTTGCATTGCAATATCAAGAATATTTATCATGCGTGTCAATGGATCAATAAATTTTCATTAACTCGTTGGTATATTATATAATTCATAAGAATTTCTCTGTGAAAGATCAGCAATGAGTAAAGAAGCAAATAATCATTAGAATTTGAAAGTGGATGAGTAAGAAACAAAACGAGCTTGCCTTTTTACTGGCATGAACTGGCTGCTGCAACAATGTGCAAAGAAGAAATGATAATGCAAGGAGGGGAAAGATAGAGGAACCCATTTTCTTCACCCCGTTTTTGGAATGTGGTAAGCTCTACTACTTACTGTGCTTACATATATAAGACTCTAGCTTTCACCTTGGTAGGGAAAAGTTTTTACTTTTTTTTTTCTCTCAGATCACCGACATCCTTTATCAACTTGTACTTTATTTTGCGTGGTTTTTCAAAGTTGATCAATTATTAATTTTCTTACAATTTTAGTATTTGACAAATAGTACAATATGTTTGAAACCTCACAAACAAATTTATGAACATTGAATTTAACAAAAAAATTATGACATTGAAAAACTTTTATTAAATTCGAACATTGAAACCTCACAAACAAACATATCTGAAATTACGAAAAATAAAATTTACTTAATATATATTGTTAAATCAAATTTTATTAAATTCGAAAATGATTATATATGCAGAAAAATTTGAGAATAAACATCATTAAGCATCACTGAAAAATGCTTTTCATCATTGTCATGTTTGAATGATAGAGGAATGTTAAAATTTTTAATATAAAATAAAATTTCAAAATATGGCTGTAGTAATGTTTAATGGAGAGAGCAGCCAATAGAATTGCTGTGCTGAAGTCATTAATGAGTGAAGAGGATGTTTGAAAAATGTATTATTTTGCCTTCCTCACATGCAGTAGTGCTCATTGCTAATCACTTATAGAAATACAAAATAATGATCAATTAATTATTTTAATTAAAAATAGTAAGAAATTGTATTATCATTTTTTTAATCATGTTCTAGATATCTTAGAATGATAGTGGGTTGCTAGGTACAAGAACTAATAGTACGTAGGAGCTGCAATTATTTAAATTTTGGATCAATTTGGTCGGTATTTAGAAAGCTTAGATGGGATAATAATGTATTCTATAATCTTTTTTAATATTGTTTTTCTAAACCTATCCTTAATTAATGTGTCAAAGATAACTTGAGAAGGGCCTGCATGCAAACACAGGGGGAATGACTGTGGAAGGTCATGGGCGAAGTAGGAATAAACTTACAGCTGATTTACCACTTCATCTCCCAATGTTGACAAAACGACGACTACAACAATCGCAGATAATCATATATTTTGGAAAAAAATAATTTTTTTTTCAGAGAGGTCAACTTTTAATTTAATTTTTTTATAAATTTAATTTATTATTAATATAAAATTTGTTATCACGTTTATTTAAATTGATATTCATTTAATAAAAATTTAACATCGTAAGAGACAAATTTTTTTAAATAAAATTAGTTTAATTAAAAACTTAAAAATTTTATTAAGTGCTACGAGAATTTTAAATTAATATTAAAATAAATATCAATTTTTATATATAATCTAATTAATGTGATAAAAAATTAAAATATTAATAATAAATTAAATTTAACATTACATTTTAAATATTAACGTAATTTAAAAATAATATTATAACTATTTTTATATAAAAAATTATTTTATAAAAAAATAAATTAAAAATCCATAAGTAAGTTAATGCAAAAATAAAACTTTCTTCTTAACTTATTATTCTCTCTCTCCAATGATTTTGTACGACACATTGATTGCCCCACATTTAGTCCCGTCACTCAAACAACATTAATGAACATTACAAATAGTTTTTAACTATAACTATGATTGATGGCTAAAAATATATTTTAAAATAGACAGACAGGAAAGGGGATAGAGACCGCTGCATCTACCGATGCTGCAATTCCAAAAGCATATAGCGACTCGTACAACAATCGAATATAATCATACATTTTGCAGAAAAATCATTTTTTTACATAATTTGAAAGTAAATTTTTAATTTAGTTTTTATAAATTAATTCTTTAAATTAAGTTTTTATTAATAAAATTGTTTATAATGTCACTTACTCTTCAATTTTATAGATTAAAAAATTAATAATTTTTTGTCTCACTGTTATGTAAGTGTTAAAATGGTATCAAGTAAATTTCTATTTATATATAAAATTATATTAATTAATTAAAGTGATAAAAAAATTATTGTCTCACTGTTATGTAAGTGTTAAAATGGTATCAAGTAAATTTATATTTATATATAAAATTATATTAATTAATTAATGTGATAAACAAATTATAATATTAATAATATTTTAATTTTAATTTTAAATTTTAAAATTTCACTTAAGTGAAAATGATTTTTAAATATCTCTATTTAAAATAATTAATTATTAAAAAATTAAATTTGAGATAAAAATTAGAATTTTTTTTCCTTAAATTTATTACTGTTGGTCTAATTCATATATACTAAACAAAATTTTTTATTTTAAAAATCTCAAAATATTCTTAACTTATTATTCTCACTCTCTCTCTTGTATTATTCTGGTATGACAACCCCTGATGTGCCCCACATTACTATCAATCAAACAACATTACTGTGACTGTACAGAGCCAAATGTGATACAAGTAAACAAAATATTATTATAAATAATAATATTTTATGCAAAATAAGTTAGTTGAACTGATAAATGTGCTGTGATTTTAAAAAAAAATTAAAAGTTTAAATTTTAACAAAAAATACTGTAAAAAAATTATAATTATTCTAAAACTTAAAAAGAGATTAATTTTACAGTAATATGTATAAAAATACTTTTGATTTTCACCAAAAAAATTATAATAACACCGCGACGATTTTTCTATTATTTTTATTTTCTTTACTTATTTTTATATGCTCCGTATTAGATAAACTTTAAGATGAAGCTTAAATTATAAAGTTATAGTCTTTTGAAATGTGATTTTTTTTATAACTTAAGTTATAATAATTGATATTTTTATTGAAAGTCGACTAATGTAAAATAGATGACTTAAGAAAGAGCAATTTGAGAAAAGACTACCTATAGGTATAGATTGATTGGAAGTATATTTCAATTCTCTATGTGAGCCCTTTCTTTCTTTTCTCCTTTAGTTTTCTTTTTCTCTCAACCTTCTAGTCTATCCACTGATCGTTGCTTCTTTCATTATGACTTCTTATCTACTAAAATGTTTCATTTCTACTCATCACTTCCCTATGAACTAATGAATATTTTTTTTGGCAGCTTTAGTGTATTTCTACATTTTGTTTTTGTTCTCTTTTTTCTTTTGTGATTTTTCTTCATATGAAGGTTCTTTTTATATTTGTAATAGCAATAGAGTTTCAAAATTTTACATTTGAGTAGGTTTGAAACTTCGATAAGAAAAACTTCATAGCAAGAAGATTACGAACATCACTAAAGGCAAGAATGAGCTTTATTTCTCCTCTAACCAAACAATTTCTAAGCATGAATGATTTATGAAAGAAGAGCGAAGAGAAGAGGGTAAGAAAATTTAGAAAAAAGAATTTCATACGAATTATTAACAAAAATAAAAATAAAAATTGGTATAACAACTATATTTAAACCGCAGTACTACAACAGTTTTCCAAAATCGTTGCAACTATAGGTTTTATGAGTGTTTGTGTAACCGTTGTAAAGAGAAATTAAATTTAAAAAAAATTGTATGTTAGGAATTTGATAAGAATTAGTTACAAAAGTGAGAATCAATTTATAACATATTTATGAATTAGTAGAGATTCACTACAAAATTACTACAAATTTCAAAAAACTAAGTGTGATTAATTGTGGATTAATTCTTTAACTAATTAACTAAAGAATCCTTTAATGTTTATGAAATAAAACAACCACATATTATTTAAAAAAAAATAAAAAATACTAGCTAAAGATTATTTGGCTAATTAGTAGTTTGGATTAAACTACACAAAAATTAATAGCTAATCTCTGGTTAATCCAATTAGTTAAGAATCAACTAAGGATTAATACAAACAAAACTAATCCAAAAAAAAATTTGTAATACATGTTGATTCTAACATTAGCCTATAATTTTATGATACGTTATATTTGAAAATCACAGAGATATCAAATAATTATTTTCTCTAACTAAAAAATGAATAAAAAGACACGTGAATGAGAACGAAAAATATCATTTATTGGAATTTAATTGTTTTTTTTCAATTATTGTACTGTTTTCAAAAGTAAGACGTCTTAGGTATGTTCATGCTTCTTTTTGTGCCTCTCTCGTCAAAATTCTTTTTCTTATAAATGCAAGATGTTTTATACATTCTGATGACTCATATTTCGATAACTTGAACTTACCTTGATTTAAATTTTATTAAAAAGGAATTTTTAAATATTTGTTGACTAAGAATAGATGGGGCGTGTCTCCGATTAAAGTATTCGCCAACCTCCTGACCGAGATGCTTTGGTGATGACAATCTTCTTTTGCAGGGTATCCTTGTGGGACAAACAGTGACGTGCCCCACATTTAGTCTCATCAATCAAATAACATTGCTATGACTATGCACAGAGAAATGTGATTAAAGTCAAAATTAGCACTATGATAAATAATAATATCTCATGCCCAACATAGTTACTTGAAGTGATAAATGTTTTATTATTTTAAAAAGAGATTAAACGTTTGAATTTTAAATAAAAGTTATTATAAAAATAATTGAAAATCATAATTATTTTAAGATTAAAAAAATTTAATTTTACAAATATCAATCATAATTTTTTTTAATTCCATAAGTTAAACTTTTAAAATATCTTTTTTTATAACTTAAATTTAATAATTTTATTTCGAGTCAATCAATACAAAAAAGAAGAAGAAGTAATTTGTAAAAGAATTATCTATAGTATAAATTGAAAGTACATTGTCAATAGTGTTGTACCAAATACCAATATATAAATGAATCTCTCTAAAAATATAGTTACTACTGTATCAATGTCATTAGAGTAAAAATCACTCAGAATAGACAATTAAAGTTGGTCAGCCATCACAAATACATGATTTTGAAAGAATATACAATGATACGCATTAAGTAACTATTAAATTTTAAAATAATAATTAAGTCATAAAACTATTATATTCAATTGATTAGTCTTTAAAATATACAATCTTTATGACTTAAGTCATATCCTACTTTCCTCACTTTGTTTCTTTAACTTTTTTCTATGTTAATCGCTTTTTATTTTTAAAACTATTTTTTAAAAAAAAAACGAATATGACGGACTTCTAGTTTTTTTAGAAAAACAAACCTCTAGATGACAGGAAATGACTCCAAATAGAGACTTTGTGAATCACTCAATCATCAAACATTAGATTAAAATATTATATCTGCAAGCTTATCCGCTGTAAAGTTTCGTGCTTCTTTTTGTGCTGTCCTCGTCAAATTCTGTCCATGCACACTTACACTGACAAAATAAAATATTTGATTAATTATTTAAAATATTACATATTCTTAATCATATGATTAAATCTTTATTATACATGTGATTATGTAAAACCAAATTTAATTTCATATTATTTACAATGTTTAAAATAAAATAAAAAATTAGAAGTGACTATAATTTAATTAATATAATTAAACGTAATTTTAAATGAATTAGTTCGGGTTGATGAAATTAAACGGACTGTATTGGGCTAGGAATAAGATATGGATGGAGAGCTAGCAGAGGCGAAGGATGATGAAGGGCGCATTATTCACAGGTGGCTAATATTAACTAATCACGTGTCAGACTTTAACACGGAATTCAATTTTCATTCATCATGTTTTCGATATTTGATTAATTTATTATAAAAAAGTTTCCGCAAAAACCGTACGGAATTTAAACATTCTTTTTTTTAATGAATAAATAAATAATTTTTTTATTCAAATTTAATAAGAATATTAATCTTGTAAAATTTGATCATTCATAAATTTTTTAAAACAGTTTCAAATTAACTTCAGATATAATTTTTTTAAAATTCAATTTGATTGATTTGATCAAATTTTATTAACCTAATGCTGTATAATCTAATTTTGTAAATAATTTAAAATTTTAATTAAATTTAAATATTATATAATCAAATTAAATAATTCAATCACCGACAAATACTCACTTTTTTTTTTTTTGAACGTGACAAATACTCACTTTTAATAAGAATTAAAAATGGATAGCGTAGAAGGCGCTGGAAAGGGATGAAGTGAAGGGACGGGATGGGAGGACAGGTGGCGCAATAGTAGAGGGAGTTAATAGTCCTCCCTCACCACGTCATTCGTCATGCGTCACATGTTTTCAATGTTTTAGGTAAGTGAGTCAACTAAAATCATCTATACAAAATAAAATATCTATCAACATTATCATAATAGCTCAGATGCTTTTCACGAGCCTGCACTGCAGAATCCCAATGCCTTCTGGGGATTGGGGAATTTATTTATAAATCTCGAAACATCTAGAGAAATCAAGAATGCCTTAAGAGCACAGTGAGGTTTGGCTTTTAGCACGTCCTTTTAGAGGACGGTTGTTTTATTGAATTGTCATTATTAGTACTATTGAATTGCCAGTGTTTCGAGCTACTTTCACTGGATAGCAACATCTTTCACTCTTTTTCTTCTTTTTATTTTTAAAAAATTTCTTCAATTTACTTATTATGAAATATCTAGAAAAGGCCTTCAATTTATTTTTTCTAAAAAGTTAAAAAAAATTTAATCTTTCAATTTGTCTTCATTGATATATCGGCGTAGCATTCAAACAAGAGTTGGTATTTTTGTCGTTGGATTGTTAGACAGACATAAAAGCTTAACTTTCTTTATTTTTCTTGTAATTTTTTAATAGAGTGATTTCAGGAACTTTGGGGGTTTTTTTTACTGCAGGCTGTATCTTTTTAGTCTTTCCGAAGGAATCTCTGAGAAAGGTATGAAATAATTTGAAGAAATGGGCTCTGACACCGATAGCATAGTGGAATTGGCGGATTGCAACTGACAACGCACCACGAAAGCAAGCAGGCATTATCTCTCAGCGGAATCTGGAAAATGCCGTTTCCAAAGGCAACAATTGCCCATTAAATGGAAGTTTCGCAGAAATTTTTTTTTAATTTATTTTATAAGTTAATTTTTTAAATTTATTGAAAAAAGTCTCTATGAAAACTCAAATTCACATGACCAAAAAGTTATTTTATATTTTTATAAGATAAAATTTTATTAAAATTATACCATTAACTTCTTTTTTTTTATCAAAATTATATTTAAATGTTTTAAAAAATATTTATAAATTTAAAAAATATTTTTTAAATATATATCTAAACGTTAAATAATTTTATTTAAAAAAATTTTTTTATAAATATTTTTTATACAAGACTTTATTTTATAAGCATTTTAATAAGTTTCATAAATTGTATACCTAAACTGAATTTAAATGACAATAGCATTTGGACAAGGTCCAATGTCGTTTGGACCAGTCGACCAACCAAATGGCCTATGTCTAAACGCTTAAATAGACCAACTTGTTAAGGCTCCGGCCTTATGTCCAAAAAAAAACAAAATAGACTAACTTGATTTTGACTCAAGTTTAATCTATCATTATTTGAATCATTTTGGTTTAGTGTGAGTACGAAAACATTTGAACAGGCTCTCATTTCAATAGGATTTCAAGAATATCTATAAATAAAACTACCAGAGGACCCCACGAGCCATTATTCTTAATTTTTTTAGCATAAACTTTTATACTATTGATTATTTATTGCATCAATGTAAATCACATAACTTGATATACATATCATAATATTATTATGTGCGCATGTGTATATATATTTTTATATCCTAACATGATAGTGGTGAGAGTGACAACAATAATGATAATGATAATATCAACAATATAATTAATGGATAATAATAATAGTGACAAAGATAACATTTACACTTATAATAATGACAGTAATGATGTGGTGGTGCATGATGATAGTAGCCATGACAAGATGATAGTGGAGGTGGATATGACAACAACTATAATTCGATTACAACGGTGGTAGTGATAGCAAATAGTGATAATTATCATATAAAAGAGGTAGAGGTGGTGATAATAAATGTGTTAAATTGCCAAATAAATATATAAAAATATGTTTTGCTATAAAAAAAATTTATACCAAATCCTTAATCAATGCTTATCCCTCACTTTTCCATTGGAAATATAGTGTTATACGGTAATAATTTTGTAAAAATTCATAATTATATAAACTTATAAAATCCATTATATACAAAAAGACTTTATAGTATTAGGTTAGATAAGATAAGGGTCATGCAATGCACTTTATAAACTCTTATACTATCATGTATTTTGTTGCATTAATATATAATACCCTATATTTTATAACATAATCCTATATTGTGTTTAGTAAGCAATGAATAAAATAAACATAATTTTACTTTGACAAAAATATTCTTATGTAAAAAATATACTAAATTAATTAATAATTATTTTTTAAATAATTTTTTGATAAATTAGAGTTTGGAGTTGGAGGTTCGAGATTTAAAGTGTGGAGTTAAGGGTTTGGTTTGGGGTTTAAAGTTTAAGTACTTAGAGTTTGAGGTTCAAGGATTTAAAGTTTAATTTTGGAGTTTAGAGTTTGAGTTTTGAAATTTGAAATTTAAAATTTATATTTTAAGGTTATGTGTATTTTTTGGGATTGATATTTGAGATTTAAAATTTAAAATTTTAAAATTTTAGATTTAGGGTTTGAGAATCTGGAGTTTTGATATTTGGCATTTAAAGTTTAGAATTTTGATATTTAAAATTTAAGATTTTAGGATTTTGGTGTTTGAAGTTTTGAGATTTGACATTTAGAATTTATAGTTTTGTAATTTAAAATTTAGAGTTTAAAATTTAAAATTTGATATTTATGATATAAGGTTGTAAGATTTTTATATTTAGAATTTAAAAGTTGAGATTTAAAATTTGAAGGTTGAGATTTAGAATTTGAAGGTTGAAATTTAGAATTTAAATTTTGAAAACGTGGTTAAGTTTAGAAATAAATATGATTTTTTGTGATTACATTTTATTGAAGTTTTTATTCAATCATTTTTTTCAACTCTTATTTCCATCATCCTCGTATATAGAATTATATATTAATTTATGTATAAAATTAATTTGATTGAATAGTACTATACAATATAGTATTATACTAAACAAGAGTAAATTATATAAATTTATACTATCCAACATTTCTTTAAATATTGTATAATACTGAAATATATTATTTTATACTATCTTCTTCAGACCTATACGATACATTAAACAAGACCTAAATGAGAAAACAAGTAATACAGTATGTGGATGCCTGAGATCCGACTCTTGTTACAATTCCTTCGTCCTTGCATTCTGGAACTACACGGTCGAAATGTCCATCAGCGTACGCTTTTGTTTGGTCATATATGAATGAAAGACCAAAACATTTTTAAACTGGAGGCACTGTTTGGGTTTTTGGGGCATCCTTCTTAAGAAAACCAGAAAAACCAATTTGCTTGAGAGTAATTGCACAAATAAAAAATAAAGGAAAAAACGTGTTTTTTTTCTCCATATTTACGATTAAAATCATTTTTTTTAAAAAATTGCTGCAATTCGTGATGCAGGGAGGGTGAAAAAAAATCTGCCAAAAAATAAAAAGAATAGTCGGGAAAATAATTTTTTTTAGCATAAAATTATGTTTAAAAAAATAATTTATAAATTAATTTAAAGTTTAAAAATTAGTTGAAAACTTATTAACTATATGCTACTTTAAGTAACGTATAACTTATAAACTTTTAACTAATTTAAATTATTCAAATAAATTTATTTATCAAACGCCTCTAATTTGATTAAACAAACTTATAAATTATTCAAATAAACTACAAATTAACTTATTTGACTTATCAAACACACTTTAAATAAAAAATATTTTTCTCCATTCGATGTCCAAGTCAAAATGCCGTTTTAGTTTTTTTTGAAGGTTTTTTATCTTCTTCTGTCGCAAGAAAGACACAATTTTTAAAAAATTAATATTTTATAAATAAATAAAATCCATTAATTCTAATGTAACTCTATTTTTCTATCTTCAAATTTATTCTATAAGTTCTTTAAAAAATTTAACATATTTTAATCCTATTTTTAAGTTAATACTTAAGCTGTTTTGGTTGTTGTTATATATGGATATTTGCTTCTTTTTTTCAAAATCACAGTCTGCACAGAGTTAGTATGGTTTTATCTTTCAGTCTTGCTTTTTGATGTTGCAGGTTTATGTACTTGACATAATTTGTTCTTTTATATTTATACGAATAAATCATAAATGTAAAAAAAAAATTTAATGGTATCTGGAAAATGTCATTTGCAAAAGCTACATCGTATAACAAAAAGGAGAAAATTTTAAAAAGAAAGGAGAAGTGAGAAGAATATGAATGCAATTTTAAAAAGAAACAAAAAGCATTTGAGGGTACTTGAGTTTATTCATCAAATATTTGCCACAATAAGACACAGAGGCCGTTTGTGGATCTCTATATACAAGGGAGTATAAACCATCAAGAAACGAAAATAACATCTTACTAGAGCTCCTAAATTTATGAACCCAGTATATTCTTTACCTGGAAAAGAGGCAAAGTAAATGCATGGGTGTATATTCATCATAATTCACAAATAATACCCAATTTGTATAAAAAAGAATTTAGCCAATTCGGGTTGGCCTGGTCCCAAGGCCATGTTCATTTATTGGGTTGGACCAATCTAATATTATAGATCAAACTTATTTTAACAACTCTTACATGTCAGTCCTATTGTAATCTTATTACATAACTCTTAACAACAAACAATGTCCAATTTGTTGGGAAAAAAACGCCTATTCGGGTTGGCTTAGGCCCAAAGATCATATAGGGTAAGTCTAAAAGCCCTTGTCCAAAATGGAACATCTAAAATCCCCTTTCTAGCCTAGTACAAAAAAAGAAGGGCCCCTTTCTAAAAAATAAATTCATGAATTAAATTAAATTAAAAATTAATTCTAAAAAATAGCAGCAAAATAAATGATACATTTTCTTTCTCAAAATCAATGAAAAAAAAATCTCAAAAGATAACGGGAAAGGACAATTGTCTCCTAAAGCAAGGCATGCTTTTTGTTTGAAGCACTATTAAAATGAATGGATTAATTAATGGGTAAACCCTAGCCCAATTGGAAAGGAGGGTTATGTATGACAAAAGCTTGTATTACGTGAATATTATTGTCAATGAGCTCATAGAGTGGGCCGAGTAAAAAACAAACTTAGAAAAAAAAAATCACAAAATGACCTATTTTAGTAAAACGAAAGTAATTTTCAAGAGTTATGATATTTATTACTTATTGTTTCGAAACTTGTTCAAAGCATTACGATGCCCTAATCCTGGATTACCAAGTTGAAAATGTTTCAAGCCCAAAAATTGTCAAAAAATGTGAGTTTCGACCTTTTTTATTTTCGTCTTAATTTTAGGAATTTCTTTCCTATGTTCCTATTTTTATTTATTAAGATTTTGTCTAAGTTTTTTCCTATATAATCCTATGTTATTGATACTTTATTTTCATTAAAAATATTTTCAAATAATAGATATATAGTTTCAAACAGTCTATATTTATATTTCAATTTTACGTTTTTTCGTTGTGTCACCACATCACATATTGATTAGTCGCTCAATTTTTTCTAAGGGTAAGTTATGAGAAATTTTATATATTAAAAATCAACTTCAATTATAATTAATTTCACCAAAAAATTAATTAAAACAAAAGCACAAGTCACACTAGAAACACAGGCAAAACCAAATTGAAAACAGAGGTAAGAAAACAATATGATATTAAAATAAAGTTCCAAAACAATGTTGATGAAAATGGACTTGAACACTTCCAAAAGCAGAATTAAAAAGGCTAAACACAATGGCAAAAATAAAGATAAAGTGCAATAGATAAAAGAAATAAGAGAAAAGAAATTAGATACAAATATTTATCTGAGTTAAACTCAAAATTTGAGGCATATGTTTAGTCTTCTTGATTTCTGAAAGATTTTTTTTTCACTAAACCAATGTTTGTTTTCGCCCTCACTTATAAGTAACAGATTATAAAAATGTTTACCACGCTCACCAATAACATTAAAATTTTCACACACTCACTTAGAATATTTAAAAAGTTAGTTTTTATTTGTTCATCAACAATGACATAAGATAAATAAAGGAAAGAATATGTTGACCTAAATACAAAATAGGCTTTAGAGCACCAAATAAAGCTTCTAAAATGAGCAAATACAACAAAACACTAGGTTTAACAAAGCTTGAAAAGAATAAAAATAGATATACAAGTGTAAGTTCACCAGGGTAACTCAAAGTGTTCTCTTTGTTGCAATGTGGCTTCCATACATTCAATACCCCTTTTATACTGTATTCTTCATGACTTAACCATCAGAATTGGTATAGATTGAAAGCACTAGCCATTCCACAATTCTATTGTAATTTGACATTTTTAGTTGACCAAAGAAGAACTTTTAAGTAACAAGTATTTGTTTGAGAATTTGTTTTTAACCTTACGTCGAAGTTTTCTTTTTTTTAAGAAACTAGTCGTTAGAAAACTGACAAGGAGTGATTTGGGAAGACTTGAGCTTGATTGCCCATTAGAGCTCAAATTTTGAAAATCTTAAAATGATGCCTTACAACCTAGTATGAGTTCCAAAGAGTTCTCCCTTTTATTCTGACTTTTATTGCCAATATTTCTTATTAATGCCAACTTGGCTTTCTTAATTGCTCAACGTCTTATTTTCCTTGAATCATTTTTGTATAATTGGAGAAATCTAAAAAACAAATAAAAAGCCTTGATTGAGTATTGATACTCACAAATTATATATTTGTTGAGTGCAAACATACACTATCTTTGTCAAGTGATAAATTTTAAGAGTATGAATCATTCTCATGAAAATTGTGATTATTAGTAACTATGTTTATCTTAATTTCAACTCTAACTGAATATTCAAAATCCTGATTTTATGAGGAATATGAAAATAAAAAAAATAAAAAATATAGCAGAAAGTGAATTTATGAGGAGAAATTCAATGAAGTAAAGCTGTAGGGTTTTTGAATTTACCTTAATTAATTTCCTTTGCAATCCCAATCTTTCTAACTTAGAAATTATAATCAAATTGACAGTTGAGATACCCTAAATAATCTATTAGCCTCTTTCGAGGTCTCGAATGTTAACTCACTATGTCTCTATGTGAATAATAACAAGTAAAGATTCATTAAGTTTGATGATTCTCACTTAAGACTGTACAGACTATATAAGTATATCTCTATCTTTCATATAATCTATGGTTCCTACACACTACTCTAGACACATAAATCTCCTCTCAGTCTCATTTTGATTAACAAATCATCTAATTAGTAGCTAATTAATTAGAAGCATTATATACAGTGTAGAAATTTAATTAAGAAAATAATTCATGCATTAAATTGATTGAAAAATACAAGGGTTTATAATTAGGCTACATCGTATCCCTAAAAAATAAAATTATTTCATACTAGAATATGATATCATTTCAAAATAAAAATAAAACATCTAAGAGTAACAGAAAGAGGTGAAAGAGAGAATTGGTTATGGAGTTGGAGCTATGATCTTCCTCTTCCAAGCTAGTGATTTTCTTTACTGCCTTTTGTCTCACTAAAATTGTTGATTTTTCTTGCCCTAGGTCTCTTTTTAAAGTTGTCCAAGGATGTCCAAGTCCTATTGAAACTCATATCTTTTAAAAGATCATTTAGTTCAACTCAAACTCTATTTTCTTTGTTTTATTATTTTATTTTTCAAAAACTGTCTTATCATCAATATCCAGCATCTTGACATTGAATATCTCAAAATGCAAAACATAAAAATTGTATATATTTTTATTAGCTTTCCATAGCTTCTTGAATAATTTTAATCGGAGTTTAGATGAGAGAGATATGTCTAAATTAGTAAAACAACATTGAAACTATTTAAAATCTGTAATTCTTACTCATTTTTCTCTAATTTTTCTCAGTTTTTTATATTCTTTTTACCTATAAAATAAACACACAATCACATATAAATATAACATAAATTATTTAAAAACTTACAAAATTCTAAGTTAAAGATAATTAATTTATAAATATAAAATCTACTCATCAAGTATGTATGGCAACTTTATTTCAAAAGATCCTATCGCTTTATATTAAAAAGGATTGACTCCTTTAAATGAAAAATTCTTATTTAAGATATAATAAATCTTTAATTTTATTCCTTTTTAAATTTTGCTTTTAATTTCATGAAACTTTAGGGCTAACAAGTTTGGTCTATCAAATATGGCACGATATATATTAAAAATAAATCATATTAAAAAATATGTTGGATACACACGCACGAGACACACACACACATATGCTTGCATATACACACACAAACATGAAACTACGCACACGCATATGCGCGCGCACACACACATGTACGCTTGTATATACATACACAAACATGAAACCATGCACACGCATATGCGCACGCGCACACACACACATGTATGCTTGCATATACACAAACAAACATGAAACTGTGCACACACGCAGGTAGGCAAGCACACATGTACAAATATAAAATTCATTTAGTATATTATTTTTAATAATATGAGTATATTTTAATATTTCTCTCACTGTATATTCCAAAGTGAGAAGGTAGTTACACGTATTTTTCTTTTGATTACAAAATTAAAAAGCAGCGACAATATTACATGTTCAAAGCAAAGTCTTTACATGCATACTGAAGACGAAAATTATAACAGAGGAGGATGCAGAAGAGGACGATGACAATTAAGATGGGAAAAAAAATGGCGTAGGTTATCATGCAAATTTGGTTATGTAAGAATCTGATTATTAGGTTTTTTTACATTAAGCTATTTTTTTTTTACTTAAACCATATTTCAGTATATATTATATTTTAATTAAATTTTAAATATGGATATTCAGATTTATATTTTTTATTAAGTAGAAACTTTTATTATTATTATTTTCAATGTTTTGTTTTTAATGTTGTTCAAATATAAAATATAATGCTGGGCATTGGTGAAAAATATGAGCTCCACGAAATACTGATTATCTCTTATGAAAGAATTGACATTACCTCGAAAAATAGGTGAAAAATAAACAGTGCAACGAAAAGAAAAGAAAAGATTAAAATTCATTTCACCATTTTATTTATTTATCAAGTTTCCTATAATTAAATATATATATATATATATATATATAAATTTAAACTTTTTAATACTGTTTAATAAAATTTAATTCAAATTTTTATATTACTAATAATTTTTTTATTTAAAATATTTTTTAAAGTTAAAAATATATTATTTTAATAATATTATTCTTCAATGGTAATTTTGTTTTTTGTCAGTTTTTATTTTATTCATTTTCATATCGTACCAAACGTAATTTTAATAACAGTATTTAATTTCATTCTCAATTTTCATTCTCATTCCTTTTTAGTCAACCAACCAAACAAGACCTAAGTTTTTGATCTATTAAATAACTGAGATTTGTTCACTTAACAAGTGGCAGAAGAATTCTCCTAGAAAATAAATTAGAAGTTGGAAAGTAATTTTATGAATAATTTTATTATAATCTTTAATATGTCTCTTCATAAGAATGTTCTTTGAACTTGAAGTGTATATTTATCCGCTATTACTTTGTATTAAAGTTAATTTTTATTTATTTAAAAGAATGGAAGTTAACAAAAATTGAACAATTGACCTTTTGATCACAGAAGTTTTGATATTATGTCAAGAACTATTTCAACTCAAAAGGTTAAATTATTGAGTGAAGATTAGTACTGAATCTATAACACAAGGTAGTCAATTTATTTTAATATAACAATGTCAAGAGATCCAAGTATGAACAGTGAAAAACACACTACCTCACAAGCACACCAAATTAACATGCTGGATTAATGATAACGTACAATTTCCTAGAGCCCATTCTCAAATTGCACGATTACCGTAGGACTCCTTACTTTGTGCTTCCCATCAGTCCATGACAAACTCCCAAACGAAAAATTTGAAGGCTGGGGCAAACTCTCTGCCTGCAAAGTAATAATCCTGAACCACATAAGAAGTTAAAGTAGTCAGAAGATTTTAGATCATAAAAAGTCTAGAAGAAGAATGCTTTGTTGTTAAAAGAAATATGCATAATATTATAGAAGAAGAGGAATATTTTATATGTAAATTCAGTCTATAAAAATAGATAACCTAAACTAATTATGAGAAGAAATCCAACAAAGATGAATTGCAGTGAAAAAAATTACTTAGCCACACTTGAAAGGGCATAATCATTTTAATGTTCCAGAGATTCTAGGCAAACTATATTCACTCAGCACTTAGCATACCATCATTCTCATGAAATATTGTGCAAAATAATTGTTGCAAAAGCCCATAAACGACATGAGTTTGCTATGTGCAGAACTTGAATGTCATATTATGCTCAAATTCCAATCACTACAAAATACAGCTCCACATTAAAGTTAGGGCAAAGCCAAGGCCAATCAGATGAGATAAAAGGAGCAGCGGTGGAACTGCTGGCATTCTCATTCAGTCTCACCTTCATGAAAAATGATTACAAGAAACCCATTCAAAGAAAAATTGAGAGAAAGATACGTAACTATGGTATATGGTTTGAATAAGAAAGATGATGCTCTTTCACCGCATCTTATCATTGTTGATACATATTGTGCAGTCACCTGCCAATCAAAAAGCTATATAAGTTTTGGAAACAATTAAGAAAATTGATCACTCACAAACACAGAGCTTAGAGATAACCAAATTAAAGCTGGTGTGCTTTAGTCAATTCATTAACAATGATAATAAAAGGAAATTTATATTCTTAAAACATAAAAAAAGGAACAGATTAGCTGTGCATCCATCTCAGCACAAAAGTCTCATTTTTCTCTTTCTTTGTGACATTAAGATTGCTTTAGTAAATCACACCTACAAAGTCACATGAACCATTAACTTGTTTGGATTCATGATTTGTGAACTTTTCAAAAGCTTAAATTCAGTAATTAAATTGTTACAATCTAGTAAATTCA
Source organism: Gleditsia sinensis (assembly GCA_037074535.1). Classification (NCBI taxonomy): domain Eukaryota; kingdom Viridiplantae; phylum Streptophyta; class Magnoliopsida; order Fabales; family Fabaceae; genus Gleditsia; species Gleditsia sinensis. The sequence continues at coordinate 17,815,399 of CM073470.1, forward strand.
GTGATTAAATTGTATATTTACTCAACTCAAATTCCCTTTAAATAAAGTTGAAGTGCAGTATAAAGAATTCATAAAAATTGGCAAGAAAAGGTTCAAAAAATACAAAAAGATATTTGTGTATTAATTTAATGAAACATAGATGCAACTCTTGGGCCCATATGGAGCTGAGATTACCAAGATATATAACATGAATAAAAATTTCGGGTATATTTATTCACCAGTTTGCAAAAATAGAGAAAACAAAGGACATAAAGGAAAGAGAGAATTATAATCAGCTTATTGTGTACCGAGAACTATAGTTAGTGATACCGAAAAACCCATGTTATTCGTTTCGTAACACAAAATAGTGCTGGGAAGTTTTCCTTGTGTGCCAGGGTCACAACGTTTATGTCAAAATCCAATATAAAATTATTGAGAATCAGATTACGGTTTTGAAGTTTTGTCTTGAGCGTACAAGTCTCCTTCGGCCTCTCAACAAATGAGAGGAGAATTTAATTCATTCAGAGACAAATTCAATCTCCTTCCTGACTTTATCACTAAATTTTGGGACAAATGCGCAGAATGAAAGAGGGAGTACATAAATCACTGATAAATATAACACGACAACCATCTAAACATAAAGCATAAAATTTCCTGCTAAGTAATTTTACTAACACCAAGAAGTTGACTGGTCTTCTAGAAAGGATATCACCCTTGCTACCACAGCGCCTAGGAGAACCATAGATGCTCCTTGCTTTGATTGCGCAAAAAATAATATCAATCAAATGTTTTTCAACCATTTGCAAATCGCTAGAACATAAATGTCCATGGGTTATTACATCACGCTAGGCGGAATATTGCTCTCTCTTCCAAACCTAAAGCCCCTGAATCCTATACAGACAATGGGAAACACAAGATGTAAGTACTATAACAATCCTTCTACTTATTCATTAGTTTTTTAATTTGACTAACCAATTTGATCCAAATTTTTCAACATTGGTAAAAATTGTTTGATATTTTCTTTGGGGGGGATCAAAAACCAATCTGACCCAACTTAATTTGGCCCCTTGCTTTGGTGTATGATACCTACGAATTTAATTTCATTAAATGCAAGAGTACACTATCATTGTCAAGTAATAAAATAATCTCTATAGATGAGTATAGAGTATCGTTCCCACGAGGATTAATGTTACTAATTACTTCATCTGTATTAATCATAATCTCAATTGAAAAGTTTGAATAATAATTTGGTGAGAATTGAAAATAAAATAAAAGTGCAAAGATAGCAGAAAGCAAATATCACTTAAAAGAAATTAGTTTATTAATGCTCTAGAAATTTTGATTTCATCATAATTAATCCCCTTTAATTACCAATCTTTTTAATCTAGAAATTATAATCTAATTGACAGTTGAATATCCACTAGTCTTTTCCAAGGTTTAACAAAAATATTTTTATAAATTAACCTACTATATCCCTATATGAATTAAAATACCCAAAGATTCATTAAAATTAATGGCACTCAAATATGACTGCATAGACTATGCAAGTGTATCCTTACTTTACATACAATTTATGATTAACTATATAATGAATTAGACACATAAATTTTCTCCTGATATCATTATGACTAACAATTCACTAATTAATGATCAAGCAATTAGAAAAATAAAAAACAATGTAATAACTCAATTAAGAAAATAATTCTTCAATTAAATTGATTGAAAAATTCAAAGATTCATAATTAAGCTACATCGTGGCCCTAGAAAATAAACTAAGTTCATAGTTGGAAACAAAAGTCATCTTAAAATAAAAATAAAACATGTAGGTTCAACAAAAAGAGATGAAGAAAAGAAATTGATGATAGAGTAGAAGCTCTGCTCCATGATTGGGTTGCTAAATCTTCCTTCTCTAAGCCAATGATTTTTCTCACTTCGTTTTGCCTCTCTAGATATTGGTTTTCATAACCTAAGGATCCTTTTAAAGTTGCACGAGGTATTTCAATCCAATTCAAACTCTTCTAAAAACTATAAAGAATTTCAATCAAATTCAAACTCTTTAAAAAAAACACTCAATTATTGTCCTAGAGTCGTGATGCCAAGATCCAGTGTCGCAACTCCAAATCTCTCAAAACTCAAAACATAGAAGTTGTATATCTTTTTCTTAGTTTTTCGTACCATATTGGATCATTTTAATCAGAGCTCAGCTGAGAAAGTTATATCTAGATTAGTGAAGCAACGCCAAAACTATCTAAAATATGCAATTCTTGCTCTTTTTTTCTTTATTTTCTTTATTTTCTCATTCTTTCTTCCTACAAATTTAAACACACAATCAAACATAATTTAAACAAAATTCACTCAAAAACTAATAAAATTTTAAGTTAAAGATACTTAATTTATGCATGTAAAATCCTCTCATCAGTGTAATGTCATTTAATTTTTGTAAAACGGTTGGGGGCTAATGGTTATGTTGTCCAATCCATCAATAATAATTTTTTTATAAGAATATATAAACGTCAATCTTGTTTTGCTGGCCACTCTAGTTTTTTTCTTTTTTCATGTTTCAGACTACACTGGGCATAAGCCAACAACACTAGAAGACACACCTATGAGTACATCAATGGTACACTAAGAAGGTAAGCCCATACTTTAGAGACAAGAAAAACAAGGATTAAAGCCAACACATCTCCATAACTACTTTTAACCTTCTTTAAAGCAAATTTATACCCCAAGCTCAACTAAAACCAATTATAGAAAACATAAAAGGAACAAATAGTTGACATACATGAAGAAATAACACACTTTGTAATCTTATCTAAGAGATAAAATCTTTAAATGTCTTCTTTCCTTCAAGATTTGATTAGCTTTCTTGTTAATCATGAAAAGGAAGCTACATATTGTAACATCTCTGATTTTTCTTTATGTTACTAATTGAAATTTATTTCTTTCAGAGAGGAGAAAGGATTTTGGATCTCATGGGAGGATTAAATTATTTTACTTAAGTCAAACAAGATAGTAGGAATGGTTAAAATGACATTTATGTAATTTCATTAAAATGGCATTTAATTTATGTAATTTATGGAGGATGGCATTTGTGTAATTAATGAATGATGGCATGGGCATTTTGGAGATGAAGAGGTGGTAGGTAGGAGGTAGGTAGGAAAAAAAAAGAGAAGTTAAGAAGGAGAAGGGGGAGTGTCGGTAGGAAGAGAAAGGAAAAAAAAGAGAAGAAAAGGAAGAGGAGAAAAAGAAAGGGGAAGAAAAAAAAAGAAGAGAAAGAGGAAGAAGAGAAAGAGGAAGAAGAAGAAGAAGGAAGAGGAAAAGGGAATCAAGAATTTCTGGGTGGTAGGAATCAAGCACAAGTTTAAGGAGATGTTTGAAGTAGGTTTAACATCTTCTAATAAATTTTGTACAAAATGATATATATTCTTTTAGATTTGTTTAAATGTCATTTTGAATAGCATGTGGTCTGGATATTTATATGAAATTATATTTTGGATGTTTCGACATGCATATGGGTGCATGGAATTATATAAAAGAAAATCAAAGAAGAAGATAAATTAAGCTGAATTTCGGAATAATTGGGAAGCTACTGTTTTTGGAATGATGGGAACATTCAGTAAGGATTTTAAAGAAATGGTCAACATATGAATTGTAGATATATGTCTCACGGATCTATAGGCTTTGGAATTACTTAATTTGGAGTTCATATAAGGGAGATATGGCTAGTTAATTGAGCAGAGGTCAAAATTAAGAATAGTAAAAATAAGCGTTTTTGTTTTAATTTTCTGGGAATAATCTGTAAAGAATCTGAAAAAAATTATAAACACAAAAGTTGTAGATAATTGTCTTATATTTTTATAGGATTTGAAATCACCTCAATTGGAGTTCGTATGAGGGAGATATGATTGAATAAGTGAAGAAAGATCACAGAACACGGCCAGGCCGTGTTCTGGATTGCTTCAGCATGGGTAGGCCGTGTTCGGGGCTGTTTTTAAACATGTTTGAGGTACATTTCAAGCATGGCCGTGTCTTGAACATGGCCAAGCCGTGTTGAGTGCTGGATTATCATACTTTTCACTGTTTTATGCCTAAAAATAATATTGTTTGTTGTAATATTTTTAGGAAACATATATTCAAGAAAAATACTTTTAAAATGATGATTTTGGTATCACAAATTACTCTTTATCTTTATTTAATTTAAAATGAATCATAATGAATATTGGTATGTGATGAATGATTATTAATCATTTGGTATAAAAATGATGCATCATATTATAAAAGTGATTAAATGGCAAACGTAAAGCTCATGACGAGTTGCTTGATAATTATATATTATATTTGATGAATATGAATGTATATATATACATTTATATGTATGAATGAATATCGACGGGTTGTATGGCTTGAGATGGTACCGAGTAGGGGACGCCCTATTAGCCTGAGTGAGTCAAAGAAGGGCCGCTCCAACCGGGTGACAGTGGTAATGTGAGGGGGCAGGAGGGTGATGTATTCAAATTTTCTGATTACTTATTGTGACTGTAGTCGATCAGTCACTATGCGTATAGCAAATGAGTAAATTAAAAGCCGTGATATGGCTGAGTATTATAAAATCAAAAATGGATTTTCAGTGCATATATAGTATAATAATTATGCATAAACAAAAGTTATGATTTTATCTCAAAATCTTGATATTTATTTTTTGTAGCTTATACAGCTGAACATAATTCATGTTTTCTCATCATATTTTATTTATGTTAAGTCTACTGGGAACCTCTGTTCTCACTATTATTATGGTGTTATGTTCAGATAAAAAGAAATGAAAAATGATCAGAAAAGGCGTTACTGATGGAGATTTCGATGTCAGCACCACCTCCTCACCCTTTGTATTTCAAGGGTGAAGTGTTGTATAGGGACTCTTATTTATGTACTAAAATGTTATATTGTATAAATATAACTTGTGTGAGGTTTGTAATATATATGTAAACATATATATTGTGTTTTGAATTGTTGTATTGTATAATTATAACATGTATGAGGTTTATAATAAAGAGGTATACATATATATTGTGTTTATACATATGGCGTATTTAATATGCGTTATGCAGAAAAAAAAAATTAAAGTAAATCAGATCTTCCAAAGTTGCTATAATAATAATTAAATATAATAAAAAAAACGGATGTTACACATATCTTCGAAAACTTGAACTAAAAATTAAAACTCAAACTTGAAGAGAATAGAATTTGCAAAAAGAAAGAAAATTGCTCTAACAAAAAAAAGGAGATAGAAGATAAAAACTCCCTAAAAAGGTGAAGAGAAGGAAGAGGTGGAGTTGTTGCGATAGCGGTCTGTCAGCACTAGATTTCTCTAGCCACTTTAGTGGCCTAAACATGTAGTTAACCCTCTTTGAAAGAAGACTATAATTTCGTGAGCCTAACCTACCTTTCATGTAACCCACTTCTCCCAAAGATTCAAAGAAAAATATCTGAACAAAATTCTTTATTCCTTTAAAATGAACAAAATAACAAAAATTCTTTTGTGTTATTGTTTGAAAAATTTGTGGAAGATTAACCAATGACCTGAGGATATGAAGTTTACAAGTATCAATGTTTGCAATGATTGCCTCTTGACCAAATCTTCCCATCTTCCAAGTGGAGTTTTGGTGTATGTTTCCGTTCCTTTCAAGTGGAAGAAATTCCCATGACCTTGTAGTTAAAGAGAATAAACCTTGTTTGACGAAGGGAAAATCTTTTCTTATTGAATAATAGTACACAACTATATATATACATGCCTAGGTATTTGAATTTTGAATACAAAAATGTAACAACACCTGTATCTATTATAACAAACTGAATAATAAAGATATTTACAGTTAAGATAGGATAAGAGAGGATAACATAAGATGTTATCCTCGTCAGTTGCTAACTTCAATTACACCCCCTCAAGATGGAGGAGTCAACGACTCCAATCTTTGACAAAAGAAACTGGAACCAAGGCCTTGACAGTGGTTTGGTAAGAAGATCAGCTAACTGATGGGATGAGGGAACATGAGCCACACATAAGGAGTTGGTGGAGACCAAGTCGTAAACAAAGTGATAATCAATGGAGAGATGTTTCATCATAGAGTAAAAAATCAGATTAGAACACAGGTAAGTGGCCCCTATGTTGTTTGAGTATACCAATGGTAAGTGAGGAAGGGTGATACCAAGCTTATGCATTAGTTGTTGAAGCCAGAGGATTTCTACAGAAGTAAAGGCAATAGTGTGATATTCTACCTCAGTGAAAGAATGAGCAACTGTCTTTTATTTCTTGGAACACCAGGTGATAGGATTGTTGCCAAGATATGCAATGTATGCTCCTGTAGATTTACGGTCTATTATGTTTCCTGCCCAGTCTGCATTACAGTAGGCTGAGTGATATATTGGAGTCACGGGTGAGTTGAATGCCAAGGGAGATAGTGGCCTTGAGATACCATAATAGTTGTTTCAAGTCTTGAAAGTGATCATTGGTTGGAGCATTCATGTATTAAGCCAGGCAATTGACAATGAAAGCTGCATCAAGGCGAGTAAGGGAGAGATACTGCAAGGAGCCAACAAGCTATCTATAAGTAGAGGCATCTATGGGTGGAGAGGTAAAGGAAAATGTTCAGGATATAGACATGGGCGTACTTACTGGTTTAGCTCCTATCATGTCAGACTTGGCCAATAAATCCCAAATGTATTTATGTTGAGATATGAACAATTCGTGAGAAGATGGAACCAATTCAATGCCCAAAAAATAATTAGGGAAGCCCCGATCCTTTAAAGAAAAGGTGGTAGCAAGGGACTCCATGAACTACTGGAGAAATGCTGAGTTATTGCCCATAAGAAGAATGTCATCAACATAGATGATAAAGTAAGCCAATACAAAGCCTTTGTTGTCGATGAAGAGTGAAGCATCAGTTTTAGAGTTGATAAATCCATAGGAGAACAGAAACTTATGTAGAGTGTACCATGCACGTGGAGCCTGTTTGAGGCTATATAATGCCTTCTTGAGTTTGCAAATATGATGAGGATATTATGGATGAATGAAGCATGGGGATTACTTCATATAGACAACTTCTGAGAGGGGACCATGTAAAAACGCATTGTTGACATCCATTTTTCTTAGGGTCCACCCATGAGAGAGAGCAATAGTGAGCATAATCTTATGAAGAATGTGGTACCATGCACTTGGAGCCTATTTAAGGCTATATAATAGCTTCTTGAGTTTGCAAATATGATGAGGATATTGTGGATGAATGAAGCCTGGGGGTTGCTTCATATAGACAACTTCTGAGAGGGGACCATGTAAAAACGCATTATTGACATCCATTTGTCTTAAGGTCCACCCATGAGAGAGAGAAATAGTGAGCACAATCTTGATTGTTTAAGGCTTGATAACAGGGCTAAAGGTGTCAAAGTAATCAATGCCTAGTCTTTGGTGAAACCCTTTAGCCACCAAACGTGCTTTGTACCAAGCTAAGGAGCCATCCGAATTTCTCTTGACACGAAAGATTCATTTGTTGCCAATGACATTGTAGTGAGGATTAGGTGGGATAAGATCCCATGTGCCATTGCTCAAGAGAGCATTAAATTCTGCAAACATAGCATTGCGGCAGTGGGATGATTTTAATGCTTGGGAGATGCATGTTGGTTCAAGTGCTTTAGGAAAAGAATATTTGGACATAGAAAAGACATGTTTGGATTTTTGAATGTTATTTTTGGCCCGTGTGATCATAGGGTGTGTGTTTGTTATGGAAGGAGGTGGATGAATACTATCAAGGTCAAGGTAGGAGGTTTGTGGGGCCACTGATGCGGAAATATTGTGATTAATGGTAAAAGATAAAGGTGCAGATGATGGAGGTGAGGTGTTAGGAGAGGAAGTTGAGAATAGGGGCAGTGTGACAGTTGAAAGAGGTGAAGGGAGATGAGGAGAGTTAATGGGAGTCAAGCAATGAGGATCATCATTGGTGGAATTAGAAGAAGGATGGGAAGGTGATAAAGTTGGAATGTGTGAAGGGAAAGGAGTTCGCAAGGAAATGGACCTGTCTAGAGGTATAGAATTTCTAATTTTTAGAGTCATAGCAGATGAATGCACTTTGGCTGGTAGAGTAGCCTAAAAAGATACATGGGTTGGAGCAAGGGTGAAGTTTGGACGAGGTGTATGGTTTTAATAAGAGAAAACATAAACACCCAAAAATGCAAAGTTTGCAATAGTTGGGAGGTGGGTTAAATAGAGTAAAGAAAGGAGATTGGGACTTTAAAACTGGGGTTATCATCCTCTTGATAAGATAGGTTATAGTTTTAAGTGTAAATGTCAAAAATTTTGTGAGAAGAGATGCATGATTGAGGAGGCACCTAGCGGTTTCAAGAAGGTGGTGATGTTTTCTCTTAGAGATTCCATTATGTTCAAGGGTATGGGGTGGTGAAGTTAAGTGAAAGATTCCATTTTGTTTGAGAAAGGATCGTATACCAACATATTCACCTCCATTGACTGAATAAAAGGTTTTAATCTTTGAATTAAATTGTTTCTCAACCAGTTATTTAAATGTAGGAAAAATAAGAGAGATATCTAATTTATGCTTCATTGGATACAACCAAATATATTGAGAAAAGTAGTCAATAAATATCACATAAAACCTATACCCATTGATAGAAGGAGATGTAGTGGGTCCCCAAACATCAGAACACAAGAGTTTAAGAGGCTCTAACTAGTGAGACTTGATTTACCAAATGATAACTGATGACTCTTATTGAGATGAAAATCAACACAAGAATGAAAACTAGAAGATATTGGAATGTGTTCTGAAAGGAGAACTTGACATAGGGTGGCTTTGGAGGGGTGCCCGAGTTTGTGATGCCAACGTAAGCTGGAAAGTGGAGACATGGAAATGGATGTTGTAGAGGAAGATAGCTGGAAGTGGTAGACAAGGGGATGGTGTATGTGTTGTTATCATTTTATCCTTGCAACAGTGGCTAGCCCATTGTTAGTGATTTAACTTGAAAGTAGGAAGAGAAAAATTCAACTGAGACATTATTTTTGTTGCATAACTGTGAGACAGAGATTAGATTTTCTTTGACATTAGGCACATAAAGAACTTCAAAGATGTAGAGGGAAAAAGGTAGAATCGTGGTCCCTTTATGAGTGATGGGAAGAGTATTACCATAGGTCATAGTGAGGTGTTTAGGGCCATCATATTCTGAAGGAAGTGTGAGATTGCCAAAGTCATTAGTGATATGATGGGTGGCTCCAAAGTCAAGTAACCAGTGATTGTTGGTGCGAGGAGCAGTGGTTACAACATTTGCACTTAGAGATACATTTGGGTTATTTGTTATCTTATAACAATACTTGGCAATGTGACCACGTTTGTTGCAGAATTGACATATTAATGGGGAGGTAGACTTATGGTGAGGATTGATGGTTTGATCATGGTGGGTGTCAAGTCTTCAATAATTAGATTTACGATGAGAGAATACCCTTTTAATTTGGTTGGCAGTAATGAGAGTTTCAACTAGTTTTTCTTCCTTCATGACATGAGATTCATGATCAATGAGCATCTCATAGAGTTCATCATATGATACAGATGTTTCACGAATACGTAGGGCTATTGAGATGTCTTTGTAGTGAGATCCTAAACCATTGAGGCAATGCATTATGAGATCAACCTCATTTAGTGGTTGTCTAATTATAGCAAGTTCTTCAGCAATTCTTTTAGGGGCGTTTGGTAAACAGTAAAATTTTTTTTCCAGGAATCATGTTTTCTAAGAAATATAATTGATGTGAATTATAATTCCTAAGAATGTATAAAATGTGTTTGATTGACCTTTAAGATCACTATAAATCTTTAAATAACGTTTTTTTTGGAATCTTCTATTCTTCTGTTTGGTTATACTTAATTTCTTGAAAATCTTTGTACATTTTTCAAAAATACCCCTTATTCTTATGAGAGAGAAAGTAAGAGTGAAAAAAGGGAATGAGAGAGAAAGTAAGAGTGAAAAAAGGGAATGAGAGAGAAAGTGACAGTGAAGAGAGAGAGTAATATTTTTTTGTTATTATTACAATTATGTCATTAATGAAGGGTATAATTGTCTTTTAACATCATAAAAAAATTTTCATGTTCATGGAAAATTAAGATTCTCACCCCTTCTCGTGGGAATCTTTTTATGGGAAACTTATCAAAAAATAATTCATAGGAATCCTTGTTTCCCAAGAATGAAAATTTCAAAAATTGTACCAAACATGGAAATTCTCATTTCCCATATTGAGATTCCCAAGAAATAAAAAAGAATCCGTGTACCAAACCCCCATTAATGGTACGTAAATACTTAGATACAGTAGAGTTTTCCTTAGTGAGGATAGATAGACTCTCCTTGAGGTGCATTATGCATGACTTGGAGCAATTGACAAAGACACGAAATAGTTGGTCCCAAGCTTCCTGAGCCATTTCTGCTTGATTGATCACTGCACGAGCATCAATCTTGCATTATGCCATTATAGCCAACTGTAGGAACTGATCTTGGTGTACCTAGTGAGTGAACAGTGGGTTCTCAGCTTGTTCTCCATTGTTTTCAAAGAAAGGTTGAGGGCATGGTTTGGAACCAGTGATATGTCCAACGAGTCCATAAACTCTTCGACATTTTTCGACATTTTTGAAGGACTCAAAATGATGTAATTTTTCACCTTTTATTTTTTACTATTCACTTATCTTTAGTTTTTATGTTTTCTGTTTAAACGGAAAATATATTTAGAATGGTTAAAATAAACTCTCTACTTCTTGTATTTGTGAGAATCACATCTCATTTTTCATTTTCATGAATGAAATCAAACTACCTTTGACAAAAAAATAATACACCAAATAACTTCATAAGAGTGATCATATATACCCACAATAGTATCATATATGTCTCTTGCTATCTTGAATATTATCACATGAGATTTTGATATTATATATAAAGTAGAGGCATTGTAACCCACAACTGATTGGTCAAAGTGGCAAACGGCTTACATCCCTAAAAGAATATCAAATATTTGAATCCGAAGAGACCCCACCATGAATAATCACTCTATATTCTGAAGGGAATTAGTTTCTCAGCAATGCTTGTAGAGATACTTTTAGTTGTCACAAAAAAAAATAGACATTTTAAATATCTTTTAACATTCAAAACATCTAAATGATTTAACAAATTAAAGGTGTTAGTTTTACCTTTAAAAAAAAGTTATGGGATGGCTACACGGGAAGCCATGCATGTCTATTATTAATAAGAACTCAGGTAATTTCCATGTTCATACTTTCAATCAATCATGATGTACTTTTTTTTTTTATTTTCCAAAGGAAATTTGGGTCGGTTTGGTTTTTCTATTTTCTGATTTTATTTTTATTAAAAATAAAAAAATATGATTGAAAATATGTTTGGTAGACTTTAGGTGAAAATATTTTCTAAAACAAAGTGAAAATAGAAAAAGTCTAAAAGACATTTTTTATTATTTTGAAAAAATAACAGTGGCATTTTTGGTATTTTAAAAATAAATCTATCATAATTATTAAACAAAATAAAAATAACATCATACTTATTGAAAATAAAACTCTAAAATCAAATAATATTTATAGCCATCTATATCAATTAAATTTGAAAATAAATATGAACAAGTTTTTAACTTCACAAAATAAATATATTTTTAAATAATAAAAAAACTACAATTAAAAATAGATAATGAAAAATGAAAATACGTTGGTATTCACTGAAACAAAAATTAAGTCTCCATAGATATCAAAACTGATCTGAAAATATCTTGAAATTGCTACACACGCGAGAGATGATGATATAACTATTTGTTTTTAGAACGTCTTGTATTTTTTAACAGCTTTTATAATACATATTTTTTCTCACAACTATCATAATTAATATATAAATATATTTATATTTAATTTATTTCATCTAATAAATATACGTGAGATAAGCTGAATTCATAAACTAATGTAGATAGCAAATTACTTTAATTTAGTATTTTTACTTTTATGATAATAATTGTTAAATGTAATATACATAAACGGTTTCCGCTTTCCCTAAGCCATCCATGCATATAGCTTTTATTTATTTTTAAATTTAATTGACATAAATGGCTATAAATATTATGTGATTTTTAAATTTGATGTTCTATAATTATGATATTAGTTTATTTTATTTAATGATTATGATAGAGTCTCTTTTAAAATTACAAAAATGTCTCCTATTTTCACTCTTCTTTGAACTTCTTTAAACTCTATCAAATATATTTTCAGTCACAGTTTTATTTTCAATGAAATAAAAACAAAAAATAGACAAATTAAACAGATTCTAACTTTTAAGTGTTTGGATAATTTTCGATGTAGCACCGAACACTAACGTTAATATTGTATGCTTTTTTACAAAAGAAATGTGAATTATGGAACAAATGGCCCCTGTGGAAGTAAAGGACCGCAAAAGGCAATCTTACCAAGAAGAAAGCAGATTTGTCGATTCTGGAAAGTGTCATTAGCAAAAGCTCCATCGTATAATTGGCCACTGAAATCATTGACTTATCTTTTTTTGGCAACAATCGCAAGTGATTGTTATGAACTTATGACTCAATTTGGGAGAAAATTATTTGAGATCCAAAATTTATAGTCTTTCTTTTTTATAGAAGCCCACAAAACCAGTTGCATGCGCTAGATTCTTTATTTTTATTTTCTTTTTAGTTTTGCACCCCCATTTGTTGAATTCACTGTATTTGTATATATCTAACTGATACGAACCTTACTTCAGAACAATCAGAAATAGGGGAGTCCAGCATTATTGAGGAGCAAGTTCCCCAAACTTGGCCCAAGAGAAACAAGGTCCGGCCCAAGTGGATGAAGGACTTCATAATCCCTTAAAGACCAGCAGAGGATTATAGATGTAACGAAGGGGGAAGAGAAAGATCGGTTGGGAATGAGAGGATAGATTCCATGTACTGCTAGTGGGTAATCACTTAGAAGGAATGCTGAGTGTGCAAGTTTGTTATGGGAGGCACGGTGATATATATATGAGAAAGTTATCATGAATAAAGGGAGGAATATTTTGCTAGGACTTTCTTTTTTCTCTTCTGTTCTGCATCACAATTAACATTCTCTATTGCAGGGTCTGTCAATTGGTGCTTTTATTGAGAGGCGTATCATGGCTGTCAACCAAAAAAACTCTGATAAATTGGAGACAACCCTAAATTCCATCATGGATCACCTCAACTCCCCTACTACTAGAATCTCATCCATTGAAAGCCGAAACTAGAAAACATCCCCAAAAAACCCTTCCTCTTCCAATGAACCACACATTCCCATTTCCACCAGCTACACCACCATGAAACTAGATGTACCTAAGTTCGACGAAACAGACCCAATGGGGTGGATCTTCAAAATCAGCCAATTCTTCGATTTCCATAAAACCCAGGATGACCAGCGAATTTGAATTGCTTCCTTCTATATGGAAGGAGAAGCCCTTACCTGGTTTCAATGGATGCACTCTAACGGTCAATTAATATCCTGGCCGATTTTCCTGCACGCTTTGAAAATGAGATTTGCCCCTTCACACTACGAAGATCCTAGAGGAGCACTATTCAAGTTTTGCCAGACAACAACAGTGCGTGAATATCAAGCTCAGTTCGATTCTCTTGCCAATCGCATTACCGGCCTACCAGCACCTTTTTATCTCAGCTGCTTTATTTCGGGACTGAAGCCAGAGATTAGAAGGGAGGTTCAGGCCATTCAACCGGTGACATTATCCCAGGCCATCAGTCTAGCCAAATTGCAGGAAGAAAAGCTGAACGATATGAGCCCTACCCATAGACCGAGGCGTTTCGAATCATCGGCACCCAACACCATTGAGTATCCCAAATCTACTCCACGAAACCAAACCATACCAGCCCTGTTAAAAAATCCAAATCCACCCAAACCACCACCAAACATCAAAAGGTTAACCCCAACAGAATTACAGGCTCGGAGAGAAAAAGGGTTATGCTACAATTGTGACGAGCGTTACATTCCCGGCCATAGATGCAAGAGGTAGTTCTTCCTTCTCATTGCCGATATGGAATCAACGGAGATTCCAGAAGAGGTGTTGACCCAAATACTCACTTCGGACAGGGATGACCCAGGACCTGAGGCTAAACAGGAACCAAGCCCTTCCTTTGCCCAAATCAGTTTGCACGCATTGATGGGCCATGCAATTCCCCAAACCCTTCGGGTCCAGGCCCAAATTGGAAAAAAACCCGTATCTGTTCTGATAGATAGTGGAAGTACTCATAACTTCATTCAGGATAGAACAACCAAACATCTGGGCTTACATAGAGACCCAACCCAAGAATTTCAAGTGATGGTCGGAAATGGTGATGAATTGGGCTGTTGCTCAATGTGGCCGCAAATTCCACTCAAGCTGGGGGCCCAAGAATTTCGGGTGGATCTGTTCGTTTTACCACTGAGGGGGGCTGAAGTAGTCTTGGGGGTCCAGTGGCTGAGAACACTCGGGCCTGTCTTGACTGATTATGAGCATCTCACAATGAAGTTTATCAGGAATGGAGAAGTGGTCATTCTATCGGGAGAATTATAGCCAAGTTCCGAGGAAGCCTCTGTCAATCAGCTGAGAAGGCTAGCTTCCACAGAGGCCATCGCTGGGTTCTTCCACCTCCAGCTTTCTTCCATGGCAGTAGCATCGGAGAATCGGGAATCAAGTGACCCAGCCATCGAAACTTTGCTGGGCAAATTTCCATCAATATTCGAAGCCCCTTCTGCGTTCCCACCTTCAAGAAATACCGATCATCAGATCCCTCTACTGGAAGGGTCAAATCCTGTCAATGTTCGGCCATATCATTATCCATTCTTCCAGAAGCAAGAAATCGAGCGGTTGATCAAAGAAATGCTGGAAATAGGAATCATAAGACACAGCACAAGCCCTTTCTCCTCATCAATGCTGCTAGTCAAGAAGAAGGATGGCTCCTGGCGGTTCTGTGTAGACTATCTAGCCCTTAATTCCATTACATGTAAGGATCGTTTCCCCATTCCTTGTATCGATGAGTTACTGGATGAACTCCATGGCACCCAATGGTTCTCTAAGCTGGACCTTCGCTCTGGCTATCATCAAATTTGCATGAATCCAGGTGATGTACACAAAATTGCTTTCAAAACTCATGATGGCCATTTTGAATTTCTTGTGATGCCCTTTGGTTTATGTAACGCCCCAGCAATGTTTCAATCCACCATGAACCAACTATTTCGACCCTACCTCCGACAGTTTGTGATTGTGTTTTTTGATGACATCCTAGTTTATAGTAAAACATTAGAAAATCATATCGTGCATCTAGAAATGGTTTTTGAATGTTTACTGCATAATCAATTCTACTTGAAACGTTCTAAATGTAGCTTTGGCAAGGAATCAATCGAATTCCTTGGCCATGTTGTGTCTAGGAAAGGAGTAGCGCCCGATCTTAAGAAAATTCAAGCAATGATTACATGGCCTGTGCCACGAACCTTGAAGCAGCTGCGAGGCTTTCTGGGACTCACGGGTTTCTACAGAAAATTTGTAAGAAACTATGCCTCCTTGGCTGCTCCCCTCACAGACTTGCTGAAACGTGATGCCTTTGTCTGGAGTGAAAAAGCACAATCAGCCTTTGAGCAACTCAAGACAGCCATGACCAAGTCCCCGGTGCTAGCTCTACCAAATTTCCAAAACGACTTCGTGTTGGAAACAGATGCTTCAGGGCATGGGATGGGTGCAGTCCTTCTCCAGGAGGGCCATCCTATCTGTTATTTCAGTAAGAAATTCTGTCCTAAACTTGCCTCAGCTTCTACTTATGTAAGGGAATTGCATGCCATCACTGAGGCAGTTAAGACGTGGAGAACATACTTGCTTGGCAGAAAGTTCCTCGTCTATACGGATCAGAGAAGTTTAAGGGAGCTGATGACACAGATAGTGCAAACTCCAGAACAACAATATTATCTTTCCAAATTGCTGGGGTACTCATATGAAATTATCTATAAGCCAGGAACTCAAAATCAAGTGGCAGATGGGTTGTCCCGCATACATGAACCCGGATCTCAACTCATGGGACTAACCATCCCTCACTATGAACTCTTAATTAAGTTGCAGCAGATTTATGAGTCAAAATTTGAATATCAGCAATTATGGCAGAGAATCAAAGAGAACCCTGAAAAATTTCCTAGTTTTAAAATAGTTCAAGGCCTTATCTTGTATGAAGGTAAAATTTACATCACCCTGCAGACCTCCCTCAAGGCTGTCCTATTGGAAGAATTCCATGCCACTCCCTTGGGAGGTCACATGGGAGTCAGCAAAACATATGGCCGACTCAAGGAGAACTTCTATTGGCAAAGGATGAAGAAAGACATGGAGAATTACATCAAATCCTGCCTCATTTGCCAACAGATTAAAACACCCACTCAATTGCCTATGGGTTACTCCAACTATTGCCAATCCCAAATGGAGTATAGGAAGACATCACCATGGACTTTATAGTGGGGCTCCCTTCATTCCAAGGACATACAGCCATCTTAGTCATTGTCGATCGATTCTCCAAAGCTGCACATTTTGCCATGCTGAAAACTCATTATACAGCAGTTTCGGTGGCAGAAATATTTACGCAAACAGTATGCAAACTCCATGGAATGCCTAAAAGCATTATCTCTGACCGAGATCCCCTTTTTATGAGCCATTTCTAGCAGGAATTATTTAAGCTCAGTGGAACAAAGCTGCGCATGACCACCGCATACCACCCTCAAGGAGACGGGCAAATTGAGGTGGTTAACAGGGTACTTCAGCAATATTTGAGAGTATTTGTTCACTACCAGCCAACAAAGTGGGGAAAATTCCTGCACTGGGCTGAATATAACTACAACACCTCTGTGCATGCATCTACTGCAGTCTCACCTTTTGAGGTTGTGTTTGGTAAACCCCCTCCTTCTATACCTCAACATTTGCAAGGAACAAGTAAGATAGAGGTTGTAGATGCAGAGCTCAACACTCGGGAGACAATAATGGTTAAACTTTGTGCTAAGTTAAAGAAGGCTCAAGAAACTATGAAGATGTATGCTGATAGGAAGAGGCTGCCACACCAACTTAAGGTGGGAGATTGGGTCTTTGTGAGGTTGAGACCATATAGGCAGAGCTCTGTAAAAGGAAAACAAGCTGAAAAGTTAGCCCAAAGGTACTATGGGCCTTACAAAATTTCTAATGCTGTTGGAGAAGTGGCTTTTGAATTAGAACTACCTACAGGGTCCAGAATACATCCTGTCTTCCATGTTTCAAAACTAAAGCCATATCATGCAGACACCAGAATGAAGGAACTGGACTTACCCCCCTTGGCCTCAGAAAATCAACCAAAAATACAGCCTCTTGTAATACTAGATGAACGCAAAGGGAAGAATCCTGAACAGAATCAAGTCCTGATACAATGGGCAGGGCTATACCCAAAAGATGCCACTTGGGAAAGTGTAAACCAGATTCTCATGGACTACCCAACACTCAACCTTGAGGACAAGGTCTTTGTGGAAGCAGGGAGGGATAATACGAACCTTACTTCAGAACAATCAAAAATAGGGGAGTCCAACATTATTGAGGAGCAAGTTCCCCAAACTCGGCCCAAGAGAAACAAGGTCCGGCCTAAGTGGATGAAGGACTTCATAATCCCTTAAAGACCAGCAGAGGATTATAGATGTAACGAAGGGGGAAGAGAAAGATCGGTTGGGAATGAGAGGATAGATTCCATGTACTGCTAGTGGGTAATCAGTTAGAAGGAATGCTGAGTGTGCAGGTTTGTTATGGGAGGCACGGTGATATATATATATATGAGAAAGTTATCATGAATAAAGGGAGGAATATTTTGCTAAGACTTTCTTTTTTTCTCTTCTGTTCTGCATCACAATTAACATTCTCTATTGCAGGGTCTGTCACTAACACTTTGACATAAGGATTAATATATAGACAAAGCATGCTGAGAGAAGAATAGAGATTCACTCAAAAAAACTAGATGTCAGTTGATTTGGCTATCAATATAAATTCTTGGCATTAGAAGTATTCAAAATTTGTGTGATATAGATAACTATAAAATTCTTATCAAATTCTTTTTACCAAGTGTCTTAACATGTGTTGGCAAATTAAAAATCTTTCTACGTAATAGTGGAAAGCAATTCGCAAGCTCTAGTATGGCTGGTAAATAATATGACCAAAGAACTGAAAGGCAGATCAAAACTTCTTCAGAGGATTGCTAAAAAATTAAAATAAAGATGGGTAATCAAATTTCTTCATACTTACAGGGAGGGGAACAAATGTGCAGGCTACTAGCCAATTATAGCCTGCATTTTGATTACGGTGTGCGCATTGTGATGGAGCCACCTAGGGACTTAAGAGTCTTGCTACTTAGTGATATAGTAGGGGTTTCTACCCCTAGAGTAGTTTCTTAGTTAGTTTTTTTTTTCTGTTTGGGCTTTGCCCTTGATTGTACCCAAAAAAAAAAATCTTTCTACGTGAAAAAAAATATTTAAGTTACATTTTTCTCAATGTTATGTCCCAGAACTATTTTTAATCTATTAACTACTTAATTTAATTTCTGTATTTATTATTATATTTAAAAATAATCAACACCCAAGTTTAATAAATCAATAATAAATTAAAATTTAATATTCATTTGATTTATTTAATAAAGGGTGGATATGGATATTATGTGATTACTAAATACATTTTTTTCAGTCTTTCGAATAAATTAATATAATACACTCTGAACTTAAAAAATAAGTTATAAGAAAATAGTGTAACTAACATTTTTCTTCCTACACTTTTGTTAGCTTCTACTTAACTACTTTTTGTTTCTATTTTCCTGTTCAACGAAAAAAAAAACCAAAATCTATGCTTTATCTTAAAGAAATGGACCCCAATAGAGAATGGAGGGAGAAGAAAGCAAGCACGTCTATCTGGAGTTCGGAAAGTGTAATTGACCAACTGAATTGGGAATCAGTCCATGTTTTCACAGCTTTTATACAGAAGATATACAATTATTTAAAATCAATGTATATAGTACATAAAAAATAAGTCCAATAACACAATATTTCTTAGTCTTTTTGGCTAAAATCAAGTGTATAAAAAATAAATCAGTTAGATCAAATGGCTCAATAAGAAGTATTAAAATCGTCTTTTAAAATTGAAGATTCAAATTTTACTTATTGTCGGGACCTAATGAAAAGAAGAAAATAAATGCTAATATTTAATTGTTTATTTATGAAATGTGTTGTACTACAAATTCGTGAAATCATTTTTAAGTCGTTCAGATAGAAAGCAAGTCTCACCTTGACCCATCAATAAAAATGAGCTCCTTCTTTTGCTTGGCAACCTAAGGGGGGGAAAGGGGCTTTGATACCTTTTGATGAAAATAAGTTACTATTCATAATCAAAACGATCATAGTAAAATCACATCAGAAAAACCAACACCGGAATCATTCATGGACAAAATATTTTAATTAGGGAGAGATAATCTGCGATTAGTGGCCATAATAATTCAGAGAAAGCATTTGACATGAATTTGCAATGCTCTATACATTCCCAAAATTCAGCTTTGTGTGCGAATTTAGGAAGTCAGCCCATCAAACAAATGTTAGAATTTTATTATTAGACTTATTTATTGGAGATTTATGGTGGGTTTGCTTTTTGAAAATGTTAGTCATTTCTATTTTCAATTTTTCTGTTAAAATTTATTAGTATTTGTAAATTTTCATGATGTAAAAATACTTTTATTTTATGACTTTAAAATTTATTCATATTTATTTTAGAATTAAATGACATAAATAACTATGAATATCAATTAATTTTTTAGTTTAACTTTCAATAATTGTGAGACAATAATTATTTTAAAACATATTATAAAATTATTAAAAAAATATCAGTAGTTATATTATTGAAATGTTGAAAATGTCTTTTAAATATTTTCTACTTTCAGTATATTTTAAAACATTTTCAAAAATCTATTAAATACATTTTCAATCATGTTTTCCATTTTTATTATAAAAAAAACAACCTAAACAAGCTTTTAATTTGTTAATACATAGCCCAATGAAAGCTTGATTCATTTTTCTTTTTAAACTACCAAGAGTATCCTTTCACTCAATTGAATGAAAGACTAATCTCTTCTGGCCGAGAGTGTAATAGGTAAAGTCTTTTCCAAATTAACATATTTAAAAATCGAAATTTTTTTCATTTCTTGAAATAATTCAAATAATCACTCTTACTATGACTACTCAACGTTAAATTGAATCACATTAATTAGATGATTCAGTGGTTTGATATTACCTTATTGTATAGTGTATGATAACTATCTATGATATGAAAGAATAGTTATTGGTCTATTGGCTTTCTACATGCTAGTGCTTTATGTCTAATTAAGAGACTGGAGAACAGGGTGTAATTCTTTACTTCATAGTTTGCGGCAATCTTCCATTGGTAGGTTATTGATGCATCAAATATCATCTGGAGACATTCTTGATTTAATTTGAAGAGAGATCATGACATAAAGATTTTTAGCCTTTTGCCTGTTCTATCATTTTCTAACAGTTCTCTAATCAATATAAGGAAGGCGAATTTTTTTATTTTTTATTTTTTTACTTCTTTATTGTGTTTTGCTTCATTTGAGAAAGCTAAGGGCAGTGGGTATCAGAAAAAGAAGAAGAAGAAAGACAGCTCAAAAAGGGCTAACCTGTCCTGAGCCTATGTGCAGTATGCTAAAAGCCTGTAGTGTAAACGAGTCTATGATATCAAAGCGCAGCCCACTTCAAATATCAGGCCAACCATATGACTCAAATCCCTTTTGATAGTGCTACTTTTTACGTTAATCAAAATTAATTCTCTATCTTTTGGTTACACCAAACAAACAATTAATTTTGAGTAAATTATTTTTCTCTCTCTTTATTAATATTTTTATTACAAGACCCTTTTTATATTATAAAAATATAAATAAATCTCTTTTAAAAATACAAGTAAAATAATATTCCTTTCATTAATTAATTCTTTGATTACACTATAATCTCCTCTATTAAGAAAATATACACAAATCTCCCTAAAAAATAAGAGTAAAATGCTTGTCAAAATAGGCCTTCCTCCTCTTCTAAAGGTTAGTGAGATTGGTTGGTGAAATGCTTGTTATTGCCATTTTTACACATAGACCGTAGAAGAAAGGAAGCATGCTGCATGGCGACATCAGAGTTAAATTACCGCAAACGTAAAACCAAACCACGCTGCCAATTTTGAATACTGTCTTGGGGTAACTTTGAAGCTTAAGCAGAAGAGAACCACACCACTTCTACTAGGGGACAAGCCACAAGGATGTAACTCCAGTTGGTCATCCAATTGGCGGGTTGGCCCAAATCCGACATTGGACCTGGTCCAAATGTGTATCACTATTATAATTTAATGCTATTCGTCAATATGTTGAAATAACAGCTTTATAATTTATGGTCGAACTTTCTAGAAACGTTTTTTCTGATTCCCATGGACGATTGTTGCTTTTACAGATGACAGTTTCCAGGTTCCATTACGAGACAATGCCTGCTTGCTTCGCGGTGCGTTGTCTTTTGCATACCTCCACTTCCACTGTGGTATCGGTGTCGTGGCCCATTTCTTCAAATTATTTAAACCCTTTTAAGAGAAAAGCAAGCATTCCTTCGGAAGGACTAAAAAGATACAGTCCGCAGTACCAGTCGCCAGAGTTGCTGGGATTTTGCTGTGCAGCCTCGTGGAAGGCATCTTTATGTTGATAGATATTTTATTTTGTACGGATGACTTCGGTTGAATTACTATTATAATTCTGTAATTTTATTTATATTAAAATATTTCTTTCAAATAAATATGTAAAGTAATAAAATAATAATAATAATATAATGTGACAAGTTAATTATTTGAAATTTTAAAATATATTCTAAAAAAGTGAGGAGGGATAATTTGATAAAAAAAAAAGATAATTTGAGTATTATAAAAAATAAGTAGTGAGGGAATTTTGATTTTTTTAATACACATTTTTTTAAAAAATTCTTTTACTTTTGGAGAAGAGAAGGTAAAAAAAAAAAGAAATTTTGAATTTGTTTGATTCTGTTTTTATTTTTTTATTTTTAAAAATTATGTTTAAAAATTATTTTATAGAATAAAAATAAAAATTTGTTTGATAATTTTTTTTAAAAAATATATTATTTTTTACATTTTTATGTTTTGAAAATAAAAACAAAAAATAAAAACATTTATTTATTTTTTTTTTTTTAAAAAAAATTATTTTAAAAAATTATTTTTAAAATAATAACAAAAAATAATTATCAAACGATTTTTTTATTATAAAAATAATTAAAAATAAAAAACAAATATATCCTTGTCTCGAATCAAATAAAATATTTTTAAATAAAACTCTTTTCCTCTGTTTTTTTTTTCAATTTCTCGAATCAAATAGTCTGAAAAGCGTTCTTGGTTCTTTGTACGTTGACATTGATGTTTCAAAATTTATAAATAAATTCCCCAACCCCAAGAGAGGCATTGGGATTTTGCAGAGCAGCCTCGTGGAAAGCATCTTTCTGTTGATAGATATTTTATTTTGTATGGATGACTTCGGTTGACGACTCAACTTAAATGTTTGAAACATGTGATGAATGAATGTTGAACGAAGAATGTCGCGGACCTCGCGGTGACAGAGGAGAAGCGTGGGTGTCAGCATTGATTCAGATTATAGTATCCGTTCAGATCTGCAAAGAATTAGGGTAGATTTAGTTTGTAAAAACGTTTTTTATTTTTTATTTTTAAAAATAATTTTTATTTTCTATTTTTATATTTTTAAAAATATGTTTAATTTATATTTATATTTGTATCACTTTTTAATTATATAAATAATAAAATATTATATATATAATTTAAATAATTAAAAAATATTATCGTTATAGTGTTGAAAATAATATTTTTAAAATCTTTAAAAATTAAAAAAATATTTTTTTAAAAATAATAATTAAAAAAATTATAAATATTTTTTATTTTTAATAAAAATAAAATTTTAAAATATCTAAATCAAACAGACTTTTTATTTGATTTAACTTATATTTTTTTTTAATTATTATTATGAAGATGCAGAGCTTTGTCTTAAATTACTCACCTACCCTGGGGCCAAAGATTAATTATCTTACTATTGGCGGAAAGCATGCAAGAAGGAACAGGAAAGAAGCATACCAAAGAGAGCATGCGACAAATACCATATAGACGGAAGAATCAAGGGTACGACAGAGTAAGTCAGATTTTTATTTGTCCAGCCAGTAATTTTGAATTGGTAACTTTGGAAAGAGAAGTATTAGGATATTTAGCAAGACATTATTTTTAGGAGATTTTGGTATGTAGTAAGATTTTTTATTTTTAAAAATTATGTTTTTTTAGAAAATATATTTTTTAAAAGTAATGATTACTGAAAAAATATAAAATATATTTGATTAATTTTAAAATATTTATGTGAAATTTTTTTATTATTATGTTTAGTTGTAATAGAATTTTTTTTAGAATTATAATATTTTTTTAAAAATATTTTTATTTATATTAAGGTGAAAGAAAAAAAATGAACATAAAAATGATAAAAAAAAGTGATAGAAAAAAGATAAAAATTATAAAAAAGAAAAAAAAAATACTAAGAGAGATAAATAAAAAAAAAGATAAGAGTGATGAGTAAGAAAAAAATAAAAAAATAAAATATATTATTATTTTTTTATATTTAAAAAATATTTTACAGCATAAAAATTTTTTGATAAAAATCTTATTAAAAATTTATTTTTAAAAGTTTATATTTTTGAAAATTTTGATTTTAAAATTTAGGAGAATTTAATTTTTTTTTTAAGTTTAATTTCTTAAAAATTTTAAAAAATTCCCATCAATAGTCTAGTCAAACCATCAAGTCAGAACTTTTTGTGTTTTTTTTTTTTTTGAAATTAAGGGCAGTAGGAAATTGAAAATGAATTGTCTTGCACTGTAAAAACATGCAATATTTTAATGACAATAGTACAAGTTTTAATTTTAATTTCAGCGAACTCGAGAGTTTGTATCTACATAATTTAATGTATTTTTTTCATAAAAAAATATAAAGATAAAGACAAAAAATAAATACATTAAATTAAATATAATAAAATATAATTTTAAATAAAATAATTCAATTTAATTTGATCAATTTTTTTATTTTATATATATATATAAACAAATATAAAAAAAATTCATTTTTAATAAAATTTAAATCAAGATAAGTTCAAGTTATCGTAATCTGAAACATGAATCTTTTGATGTGCCTTGGACACGGTAGAGAGTGTTTTACTTCCAAAGCACGATCTTTTAATTGTGTTTTGTATTAGTTTTAAAATTTATTTTTAATATATTTTGAAATTTTAATTTTTTCAATAAATTATTTTAAAAAAAATTGAAGAGAAAATAAACTTTAAAAAAAATAAGAATTTGTTGAAAATAATTGTTGAAAACCTGGATTTTTTTTATTTTTAAAGTTTAATTTTTTTCAAAAAAAAATTTCTCTTTAAAATTATTCTTATATTTGGTTTTTCAACAAATTTATAAAAAATTTCAACAAAAAATAATTTTAAAAAAATTCTTATATTTTTAAAGTTTATTTTTTTTTAATTTTTTAAAGAAAAAATAATTTTTAAATGATTTGTAGAAAAAATTAAAATTTAAAAATAAATTTAAAAAAATAAATTCAAAACGCACATTTTAGATGCAGAGCACCCTCTGCTGTGCCTTGAGCACCGCAAAAGATCCATGTGCCGTGACAGGAGTTATCAGAATCTATAAAACATCTAGCATGTTTGCGCACAAAATGAATTTTGACGACGGATGCACAGAAGAAAGCACGAAACTTTACAGCGCACAAGCTTGCATATATAAGACATCTTACTTTTGAAAACAATATAATAATTGAAAAAAAGAAGAAGAATTAAATTCCAATAAATAGTATTTTTACTTGCGTTCTCATTCACGTGTCTTTTTATTTATTTTTAGTAATAGAAAATAATTATTTAGTATCTCTGTGGTAGTCAACTATAACGTATCATAAAACCATAGTTCAAAGTTGGAAGCAACTCGTATTACAAAATTCTTTTGGATTACTTTCGTTTGTATTAATCCTTAATTAATTTTAACTAACTGGATTAAATAGTGATTAGCTATTAAATTTATAATATCATTCTTCAATTAAATTAATATATAAAATGTAACATCAGATTTAATTTATTATTAATATTATAATTATTTTATTATAATTTGATTTTGTATATAAATTCTCGTTCACTTCAATCACATTTCCCTCTTTATTAGTCATAATAATGTTATTTGATTGATGGTAGTAAAAGTGGGGCACATCACTGTTTGTCGTACAAAAATAATTGGAGAGAGAGAATAATAAGTTGAGAATATTTTGAAATTCTTAAAATAATTTTTTTGTAAGGAAAACTACCTCCATCTTCTTTTGGTTTATATAAAATAGACGTGGAGTTAATAAATTAAAGAAAAAAAATTTTACTTTCATTTCTGTGGAGTAGACTTTAATTTAATTTTTTATAAATTTAATTTTTTTAATTTATTTTTTATTAATAAAAATATTTATAATATACTTTTTAAATAAGTCTTAATTTATTATTAATATTATAATTTTTTTAATATAATATAACTTATCTATGAATTGATTTAATATTAATTTAATCATTTAATATTGACTTACATTGATAAAAAATAATCTTTCATTTTTTAATCAAATTAATTTTATTTAAAACTTTTACTTATTAGTTTCACGCATGAGTAATTTACATTGTTTTTTTAAGTAAAACTGAATTTGTTACCAACTTTTTTTTCCAAAAACTATGTGTTTTGCTTTAATTTGTATATAAAATTTATAAATATATAGTTGTGTTGTAAAAAAAAAAAATTACTTCAATCTCCATACTCATGGAAAAAATAGTTCCCCTTATTCTCTCACCAAAGCAAGACTGTCCCGCTGGGATACCCCGCTGAAGAAAATTATCATCCCTAGAGCATATATCTCGGACCATAGGTTGGTGACTATTTTAATCGTGTACCGAGGATGCAACCATTCTTAGTCAACAAATATTAAAAGAATTATGTTTTAATAAATCAAATATATAAAAATTTAAGAGGGTATTACATTTGAAAATTTAAGGAAGTGTTTTGATTTTAGCTATTAAATGTACAGATGTACAGAGGTATATTTTAGCTAGGGGTGTATGTCGATCGGTTCGGTTCGATTTTTGGGGTTCAATTAAATTGAACTGATTCAATAAAATTTAATATTTTTTTGACCTATTCAATTCGGTTTTTTAGATATAAACCGAATTTGTTAAAAACGGTTTGATTTGATTTGATTTTTCAATTTTTTAGAATTATTTTGGGCCAAATTTTTTTGAACCTATTTTTTAATTTTTGTATCTATTTTATTATTTTTGAATCTATTTTAAATTTTTTTGGGCTTATTTCAAAAAATTTAAAAAAAAAATTTATAAAATATTTTTAAAATATAATAAAACTAAATTTAATAATATAAATTTAATATATTTAAAATAGATCAGTCGATTCAGTTCGTTTCGGTTGAAATTTGATCCAAACTGGAAACTGAATTGAACCGGTCAATTTTTTTTTTTTTAAAAAAACTGAACTAAAATTAAAACAATCGGTTTTATTTGATTTTAGGATGGTTCGATCCGGATTGATCTGGTTCAGTTTTGTTCACCCCTAAATTCCTAGCTATTAAATGCAACGTTCTCTATTTTATAAAAAAAAATATTCAATTTAGGAAATCCATAAACATATAAATGGGTTATTCTACTTTTCTTAGTAAAATTTTTAAGGTACGATTCTTGCATTTGTCGGATGATATAAAAAATTAATTAAAATTTATCAAAATCAGTATATGTTACAGCTTAAAACACTTATTTTAATAATAAATTTTTATGACCTCTTTTTTTATTTTTTATTTTTTAGAAATTACAATCCTTGAAGTTTAGTTAATTTGTACTTAACTTTTCTCTTATTTTAAAAATAAAAAATATATATTTTAAACTTTGAAATTATATCGCAAATATCTTTATGAATTATTATATTTTAATTTAGAAATATTCTTTTGCCCCTAATACCTTCAAAGATAAGATTTTTAGTCTTTTTAAAAGCTATCAACAACAACAACAAAATTTTTTTAACAGCTAATGTACTAATTTTTCATTATTTTTGTATATTTTTATTAGACAAAAAATAGAATTAATAAACAATATATATATATATATATATATATATGATGAATCACTACCAAAATAACAAAAAACTATGGTTAAATCATTTAATGACAGTCTATGAAAACGTCGTATAGTCTGCAACATTGCGACGATATTATTGAATTGTAAGAAAGCTATTGTTAAGATTTCTCTTAACACGTTTTAACGACTGTAGTTAAAGATAATTATGAAACTGTCGTAAGTTAACTACAGTTTTATCTCAACCATCATAAAAAATCTAAATGACGATTTATCCAATTGCGGCTAAAATAAAAAATAACAATCATTCTTAACCGTCGTTAATTATTAGCCTTAACTATGATTTTTTATAACCATTGTTAAATTATTTTTTATTTTTTATTTATATATTTTTTATATTTTAATTTTGTACTCTTTCTCCTTAATTTTATCATTAAAATATAATTTAAATATTTTAAAAAAAATCAAATTAACAAGTACAAGTCAAATTTTACCAAAAAAACTAATATTTATTGAAAATTTGAGTTACAATGTATATTATATAACAATTATATAAATTATAAATTATAAATTATAAATATAAATTAACTTTCAAGGTCTTGAAAATTTTGAAGAGATTGGTGTACATTAATTTGATCACTTAGAGTTGAAAAAAAATATTATTAATAAATAATAAAATAAATTGTTTGAATATTCATTTTAAAAAAGGTGGATCGAGTGCTATTTTCATAACAGGAAGCTAAATAGTTTGTGTATATATGATTTATATCAATAAAGTTTAATACATTCATACTTAGGATTTGATTTTTAAATTATGTTATTTTGGTATTTTTTAAATTTTACGAAAGTTTCATAAAATAGTACAAGTTAATAATTTGTGGCATGATTATCTTTGCTTACTTTTCAAATGCCAAATTAAATCATACTCTTTATCTTTTTGGAGTAGTTATTTTTACAATGTCATCATTTGATATGCTTATTATCTAATGAACAAAAATAACCTTTTTTTTTGTTATAAAAAAAATTTTAAAATAGATATACTATTTCAAATTGAGAGTATGTTAGCTAAAATCTTTTTCAATGTCACTTCTGTCATTTCCAAAATTCAAATAAATCCAAATGAAATCTGCTCACTTAACCCGACATGCTTGAAACGCAGCCATATCAGGCTTGCTGAAATTACTGAAACCAAGATTTTCAAGCTTCGACAATGGAAGATAGTGTGAATAGCACGGAAAAAATTACCTAATTAATTATAACAGGCGGCATTGTTATTCTTTCTAATTCCAAGAATACAATAATTTACCAGTAATTAGAATCTCTGTCACACGAAAAATTCTGCTCTAGTCCTTGTTTTCGTTGTCAAGATTGTAGACTGGAAAGAAGATGAATTTAGTGTTGTGTGTTTGTACGTGGACGTAATTGAGAGCATAAGTTCATGTAAGTACTTCACAAATTACCATCAAGTTTTCTGGTTTACAGAGTTCAAGGAACTTCCAATTGTATTTCTAACCTAATGTTTAGTGCCTGTTTGGATTTGTAGTAGAATCAATTAAAAGCCCGTTTATAAAGCATGTGAACGTGATTTTTGCAGAAGCTCCACTTTGGAGCTTCTGCAAAAATCACGTTTCTCATAAAATCACGTTTCCAAACATTTCCAAACGTGTAAACAAACACAGCCGACTTTTTGCAGTGCGCAATGGGGCATTCAACTTGCCTGCTTCGTGATGATGAGTCTATGGTTTTGCCTTTTTAAAACAGTGTATCAATTCACGAATGTCATTAACGTTTGCATATACATTAAATTTTGTGACACAAATGATGTCGCTTTTTTTTTTCCCAAGACGTCAACTTTTTACCCAAACTCTCACGCCGACTCACCCCAATCAATAATACATTCAAAGTATTTCCCTTCCTCATTATCATAATAGGAACAGGAATTGAAACAACACCCCAAATCTGCTCACCTAACCCGACATGAAATCTGGAGGATATAACACGAAAGATGAAAAACGCCAGACATCAATTTATGAAATTCAAATAATGCCAAATGTTATTTTGGCTTCAATCAAATTTCCCTCTGTATAGTCATAGTAATGTTATTTGATTTGATTGATAGCAGTAAAAGTTGGGGAAATCAATGTTTATCATTAAAAAATATTTGGAGAGAGAGAATAATAGTTAGAGTAGATAAATTTAAAAAAAATTGTGTCTCTGAATTTTTAATTTAATTATTTATAATATCGTATTTTAATTAAATTAATATTTAATATTTATAATTTTTTCACCACAATTTAAATTTATATATAAATTAATACTTATTTAATATTAACTTAATATTTGCATGACACTTAAAAAATCACAATTTTTCAACCGCCTGCATCAATAATTTACATTGTTTTTTTTAAGTAATATTGAATTTGTTCCCAACTTTTCTTTTTTATCAAAAACTATATGTTTTTCTTTTATTTGTATATAAAATTATAAAATAAAATAAAATAAAATATTTTTCTTTATATATTATTTTTATTATTAAGCCCTTCTCTTTATTTTTAAAATTCTTTATACAACATTCCCATATTGGATTCGTCATTTCGATTTTTGGAAATATTTTGTTACATTTTTCCAGAATTTTTTATAATTTTCAAAAATATCCTTATAATTTTTACATATTTCATTTTTATGTATTATTATATTTTTTATTATTTATAATATTACATAGTATTATTTTTTAATGTTATATTTATTCATTTTATTTATTATTTTATATATTACATATTACATTCTATTTATATTTGATTTTATTAACTTATATTTTATTATATAAATTTATTTTATTATTTATTTTCATATATATATATATATATATTAAAATAAATTGAGAGTAATTAAGTAATTTAACATTTCAAAACTTTTCTATTCCCATGAAAATGTTTTTTGCCACCAGACCCTAACAGGTGGGAATCAATTTTTACCTCTCATTTATAAATTTTTATTTTTGAATATCTTTTATATTTGAAAATAATATTTTATTTTTGGTACTAAACGTGAATAATTTTTATTCCCATCTCACTTCTTCAGTAATCTTAAAACATTCCTGATACCAAATGATACCTCAGAGAAATGTCTGCCTTAGCTTTGGGGAGACTAGCACATATTATCCCTTTTCCTGTCTATTTTCCAAGTTACAACTCGTGTAAGTTGACTAGGTAAGTAAAGGCAACATTGTATTTATGAAAATAATTTATTGATATTGATAATATTTATTCTAGTCATTTCCATGTGTGTTAATTATTATATATAGTGGTAGTAGTTCTGAATGTAGAAGTCATTTTAGTAATCCAACTACAGTTTTTTGTGTACAAGTGTTGTGCACTAATTCTTTTGTGAGTTGGCATAAAGTTATTCTTAGCGCCATTTTCGTTGGCTTGAAGAGAACTATTTTGACACAGCACACCCATAACCAAGCTGGTATTCCGCAAAATGGTAGCTTAGTCCCACTACTTGAATTGAGCTTCTTGACTCCAAAAATGGTTCTTTACAACATAATGCAGCTTTTGCTCTTTATGACCTCGCAGATAATGAGGTATGATATAACTGTAATAATGTTATAAAATTGAGATATTTCGCTCCAAAAATGGTTACTGACTTGTTGTTTTCACAGGTAGAGCTGCAATATCACATAAGGAAGGAGCACAAACACACTTGATGAATGACGATGTTAAGAATTTGCAAAATTTGGAGATGATGATTATGCTGTTTGGTAATGTAATGAAGACAGAATTTGACGTGACTTTGCTTGTATAGATAAATATATATATATATATATATATATATATATATATATATATATATATATATATATATATATATATATATATATATATATATATATATATATATATATGTTTATCGGTATTAATAGTATGGCTCTTTATTGGTACATAAGTTTCGTTATAATAAATCAATACTTACATATTGTATACAAGTTTGTTCTCGATTTACTAGAAATTATATATCTTTTTTTAGTAAATAAGAAATTGACTAAGCTGCTTTTGTTGACTAAGCTTAGCATCACAACACATTGACCATTTCCATGTATTCTAGTGGGGGGCCACAGGACCCTGTGCGACACATAAGTAATCCTATTGGCTGAAAGGCCACTCTCAGATAAATCCCATAATGGGAAGGGTCAGGAGTGGTGCAGTGTGGTGGTGACTT
Source organism: Gleditsia sinensis (assembly GCA_037074535.1). Lineage (NCBI taxonomy): Eukaryota > Viridiplantae > Streptophyta > Magnoliopsida > Fabales > Fabaceae > Gleditsia > Gleditsia sinensis. The sequence goes on from CM073470.1 coordinate 17,846,931, forward strand.
GTGAGAGTTTCTCTTCCAAGAGTAAGTAAATTACAAAGAGGGCCCTTGATATTTTAGCTTCTCATCCAAACGATTTGGAAATTTTAATGGTTGTGATCTCACTGAGTTTGACATGATCAAAGGGAATCTTTCTCCTTCTTTCATTGACTGTGTTTTGAACAATAGAATTTTCAGTTTTCGTTGTAGGTTTTCGAAAATCTTCCACATGAAAATCTATGGTTGTATGTTTGGCATAATTATTTAAGTGGTATAAAGTAATCTCTAAGACTGATGAATTAAATTTAATTGACATAAATTAGTCATATATTGTGCTAAAAGAGTGAAAATAATAATACTACAATTAGAAAATTAACTTTAATTTTATTCAAACAACAACAAAAACAAGAACCTTACAATGAACAAAAGAGCATACTGGACAATGGTTTCCACGAGAGTCATGAATTACTTGATAAGTTCAACTTTCATGAGTTGTCTGATGGTGATGGTGGCAAACTTATCCGCTAAATGATATTTTGGCATCTCAAGCTCCATAGATACTTGTTCCATGGTTGGCCGAGAACGTGGATTTTCACTCAAGCAAGCAAATGCTAATTTTGCAATCAACATCACGTCCTCAACAAGTGGTTTAGTGGGAAGAGGAAGTCGTGGGTCCAACAAATTCTTCAATGGCAAATCATAGGTAGTTGATGTCTCTGCCAAAGAGGAAATAAATTCTCCCGGATGCATTCCCATTATGATTTCCAAAGTCAGTACTCCAAAGCTGTAAACATCACATTTCTCATTTGCCTCCATAATGTAAGCAATCTCTGCAAATGCATAAATCTCAGACTCACATCATGAACAAATATCCAATAGGGTTGTTAGTATTGATTACTAAAACGAGTGTAGTAATTTTTACAGTTCAAATGAAAGGGTCTAACCTGGAGCAGCATACCCAAATGTGCCTGCAAAGGCGGTCATGTTTTTTGAGTTCGGCTTCAGAAACTTGGTTGTTCCAAAGTCAGTGATGTGAGCTTCTTCATATTCCGAATCTAGAAGAACATTCTTGCTTGATATGTCACGATGAACTATAGGGTATGAGCAGCCATGATGCATATGGAACAAAGCATTAGCCACACCTTTAACAACATTCATCCGCTTATTCCAATTAAGCTTCGTGGCATGTTTCTCATTCTTTAGTATGTTATCTAAGCTGCCACCTTCCAAGAACTCATAAACCAAAAATGAGAATTGTGAATTTGAAAAAAACCCATATAGCTTCACAATGTTACGATGCTTGATTTCTGTCAAGGCTCGAACCTCACTTGTAAAAGCTTTTAGGTTTAGGATTTCTCCGTCTGGCATTGAATGAAGCTTCTTCACTGCAACAACCTCACCAGTTGGCAACTCTGCCTTATAAACATTTCCTTGGCCCCCTTTCCCAATGAGATATTTGTCGTCAAAATCCTTTGTGGCTTCAGTGATATTTTCGTACATTATTTCCCTTTCAGAACTCCATACAAAATAAAGATCTTGAGCTTGTTCTTTGCTATCTTGATTTTCTGTTTTTTGCACACTTGGACAAAAAATGCACATAACTCCACCGACCACTAGTATTAGTATTAGTGTGCTCAAAGTGAGGCATAATACTAATAACTTGACTTTTTTGCTCTTGTGACCATGCGCGTGATTATTGGATTTATTGCAAAGATCTGTGACATTACCACACAAACCTTTATTATTCCTCAATGCTTGGAATGTAATGTTACGAAAGGCTGGATTGTTTGGCAGGGAACCTTCTAATTGATTGTATGATATGTCAATAGAAGACAAGCCTGACATCTCATTAAAACTGGATGGAATGACACCAGAGAGATTATTATGTGAGAGGTTTAATGTCATCAAGCTTTCCAAATCTCCAAGTGTTGTTGGTATTGTTCCTGTCAATAAATTCCTACTGAGATCAAGGTTTCGAAGAGCACGTAATTGACCAAACTCAGAGGGAATGCTTTCTTCAAATTTGTTGCTACTCAAATTCAAGAGCCATAAATTGGAAAATTGGCCTAGATCTTTTATAATTGAGCCACTTAAATTGTTTGCTTCCAACTCCAACTGTTCAAGTCGACTCAGCGATCCTATTTCTATCGGAATGTTACCTGAAAATTGATTGTGGCTCAGAGAGAGTTTAATCAATGAGGTCAACTTTCCCAATTCTTTTGGAATTTCTCCTCTCAGATGATTTGATGAAAGGTTAAGTTCACCAAGCTTGGTTGCTTCCCCAAGTTGGGGTGGTATACCACCAGAAAGATTATTATTGGCAATCTTGAGGCTTGTGAGATTACCACACTTGCCCCACTTGGAAGAAAGGTGGCCATACAATTTGTTTCCACTAAGGTCGATGTAGTTCAAATTTGAATGTACACCAAAAGCATCTGCTATATTATCAACTAATTGGTTATTATCAAGCCTGAGTCTATAAAGGCTGGAGCAATCCTTCAAGCTTCTTGGAATTGGACCACTGAAATGGTTCGTGTCAACACCAAATATTTCTAAAGACTGACCAAGGCAAACCTGTGGCAAATGGCCGATGAAATCATTCTCACCTAATTGTAAATTAAACAAATTGGTGAGATTACTTATCTCTGGTGGAATGAGACCAGTAAGGTTGTTTGTAAACAACACTAACTCTTTGAGTTTTGTCAAATTTCCTATGGTGGAAGGAACATGTCCGGAAAGATTGTTATTTCCTAAGCCGAGGATCCCTAAATTGACCAAGTTCCCAATTGATACTGGAATTGATCCAAAAAGTTTGTTGTTGCCCAACTCCAACGTGGTGAGATTTGTGAAGTTCCCTATAAAGGGTGGGATTGGCCCATGGAGGTTATTATTTATGAATTGAAGATCAGTGAGAGAATATAGATTCCTAATTTCATTAGGAATGGGACCAAAGAGACTCATGTTATAGAGGTAAAGTCCTTGTAACTTGCTCAAGTTTCCAATTGAAGAAGGGATTCTACCAGATAACAGTGGATTTTCTGACAAATCAAGTTGCAAAAGACTATTCAACATTCCGATTTCTTTTGGAATGGAACCAGAAAGGTGATTAGTCTTAAGTATTAGATATGTCAGATTCCTCAAGTTCCCAATTTCTTGGGGAATTGGCTCAGTGAGATTACATGTGCCAATATCAAGCAAATTTAGAGTGCTCAAAGCTCCTATTTCTCTAGGGATGGGACCACGTAAGAAATTATTGAACAATTTCAAAGTGAAGATATTGGACAAGTTACCAATTTGGGGAGGAATATTTCCGTCAAACATGTTGTGACTTATATCTAGAATGTGGAGGTTAGGGAAGGATGCGAAGTTGAGATTGTGAAGTCTACCTTGTAGCCCAAGATTAGTAAGATTTATCATGGAGACAGACATGGATTCATCACATGAAATCCCTTTCCAGTTCTTGCAAGGACTACCAGTGCCATTCCAGGAGGACAAGGTGTCTTGGCTTTGTTTGACAAGGCTTGCTTTCCACTTCAACAGAGCATTTGCTTCGTTATGATCTTCTGCTGCAACGGAGGCAAAAGAAGCAGAAACTTGGAATGAAGAGGACTTCACACAGACACAGAAGAATATGCAGAGAAGACCCCAAGATGCAAGAAGCTTAGTGGAATCACTTTCAGACCTTCCCACCATGGTTTTGGTTAGTTGGAATTTTCGGATCACGAATAGATTCAAGGAATGAGTGGGTGGCTTTATGTGTTGGGTACTGGGTGCTTATGACAAACAATTTAAGCGCGCTTATCTCTTATATATAATAATAAAAGAGAATGGTAGATAGTAGAAAAGAAAGAGACGAGGTGGTAAAACAATAAAAGAGAAAGGTAGACTGTGTAAAAGAAAAGATATGTTCGTGCATACATGCCTCAAAAGCAAATGTGTGAATAGACAAGCATTAATGACCCCGAAAAAGATAAACAAGCCAATGCTGCTCAGATATGGAGCTTTGCTATTATATATGAAACTTCCCAAATTTCAAAATCGTCTGCTTTCTTCCTCGTGAAACACAACCGTCCACTTTCCATCTGGGGTCCATACATATATCATTCATTTCTTTTAACAACCACTTTAGAAAAAAACTTGCATTGCTTTAGCTATATAGAAACGCTGTGTGGTCATTAGAACTTTGAATCTTGTCCAATGGACTGAAGACAACCTTTATTAATTGTCTTAAGAAATGCTTGTACCTACCATCCCACTTTGAAGACATGAAGTGACCCTAGAAAATAGAGATTAAGCGACCAATATTAGAGCTTCGCTAATCACACTTATTTCAAAATTACAAATAGGTGGGCTTACTTTTTCTTACATAACTCTACCTTGGGTCAGTGTTCATATATAACTCATTTGCTTTTACACTAACGGCCTTAGAGATAAAGCATTCATTGCTTTGGGGAAACGGTACATGTAACTACTTTTTTGGTTCTTCTACTCGCATTTTGAAACGTAAGAGCCAGTTATTATCTTGATTGGAAAAAAACAAAAAAAGTTTGGTACCATAAGTATGAATGTTGAGCCAACTTATGAAACCCCAAATAAAATTTGGTTTTGCATCAGGTATGAGGAAGTTTGATATAAGAAAGTGTGTAACACATTAGAGAATTGATCACCAATTGACCGAGGCATGATTATCTAAAGAGCATCACAAATGGTTAATTTTAAAAGGAAATAGTGCTTATCCATCTTGATCTATACTCTTAATTGTAGTTTCTTAAGTTAAAAATTATTGTAATGCCTCCCCCCATATATATCTATTGCAAAAGAGCACTCCATCATCTAAAATTGCCAATAAGCAACTTGGATAAATTACCTAGCTTCTTATACTTTAGTGAGAAAGAATGATAACATATAAATATAAGTGTTAGAAGTTATAGTACCAAGGAGGTCGAGGGAATTTCTTTATAGAATGGTTCGGTCGATGAGGCCGCCGAGGCTTAGGTCCTTCCTGCTAGCCAGTTAGTGACAACTACTGAAAAGTTAGGATTCAATTGGAGGCAAGTCTTTGAATGTTTAGCATATGAACAATGTAGACAAGGTTGGACTACTGTTCATATGCCTATAATTAGCTGGCCCTACTAAACTCAACCATTGGACTTAGTCGGTCCAGCTAGGATATTATCATACCTAATCTGTAAGCTATACCTACATATTATGTTGTATATGAATATATGAGGCGTAATGATGAGGATACGAATTTGGAGTTTGGAAACGTAGTTAAAGAGGTTTATTGAATGTTTAACAAACTTTTTGGGTCTCATATTTTTACTAAACCAAAAATAAAATTAGAAAACAAAGTATAAATATATATTAATTAAAAGAAACCATAAAGGTTGAAATTATTTTCGTGGTCATTAGAACTAAGGATCCTTATCGAATGGACGCAAAATAACTTTTATTCATTGTCTTAAGAAATGCTTGTACCTACCTTCGCCTTTGAAGTCTTGAAATGACACTAAAATAAAAGATCGAGCGACCAATTTTAAGTTTCGCTAATGACACTTTTTCCAAAATTCCAAATAGGTGCGCTACCTTGCTTCGTCTTACATAACTCTACTTTCCAGTCGGGGGTCGGGGCTTCATGTATAACTCAATTGCTTTAAATCGGCCTTGGAGTTAAAGCATGCATTGCTTTAGGCAGGGGCGGAGCTGGACAACTTTTGTTGGGGGCTAAAGAAGAAAAAAAAATTAAAGATATGAATAAAAGTATATTAATTATATATAACAATTAAAAACTAAAAATAATTAAACATAAGGTATAATCTACAAATTAAAAAAATTATAAAAAAAATTACTTACAAGAGGTTTCCTGCAATATATTTATAAATGGAGCACTTTCACATTCTAAATACAAGTATTTTCAGGACAATTTGAAAAGAATTGTTGAACAAGAGAAATGTATAATTACGTGGTGTTGCCGTAGTAATTTTGACTACCACCTGAACCATTGGTACTGGAAGTACCTAAAACATGAGCGTCAGCATCCGCATCATCTTCCAAAATCATTCCCGCTGCGCCTGCGCGTTTTGCTTCCTGGCCCTTGGCAACTGGTCTTAGGTTCCTACCTCGTTGGCATATCACTATCTTGCCTTTTACTTTGTTAGGATCAAGTGTTCCAGCATTGCATTGTTGACTATACGAAAATAAATTTATGTATGAATTTATCTTAAACTAAAAAAAATATGTAAATACCATTCATCAATTTTAGGTCATTTGTAAATACTCCTTTTAACTTTTAAAGTTAAAAATTATCTCCTTCAACTCTCACTAACCAGCATTAAACAGCTTCTGCTCATTTCTCATGAGCAAAAAAATGAACATAGCACACATTTTCTATCTGGCTTCCCTTGATTGAAGATACATATGATGGTAGAATAAGTCTAAATTTAGAAGAGGTGAAAAGTATTTCACTCCACAAAAAAGAGAGAAAGGTAGACTGAGTAAAAGAAAAGATGCTTAGGGCCTACCATGTTCGCGTATTACATGCGTCAAAGGCTAATGTGTGAATAGACAAGCATCAATGGCCCCCACAAAGATAAACGAGCCAATGCTGCTCAGATGGAGCTTTACAATAATGAAACTTCCCAAATTTCAAACTCGTGAAACACAACCGTCCACTTTCCATCCGGGGTCCGTACATGTATGATCCATTTCTTTTAACAACCACTTTAGATAAAACTTGCATTGCCTTAGTTATATAGAAGGTCATTAGAACTTTGAATCTTATCCATTGGACTGAAGATAACCTTTATTCATAGTCTTCAGAAATGCTTGTACCTACCATCCCACTTTGAAGCCATGAAGTGACCCTAGAAAATAGAGATTAAGCGACCAATATTAGAGCTTTGCTAATGACAATTATTTCAAAATCCCAAATAGGTGGGCTTGCTTTGTCTTACATAACTCTACCTTGGGTCAGTGTTCATATATAACTCATTTGCTTTTACACTAACGGCCTTAGAGATAAAGCATGCATTGCTTTAGGGGAACGGTACATGTAACTACTTTTTTGGTACCCTAAAAAATGTTCTTTTTCGTTTCCCTTTTTTGGTTCTTCTACTCGCATTTTGATACATAAGAGCCAGTTATTATCTTCATTGGAAAAAACAAAAAAGATTTTGGTGCCAGTTATTATCTTTACAGATCGACGAGGCCGCCAAGGCATTTAGGCCTTTCCTGCAAGCCAGCCAGTGACAACTATTGATTAGTTGAAGTTACTCCTCCCAACATCACACTGAAAAGTTAGGATTCAATTGGGGGGAAGTCTATGAATGATAAGCATATGAACAATGTAGACAAGGTTGCCTATTATTAATGTGCTAGGCCCACTAAGTTCAACCATTGAACTTAATCGGTCCAGTCAGGATATTATCATACCTAATCTGTAAGGTACACCTACGTATTATGTTGTATATGAATATATGGGGGCGTAATGATGATGATAAGAATTTGGAGTTTGGAAACGTAATTAAGGAGGTTTATTGAATGTTTAACAAACTTTTTGGCTCTTATATATTTTCGCTAGCCCAAAAATTAAATTAGAAGACAAAATATAAATATATATTAATTAAAATAAACCACAAAGGTTAAAATTATTTTCGTGGTCATTAGAACTAAGGATCCCTATCGAATGGACACAAAATAACCTTTGTTCATTGTCTTAAGAAATGCTTGTACCTAATTTCGCACTTTGCCAATTTTAAAGTTTCGCTAAGGACACTTTTTTCATAATTCCAAATAGGTGTGCTGCCTTTCTTCTCATACATATTGTTAGAAACATTCAATGTGATCCTTCAATCAAATTCTTAACTTCAGCAAATCAACCATCTCCTGTAATCACGCCTACAAATTAGTTTGACTCTGTATCTGATTTTTGCATTCAATTAATAGCCTTGCATCAGGTTTTGATCTTGTTCATTAATAGTATTAATTGTCTGCTATAATTTTGTCTAGTTAAGTCCTATATATTGTACAGAACGTAATAGATGAAATACAAGGAAAAACCTTTTTCTACATGGTATCAGAGGATATATTCCTTTGGGACTAACCTGTGTTTTTCTTTCTTTCCTTCTCAATCTTCTGCATCTATCCTTCTTTTCTTTTCTGAGTCTCTCTTCCTTTCTTCCTGCATCTTCTTCTCTCTTCCTCCCTATCAAATCCCATGGCTGATTCATCCTCTTCCACCACCATCACTTAAAACACATCACAGTTCATTAAACTCAATGAAAATAACTATTTGGTTTGGGCTTCACCAAATCAAGCCATTTCTTAATGGCGCAAAACTCTGGGGCTATGTAAATGGGTCAATTCCAGAACCTGCTCCCACTATCCTCTCCCCATCAAGTGACGTCAGAGTGGCAACCAACATCCCCAATCCTGAGCACGAAAAATTGTTCACCATGAATCAACAGATTGTCAGCATACTTACCACCTCTTTGATAGAAAATATTACTCGTCTTACCATTGGTTTCGATACATCCAAGGCCATTTGGGATTGCCTCGAGAAGCATTTCTCTCAAAAATCAGTTGCCAGCGCCACCAGTTTGAAGCTCCAGCTCTTTGATCTCCAGAAAGGCTCCCAATCAGTCGACGCCTATCTCCAACAAGCCAAGTCAATTGTAGATGCACTCGCCTCCATTAATCAACCTGTAGCTGATGCTGACTTAGTTGTCGCCACTCTCCATGGTCTGGGTCTTAATTATCTCATGTTGCGAACCGCTCTCTCTACCCAAAAATTGCCAAATTTTTTTGAACTTCGTGCTCGCATTCTCGCATTTGATGCTCAACAGACACGTCCTTCTGAACTTGGATTAGCCACCGCACTGTACAATTATGGCCATCATGATTATCAATCTTGCCCTCCTTGTCGCAATCATCAATTTTCTACAGGACGATCTCAATTCGACGGTAGAACTCATGGCAACCAAAAGTTTAGGCGTGGCGGTACAAGACAGCAGATGGTGCAACCAGCTGCATTCTCCCCAAACACTCACTTGTTGTAACCCCTCCCATTTCTGCACCTCATTTTGCTTCCAAATCCTCTTGGAATAATGGGCTTCTTGGCCCACGACCACAGTGGTGCCCAAATTGCCAAACCAATCAACATAATAATACTCAGTGCCCACATTATTATTCTAGCCCCACAACTGCACCACCATTTGTAGGAGCTCATTTTTACAGTGATCCAAACTGGTATCCCGATACCGGCGCCACACATCATATGACTGCCATGTCTCTCAATAATTCACAATCATATGGTGGCCCCCACAATGTTTACGTGGGAAATGGTGATTCAATGCCTATTTCCCATACCGGTAACCTCTCTTTATCTTTGGGAAAAAATCAATTTTCTTTAGAAAATGTCTTACGCATTCCCTCCATTCGCAAAAATCTTCTCTTTGTAGCTCAATTCACTAAAAATAATCTTGTTTATTTTCTTTTTGCTCCTAACTTTTATCAAATACGTTGCTTACGTACGGGTTCTCTTCTCTTTGAGGGCCTTTCTAAAGATGGTCTCTATCCACACTGTCAACCATCCATCTCCACTCCTCCTCTTGCTCTCGTCACTGTTCATTCCTCTCTTTGGCATAATCATCTGGGTCAGTTTAGGACCTACCATTGGGTCTCACTCTGCTCATCGTCTTTTTTGTCGAGATTGTGCTCTCAGTAAATCACACCAGCTGCCCTTTACTTTCAATAATATGTCTATTACATCTCCTTTTTCTATTATTCATAGTGATGTATGGATGTCTCCAGTTTTTTCTGTTAGTGGCTTTAAATACTATGTTCTTTTCACTGATGAATCATCACGTTATACTTGGATTTACCCAATGCGTCGCAAAAGTGAGGTTCTTACACATTTTTAAACTTTGGTCGCTATGATTCACAATATTTTTAATGGCTCTATTAAATTTCTTCAAAGCAACAATGGCACTGAATATGTAAACCATGCGTTCTCACATTATTGTAAATCTTTGGGAATTCAAAAAAAATTTTCATGTCCCCATTCTCCTCAACAAAATGGCTTAGCTGAACGCAAACATTGTCACATATCCACCATGATCCGTACTTTTCTTCTCACTTCTGGAGTTCCTCAAAATCTATGGGTTGAAGCTGCTCTCACTTCTGTCTACATCATTAATCTCCTTCCCACTCCTGTTCTTAATTGGGATACTCTGCATCATCGCCTATATGGCACTCCTCCCTCATATTCCTCTCTTCGAGTCTTTGGTTGCTCTTGTTTTCCTCATCTTAGTCCATATTTCACCAATAAACTCTCAAGTCCTAATGTTGAATGTGTCTTTCTTGGATATAGCTCTCATCATAAAGGATATCATTGTCTTGATCCAAATAGTGGTCGTGTCTATGTTTCCCGACATGTTTTATTTAACGAAAATCATTTTCCTTTTAAAGAATTGCAGGGACAATCCAATACCAGCCCTGGGCCCCTTGACTTTGTAGTATTATCAACCCAAGTTCCTTCGCAGGCCTATTTATCCAATCCATTATCAACCCCATCTAACATTAGTTTACTAGAAGCCACACCATCTCCTTCACCTGTTCATTTGACAACCACATCCCAAACTGCCTCAACATTAGATACTCATACAGCGATGCCAACACCTACTCTTCCTTTACATGAATTAGCCCTCACTACCATCATCAACCCATTATCTCCTACACAGCTAGAAGTCCAACGCACTACCCCTCTTATCCAATACAGCCGTGGCAATCAACATCCATCCACGAAGGCTCCTCCTACTGTGCCTGATCCTGACGTCACTATTGAAGTCCCATCATATTCACCTCCTGTAGCTGCTGATCAACTATCTCTACATCAAAACTCACATCCTTCCTTCCATCCAATGATTACTCGCTCTCGAGATGGAACTCTCAGGCCCAAAACTCACACTGATGGAACCATCAAATATCCTCTTCCTTGGGCACTCCTCAGCATGATAGATACAACAGAACCTACTTACTACACTCAAGCTGCTCAAAAATCAGAATGGCGTGCTGCTATGACCAAAGAGATCAATGCTCTGTTGAAGAACAACACCTGAACGCTTGTTCCTTTCTCCCCAAAACACAATACTGTTGGTTGTAAATGGGTATTTCGGCTGAAACGAAAGTCTGGTGGCTCGATTGAATGCTATAAGGCACGCTTAATTGCCAAGGGATTCCATCAGCAACCAGGTATAGATTATGAAGAAACTTTTAGTCCTGTAATTAAACCTGCCACTATTTGCACTGTTATCTCCCTTGCTGTGTCTCGAGGTTGGTTTCTTCAACAGTTAGACGTCAAAAATGCTTTCCTTCATGGTCTTCTCCAGGAAGATGTGTACATGCTCTAACAGCCCGGTTTTATTGATTAGTCTAGGCCATCTCATGTATGTAAGCTCAACAAAGCAATATATGGCCTTAAACAAGCTCCTCGTGCATGGTTCCATCGAATGAGTACATTTCTTCTCTCTATTGGTTTCGTTCAAAGCATTGTTGATTCCTCTCTATTCATTTATCGTCATGGTACCCACACAATTTACTTCTTGTTATACGTCGATGATATTGTGGTTACGGGTAGCAATGATTGTCTTTTACAAACTTTTATTGATGCTCTTGGGCGTGGTTTTGAGATCAAGGATTTAGGTCCTCTGCATTACTTCCTCGGGTTACAAGTTACTAATCATGAACGTGGTCTGCACGTCAATCAGGTTAAATATGCTTATGATATTTTGTCAAAACATCAACTTCTCCATAGCAAACCTGTGAATACACCAATGTTTGCCAAGTCTGTTCTTATTGCACATGATGGACAGATCCTTGAAAATCCCACTGTTTTCACGAATTAGTTGGTTCCTTACAATATCTCACCATAACAAGACCTGATATTGTGTTTTTTGTGAACACAGTCTCTCAATTCATGAGCCAGCCATGTGTTCCTCATCTTATTGCAACCAAAAGAATACTACGTTACATCAAAGGATCAATTGATCATGGCCTCTTATTTACACCACAACATCAACCAGTTCATGTCTCTGCCTACTTCGATGCTGATTGGGCTGGGTGCCCAGATTCTCGTCGGTCCACTACTGGCTACCTTGTGTATCTTGGAACAAATCTCATCTCTTGGTGTTCTAAAAAGTAGCCTACCATAGCTCATTCTAGTGCAGAGTCTGAGTATAGATCTCTTGCCCATGCTAGTGTTGAAACTATATGGTTGGGATACTTATTATATGAACTTGGTGCACAAATCCAATTTCCCATCTTACTCTATTGTGACAACTTAAGTACCACTTACATGGCCTCCAATCCAGTTTTCCATGCTCGCACAAAGCATATAGAGCTCGATTATCACTATGTTAGAGAAAAAGTTACTCGTCGAAGTCATCGAGTATGTTTTTATTCCCTCCCAATATCAGCCGACTGACTTACTTACCAAGCCTCTACACAAGTCACGCCACTCTGTTCTCTCCAACAAACTCGTCAGTCCAGGACCACCAAGTTTGAGGGGGGCTGTTAGAGACATTCAATGGGATCTTTCAATCAAATCCTTAACTTCAGCAAATCAACCATCTCTTGTAATCACGCCTACAAATTAGTTTGACTCTATATCTGATTTTTGCATTCAGTTAATAGCCTTGCATCAGGTTTTAATCTTGTTCATTAATAGTATTAATTGTCTGCTATAATTTTGTCTAGTTAAGTCCTATATATTGTACAGAACGTAATAGATGAAATACAAGGAAAAACCTTTTTCTACACATATCTATACTTTCCAGTCGGGTCGGGATTTCATATATAATTCAATTGCTTTTTCTCGCCTTTGGAGTTAAAGCGTGCATTGCTTTAGGGTCTACCAAGTAGACCGATGACTTTATTTTGATATAACAAGTTCAATACATATGCTCATCTGAACATAAAGAAGCACACACAAGCACTAGCTCACACTATCTTACAATCACACAAAAGCCGTACTGGATTGGTGACATAAAATTTCCTAGAGTCCATTCTCAAATTGGACAATTACAATAGGACTCCTTACTTTGTGCTTGCCATCATTCCATGACAACTCCCCAAAAGAAGAATTTGAAGGTTTAGGCAAACTCTTTGCCTGCAAAGTAACTTTGAAGTTCTTATTTTTGCCATTCTTCTGAAAACTCAGTGTTTTTGGCCGAACAAGAACCTTAACTCCTACGGGTGCTTGGATACTTACAGAATATGTACTTGGAGGCCCGACATTTGTAATTGTACGAGTAACAGTTATAGGGCTTACACCAAGTCGAGACAATGTGATTGAAGGGTAGTTGAAATCTTCTATCTTGTAAGACATTGGACATTTGTATGTCTTGTTATAATTAAAGGCTGCAACTAAACTTTCCTCGTATCCAGGACCACACAACTAGTTTAAGTAATCAGAAGGCTTTAGATCGTAAACAAGTCCAGGATCTATTGCATGGTTAGGTTGAACATGTCCTGAACCATAAGCAAATGGAGTTGCTATGTCCTTAGTAATTCCATCCAACATTGGTCCATTGGTGTTATCTCTTGAGGTTGCTGGAAGGGCATAGTTTTTGGCAATCGTTAAAATGCTTTGTTATATATATATAAAAAATATCTGGTCTATAAAAATAGTCAAATCAAATCAATGAAAAGTTAAATCTGTCGACGGTAGATTGAAATGAAAAGTTAAAATTTTCTTAGTTAGATATCACTGATAAAAGATAGATTGACCAAATTAATTATAAATAAATATATAAATATATCAAATATATTTTTTAATAAAAAATATCTTCAACAGACTTACATAGTTATTCACACAGTTAGTTTAGTCTACTTATCTTTTGTAAATCAGATTTATTTAATAACTCTTTTGAAAAATAATTTTGACAAATTTATATGTCTTATATTATAGACTTTGTTTATCTATTTTTAATATACTGAATCTAATAATCTCTACTTATGTATCATACCAGTAGTCATGATTGCTGATTTGATAGCTGCTGGATTCCATTTAGGATGTCGTGTTTTGAGAAGACCGGCAATGCCGGCAACATGAGGGCATACCATAGAAGTTCCTGACATTACATTATATAGAAATCGACGCTTATCTGATTGTAGATTAGTAGGACTTGCCCCAAATGACCAAGCAGCAAGTATGTCAAGACCCGGTGCAGTTACGTCAGGCTGAAACGAAGTCAGAAATTGTAATTGTATAATCATAAATCTTATACATATGCCTATATATATATAAGAGAATGAAAAACTTTGAGAATGGCTGGCTGAATGGTATTGGGTCCCCTAGATGAGAATGTAGTCACAATTGAAGCTGGCTTTATTCCTAGAAATGTTTTTGCATCATCCAAGAACGCAAGAGGGTTCCTGCAATATATTTATAAACGGAGCACCTTCACATTCTAAATACAAGTATTTTTAGAACAATTTCAAAAGAATTATTGAACAAGAGAGATGTATAATTACGTGGTATTGCCGTAGTAATTGTGATAACCACCTGAACCATTGTGCGTGGAAGTACCTAACACGTGAGCGTCTACAGTAATTGTAGTTTTCGCATCATTGTCAAAAATCATTCCCGCTGCGCCTGCGCGTTTGGCTTCCTGGCCCTTTTCAACTGGTCTTAGACTCCTGCCTCATTGGCATATCACTATCTTCCCATTTACTTTCTTAGGATCAAGTGTTCCAGCCTTGCATTGTTGACTACACGAAAATAAATTTATGTATGAATTTATATTAAAATACAAAAAGTGTAATTAGAAATAATAAAAAAAAAGTGATACTTTATTGATTGCTTGTTACAGAGAGTGATATACATGAACTTAAATTTATGTATGAACGTATCCGGAAGAGTAAAGAGATAAATAATTAGCAGTTTAACAAACAACGTAAATTGAAGTAAGCTATGGAAAATCTGTGCTTACGCATCTCCAAATATCGCATTAGGAAGCCTAGCATCACCACCGCTGATCAAAGAGAATGCCTTTCCAGTCAAGCCAGCTGTGGAAAGACTGGTTCCCTACACATAGTCCCAAGTTTTTCTTTTTTAATTTTTTGGATAGAAAGAGAGTAGATGCATGATATAAAACAAGTAATCCAACGCATAAATGAAATGGAAATTAAAAATTAAAATAAAATACTTCAACTTCTCTTAAATTTAGTGTTAAAAACTTTAAGAACTAATATAATGTTTCAGTTAATAATTGTACTACGTATCATTTCAAAAAATGACTAAAATGATAATATATTTTTTAATTATATAAACATTTCATATATGTATTCAAAAAGTAAATGATACCTTTATGCGTTGCCGTTACCAAAAGTAATATTATTGTTGAAGTCCCTGTCTATAGAGCTAGCAGCAATAGTGAAGGTCCATGGTGCCACATTTTTCACAGTTCGAAGTTCTGGTCCTTCATTACTTGCAGAGCAAACTACTACTATACCTTTGGAAACTGCGTGGAAGGCCCCTATGGAGGTCCCATCTGTAACGTCCGATTTTTTTTTTACATTACGCATGTTAAAATACGTCATATGTAAAAACACAATATATATATATATATTACAAACCTCATATATGTTATAATTATACAATACAACATTTCAAAACACAATATACATGTTTACATATATATTACAAACCTCACACAGGTTACATTTATACAATACAATATTTCAGTACATAAATAAGAGTTTTTATACAGCACTTCACCCTTGAAATACAAAGGGTAAGGAAGTGGTGCTGACATCTAGATCTCTATCAGTAACACCCTTTTGTGTTGTAGCTCATTTCTTTTTATCTGAACATAACTGTTAAACCTACCTCAAATTCCTTTAAACCGGTGCTTGATTCCTTGATTTCTCTTCCCTCTCCCTTCTCCTTCTTCTTCCTCTTTCTCTTCTTCTTCTTTCTCTTCTTCTTCTTCCCCTTTTCTCTTCTTCCCTTTTCTTTTTCTCCTTTCTTTTTTCTTCTCCTTCTCTTTTTTCTTCTCTTTCCCTCCGACAATTCCCCCTTCCCCTTCTTATCTTCTAATATTTTATTTTATTTTACTTTTTTCCCTTCTTACCCCCTACCGACCACCCCCTTATCTCCAAAATACCCTTGCCACCATCCATAATTACACTAATACCATCCCCATAAATTATATAAATTAAAATACCATTTTAACCATTCCTACTATCTTATTTGACTTCAGTAAAATAATTTAATCCTCCCATGAGGTCCAAAATCCATCATCCTCTCTGAAAGAAATAAATTTCAATTAGTAACATAAGAGAAAATCGGGGATGTTACAGTTCTCCCCCCTAAAAAGAATTTTGACCTCAAAATTCAAGGTTTACCTGTCTTCAAACAGTTGTGGATACTTCTGTCTCATGTCATCTTCCCTTTCCCATGTAGCTTCTTCCATTGTTAAATTTCAAGGGTGAGGAGGTGTATAAAGACTCTTATTTATGTATTGAAATGTTGTATTGTATAAATGTAACCTGTGTGAGGTTGGTAATATATATGTAAACATGTATATTGTGTTTTGAAATGTTGTATTGTATAATTATAACATGTATGAGGTTTGTAATAAATAAATAAATAAATAAATAAATAAATAAATAAATAAATATATATATATATATATATATATATATATATATATATATATATATATATATATATTGTGTTTTTACATATGGCATATTTTAACATGCGTAATGTAAAAAAAAAAATCGAATGTTACAAAGTTGGTATTAGAGCGATCGATCTTAGGCGACCATGGGGTAGGTGGTCCCCTAAATTGACTTAAAGGAGTCTTGAATAGTTATGTGGAAACGTTGTGTAAGGTAGTGGATAAATACAGTAGGAAAGTACTAATATTTCATATTTATAATCTTGTGTAGTGTGATAACTACTGTAAAATTTTGAACTGCTGTTGAGCTTAATCACCTCAACAGTAACTAATATTTTTATTTACTAATACAGTGAGTTATGGCACCACCAAGAAGGAATCTGTCAGGCAGCGCAGATGCTACCTTAAATAACATAGCCGTAGCTATTCAAACTCAGGCAGCTGTTACGAATCAGATTCTGCAGCATCTTCAGAATATTAATAATGATGACGAGGTTAGGGGAAATTAAAGAAACCGAAATGGAAACAGAACTGGAAATGGTAATGGGTGGTCTGAATTTATGGGAACACGACCTCCATTTTTTGTGGGTGCATATGACCCAATAGTTGCTGAGAGATGGCTGACAGAACTCGAGAAGATTTTTAAAGTTCTAAATTGTTCTGATGAGTAGAAGGTCAATTTTGAAACATATATGCTGAAGGAAGAAGCTGAATACTGGTAGAGAGGAGCCAAAGAGTTACTGGTACATCAAGACAGGGAAATTACATGGCACTTATTCCGAGAGACTTTTCTAAACAAATATTTTCCTAGTAATGTGAGAGCTGAGAAAGAGATTGAGTTTCTTCAGCTTAGGCAGGGAAATGGGACCATTGAGCACTATATTACCAAATTTGAAGAATTGTCTAAGTTCTCAAGTACTTTGAAGAATAATCCAGATGAAGCTTGGAAGGAAGTGAAGTTTGAATCAGGACTGAACCCGGAGCTTAGAAATACTGTGGTGGCATTAGAGATTCGGGAATATGTCCCGTTGATAAATAAATGTCAGATGCTAGCGACAAGTCTAAAAGCAGTCAAGGATGAAAAGGAGAGGCGGACTCAGTGGAAGCCGAAGAGAGAGTTCCCAGTTATGGATAGAAATATCAGAGGGAAGAATATTATGAGAGGTAAACAACCAGCAACTGTGGAATCCAGACCTTTTTTGAAAAATCCGACAACGGGTCAGTGTGGAAAATGCGATAAATTCCATGGGAATAATCCATGTTATTTTGATTCAGTTACTTGCTACCAATGCGGACAGAAGGGGCACGTGGCACGATATTGTCTACTGGGAAGAGGGAAAGGTATCGCACGAACACAACAAATGACAGGAAGAATTTTCACCTTGAGTGGTGCTGAAGCAAAGACAGCTACTGATTTGATGCAAGTTACGTGCCGTATCAACAATTTGTCTTTGAATGTATTGTTTGATTCTGGCGCGAGCCATTCTTTCATAGCAATAAAATGTGTGGGAAAATTACAACACTCTATTGCAGAGTTACCATATGAGTTAGGGGTGGTGACACCTACAGGAGGAAAAATAATTACCTCCTCAGTGTGTTTAAATTGTCCCATTGTATTGAATGACAGATCCTTTGTAGTGGATCTGATCTGTCTACCTCTGGATGATATAAATGTCATCTTGGGTATGGATTGGTTAAGTCAGAATCGAGTCCTGCTGGATTGCTGCAATAAGACTTTTGAGTTTCTCTCGGACCCATCGGAGGACCAAAAGTATAGCATTATTGCCATTCCGATGCTAGAATGATAACTGTTATTATACGCAAACTCAGCCAGTGACAGATATCCATCCCATCCTTTTCCTTGCTCTAGCACGCACGATCTTAGCATATCCTCTAAATTCTGTATAGTTCTCTCCATTTGACCGTCTGTTTGAGGATGATATGCAGTACTAAAACACAAACGAGTACCAAAAGCTTCTTGTAGTGCTCTTCAAAATCTGGAAGTAAATCGAGGATCTCGATCTGAAATGATACTATTAGGAATTCCATGCAACCGTACAATTTTCTTCATATACAACTGGGCCAACTTATTCAACGAGTAGTTTTTCTTAATGGGTAGAAAATGCGCAGATTTCGTTAGTCTATCAACTATTACCCATATTGCATCATAACCTGTCTGAGTCTTAGGTAATCTGACAATAAAATTCATTGTAGCTTCTTCTATTGTTAAACTCTCCCAACCTATCTTCACCAATGGAATGGTTTTATTTTTCAACTGTTTTACGTCTTTATCCATAATTACTATTGGCCTCAGTCGGTAGGTTAGATTCTCTTCTACAGTTATTATTTCTTCTTGAATTATGTGCGACGGATCTGGTAGATACTTTCGAAGTTGAGAAACATGGAACACATCATGCAGATTTGACAAATGCGGAGGAAGTGCAATCTGATACGCTGATGACCCTATCCTTTTCAGAATTTGATAAGGTCCTAAATATCTCAGACTCAATTTCTTAATTTTCATTGTTCGGCCAATTTCGGTGGTAGGAGAAATTTTCAAGAACACATGCTCACCTTCTTGGAATTGTATCGGTCTCCTTCTCCTATCGAACATGTTTACATATATATTACAAACCTCACACAGGTTACATTTATACAATACAACATTTCAGTACATAAATAAGAGTCTTTATACAGCAATTCACCCTTGAAATACAAAGGGTGAGGAGGTTGTGCTGACATCTAGATCTCCATCAGTAACACCCTTTTGTGTTGTAGCTCATTTCTTTTTATCTGAACATAACACCACAATAATAGTGAGAACAAAGGTTCCCAGTAGACTTAACATAAATAAAATATGATGATAAAACATGAGTTATGTTCAGCTGTATAAGCTACAGAAAAATATCAAAATTTTGAGATAAAATCATAATTTTTGTTTATGCATAATTATCATACTACCTACCACCCCCTTATCTCCAAAATACCCTTGCCACCATCCATAATTACACTAATGCCATCCCCATAAATTACATAAATTAAAATACTATTTTAACCATTCCTACTATCTTATTTGACTTCAGTAAAATAATTTAATCCTCCCATGAGGTCTAAAATCCATTCTCCTCTCTGAAAGAAATAAATTTCAATTAGTAACATAAGACAAAATCGGGGATGTTACACCATCTGTTAACAAATCTTCAGGATAGTGTTGATACCCACCGATTGAAACTGAGAGCACGTCAACACCATCACTTATGGCTTGATCAAAAGCAGATAAGAGATCTGAATCATAGCAACCTTCTCCTTCAGGACTCCAGCAAACTTTGTAGGCTGCAAGACGAGCTCTAGGGGACCCTCCCTTAGCAGTTCCATTACCGTTATTAAGGACACTTGCACCTCTAACAAAATTTCCTCCGGCAGTTGACATAGTATGGGTACCATGCCCTGCAATATCCCGTGCACTATTATTATGTAGTGGATCAATCTTGCCAACTCCCGCCTCATAACCTTTGTGGAAGATTCTTGCTGCAAGTAGCTTCCTAATTCATGAAACTATTAATACGGAATGCTGCAAGTAGTTTAAAAAAATGTACAGTTTCACTCTCAACTTTTTCAATAAATATAGTCTTTGACGGTCTATAATGTGTCACGTCCGTACTTTACGAACGCGAATACCGTTTCTATCCGAAAATCTTTTCATTACACATGTACAAATGATCTCACGATAACACATATTCAAATATTATTCAACGTTCACAAGTTTACAAAAACCAATAATTATACATGCCAAATCTATATACATCAAGTTTACAGCGGAAACAAGGATCCTGCCTGTGACTTTCAGAGCAACACTAGAGTACAAATATATTACAATATCATACACTGAGAGCCTAGAAACAAGTTAGGCTCACCACTGAGGCACGACACCTAGTCGGTCAAGTAGCTGCGGGACCAAATTCTGGGTCTTTATCTGAAAAATATGTCAACCACGTGTAGTGAGTTTTACAACTCAGTGAGCAGATAACACCTCCTATGACTTCTCAGGTCAACATAAGGATGTACTCATATTGTAAAATTTATCATATCAAAATATACCGTTCAGAAGTACATTCTTATGGGACCCGCATTTTCAATTATCCTCTGTTCAAAAATCATAATCAGGTCTTTCAAACTGTATGCGATACTGTATAAACAATGCTCATCAAGTTCAAAATCATATTCAATACTGTAAAATTATTAATCAAATTATGCTATGCATCAAAACATTTCTGTTAAAATATTCGGAGGATCCCATATCAGAACCACCACATCAGAGTTTGACCCCTTCCGTACTGTGGTGGTATAGGATTTGCCTAAACTCAGCATCCCGCTGAGGTTTGCCCTACTACCATTCAAGAGGACACGCGAAGGGACTCTGTATGGGTCTTTCCCAAGCACACAGCAAGGGAAGGCAAAATAACATCTCATAACTGGCATCTCGCCCATATATAGGAGGCATTCCGCTCTCCTTCACATATATTCTCCCGTGTGTTGGCCCTCACACGAGGCTAGCACCACCCCCCTGCTAGCTGAGGCAATCAAGGTGCGCACCAGGGCTAACATCACCTGCTGTTAGCTGACAGTGTTTCCAATAGGATTCCTCCACAAAAATTATCATATGCGTATATGCCATATATTATAGTATAAAATTCTCAATGTAATACAGACTATCAGTCTCAGTACATTCATCTGTCAAAACTTCCCATTCAGGGGAATCATGTATAAATGCCCACATCCGAGGCAAACATATTACTGTATAAAATCAATGTCACATGTATAACATATTTTCTTTGCCATGTCATGCAAAATACGTGTAAAAATCACATGCTTAATGTGTTTCAAAACTTATTGTAAAATCAAACTCTTCTTGAACTACATATCATATATTAAATATTTCAGACATTTCCAAACCATTTCAAGAACATATGGAAGTATAAATAACATGTAATCATACTCATTTATCAATGTAAAGTTCAAGAAGAGTAAAACCAAGCCATAGAAAGGATCATCTACTCACCTCTTTGAAGCACAAAGTTGGACACCCTTAAAATCCTATTTTCTGATCCGAATTCAGTGAAATAAACCCCAAAATCGAGTCCGGAACGTCCGAAAACCTTGAAAACGACTCCGGATTTGCGAAATTTGGCCTCCGGGAGCTCGGTTAACGCAGGTCAACGCGAGGAGGTTCGGATGCCACGCGCTACACGCGCCGCCCGAGGAGCTGCGCGTGGGCGTCACTCTCCGAGGAAGATTAGGCGCGTGGGGGAGCGTGCGGTGGTGGATCGGCCTGAAATTTGAGATCCAAAGGTTTCGGTGCCTTCTGGATCGATCTACGGTGTTAGTTTTGGCGTTTGAGAACTAAAAGTAGGAGTTTCGGAGGTTACCTTTTTGGCCGTTTTTCCCTTCAATTTTCCGACCAATTTCCGGCCAATTCTCCAGAAACCAATCGGATGGATTCGAAGAACTCTTCGTCCTGAGTCCGTTGGTGGTGGTGGTGTCGAAATCCGAGGTCCGTAGGCGAAGAAATTTTAGAGAGAAGTTAGAGGGTTTTCGGGGAGAGTTTTCTGAAGAGAGATGGAAAAATC
Organism: Gleditsia sinensis; assembly: GCA_037074535.1. Lineage (NCBI taxonomy): Eukaryota > Viridiplantae > Streptophyta > Magnoliopsida > Fabales > Fabaceae > Gleditsia > Gleditsia sinensis. The sequence continues at coordinate 17,869,219 of CM073470.1, forward strand.
TGCGAATGATTGCTTCCGGAGTGATTGAGGCCCTTAAAATATCTCGGGGAACCTTTCTGCAAAATTTCACTTTTAGTGGAAAGTCCTTGCAAATTTTTCTTATTTATATTTTAACCCCGAAACTTTTAAGAAATTGCATTTTTGCCCCGAAACGTAAATTCTTAACATTTCTTTTATAATTCTTTAATCCATATAAATAATAACTTATTTTCACCGTGTCCTAATTCCATTTTTGAAATCCTTTGTTTTAATTCCAAATTTTCCTTAATTATAATCTCCATTTTCCAAAATTATCTCTTTTATTCTAAATTCCTTTAGTTGAACTTTCTCGTTAACTTTACGGCTATTACATTCTTCCCCCCTTAAAGAAATTCGGTCCCCGAATTTCATCACCATAGTAGCAGATAGATACTAACCTCATTGTTCAAACAAATGTGGATATCGGGCGCGGATGTCATCTTCTTTTTCCCACGTAGCTTCCTCAAATGAGTGATTTTGCCATATCACCTTAACCATTGAAATATCTCGTGACCGCAACTTTTTCACTTGTCGATCAGCAATAGACATCGGCTTTTCCTCATAGGTTAAATTCTTATCTAATTGAATTTCCTGGGGTTGAATGACATGAGTAGGATCCGGTAAGTATTTCCGTAACATAGACACATGAAATACTGGATGAACATTCAGTTCTGGTGGCAGAGCTATGCGATATGCCACTGCACCTATTCTGTCCAATATTTCAAAAGGGCCTATATACCGAGGGCTTAACTTCCCTTTCTTTCCAAATCTCATCACTCCTTTCATGGGTGAGACTTTCAGGAATACTTGTTCACCCACTGAAAATTCTAACTTCCTTCGTCTATTGTCAACATATGCCTTTTGTCTGCTCTGAGCTGCCTGCAGCCTTTCTCTTATCAGCTTTACCTTGTTCAATGCTTCTTGTACAAGATCTGGCCCTATAAGTTTAGCCTCGCCCACTTCGAACCATCCAATGGGAGATCTGCACCGTCTACCATACAAAGCTTCAAATGGGGCCATCTGTATACTAGTCTGGTAGCTATTATTATATGCAAATTCAGCCAAAGGCAAATACATATCCCAACTTCCACCAAAATCAAAAATACAGGCTCGAAGCATGTCTTCTAAAATCTGAATCGTACGCTCAGACTGACCATCAGTTTGCGGATGGAAAGCTGTGCTCAAGTCCAATCTCGTTCCTAATGCTTCTTGAAAAGCTTTCCAAAATCGTGCCGTGAACTGCGGCCCTCGATCAGATATAATTGATATAGGAACTCCATGTAGCCTAACTATTTCATTTAAATAGAGCCTGGCATACTGAGCTACATTGTAGGTTGTTTTCACAGGCAGAAAGTGTGCTGACTTGGTCATGCGGTCTATAATGACCCAGATAGAATCATTTCCCTTGGAAGTTCTTGGTAATCCAGTGATAAAATCCATAGTAATTCTCTCCCACTTCCATTCTGGTATCTCTATTCGCTGATGTAAACCTGCAGGTCGTTGATGTTCAGCTTTTACCTGCTGGCACGTCAAACAATGGGAAACATATTCCGCAATATCCCTCTTCATACCATCCCACCAATACAATTCCTTTATGTCTTGGTACATCTTTGTCATTCCTGGGTGTATGGTATATGTAGATCGATGTGCTTCCTCCAAAACTTGTTTTCTCAAATCATGAACATTTGGAACACACAATCGTCTACCGTATCTTAATATCCTTTCAGTATCCACCGAGAATTCAGAATCCTTACTATCCTTCATTTCACTCTTAATCTTGAGCAAATTAGCATCCTTGTCTTGATCGGCTTTGATTTGCTCAACTAAGGAAGATTGGAGCTGCACATGAGCCAATAATATTCCCGGTTCTTTTATTTCAAACCTTATTCCCTTACTTTCTAACTTATGGATGTCTTCTAACAATGGTCGTCGCACCTCTGCTATATGAGCCAAACTTCCCATTGACTTTCTGCTTAGAGCATCAGCTACTACATTTGCTTTACCTGGATGATACAAAATCGTACAGTCATAGTCTTTCAGTAGCTCCATCCATCTTCTTTGCCTCAAATTAAGATCCTTCTGTTGAAAAATATACTTGAGGCTCTTGTGATCTGTATAAATCTCACAAGTTCTACCATACAGGTAATGTCTCCAAATCTTTAGAGCAAATACTACAGCTGCCATCTCTAAATCATGGGTGGGATAATTCTGTTCATGCGTCTTCAACTGTCTAGATGCATAAGCAACTACTCTTCCATTTTGCATTAACACACAGCCTAAGCCCACTCTAGATGCATCACAGTATACTACGTAATCTCCTGTATCCTTAGGAATGGTAAGGATTGGGGCTGTAGTTAAGCACTCCTTTAATTTCTGAAAACTCTTTTCACAAGCATCAGACCACTCAAATTTTATTCCTTTCCTAGTCAACCTGGTCAAAGGAGCAGCTATCTTTGAAAAATCTTTAACAAATCTACGATAATATCCTGCTAACCCAAGAAAGCTACGAATCTCTGTAACTGTCGTGGGGCGTGGCCATTGCTGTACTGCTTCTATCTTTTTGGGATCAACATGAATACCCTCTTTGGTAACCACATGCCCTAGGAATGTAACATTACTAAGCCAAAATTCACACTTTGAAAACTTAGCATACAATTGATGTTCTCTTAGGGTTTGCAAAGCCATCCTTAAATGTTGCTCATGCTCCTCTGAACTCTTTGAATACACCAGAATATCATCGATAAATACAATAATAAACTGGTCTAGGAAAGGTTTAAATACCCTATTCATTAAATCCATAAATGCAGCTGGGGCATTCGTTAAACCAAATGGCATTACTAAGAACTCGTAGTGCCCATACCGAGTCCTAAAAGCAGTTTTTGAAATATCTTCCTTCTTTATTTTCAGTTGATGATACCCAGATCTCAAATCAATTTTTGAAAACCATTGAGCACCCTGTAACTGATCAAACAAATCATCTATTCTGGGTAAGGGATATTTATTTCGTATAGTCACTTTGTTCAACTGCCTATAGTCAATACATAGACGTAAAGATCCATCCTTTTTCTTCACAAAGAGAACAGGAGCACCCCAGGGAGATGTACTGGGTCGAATAAAACCTTTATCTAATAAATCTTGTAATTGTTCCTTTAATTCCTTGAGTTCTGCAGGTGCCATCCGATAAGGAGGTATGGATATTGGTTGTGTTTCAGGGAGAAGGTCAATACTAAACTCAATCTCTCGGTCTGGTGGTAAACCTGGCAACTCTTCAGGAAACACATCAGGAAATTCTTTAACTACTGGAACTTGCTCTAAACTTGTATACTTCATATCAACATCCTTGACTATTGCCAGATATCCCTGACACCCTCTTCGTAACAGTTTATGAGCTGTTAAGGCTGAAATTAAATTACTAGACTTCTTACTACAATCTCCTTGTATCATAAAGGAAGGTTCTCCAGGTACATTAAACTTAATCACCTTATTATGACAGTCTAGAATGGCATGGCATGATGCCAACCAATCCATTCCCAAAATCACGTCAAAGTCTATCATATTTAGAACTATCAAATCTATAAGAGTCTCCTTGCCTTCTATCGAAATCTCACATGATTTATACACATCATTTACTACTAGAAGTTCTCCCATAGGAGTAGCAACCATGAAAGAACAATGCAAACTAGCAGGATCTCTATCCAAGTTCTTAGCAAAGCATGGTGATATATAAGAATGAGTAGAACCAGGATCGAACAGAACATATGCTTTATGGGAACATACTGATAATGTACCTGTCATAACTGCATTTGAGGCCTGAGCATCCTGTCGTGTCAAGGCAAAAACTCGAGCTGGTTCTCGCCCTTGATTTCCTGATCCTCTACCAGGACCCACACTACTTGCTTGGACCGAGGCTGCTCGAATAGGTCGTGCTGGCACAGATGCAGGGGGTAAAGCTGGTTGCACTGTTGCTTGACTAAAACTTCGCAGTTGTGGACAATTCCTCATCAGATGACCCATTTGTCCACACTTAAAACATGCACCAGTTTCTCTGCGACATTGTCCAGTATGGGACCTACCACAATGTGGACATAGTGGAATTGATCTTGAGTCTTGCTGACTCGGGGGTCTCATATCTCTTTGGAACATTCTCTGCTTGTTAATATTAACTGATGGCTGGTTAGAACTACCAGCTCCTGCTTGATTAAAACGCTGTGGATTTTGAAATCTTGACCCACTAACAGTAGGATTAGATCTAGTCTGGACATTACTATCTCGATCTCTCTTCCTTCTCTTAAAACTTTCTATGTCAGCTTGCTCTCGTGTTTCCATCATCCTAGCACAGTTCACAGCTGCTGAATAAGTTGAAAAATGATCCATCTGAGGACCCACTGACTTAAACAAGGGGCGTATCAATCCCAAAACAAACCTCTTAATTCTATCCTTTTCAGTTGGGACCAGGTATGGTGCATATCTGGACAATCGGGTAAAACGAATGTCATATTCAGAAACTGACATGTTTGGTGTTTGTTTCAATTCCTCAAACTCTCTGGCCCTCTTGTCTCTTTCACTTGTTGGTAGAAAGCGATTCATAAATGCTTCCTTAAATTCATTCCACTCCATTGGTGGTAAAACAGCTGCCCGTCCTTGTACAAATGTCTCAAACCAAACTTGGGCCACATCAGATAGTTGAAAAGACACCAACTCCACAGATCTTCTACTAGAGCACCCCAAAGCTCTGAAAATTCGTTCCACAGCATCAATAAAGATCTGTGGATCTTCCTGAACATCTGACCCAGAAAAAGTCGGAGGTTTTAACTTAAGGAATTGCGGTAATGACACTTCAATCCCTCTCAGCTTATCCTCTTGGTCAGCTGTTCTTCCTAGTTCTTGCACTTCAGGATCATGTTCTGCTGGCTGGCCTTCCCTTCTACCCTGTTCCACTATAAATCCAGCCAATGTTTCTAAACTTCTATGAATACCAGCAATCATATCAGCGTTTCTATCAGGTGGCTCCTGAGGGGTTTCTACTCTTTCCTCAGGAACTCTATCAGGTACAGGAGTCTGTTCTCCTTGTCTTGGGGTTCTCAAACCCCGTGCACGTCCTCTACCTCTACCTCTTCCTCTTCCTCTAGGTCGGCCTCTACCACGGCCTCTTTGTACTGGTATTGTAGATTGTGCAGACTCTTCTGTAGAGGGTGCACGATCTACAGCTTCTTCTCTAGTGACCGCTCTAGTTCTTGGCGGCATCATTAACTATACAGAATAAAACACCTCTTTAAGACACATGTATTCAAACTTTACTCAAGGAATTTAAAGACACTTGGAAAGGAAGTGAATATCCTATAGATTCTCTCAGCAGCACCTGAAGTATAAATATGTCCGGCTCATATCGATACTAAAGGTCCTACTAAAGAATCCCTTGCTCTGATTGTCACAGGGAAACCTAATGCTCTGATACCAACTTGTCACGTCCGTACTTTACGAACGCGAATACCGTTTCTATCCGAAAATCTTTTCATTACACATGTACAAATGATCTCACGATAACACATATTCAAATATTATTCAACGTTCACAAGTTTACAAAAACCAATAATTATACATGCCAAATCTATATACATCAAGTTTACAGCGGAAACAAGGATCCTGCCTGTGACTTTCAGAGCAACACTAGAGTACAAATATATTACAATATCATACACTGAGAGCCTAGAAACAAGTTAGGCTCACCACTGAGGCACGACACCTAGTCGGTCAAGTAGCTGCGGGACCAAATTCTGGGTCTTTATCTGAAAAATATGTCAACCACGTGTAGTGAGTTTTACAACTCAGTGAGCAGATAACACCTCCTATGACTTCTCAGGTCAACATAAGGATGTACTCATATTGTAAAATTTATCATATCAAAATATACCGTTCAGAAGTACATTCTTATGGGACCCGCATTTTCAATTATCCTCTGTTCAAAAATCATAATCAGGTCTTTCAAACTGTATGCGATACTGTATAAACAATGCTCATCAAGTTCAAAATCATATTCAATACTGTAAAATTATTAATCAAATTATGCTATGCATCAAAACATTTCTGTTAAAATATTCGGAGGATCCCATATCAGAACCACCACATCAGAGTTTGACCCCTTCCGTACTTTGGTGGTATAGGATTTGCCTAAACTCAGCATCCCGCTGAGGTTTGCCCTACTACCATTCAAGAGGACACGCGAAGGGACTCTGTATGGGTCTTTCCCAAGCACACAGCAAGGGAAGGCAAAATAACATCTCATAACTGGCATCTCGCCCATATATAGGAGGCATTCCGCTCTCCTTCACATATATTCTCCCGTGTGTTGGCCCTCACACGAGGCTAGCACCACCCCCCTGCTAGCTGAGGCAATCAAGGTGCGCACCAGGGCTAACATCACCTGCTGTTAGCTGACAGTGTTTCCAATAGGATTCCTCCACAAAAATTATCATATGCGTATATGCCATATATTATAGTATAAAATTCTCAATGTAATACAGACTATCAGTCTCAGTACATTCATCTGTCAAAACTTCCCATTCAGGGGAATCATGTATAAATGCCCACATCCGAGGCAAACATATTACTGTATAAAATCAATGTCACATGTATAACATATTTTCTTTGCCATGTCATGCAAAATACGTGTAAAAATCACATGCTTAATGTGTTTCAAAACTTATTGTAAAATCAAACTCTTCTTGAACTACATATCATATATTAAATATTTCAGACATTTCCAAACCATTTCAAGAACATATGGAAGTATAAATAACATGTAATCATACTCATTTATCAATGTAAAGTTCAAGAAGAGTAAAACCAAGCCATAGAAAGGATCATCTACTCACCTCTTTGAAGCACAAAGTTGGACACCCTTAAAATCCTATTTTCTGATCCGAATTCAGTGAAATAAACCCCAAAATCGAGTCCGGAACGTCCGAAAACCTTGAAAACGACTCCGGATTTGCGAAATTTGGCCTCCGGGAGCTCGGTCAACGCAGGTCAACGCGAGGAGGTTCGGATGCCACGCGCTACACGCGCCGCCCGAGGAGCTGCGCGTGGGCGTCACTCTCCGAGGAAGATTAGGCGCGTGGGGGAGCGTGCGGTGGTGGATCGGCCTGAAATGTGAGATCCAAAGGTTTCGGTGCCTTCTGGATCGATCTACGGTGTTAGTTTTGGCGTTTGAGAACTAAAAGTAGGAGTTTCGGAGGTTACCTTTTTGGCCGTTTTTCCCTTCAATTTTCCGACCAATTTCCGGCCAATTCTCCAGAAACCAATCGGATGGATTCGAAGAACTCTTCGTCCTGAGTCCGTTGGTGGTGGTGGTGTCGAAATCCGAGGTCCGTAGGCGAAGAAATTTTAGAGAGAAGTTAGAGGGTTTTCGGGGAGAGTTTTCTGAAGAGAGATGGAAAAATCTGCGAATGATTGCTTCCGGAGTGATTGAGGCCCTTAAAATATCTCGGGGAACCTTTCTGCAAAATTTCACTTTTAGTGGAAAGTCCTTGCAAATTTTTCTTATTTATATTTTAACCCCGAAACTTTTAAGAAATTGCATTTTTGCCCCGAAACGTAAATTCTTAACATTTCTTTTATAATTCTTTAATCCATATAAATAATAACTTATTTTCACCGTGTCCTAATTCCATTTTTGAAATCCTTTGTTTTAATTCCAAATTTTCCTTAATTATAATCTCCATTTTCCAAAATTATCTCTTTTATTCTAAATTCCTTTAGTTGAACTTTCTCGTTAACTTTACGGCTATTACATAATGTTTCAATTAATAATTTCGTTAATACCATTTTAAAAAAGACTAAATAATAGTGCCTTTTTAAAATATAAGAGAGGTGTATGTGTAATTTTAAAAATAGAGTGGGAATAAGTGTATTTAATATTGAATATAATGGAGGTAAAAGTATTTTACTTTAATTAATTTTTGTTAAATATAAAGTATGGGCACAAAAATATACACTTTATAGATAATGCATAATTGCATATTTTATAATATATAGTAATAATAATAATAATAATCTTTACAACAATGAAAATATATAATGCGCATTCTATAAATATCATTAATCAAAACAGAAATTCACGTTTCTTAATATGATCTCAAAGTAACTATATCATAAATAAACCAAAGTAATATATATCCTAATAAGAAAGTGCTTGGTATATACAGTGATCTCAAATTTATTTTTATCTTGGATATTATAGTATGATATATCAGGATATCTATACCATATGATCTTTTTTTATTTTCATATTTGATATGACATTTGAAATTTGTCATAAAAATAGTACAATTAGTATTCTATAAATAAAAATGTACTAAAAGTAGTGTAAGGTAAGATCTCCTATTTTTATGAATATGAAACACTACTTAAATAGTGTCATATGAGCATCTTGATAATGGCACATCAAATACCTCCTAGAATTACGCAAACAAATTAAGGCTGGGATTTGTAGAACTTGACTTGCTTTAGTGAATTAGCTCACTTAACTTACCAAAAATTAAAATATAAATATAGGCCAGAGAATATGTAGATTTTAGAACTATTTAGCGCATTTTATAAAGCAATTAATCATAATATAAATGATATTAAAGAGTAATATGTAAGTTTTAAGCTTTGTATAATTCTTTAAATTACAATATTAAACAAACATAATATATTAGAATTGTTAAGAACATTTCAAATAAATTATAAGTGAGTTTGGGTTGGTTAGGCATAATAGAAACAAAAAGGAAATTAGAAAGTGAATCGACTAATGAATTATGCAGATCAGCTCGCATAACTTGTGGATTAAAATAAGTTGTGCTAAGACGACTCAATTCTAAGTGATTGATATTTTAACAACGTAACTTATTTTTCAAAGTGACCTAAATAAGTCAACCCAACGAATTGGTATGTTTTGACGACTTTTAAGGACCCATGCTCTATAGAAGGTAAGAAAATGTCGGTGTGTTAAGCTTGCCACGAAAATTGATATGAATAATGCCAAGAAAAAGACCTATTGCAGAGTGTTTTATTAGAGCCAGGCAAATTGTAAAGCTGGCAATAGTCACACCCACCACCTCGCCACTTTGATGGGGTGGGGCCATATCCTTTTGTCGCATCCCTACTTTAGGAACGCGAATACCTTTAATATCTGATAAACTTTATTACGCATTTACAAATAGTCTCACAATAATTATACATGCCGAGTCTATATATATAACAAGTTTACAGCGAAAACAAGGATCTGCCTGTGACGTTTAGAGCAACTCTAGAGTACAAATATCTTACAATATAAAACACTGAGAGCCTAGAAACAAGTTAGGCTCACCACCGAAGTACGACACCTAGTCGATCAAGTAGCCACAGGACCAAATTCTGGGTCTTTATTTAAAAAATAGATCAACCACGTGTAGTGAGTTTTACAACTCAGTGAGCAGATAATACCTCTTATGACCTCTCAGATCAACATAAGGATGTACTCATATATTAAAATTTATCATATCAAAATCTACCGTTCAGAAGTACATCCTTATGGGACCCGCGTTTTCAAAATATTCTCAGTTGAAATCACATTCAAATATCTATAACCACATATGATACAAATTGATCTAACATCAAATATGATATGCATTAAAAATCAATTCTTTTATATTATGCTCAAGTATGTCACAACTTTCAATATACTCAATAAATAAACATGGAATGTGAGTTCATCACCCTTTTGCCTCCTCACATTACCATAGTCACAATCACAATAGGTAATCAGGGAATGTGAGTTCATCACCCTACTGCCTCCTCACATTACCACTAACTACAACTTCAATAGATCAACAGGGAATGTGAATTCATCACCCTACTGCCTCCTCACATTACCATTAATACCACCTTCACAATACCGTCTCAAGCCATATAACCCGTCAATATTCATCAATACATATATATATATATATATATATATATATATATATATATATATATATATATATATATATATATAAATGTATAAAAGTGCACATCCATCAAATGCAATGCATAATTATCAAACAACTCGCCATTTAATCAAATTCGGCAACTTATAACTTTACATATCATTCAAAACAGAGCTTTTAGTCTCAATACAAATCTTTTATCATAAATTTTCCCATTCAGGATTTTTCACACGTACATGCCCTCTTTCGAGGCAATCATATATCTTTATAAATAATTTCACATGCATAAAAATTCACTTTATCATTTAATAAGAAATACACGTGAAATCATATACACCATGAGTTCATAAATCCATTTTCAAAACTATACTCTTCTTGAATTGTATTTCAAAATGTAAGCAATTCAGATAACTTTAATGCATTTCAGAAACCTATATAAGTATAAATATCTCATAATCATAATCTTATACATGCTTAAAGATCAAGAAGAGTATAGGGCAAATCATAGAAAGAATCCTCTACTCACAAATTTGAAGCACAAAGTTGGACAACCTTAAAATCCTAGTTTCTGATCCGAATTCAGCAAAATAAACTCCAAAATCGAGGCCGGAACGTCTGAAAACCTTAAAAATGACTCCAGATTTGCGAAATTTGGCCTCTGGGAAGTCGGTCAACGCAAGGAGGTCTGGCTGCCACACGCTACACGCACCGCCCAAGGAGTTGTGCGTGTGCTTCACTCGCCTAGAGAGATTCGGCGCGTGGGGGTGCGTGCGATGGGGGATCGGCCTGAAATTTTAGATCCAAAGGTTTCGGTGCCTTCTGGATCGATCTACGGTGTTAGTTTTTGCGTTTGAAAACTAAAAATAGGATTTTCAGGGGTTACCTTTTTGTCAGATTTTCCCTTCAATTTTTCAGCTAATTTCCGGCCAATTCTCCAGAAACCAATCGGATGGATTTGAAGAACTCTTCGTCCTGAGTCCGTTGGTGGTGGTGGTGTCGAAATCCGAGGTCCGTAAGCGGAGAAATCTTAGAGAGAAGTTAGAGGGTTTTCAGGGAGAATTTTCTGAATAGAGATGAAAAAATCTGCAAATGACCAACTTTCGGAGTGGTTAAAGCTCTTAAAATATCCCGGGGGACCTTTCTACAAAATTTCACTTTTAGAGGGAGCTCTTTGCAAATTTTTCTTATTTATATTTTAATCCCGAAACTTTTAAGAAATTGCATTTTTGCCCCGAAACGTAAATTTCTCATATTTCTTTTATAATTCTTTAATCTATGTAAATAATAACTTATTTTCACCGGGTCCTAACTCCATTTTCGAAATCCTCTTTAATTTTAAATTTTCTTTAATTTGAATTTAATTAAATTTACAACTATTACATTTACAGTTATTACACCGTTGTCGTTAAAGCTCTTGGATTCAGGCCAAACACCTATTCCAGAAAAAAGGCAGCACCCACAGAAGATTCTCAATAAAATGACAAAGAAACAGGATTCTCCATGTCCTACGTACAGATATCATGGTAATTATAATATATGGTGGGGTCGATGGCATAGTGGGTCAAGGAACTGTGGTTGTGATTTGGTGGGTCAAGAAAAAAAACAGCACCGAAAATATACCATACTCATTTTGATTAAATAAAAAATTATGATCAAACAAATGAGCTGAGAATCCAAATATTTTACAAATAATACTATAAATATAAGTATACGCAACAAGGAGGATAAGTCATTCACATTTCTGAAGTCCTGCTGTGAGAGAAACAAATAAAGAAAGAGAGGAAAGTAGAGAGAGATCGAAAGCAAGGAGGAGCAGGAGACATTCGCATTTAAACAATGTAGAAAAGAGAAGAGAAAAAAAAAGAGAAAAAGAAGACAAGGACTCACTATAAAGAATGTCAAATAAAGTGTCGCCTAAGCACTTAAAAACTTATTTGCAAACGTTAAGAGAGTTAAGAGATTTTATCAAAAAAATATTAAAGTTAAATGATTAAATTATAATAACAACCAATTTTAAAAGACTACAATTACATTTTGGTGTGTTTTGTGTGTGTGTGTGTGTGTATTTCAAATGGTAAACAAACTATTATCTATGATTATTTATAAAATTATACATAAATTTTCGTTCAGATGGTTTCAATAAATAAATTTAATATATTATTCAAATTTATCTATTTAATAAATAAGTAGAGTTAAATTTAAACTTTTAACTGAAATAATTTACAAAACATTTTGTTCATTTACTCATTTTGTTCTAATGTTTGTGGTGGCCACAATTGAGCAACAGGAGTGGCTATTGACTGGTGCCCGTGACAACCGTGCAGTAGAGGCAAAAGGAATAGTGACAAAAATTCCGGTATGGTTGTTCAGGATAAGAAGTTTAATTACCAGTATCAATGACACCGATTATGGTATTTTGACCAAATCTTGCCTTCGTCCAAGCAGAGTTTCCTTTAACTTTTCCATTTCTTTCTTGTCCCAAAAATTCCCAAGACCTGGTCGTGTGCAGAGTATGCATTTTACTCAAGAACATAGACACCACATTTGGCTTTTCTGCACCAATCCAAACATTTTTGTCAATTTCTGAAACAGCGTTTAATAATGAAAAACATAGCTTAAACACTACTTGGAAGATGATGATGATGACAAATAATGCTAATATTGAAGTAGTGGTTCTCTCACTCTTAATCTCTACTGCTTCTTCCTCTTCAAGTAATGCAGCAAACCCGTTGATGTGTCTGTTATAAGAGTAAAAGATAGCTTCTTTGGCCTTCTCATGGCTGCCAAACAACACATTTTAAGTCATCATTTTCTTCTTTCCAATATCATTTTAAACAGAAGTTCCTGTATTCTTTACCTTCCCAGGACAGAGCCCAGCAAATCATGATGGGAATTTGTGGCAGAATCCATATCAGCAGAGGATGGGTTTGGGCCATGAGAATGTGATCCCAGGTAAACAACGTAAGGCTGCAGTCGAGAATTCAAAAACAAACCGTGAGTGAAACGTGCTTGATTATGGTTAGAGGAAATTTTTAAATACACTTTTTGTACAAATTGGTTATACATGGAGAATCAAAGTTTTAAATTACAATTGCAAATCACAGAAGCAATTATATTGTGGTTAATGCAAAAATCAGTGTTGTAGATACTGCTATGCAGGTTTTTGTCATTGTGGCCCTCAAGTTTTTCAAAAATTCACACAACACCATTGCCACCTTGATGGAGCCTATTGTGGCCTAACATAATTTTTGGCAACCACAATGCTGTTCCGTTGCATTGCAATACCGAGAATATTTATCATGCATGTCAATGATCCCATTATTTAAAACATCACTTTAATAAATTTTCATTAACTCCTTAGTATATTATATAATTCATAAGAATTTCTCTATGAAAGATTAGCAATGAATAAAGAAGCAAATCATCATGATAATTTGAAAGTGTATGAGTAAGAAACAAAACGAGCTTTCCTTTTTATTGGCATGAACAGCTGGCTGCTGCAAGAACGTGCAAAGAAGAAATGATGATACAAGAAGGGGAAAGATAGAGGAACCCATTTTCTTCCCCTGGATTTTGGAATGTGCTAAGCTCTACTACTTCCTGTGCTTACATATAAAAGACCTAGGTTTCACCTTGTTAGGGAAAATTTTTTACTTTTTTTTTTTAAATCACCGACATCCTTTATTGACTTTAACTTTATTTTGCGTGATTTTCAATGTTGATCAATAATTAATTTTCTTACAATTTTAGCATTTGACAAATAGTATAATATGTTTGAAACCTCAAACAAATTTATGAACATTGAGTTTACCAAAAAATTATGATATTGAAAAAATATATCTAAAATTATGAAATTAAGAAAAATAAAATTTACTTAATATATATTGTTAAATCAAATTTCATTAAATACGAAAATGATTATATATACAGAAAATTTTGAAAATAAACATCGTTAAGCATCACGGAAAAAAGCTTTTCATCATTATATGTTTGAAAAATAGAGAAATCACTATAAGAAAAAAGGAATTTAGCGATGGTTTTTTAGTGGTTTTAGCAATGGTTTAAACTGTCACTAAAACTCTTAACGACAATTCTAGAATCGTCATGGAACCAAAGAAATTGCTACGGTTTAGGTCAACCATGGGAATGGCGTCGTTAAGGGGTCATAGCGACAGTTTAACAACCATGACTATGACTGAACTTAACGACAATTGTCCACCTATCGTTAGGACTAGTATTGCAACAGTTGGTCAGCTGTCGCTATGACTCGCCTTAGCGAACTATGACACATTCTAATGATGGTTGAAGAATCGTCGCTAAGATGAGTCATAACGACGGTTTAGTTAACTATTGTTATGGGTTTTTTTTAATTATGGTTGTCCAAACCGTCGTTAAATTTAGAAATTTTTTTAAAATTTTTTTTACTTCCACTTATTTTACATTTTTTTTAAAATTTTTGTATTACTATTTTTTAGTAGACTAATTTAATATTATTTTTGATTCATTTACAATCGTCCATGAAAATTATTTTGTAATGTTAGATTGTATTTCAAATTTATCGACATCCATCGAAATTGTTAATTAATATAAAAAAATATTCATATGCAAATGGCATATAAAAAATAAATTTTGGATAAAAAATTAATAGTCACTCAGAAATTAAAATTACAATGTACGACCTATAGAGAAAACTTAAAAATATATCATATACAATGAAATCATGTTCCTAGGTTCTGGGGTTGTTGATGTCGCTTATATACACTAGCATGATCACTGGGAACTTGCAAAAAAATTTCGTCATGTAAACATTTTGAGATTAAATAAAATTATGGTAACAATTGTTTACAGAGTTTAATTATTGCTATGTGTTGAGAAATTACCTTGAGACCTAGACTGTGAGGGAGTGCAATTTCAGACGGCACTTGACCCTAAAAGTTCTGAAGTAGGAACGCCATAGCTGCCTCCATCTGTCACTGTCATGCTGCGATGTCAGTGTCATATGCCTCTCGTTCAACCTCACGCGCTGCTCATTTAGCCTCTCATCACTACAGCTTAACGTCCCACTTCTTTATTGTCACTTTAAGGCCACCTCGGTCTGTAACTCTTGGTATGAAGGCCTAGAGTGTGAGCTCGACCCAGTCGAGCCACTACCAAAGACTTGACTTGGGTAAACACCCAACCCAAATCCTCAAACGTGACCTGAGTAGTCCCTAGTTCCCAGAGCTTTCGTAAGTGAATCGGCTATCGATAGCTCTTGGGAAAAGCTATAATCCTGTTGGATCGAGGCAAGTTTTTCCTACAAAATTGAAGAGCAAACAATAAATCATGTTAAAAATTAACAGATAACCAAATAAAATATTAGCATTTTAGGTTAATAACAGATTTATACATACACTGACTACTCGAGTTTGGTAGTTGATGTATATCCATCAGCCTTTTTATGAATTGCCGTCTATACATCGCCGCCAGTCACCGAATCCCTAACTTCAGCCTCCTGAAAATTTAAACAATTAATGGATTGTTCATTATGTAAATTAGTGTTTTATTAAAATTAAAATAAGATATTAAGAGAAACTTACCATCTCAGCCTTCTTACATGCAAGGCTCTTCGATCCAGTGGTATGCGACATCGTCTAACGTCTTCTATTTCGTCTATTCTTAATAGCTACATCCTAGTTAATCGCATAAATAGATTAATTAGTCACACTTTGTAAAAATTAAAATATATGAACAAATGAATATAAGTAATTAACCTGGACTTTGCCTTAGTGCGATAGTTAATGAAAGTTGCCCACTAATCACGTGGGATGCCAGATGGGACATCATTGCGGAACTCATCCCTAGTCTTCCTCTCACCGTACTTCAACCGAAATAAATTGTAACGTACAGCTCTCCATTTCGCTCCAAGTGACTATAAAATTAACTTATTGTGGAGGCTCGACACATTAAAGTGTGTCTACAAAAGAAAGTACAAATGTCAATAAATCGTA
The DNA here is from genome assembly GCA_037074535.1 of Gleditsia sinensis. Classification (NCBI taxonomy): domain Eukaryota; kingdom Viridiplantae; phylum Streptophyta; class Magnoliopsida; order Fabales; family Fabaceae; genus Gleditsia; species Gleditsia sinensis. The sequence goes on from CM073470.1 coordinate 17,885,177, forward strand.
AAAAAAACAATTCACTGTAATTAGTAAAAAAAAAAGTGTCCATACATGTACAATATTTATGAAAACATTCATATTGTAATTTTTAGGAATGCTCCTCCAGTCTTTGTGGGAGATCGAGAAGAAGCGAAAAGTATTCCCAATGGTGCCAAGAAACACACCGAGAAGACTACTATTGTCTCCGATGGGCTAGTAGGTGTCGTTGAACTGGACAACTACCTCATGCCCATGGGATAGTGCCTAGACACCGTGGACAATCAACAGCCTAGGCGTTACCTGATCAATCTGCAATGTCAATTGTCTAACTCCTTCTGCATCTGCGCTCCTGCTAAGCAGGTTAATGCTCCTCCTTTACATCAGTGAACAGACCGTCTATGTCAATATCAAAATCATCCTCTAATGCTTGAGCGTTGGGAGGGGAAGTGTGCATGGGATAGCCTCAAACTCCAGCACCCGAGATTCGAGAAGGGGTAGTGTAAATATGATAGCCTCAGACTACACAGTGTCATCCTCACAGGGCTATATGCCCTCACTAATCACCAAGTGGGCCATAGGCCTATATTAATTGGATGCACCTACCCTACCCATGAACAGTGATCTAGTCGTCCTCATCCTCACAATTCTTATCAGAACAAAATTAGTAACATAAGTTCTCGTGATAAGTTATAAAAAAATAAACAATCATAAGTAAAAATAATAAGAGTAGCTATATTAATAACATGTAACAATCATAAATTATTTATAAGCAAAGAAAAATATATTTAAAATAATCATCCTCAAATTAATACCGTAACAGGCATAGGTTCAATTCTCCTTTTAGAAATAATATTTCTAAATTTTGAACGTGCAACGGATCATTCTCGTATAAAAGATTATCATTGTCCTCGCCCATCTCGTATAAGTCACGGTATTTCAAATACGCAACCATACTCCATTTGTTGTCAAGCTCATATTTTACACAGTACACTTGATAAGCCTCAGATGCTTAGATGTATGGCTCGTCATTGTCATTTTCATCGGTATAAATCAACCGCGAAAAATCAACAGAGGTCACCCCGAAGTCATCCGTTGTATTGGCCCACATAAACTTAAATAAAGTAACTGTAAAGTAGCCATGGAAATTCAATTCTACAATATTCAATAATTTCCCATAATACGAGACACCACCGAATTGAATGTTCCTGTCACTAATCACCGAATTCTACAATATTCTGAGTTGTCTACACTTGATCTTGCTTTAAAGTTTAGAATTTGAATTCATTTACATTGTATGCATTGTATCGGTGTACTCTATCTAGTAGCCCACGTGTAAAAAATCTTAAATCAGTAGACTGATGTCCACCGCCGTCATTTACAATCTGGAAAAAGATAATGTCATGATTTGTGCTCATAATGGACAACAAATACAAACTAACCATCACTTGTATACTTACATGATGAGTAAACTAGGAGACAAATTCTCTATGGAATTTTTTATCTATCTCGAAAGATGATCGTATTTCACTACAAGAAATTTAATTTTTCGTGGCGACTTTTAAATTTGTCACTAAAAGCCATTTTCAGTGGCGACATTTAGGGTCGCCACAAAAAAACACACTTTTAGTGGCAACTTAAGCATGTCGCCAAAAAAATCCCACTTTTAGTGGTGACTTTAATAATGTTGCCACTAAAGATGGGTGTAAAAAGTGATTTACAATCCTTTTTGGGGCAATTTCCCAGTGTTGTGACTGAAAGGTCTTGGCTTCTGTGACGACTATTTGTTGCCACCGAAAAGGTTTTAGTGGTGATTTAAACTAAATCGCCACGGAAAGTAAACTTTCGGTGGCGACATGTGACGTTGCTACGGAATCTTGGCTTTAGTGGCGCCTATTTGTCGCCACCGAAAAAGTTTTAGTGGCGATTTAAACTAAATCGCCAACGAAAGTAAACTTTCGGTGGCGACATGTGAAGTCACCACTGAATCTTGGCTTCAGTGGCGACTATTTATCGCCACCAAAAAGTTTTAGTGGCGATTTAAATTAAATCACCACTGAAAGGCAAAATTTATTTTTTTAAAAAAAATTTATCTTTAATTTATTTTTAATATATGCATAAAATTTAAAGTTTTTATATAAATTATATAAAAATTTATATTTTTTAAAAGATTGTTTTGTTGAGAGTGTTAAAAAAAATTAGATCAATATAGAGAAAATTTTAATATAATTATATATTTATCTCAACTATATAAATTCTTATTTATACTAAGTAAGAAAATATGTGAAATGCACATTCTTGTCACGTTCTATATTTTTTTTGTTATTTTAATTTATTTTAATAACAAAGGGTTTGTTTCAATTTTTCTTAATCATCAAAATTTTTCAAAATTTAAAACTTTAAAGTTAAAAGATCATTTTGTTATTTTAATCTATTAAAAATTTATTTTGAATTTAATTTTTTTGAAGTTTAATTTTTAAACATATTACTTAAAAAATTATTTTCCTTGTATAAATAATTCTTCATAACTATATTAATAGAAATTGAATAAATTTTTGTAACTAATTAAAATGAAATTGTAACTAAACTTTAGCTTTGCTTTAATTATAAAAAATTGTTAAATATTTATAAATAAAATAAATTTGAAGACATTTTTAAATTTAATTAATTCTTAAAAGATTAAATTGATAAAGGTAAATTTTAAAAAATAAAGTTGAATATATATATATATATATATATAGATATATATAGAGGATGTAATTGAATTGGAGAAATTTAAACAGTAATTTGCCTAGAACTCAATGTCAAGCCCATTGCCAATTTCACATAATATATACTATGAAACAATTAAAATAATCGTAACTAAGATGGAAAGAAAATGTATAATAAATCAATCATCTTTACTCTATATCTCCAAAAAACAAAATTGGAATATGTCCTTACACTATAATTTTAAATAATTTATTGAAAAATTTAATTTTTAAAAATATATTAAAAATGAATTTAAAAATAAAAAAATTCAAAATTCAGTAAAAATAAAGTGTTTTAGAACAGAGCACCCTCTAAGTACAATTTCCACTCCTCAAATATCTTTAAAGAAATTTGATAGTTATCATGCGCTTGGTGCTAACAGATTATTGTGTATAACACACAATAATTTTAAGAAAATTATATTAAATTGCTATCAGACATCGGAGATAATGAATGTCTACTCAATACCTTACTCACCAATATAATCTTATTGTTTTATAAATATTAAGTGGGGCCAAACACAATGCATCAGTTGTTTTAAAAAAAATCTAAAAGAAAAATATAAATTTTTTGCAATTTAACACGGTCCTAAAAAAACATGCTGCAAATTTTATTTAAAAAAACATAGCTATTAAAATAAAGTGAGTACATAGACATTCTTTGGTTTTTTACACTTACAAACCAAATAGTAATACAAAGGATATTAAAATAACAAAGTAGGTATATAGACATTCTTTGATGTTATTATATTTAATTAGGTAGTCTTTATATAGACATTTTTTGGTTTTTCACACAAACAAACCAAATAGCCTAGTATTATAGATATTAACATATCCTAAATAAAGGGTCAATCATCATTGTAAGATGGGGATCAAGATAGTATAAATCTTGATAAACTTCGTAGAGAGTTAATTAAAAGATTAATAATGTATTTGAGGTCCATATTTAGATTAACTGGTGTTGATCTATATTTAAATAGATTTTAATAAGTTAGATCATTCTTAACTCTTCTTTAATAGTAATATAATTTTCTTTTTTATGAGTCTCTAAAATTAGATCATCAAGTGTTTCAATAAATATTTTAATTCGAACTATTGTTATAGGTCTAATTGAAACTTGAAGCGGGTCTGCATTTCATTTCTATTTTGCAGCCCTAGCCAATTTCATCAAAGATTATGCATATATGTTAATGATAAATTATTATTAATGAAAAAGTAATCTTGACAAATTATGTTATATTTTAAACCAAAACCTTTTAATATTCATTAAGTCTTGGGGAACAAATTTGTACTCTATTGTCTACTATATAATACATACAAATAAGTGAAAGTAGTAAACATATTATTATTCAATATTTATAAACTTATGGTTTAAAGTATAAATAAATAAAAATTCTATGATTGAAATATTTTTGTAATATAAATAGTCAAAATTTACTAAAAATATTTTTAGAGATAAATAATTTTAATAGTTCGAATCAAATTAATCTTAATATAGAAAATAAAAAAATTATTGTATAATAAAAAAATTATTTTATAATAAAAAAATTAATTTTTTATTATTACATTAACTAAGTGCTTCCATTTATCATATGAATAATGAATCTATCTATTTTGTATATATATGGTCAATATTGGTAAACAATTTTTATGATTTTAATTTTTTTATACACTGAATAATAACTTTTTTATATACAAAAAAAAGAATAATTATTTTTTTTAATCTTTTTAACTTTTTTTTAAATTGAAGTACTGTTGGTTTATAATTTTCATTAGAATATAATTATAGAATATGTTATGTTAAATTAGTTAATTAATTGTGTTAGCAATAAATTAGTTAATTAATTATGTTAGCACTATATATATATATATATATATATATATGTTAAACTATATATATTTATTTATTTATTAATATATAAATTAAATTATTATTTACTTATTTAATTATATATACATAGAGTCACGTAAAGTAGTTAGAATTTTTATTAGCTTCTCTTCAAAATTTTTTTCTCTTTCAGCTATAAAAACTTATTTTCATATTTTGCAATCTAAGTATTGACTTTATGTGAAAAATGCTTTTCAGATGGAACAAATCATATATATATATATATATATATATATATATATATATGGGAAAAATTATATATATGTTAAATTATATATATTTAAATTTTATTATTATATAAATTAAATTATTATTTATTTATTTAATTATATATAAATAGAGTCCCGTAATCCAAAAATTTATTCGTTTCTCTCAACTTTTCCAACGGCAAAGATTGTGCTTTTTTATGTTGTGCAGCAAATTGAAATGTCTGACTTGATGGGACAAATGAAGCTAACTACAATTAAACTCAGCACAACAACGGATACATGAATTCTCCTTCTCCGCTGCAAAGTTCCCTCCTTTTCCAATCCCTCACATTTCTTAAATTAAACCCCTAATGTCACTTGCCTGAGACAACTTTCCCAAAAAATTTCTTCTCCTCATTAGCGAGTCAACAGACACGATTGCATGAAACCCATCTTTCACAAAATTTTCTTCTCCTCATTAGCGAGTCATCAGAGCTTGGAGTCATTAGAGTTTAACACAAGCAACTTCTCTGAACTTCTCTGTTTTCTCCTTGTAATTTTTCACTTGTGGACATTTGCAACAGGGCCAACTGAATGCAAATTAATTACAATAAATAAATTAGCATGGATGCAAATTATTATTCTATCTATTAGCTAAGTCAAAAAAATATAATAAAAAACATGAATAATAACCTGTTTAGCATGATCTTTATTTTCAATCAATAAATTATCACTCTCCCAACTGAATGCTAGATAAAGACAATATTATTAATCGATGATCAAAGGCCATAAATATCAATTTTACTTTTATAGAACATAGAGTGTCAACTTTAGGGAAAGTCATTGTGCGCAAGAGCTTATCCCAAGTCACAATAACATTTAAAAATATAATTAGTTTAAAATAATTTTATCTTAAAATTTTTGTTGAAAAATTTTAAAAATTTGTCAAAAAATCAAAAGTGGGAATAGTTTTTAGGAGAAAATAATTTTTTATATAATTTATTTAAAAAAATAAAATATGGGAATAATTTGTTGGAAAAATAAAATAATCTATTGAAAAAAATAAAATAGAATGCAGCTGTAATTCAAATAATATTGGGAAAATAATTGCATTTGAAATCTTTCTAAATATTAAAAGTGTTGACAAAATGAGATTAATTCTTGTCAACATAGAATTGATTCCCTTAAAATGTATTTTAAAAAATAAATTTTAAATATATTAAATCAATATAAAAAAAATTTATATTTAATATATTATGAAATTTAATTTGGAGTTTAGTTCAAAGATATCTTAACTGTTACATAAGAAAAAAAATTTCTTTTTGAATAAAAAAAATAAAATCAATGAAATAGAGTGTAAATTTGAATCTTTTTATTGTAATTTTAATAAAAATTAAAGAAAAAACAAATGATAATTTGTTATATGTTTTGTATATGCAAGTGGAAGTTTTTATATTTATATTTTCATTTTTTTCAAGGAATGTTCTGTAAGAAGTGGAATTCCTAAAAGAAAAACAAATTAAAGAATGTATCTAGACAAAAAAAATATATGGATTGATTATAGATTTTTTTTAAAATTGCATATATTTTACAGTAAAAAAAAAGACCATTTACTAGAAACTAATGCATTTTTTTTCCTTTCTTGAATTATTACACCTCAAACCAAATTGGGGCTGGAAAATGAGTTACTTTGAGTATATTAGCATCAAATTTATATTAAAAAAAAGAAGAAGAAGACAAGGCAGCTATTACAAGGAGATAAGGGAACGTTAAGAAGGTAGTACGGCCTATGTTATAGATAAATAGGATGGTGACAGAAGAGAATGTGGAAGGAAATGTGAAGACTGAAATAGGCCGAATTGTAGGACATCAAAAGAAGAAGAGATGTGACCAGGATTTGACCCAACAGCTCTTTATCCAAAAATAAAAGCTGAGCTCCTTCTGCTTTCCATTTCTCACAACATTTTGGTTACTAAAAAGTAAAATAAACTAAGCTTATTTTTAGGCAAATTGTGTCCCGCTCAAACGAAAAAATAGAGTGCCTTCTTCCTTTGCTTCGCTCAACTCTCCATGCCATTTTCGGTTCCCAGTGACAAGTCCTCAAAGCAGTAGCTTCGCAGGTGAAAGGAGCTCGAATCTGCAGCTTCGTGGGGGACATTGCTGGAGATTTCATCTTGAAGCATCCAAGGTAGTGCGCGCAATGCTCCTTCGTTTTTTACCTTCTATTTAATCAGTTTGGGGGGTTTTGAAATTCCGGTTGGGATTGATGTTTTTGGTTTTCTTGTTCTACATTTGAGCATGTTTTTGGTTTTCTTGTTCTTGATATATCTCTCCAGCTTTCTTCTACTTTGTGGTGTTCCATCATTTTGGGCTGATTAGTTTTCTCTTGAAGATGATGTTTTTAAGCTTTAGTGAGAATGAGATCTTAAATAGCTAAGAATCCACTTTTACACGTTTTCATTGTATTCAGCTGTATTCATCTTAAATAGCATTGGTAGCATGAATGCCAACAACCCGAAATTAAACCTTCAAATTTCTGTAAAATAGAGAGATGCATTTATCTAGGAAAATTCATTGTTTACTAAAATGAAAAGGAGCTATAGGGACTAGGGAGAATACATAATTCAAAACATCTGTAGAAGTACAAAGGTAGTGATAATGTCATATTCCAGCTTTTAAAGATGAAATTATATTAGAGAAGTATATTCATCTATACCGTTATATTAATTGATACTAGTCTTGTTAGTTGGTAAACCTTTTGTTGATTAACTTTTAATGTTCCCTATATCAATGCAGTTTCCTATTCTCAGCTGGATTGCTGTATGAGGTTAACAAGCTCTCTGGGATAGTTCTTTCGAGAAGCGAATCAAAAACAAGAAAACACTGAAAGACTACATAATCCAGTATAGTTTTTGTATGCTTACTTTCTAGTGTTTATTTAAAGGTTTAGCATACTAGTATTAGCTTACAACTATAGTAATATGAACTTCACAATGGAATTGGTATTTGACAATGATATATCTTGAAAGATGCACACATTGTCAACTTAAATTTCAATCATTAAATGCTTTTCTAGTTCACTTTGTGTAATGAATGCTAATCAGGTTGATGAGCATGAGTTACATTGGCTTTGGTTGTCGTCCCAATATGCAAATTTCTAGCTTATCATGTTAAACCGTAGTTATTATACCTATTAGAGTACTTGTCCTTGTGGAAAATGTTACATTTTATTGGAGAATCTTCTTATGGAGCACCTAGAGCATTGCATGCAGGCCTAGTATATCGATTGTAGAGTTTTGAATTTGATCATGATTTTGATTGAATGTATTTGGATTGCAAACCTATCGTAGCATGCCTCTCAAAAATTGCTGCACTAGAGTTGGGAACTTGTTGCAACTTGCAAGTATATGAGCTGGGACAACAAAAGAATGATCATTTTGTTCCAAGATTTTAATATCAAAAGGAAGAGTAATGCTAGCTAATATCATTTTGTTCCAATAAGCAGAAATACTTTTTTGAAGTTTAGTTACTTGAATTATATTGAAGTCTCCTCTTATTTCAAAATAACAATTCATCTCCTGAACTTTAAAATCATATTTTAGATATCTTTCTTTAAGTTATTTTTTGTCCCTACTGTCTTTAAAGTTAAATTTTTCTTTCTCCTTAGAAGCCACCAACAATAAGAAAATTCTCTTTGATAGCTAATGTACTAATCCGGGCTTGTAAAATGCTTTCTAACAAACTATGTGACTTCTGTATATTATATTGGACAAAAAATAGAATTAGCAGGCAAAATCTAAATGTATATTATAAAGAAAGCTATTGATGTTGAAAATATTTTCGTCTCATAAATATTTTTCTCTTTTAGAATAAGGACTCAAATACCAATCATATTATATTTCATTTAGTTTCTGTATAAATCTAAATCTAATCATGTGTTAATTTTTAAAACTTTGTTAATCTTATATAAATATTTGTCAATTTAAATTTTAAGCAAAAACAATTATAAAGAAATTTTATCAGAGTATAGTGTAGTTTTGAGTTCTTTAACAACTTGAATGAATTTTTTCAACAACGTGATTATAGAGAAAGTGAGAAAAAAATTTAAAAGCTTCTTAACCAAAGAGTATGTAATTTTACTTTCCAACATTGATTTATTCCCTATTTGCATGTCAAAGATTTAGCAATTTAGAGGCCAGATAGTGAGCATCACAGCCCCTCTGTCAAAGTTCAGAAAATAGTTTTTTTTGTATTACATTTGTTTTGAGCTGATCATGCAGCATCGCTAATTCATATTTACATGGTTTCTATAGTATGAATTGTTGATGTTGGTTCCCACTTCTAAGTGGAAGATCATTAGTTAATGATGAAGATGATCATTTAATTATTTGAACATGATAGTATATTTATCTCATTTCCTTGTTAATAGAGAAAAGTTTGCTCTAGATATAGTTATGTGGAAATCTAAAGCTCCCTCTAAATCCTCCTTTTAGGTATTTCTCTTTCTCTCTAATAAAGTTTCTTTTACTATCAAATAAAACATTTATAGTACCGTTGATGTTCTTCTGGAGTAATTAAAATAATTTATAGTTTTTCTAGTCTGAACTTTACAATTTAGCATTTGTGCTTTTTTGTTAGGGCATGAGCTTGAGCATTTAATTAATATTTGAATTTTGTGTGATCCCCTTCTTTTTCTTACATTGGATAATTATAATCCATTGGTCCATGGATGTTCGCTTGTTTTTTTTCATGGAAACAAAATTTTATTGAAACAAAAAGAAGACCAGTACAATATCAAAGGACAAGTAGTCCTCTCAAAATCATAAACATAAATCCATTACAATTAATAGCTCAAAAGAGTTTGCCAATTGCTTTGTTTGTCCACAAGGAAAACCCCTCTAAAAAAACCATTAGCAGAAATCCATAAAGGGGAAAAAATAGTAAAACTCTCCTGAGGAAAGTGTGACGGTCAAAATTTCTTATTAAAACCTCTTCCGTTTCAACCATATGCATTACACCACAGCAAAAACAGCAAACTGCCACTGACCCTTGTGCTCCTTCTTTATCCCAAAGCCATTAAATTTGGTACTTAAAAAGCTCTCAAAAGAAGGCAGACAAACCTAAGACTCATCAACGATACCAAAAAGTCTACTTCAGAACTACCAAGCGACTTCACAATATGAAAACAAATGACTATCTATCTCTGAATTATGATAGCACATCATACAAACATCTGGAGAAATTGCCTTATTGGGTTTATGAATCTGAAGTAAGTAATTTGTATTTATTCTATTGAGAACCATATTCCAAACAAACGCCTTCACCTTGACCTTTCAAAAAGATTTCGGCAAAGAAAAGTTTTGAGCATTTGGAGTGTAAATGAAAAAGAAAGACAAGTGTATGAATCTAAACTATCTAAACCCCAAATCCTTGTATCAAGTAAAGAAGAAAGACAAAAAGGACCAATGTATCCAACAACACAACAAGATCATCAACAACTCTACCACCAAGTTGCCTAGAAAAGTGAAACTTCCAAGAAAACCTAGTAGATTGTAAAATTAAGAAATATGAAATCGGAGCCTGATGCAAAGAGGATAATTGATAAAATCTAGAAAAAAGTTCATTAAATGTAGCACCAATCCTAGAATTAGCATCATATCCATTTTGATCTGCACTTCTCCTTTGTTTTTAGCTTTCCTGATGGTATGAAACTTAACATTAATATGATTTTTGCCCATGCTGCATTGGATTTTTAGTCATAGGAATGAAAATTTTGTTATTTACTAGAACGACAGTAGTTGGACTCGATATAAGTCAACTTTGGCTTGGTTGGTTGCTGCATAGGTGTTGTTGTTTTAATTAAAACTTGCAAGTGCACGAATATATTGGAATATAGATTTAGTGGTATGCAAGGTCCATCCCACAGAGATTGCCAATTGAGAGAAAATTCTAATTTAGATTCGAAATAAATACTTCTAACCTAGTTCCCAATGTCTTGTTTTGTGAGAGAAATATTGAACAAAATATGCAAAGAACTAATATACTAAATTTAAATGAAGATGTATTCAAAGTAAGGAAGCATGCTAAGGTTAGGTGATCCACTCTTAGTATATCGAATAAAGATAAATGTAACTCTTGTATTGCTCAATTAGAATCCTTACATGAATAAGTTTCCAACCAGAAGATATGTTAATTTAAACTCACCTTTGTTTATACATGAATTATATTTACCTCCTTTTTATTGTATTGCTAATATATAAAACACTCTTGTAAAATGGATTCAAGCGTACATTGTGCCAATCACCATATTGTCTACAATAAATCAAGACTGATTCAAGTATTTATTGTGCCAAAAATTGTCTACAATGTATCAAGGTTTACACTTTACAAGATTTAAAATACAAAGATGCAAAAGATAACTTGTAAACGGATTCAAGTATAAATTGTGCCTATCATTATATTGTCTACAATAAATCAAGATTGATTCAAGCATTTATTGTGTCAAAGATTGTCTACAATATATCAAAATTTACATTTTACAAGATTAACTTATGTAGAAAATGAAAGGTAGAAAATTAATTAACATAACAAAATAAAATAAAATAAAGTAGGTGGCAAAGCCAACCATGAACAATAAAAATAAGAAGTAGACGGCAAAGCCAGCCATTAAACAAGAAGAAGAAATAGGTGGCTCAGCCAGCCAGTAAAACATAACATAAGAAAAGAATGAGGTAAATACAACATCAAATATAAACATTAAAATTAAGAGTTCAATGGATTATTATTCTCATACCAAGAGTTTCACCCTTTCACCTTAGCATTAGGAGATTAGTTCTCCATAATTAAGGCAAGAAAGAAAAATGAAAGATGAAGAAACATGATAATATTACGAAAGAAAATGAAAAATACAAAATGCCTAAAGAGAGAATAACATTACAAGTATGTAGAATTCCAACAAAGCTTTCCCAAGCTCTCTCCAAAAGCTCTCCCAAAAGCTCCCTAACTCACCCCTCAAGCCCTCTATTTATAAAAACAATTAGGTGTGGTAGGTGTGGTAATTGTCAAAATTGTTAGGTAGGAAGTTGTACAAAGTTGACAATTTGGATTCCATCATGTGCACCAAATTTGAACCTTGAATATCGTCTTGAAATCCGCCAAATTTGCTGATTCCATCAACACAAAAGTTGTAGAAAATTTCATTATCTTTCCGTCAAGACAAATTTTGAACAAATTGGATACGTAATTTGTGACTTATGGTCAAAATACTAGAGCAAAGTCGGGTTGGATTGCAGCAGGAGACAGATTCTGTTCTAGCCCACTTTTGGCCCTTTTAATGTCCGAATTTTTTGACCACTTGAACATGACAATTGTATCCAATTGTGTCAGATACACACCTACCAAATTCCATACATATTGGATATTTATTTTTAGAGATATGGCCCAAGTATGGCAGCAAGGTTGGGCTGGACTACAAACAACAAACATATTCTCAACATTGGGTGCTTTGCCGTGAATCTTTATGTTTTAGTTCTTTTGGAAATGTGATCATAAATCAAGAATAAATTTTTACATATCTCCATTAGGATGCATCTCAAGAGTCAATATGATAATGCTCCTTACTCAGCCATCCTTGATGAATTTGTTTTATCTGCTTGATTTATAGACATCATTCCCAAAGAATCACAATTTAGCTCTGATTTCTCCAATTAAGTCTATTTTCTACTCTTCTCTCTATCTGTAAGAAATACACAAACTAAATATTTAATTATGAGTGTAAAAAGATAAGCTGAAAATATTTAATTTATGAGTATAAAATTCACTCATCAATAGGCAACAAAATCATTTTTCTAATAAGATCCAATATTGAAAATTGCACTTTTTCTTGTCCAAATACATTGTTCACTCTTTATTTCAATTGCTCAGTTCCACTTTAATCAATTTTGTAGGAAATATTATGGATAAAGGTTGGTTGAATGTTGGAAATAAAGCTGATCGAAGATATATACAAGGGGCGGATAATTGTCTTGAGTGGGCATACAGTAAGTTAAGAGCTGGTAGCAAACTTAGGTGCCCATGCAAAAAATGTAGAAACACATTATTCAAAGTGAGACACAAAGTGCAGTTTGACTTGTTGCAAAATAGTTTTTGGCAGTCTTACAAGGTGTGGGATCTTCACGAAGAAGCCTTAGTGACAACTTCAACTCTCCCTCATGGTAATAAGGTTGAAGAGGATGATATAACTGAAATGATACACGATGCATATGGAGTTGCTAACACAGAGGATATGAATACTCTTGTAGAAAATAACGAAGAGCCAAATTTGCAAGCAAAGAAGTTTTACTAATTATTGGAAGATGCTGAAACAAGTCTATATCCAAATTGTGATAAGGTGTCAAAGTTGTCATTTATTGTTAGACTACTTAATCTGAATTGTCTTAATCACTGGAGAGATAAATCTATAGACATGTTGTTGGATTTATTTAAAGAAGTATTGTCAGCGGGGGCTCAAATACCAAATTCTTACTATGAGGCCAAGAAAATAATTCAAGACTTAGGGTTAGACTACACAAAAATAGTTGCATGTAAAAATGATTGTATTCTTTACAGGAAAGAATATGCTAATGCACAATCGTGACCTAAGTGCGATTTGTCCAGATGGAAATTAAACAGGCAGAAAGGTAAGAAACAAGCACACAAAGTGTTGCGATATTTTTCAATAAAACCTAGATTGCAAAGACTATATATGGCAAGACACACTGTTAGAGATATGAGGTGGCATAAAGATGAACATGTTAATGATGGTGTATTAAGACATCTAGCTGACTCCATTGCTTGGAAATCCTTCGATGAGGAATATCCTAGTTTCGCAGTTGATCCTAGAAATGTTAGGAAGGGTTTAGCAAGAGACGGTTTTCAACCATATGGAAACATGAGTGCCAACCATAGTATCTGGCCAGTTATTCTTGTACCATACAACTTGGCCCCTTAGAAATGCATGAAACAACCATACTTCATGATGACACTTCTTATTCCAGGCCCTAAGTCTCCAGGAGATGATATAGATGTCTATTTAGAACCAACGATTAAGGAGTTAAAAGAATTATGGGAGGTAGGGGCAGAGACATATGATGCTCATTCACAATCAAACTTCAGTATGTGGGTGGCTATCATGTGGACAATAAATGATTTTTCCGCATATGGCAATCTTTCTGGGTGGTCAACCAAAGGGAAGTTGGCATGTCCTTGTTGCCACAAATATACCCATTCTATATCATTGAGAAGCAAATTATGCTATATGGGCCATCGTCGTTTCTTGCCAGCCAATCATCCATGGCGTCGAAATAAAAGGGCCTTTGATGGTAAAGTGGAGAATAAAGTCGCACCTACATATTTGACAGGTTAAGAAGCACTTGAACAATTAGAACTCTTATCAAATGTGACATTCGGGAAAGGTCAAAAGTGAATGCATGGCCAATCTAGTGTTGCTTACAATTGGAAGAAGAAGAGCATTTTCTTTCAATTGCCTTATTGGAAAACACATTTGCTTCGACATAATCTCGATGTCATGCACATTGAGAGAAACATTTTGGATAATATTTTGTCTATAGTAACGGGAATGGTTGGAAAGACGAAGGATACAGTGAAGAGTCGATATGATTTAGTGGATTTGGGAATAAGGCCCGGCTTGCATCCTATTGATGATGGAAACAAAATTTTGCTACCAGTAGCATCTTATGTGCTGTCACCATAGGAAAAGTTAAAAGTGTGTAAATTTTTGGCACAATTAAAGGTTCCCGATGCATTTTCATCAAATATTTTGAGGTGTGTAAATGTCGAAGAAAAAAAGATATTTGGATTGAAGTGTCATGATCATCATATATTATTGCAAGAACTATTTCCAGTTGCAATACGTGGGTTGTTGTCTAAAGAGGTAAGTGATCCTATAATAGAGTTGGCACAATTTTTCAAGATTCTTTGCTCAAAGTGTTTAACTATGGAAGATTTGAATTCCATGGAAAAACAAATTGCCATAACCTTGTGCAAACTAGAAACTATGATCCCTCCAGCATTCTTTTATGTCATGGTTCATCTACCAGTTCATTTGGCTAGAAAGGCAAGGATTGCTGGACCTGTTCAATACCGATAGATGTATCCAATTGAAAGGCAACAATGTGACATATACTTGGGCTTTAGTTTCATTTGTTAGTAGATAACATAGTTATTTCAATTCACATTTATAGGTATCTACATACATTAAAATCGTATGTTCGTAATAAAGCTCGTCCCGAGGGCTCAATCGCTGAAGGCTATTTAGCAGATGAAAGTCTCACGTTCTGCTCAAGATATTTGAGCAATATCCCAACAAATTTTAATAAAACTCCAAGGAATAATGATGGGAACATGACAGCTTATGGGGAGTCAATATTTGACCAGAGCGAGCAACCGAGAGGTGCTGCCAAATCGATTACTTTACCTAATAAAGAATTTGTTCAAACATATCTATACATACTACAAAATTGCAAAAAAGTTTGGCCATTCATAGAGTAAGTATACCATATTTTACTATCAATTAAATTGTTACTAGATTAAACTCATTTGATGAAATGATGTATTGTAGAGAGCACAAAAATGAGCTTCAAGCACGTGTATCAAATGTTGATTCAAGACACATCTCAGAGTTTCCTCAATGGTTTAATCATCAAGTAAGTGTCTTTCAATTACGCCTACAATGCAATATGTTATAAGTTGTGTCATAACCTCTAGATGTTTTATAATTTTCAATAGGTTATGAAGCTAGATTCACAGTGGCGAGGAGACAATGAGCTTGTTAGCTTAGCTATGGGTCCTCAAAGAGTTGTATGTAGGTACACAACATTCCTGATGAATGGATTTAGGTTCCATACAAGAGATCGATAATTTCAAAGAAAAACTCAAAATAGGGGAGTTTTAGTGAAGGGGGATGATTCAAATCCTGAGAAAGAATATTATGGTGTCGTTGAGGATATCTATGAGTTTTCTTACGTGGGAGAAAGGAAAATATATCTTTTTAAGTGTCATTGTTGGGATGTTACTCACTTAGGAAGAGGATATAAAGTTGACAGACAAGGATACACAAGTGTGAATACTCATTGTTCGTTGAATACAAATGAACCATTTGTCATGGCATCTCAAGTAGAACAAGTATTTTATTTAAATGACACAATCGATCAAGATTGGCTTGTTGTTGTGAAAACAAATCCTCGTGACCTTTTTAGCATGCCTCGTCAAGATAATGAGGGTGAATCATTGTCTGCCAAAGATGCTTACCAACAAGAGGAGGTTGAACATAATTTATTTATTCACATTCAAGACACGAATGATATTGCAGTGGTGTTATATAGGGATGACATGCAACCTCAAAGCCTCAGCCATCAGAATGAGGGCACAGGTGCTAGAGAAGTTAATTTCATCAATGACAATCAGGAAGATGAGACTATGGATGAAGAAAGCGATGAAGGAGAATTTTTATCTGGAGACTGAATGTGAAACGTCATGTAGTGTAAAATGTTTACATATGCTTAATTTCTCGTTGTTTTATATTATTTGCATGCAGTTATTATATTTTTGTAATCATTTATGTCATATTTAAGTGTGAAAATGACAACATGTTCTATTTATATGCAACAGGTGGGTTTGATGATGGTGGGAAAAGGAAGAGGTGGACGAGGTGGTCGTGGACATAAAGTAGTCACGCGAGGCCCTTTAAATGAAGATCCCCCACAGCTATCTATACAATCACACAATGAAGAGAGCTAGGCATTGCCCACCACACCAACTTCTCGATGTCCGATTAGTAGTGCAGGTATAGATATAGAATACTCAACACATGTTACTTAAGATTAATAATTGTAAAGGTAATAACAAGCACCACTTGATTAACAACTTCTTGCAGTGCA
Source organism: Gleditsia sinensis (assembly GCA_037074535.1). Lineage (NCBI taxonomy): Eukaryota > Viridiplantae > Streptophyta > Magnoliopsida > Fabales > Fabaceae > Gleditsia > Gleditsia sinensis. Next base: position 17,901,909 of record CM073470.1, read on the forward strand.
TCTAAAAAGGTTAGGGGAAGTTATAAATGGCTTATTGTGGATGAAAAGACAAAAAATGGATAGAAAATTGTAGTTGAAATCTCCGATGAGATCCTTCGAGCCGTAGGAGAAGGATCGAGGGATATCGTCAACTACATTGGGTATATCACACGATGCACTTGTCCATTGAAAGTGAGAAAGTGGACCAATATTTGGGAAGGATATGGAGAATGGATTTTGATTAGAGTGAAGGTAACAACTAGTATATTTGTCTATCATAATATTGTTAGTATACATTTCATAGATTTATCACCTTTGGGTTTATTATTATAGGAAAAATTTGAGGTTAGAAGAACTCCAGAGCGACGATTTGATGCATTTATTCATGCCACTACACAAAGGTCTTATAGAACTTAGAGGACAAATTTGCATGAGCACTACTCTTTGTACGACACTAATGAACAAAGACTCGTGAATCTTCCTCCTGGAGTCCACGATGATGATTGGAGGCATTTGATTAGTTATTTTGACTTAGATGAATTTAAGGTAGTTTGTATTAACACATTTTAGTAGCACATACAATGAAAAACGCACTAAGCTCATTTTATGTTAAACGCAGGACAAAAGGTCAACAAATGCACAAAATAGGGCTATGCAAACAATAAAGCATACGTGCGATTCTCGATCATTTGCAGAAGTTGAGGAATCAACGGTGAAATTTTAGAGTAATGTACTTTCATGTATACATTTATGTGCATGATGAGTAACAATAATGTTTTATAATAGAGAAATCCTAAAACTGGAGAGAAGGCACCAATTGATCAAATATGGGAGCTACAACATACACGTAAGACTAAAGAAGTGAATGTCGTATGGTCCGATGCAAAATCTCAAGAAGTTCATGTATAATTACTGCAACATTTTTTACTATTTAGAAATTGTAATTTATATTCATATTTTTATTTCAAATGTATGCTTTGTTTAATTGTAGGGTCTGCTTCAAGAGATTATAGTCAAGCAATCTCAAGAAGATGCCACGACACGTTTAAGCAATGATGAAATCTTGACTCAAGTACTTGGCCAAAGGTTGGGGTTCTTTCACGGTAAAGGATACGGTGTGAAACCTCCCTCTAAGAGAGTCGCTGATCGAATCACACCTCAAGAAATTCAAGAGCAGAAAAGGAAATTACGTGAAGAAGTTGTTGCGGAGGTACGTGAAGAGATGAGAGTTCGAAAAGAGAGGTTGCATGCACAGTTTGAAGAAAAGCTACAATCGCAGATGGCTTCTCTTATCGCATCTCTCCAACAGGTATTTCTTGATAAGATTTGTTTGGTTCAATTACATTATGTAATTTTAACTACAAACTGTAAATCAAATATGCTTATAAATTAAACTTAAATCATTCATATACTCGTCAAACTTGATTTAACTATTTTATTGTATTATTAGCTCCTTTTTCTATTATCTCGATTATTTCCTTGTTTGTAACTGCTTACAAGTATTGATTTAGCAATATAACCTTAATTATATTATTATCACTTCTAACCTTTTTGTGTTACTGTTGCTAAGCTGGAAAGTTTGAAATTGATGAATCAATTATATTCTAGTGATTGTATTTCTGCATAAATGTACTTTTAAATATGTTGGTTCAAATGAATCCATCTTCATGTATGCTTTCACAGTATTATAAATAATTTTTTTTATCCTAATTCGCTTAAATAATTTTATTGTCTGTGAATAAGGGCAAATTTCGTTAAGTCTTATTGGTAGTGCTGCACTGGAATCTACAGCTAATACAACACAAACATCTCCAAGAGAACCACCAACTTGATTGGTTCATTTCACTTTATTGTTATGTGTGTTGTCTTTTATTTATAGACGGTATTTGTTACAAACATTTGTTAGATTTGAAATCATGTTAATGTATACTAAAGTAGAGAGACACTGTCTTGTCTATGTTTATAATATTTTTGAAAATTGAACCTAAGTTTTATTATCGTATTTCTTATAGATCTTTTATATGTCAATTTTCTTGACAAAGAAAGGGAAAATAATGGAAAATATGAACAAAGCCTTCGAGAAATTTAAGACACTAGTGGGAATGGAGGTGGAAGAAGATGAACAACAAGCTATGGCATTGCAGGAGAGTACTTCATTCATATATTTGGAACTAATTTAGTCATAACTGCACCTGGTCCACCAACTAGGTGTTTGCTTTTATGGAATCTATTGTTAATCCTTTTCTTTTTTATATATTTGGTGACAGAAAAATTTTACAAGCAGCAATTGGTATCAGGTATTTTTTTTACCATGTATTGCATGATATTAGCTACCACATATTTATTGTATGAGCAATTATGTTGTAATCAGATTGTTTGGAGTTGTTGATTAACCTTCTAGGTGTAGGCACTTGCTTCTACTGATGTTGCTCTTGGAAATTGTAACATTACGATTTTGTTATATAAATTAGGAAGATTAGGAGTCATGTTTGGTTCCTTGTTAAATTATAAATATTACGGTTTTGTACAAAGGGGAAGTTTTATGTAATTTGAATTTTGGTTATTGGTTTATGATTGATTTCTTCTGACAAATAATTATTTTGTTTTAGTTGTCTGCTTTGCTGTTTGATATTGGGCTTAACATTCAGGAAGTACATGTTTTTTCCATAACTGATGGCTACTCCCTTGATGTATTTGTGGTGGATGGATAGCTAGTGGAGGTACACTACTACTTATAAAGTGTTTTATGGCATGTGTTGTTCCTTGGAGATCTTTTCAATATTGTATCTTCAACTACTTTCATTGTTTATTATTGAGAAGGGTTTATCTGATAGAGGCATTTGTGATGTACTGATATTGTTTATGTTTGTAATCTCTTGAGTTTAATTTTAGTAAAACAAAAAGTCATAAGAATTGAGCTTCTAGATTATTAAGGAACATTGTTATTATATCTTTTATGACAGGAATCTGTGATCAGTGCAAATGTCGCTGACTATACAATGTTGTGCTCAGGAAACAGATGGTTTGTATGAGGCTATGGAAAGAGCTGTAGTGAGAAGTGAGGTACGTTTTGTCTCCTTGACCTTGTATTTTGAAGTTTAGATGTTTGGTTTTATTTATGAAATGCTGAAATTTTAGAGTTTTCTTAAACATAACTTGTGAGTATGGATTCTAAGGAAGGAGATACTAATCTGTCTGTTTCCTGAGAAGTTAAATTTTTTTCATTTTGAGAAAATGATTGAGAGTATGCTCCAACCAAATAAGAATTTGAGCCTTAAACAGAAGTTATAATCTAAATTCACCTCTACCATCATCTGTATGATCGAAACGTATCTAAAAAGGGTGAGAAACTATTCTACTATTATATGCTGTCACCCACTTTTCTTTATATAGCCACTCTTGCTATGTTCTAACTTCTGAGATAGTTTGCCATCAATCACATATGGGTTTGATGGTTATGTGGTCAATTTTTAATTTACTTGTGTTTCTCAAAATTGTTTGCACATTAGTATGTTGATTTATCTAGCTAAATATTTTTTTTCATATTTAATATTGTCATAATTAGGGTCTCATGTCTTACACTATCTATCTTGTGATGCAGGTTCCTATAAAAAAATTCATGACACATTTGTTCTCTCAACTTATCATTTCCCAGAAGATATTGACAACAGCACCAATAGCAAGTGATTTGTACATAATACTACAGAGTTGCAACTTTATTAGTGAAGAGAAGGAATATGTATAAACCTTTAGTTTTGTAAATGCATTGTATATATGAAATTTGTATTGGATTTAGTCTCTTGTTTTATTTTTACGGAACTTGCATGTATTCTGTGCCTATTGTATTTAAACTATGTTTTATCTTGTTTTTATCTATGCTACAGCCATATTCCTGGCAAGTATGATAATTTCTTTGTTTTTTGCTCTTTATGTAATTTAGGGTGTATCTATACTCACTTTATTTTGTATAAAATGATCTTTTTTATCTGTACATAAATGTTAAAGAAAAATATTTTATTAATTTTTACTCTTCTTTTGATTTTACTACATATTATCATATTTTTATGATAAAATATAGTGAAAATATAAAATAAAAAAATAAATATAATTTTATATTGTCAATTTTAAAATTGTACAAATTAAAAAAAATGGCTTTATAGGCGACCAAAATTTCTGTTGCCATTAAAAAATCATTTTTTGTGGCGATAAATATTGCAACTAAAATTTGTTTTTCAGCGGCGACTTGAAAATGTCGCTAGAGAATAGTTTTCCATGGCGACATGAAAAAGTCACCACTGAAGGGTTTTCAGTGGCAATGTAATAGGTCGCCACTAAAAATCCTTCAGTGGCGACCTTTTAAGTTGCCACTGAAACCCTTCAGTGGCGATTGAAAACGTTGCCACTCAAACCCTTCAGTGGCGATGTAGGTCGCCACGAAAAACCTTCGGTGGTGACCTAAGTCGCCACTGAATCTCCGAAATTCACAAGTCGCCACCTTATTACTAGTTTTTGGTGGCAATTTTTTTATGTTTTGGTGTTAATTTTTTCCTTTGGTGGCGACTTATTTCGCCACTGATAATATAGTTTCTGTGGCGCTTAATATCGTCACCACTAAAGATATAATTTTTGGTGGCGACTCGTTTATGTCGCCACAGAAACCCTTTAGTGACAATCAGAGTGGGGGTGACGTTTTGGTGGCAAATTATGGCCACTAAAAGGCATTAGTGGCAATTTTTTGACTTTTAGTGGCAAAAAAAGTCGCCATCAAATGTCAAATTTCTTGTACTGTTTGACTTCGTAAACTGTGCCTTACGTAGTCTCTAAATTTCTAGTACAGCAAACAATATACACAAACTTAATGCTACATATCAACCAAGTAAATATTAATGTAGCTAAAAGTCTTAGTTTGCTCACTGTTTGTAAGGATCAAGTTTGTTAAGACATGGTGATGGGCTTGCAATTTTTGCTACAGGAAAAGTGTAAAATATTCAAACCCACCAACTGGTCCTCCTATTTGTGGGAACAACGTACCCTTATCGGATGTCCCAACATCAAGTCGATCATCCACACGAATAAGATGGTTGAAGATTGTCTCTACACCGTCCAAATACTTTGAACAAAAAATTAGAACTTCTCCTACAACATATAACTTGGCTATTGAACCTTCTAACCTTACTTTATTCTGGAGAAATAACTTAAACTTACCCAAGTATCTGTACAACATACATTAACTGAATAAAACTTAAGAAACAAAAGAAAAATGAATAAAATACATATCTATGTATTTTTTGTTTTTACCTTTCAATGGGATACATCCAACGATATTGGACTTGTTCCCCTAACTTAACTTCCTCGAATAAGTGAACTATTAATTGTACCATAATTTTAAAGAAGAAAGGCGAGAATAACATCTCCAAATAGCACAGTGTCATAACAATATGATTCTAAAGTTGGTCAAGTTCATTGACATTTAAAACTCTAGAATAAACTTGTCGGAAGAAGGAAGAGAACTCGATCAAAACTGCAAACACCTGCTCAGGAAGTGTCTTCTTTATGGCTAAGGGTAACAGTTGTTCCATAAGAATGTGACAGTCATAACTTTTCAAACCCCCAATCTTATACTGTCTTAAGTCAATGCATCTGCAGATATTACTAGAATATCCGTCGAGTATAGATATATTATTCAGTGTTCTAAGAAAGATATCCTTACATGAATTTGTTAACGAGAACAAAGTATGTGGATATTTACCATTATCATCTGGCCACAGTTCTAACCTCACACCTAACTTTTGTAAGTCTCTTCATACATTTACGTGGTCTTTTGAACAGCCAGTGTCATTAAGCAAAGTATACAGGATATTGTCACAGACATTTTTCTCAATATCCATGAGGTTAAGATTATGACACACGAAATTGTTCGCCTAGTATGGAAGTTGAAAAAATATGATTTTTTTACGTCATTGTTGAGTCCCAGCATCAACCCCACTGTGGCCTCAGGTCCTCTATTCTCAACCTTTAGGTTCCACCTTTTTCCGAATAGAACATGAATATCACCAACTTATCTTAAAATATCTATGCACTCAATTGCAAAGGAGGGTTTCTTCTTTCCTCTCTCCCATCAAACCTATTGCAAGTCATCCGAAATTTATGACCCGAATTTAGAAAGCAAAGGTGTCCCATAAAACACTATTTCCGACTATGAGGAAGGCGCACAGGAGTTGAGACAAAGTTATAGTGTGGATAGGCTAATCCAGTATGAGTATTCCAACTTGATAAACATCCAAGGCCAGGAAAATCACTAACTGTCCACAAAGGTGCTACATGCATATTGAACATTTCATTGTTGAATGAATTGTAAGTCTGAATACCGTCAAACTATAACTCATTCAACTTTTCAATCAGTAGTTGCAAAAATACATCTATATCATTTTTCGGTGCCTTCTACCTAGAATTATCATTGACACCATGAAAGAACTTTATTTTATGCAAATCCAAGGAAGGAGGTTGTAAGGCATCAATACAATTGACTGTATGCTATAACTTATACTTAAATTGCCAAATGGATTGAAACCATCAGTGGTAAGTCCTAAATTATTTGGGTATGACAACCACTGATGTGCCCCACTTTAGTACTATCAATCAAATAACATTACAGTGATTATACAAAGCCAAATGTGATGAAAGTAAACATAACATTATTATAAATAATAATATTTCATGTAGAATAAGTTACTTAAAAAATGTTAGTCTTACACGAGAATTTTTTTTATTCTCACAAAAAGAATTATAATACTTCACTATTTTTCCATTATATTTATTTTCTTGACTTATTTGGATGTATTTCATATTAGATAATTTTTAAAACGATATTTAAATCATGAGATTCTCTCGTTCAATAGATTAATTGTAATAGCCGTAAATTTAACGTAAATTTTCAATTAAACAATATTTGGAATAAAAGAGATAATTTTGAAAATGGGGATTTCAATTAAAGAAAGTTTGGAAATTAAAGAGAGGATTTCGAAAATAGAGTTAGAACCCGGTGAAAATAAGTTATTATTTACATGGATTAAAGAATTATAAAAGAAATGTGAGGAATTTACGTTTCGGGGCAAAAATGCAATTTCTTAAAAGTTTCGGGGTTAAAATGTAAATAAGAAAATTTTGCAAGGACCTCCCTCAAAAATTGAAATTTTGCAGAAAGGTCCCTCGGGATATTTTAAGGGCCTCAACCAAATCGAAAGGTGGTCATTGACAGATTTTTCCATCTCTCTTCAGAAAATTCTCCACGAAAACCCTCTAACTTCTCTCTAAGATTTCTCCGCCTACAGACCTCGGATTACGACACCAACACCACCAATGGACTCAAGACGAAGAGTTCTTCAAATCCATCCGATTGGTTTCTGGAGAATTGGCCGAAAATTGAAGGGAAAATTGGACAAAAAGGTAACCCCCGAAACTCCTATTTTTAATTCTCAAACGCAAAAACTAACACCGCAGATTGATCCAGAAGGCACCAAAACCCTTGGATCTCAAATTTTAGGCCGATCCACCACCACACGCGCCCCCACGCGCAGCTTCTTGGGCGGCGCGTGTAGCGTGTGGCAGCCGGACCTCCTTGCGTTGACCTGCATTGACCGAGCTCCCTGAGGCCAAATTTCAGAAATCCAGAGTTGTTTTTAAGGTTTTCAGACGTTCCTGACTCGATTTTAGGGTTCATTTTGCTGAATTCGAATCAGAAACTAGGATTTTAAGGGTGTCCAACTTTGTACTTCAAAGTGGTGAGTAGATGATTCTTCGTTTGGCTTATTTTTACTCTTCTTGAACTTTACATTGATAAATGAGTATGATTACATGTTATTTATACTTCCATATGTTCCTAAAATGGTTTGGAAATGTCTGAAATAATTGAAATATGATATGTAGTTCAAGAAGAGTTTGATTTTGAAATGAATTTTGAAACACATTGAACATGCGATTCTTAAATGTGTTTCGCATGACATGGCAAAGAAAATATGTTATGCATGTGACATTGATTTTATAGTTTTATGTTTGCCTCGGATATGGGCATGATTATATGATTCCTCTTATTGGAAAATTTATTATAAAAGATTTTGTACTGAGATTGAAAGCTCTGTCGCTTTTATACATGTTTATATATATATTGATGAACATTGACGGGTTATATGGCTTGAGACAGTAATGTGAAGGTGGTATTAGTGGTAATGTGAGGAGGCAGTTGGGTGATAAACTCACATTCCCTGTTGATCTATTGAAGATGTAGTCAGTGGTAATGTGAGGAGGCAGTTGGGTGATGAACTCACATTCTCTATTGATCTATTGAAGTTGTAGTCAGTGGTGTTGTGAGGAGGCAGTTGGGTGATGAACTCACATTCCCTGATTACCTATGGTGATTGTGACTATGGCATTGTGAGGAGGCAGAAGGTGATGAACTCACGTTCCATGTTTATCTATTGAGTATTATATAAAAGAATTGATTTTTAATGCATATTAAATTTGATTTAAGATTAATTTGTATCATATGTGGTTACAGATATTTGAATGTGATTTAAACTGAGAATATTTTGAAAATGAGGGTCCCATAAGGATGTACTTCTGAACGGTAGATTTTGATATGATAAGTTTTAATATATGAGTACATCCTTATGTTGATCTGAGAAGTCATAGGAGGTATTATCTACTCACTGAGTTGTAAAACTCACTACACGTGGTTGATATATTTTTCAGATAAAGACCCAGAATTTGGTCCTGCGACTACTTGACCGACTAAGTGTCGTACTTCGGTGGTGAGCCTAACTTGTTTCTAGGCTCTCAGTGTAAACTTGTTGTATATAGACTTGGCATGTATAATTATTAGTTTTGTAAACTTGCAAACGTTTGATAATACTCGGATATGTGTTATTGTGAGATTATTTGCATATGCGTAATAATAAAGTTTATCAGATATTAAAGGTATTCGCGTTCCTAAAGTAGGGACATGACAAGTTGGTATCAGAGCATTAGGTTTCCCTATGATAATCAGAGCAAAGGATTCTTTAGTAGGACCTTTAGTATCGATATGAGCCGGACATATTTATACTTGAGGTGCTGCTGAGGGATTCTATAGGATATTCACTTCCTTTCTTTTCCAAGTGACTTTAAATTCCTTGAGTAAAGTTTGAATACATATTATAGTATCTTAAAGAGTTGTTTTATTCTGTATAGTTAATGATGCCGCCAAGAACTAGAGCGGTCACTAGAGAAGAAGCTATAGATCGTGCACCCTCTACAGAAGAGTCTGCACAATCTACAATACCAGTACAAAGAGGCCGTGGTAGAGGCCGACCTAGAGGAAGAGGTAGAGGTAAAGGACAACCTAGAGGAAGAGGTAGAGGTAGAGGACGTGCACGGGGTCTGAGAACCCCAAGACAAGATGAACAGACTCCTGTACCTGATAGAGTTCCTGAGGAAAGAGTAGAAACCCCTCAAGAGACACCTGATAGAAATGCTGATATGATTGCTGGTATACATAGAAGTTTAGAAACATTGGCTGGATTTATAGTGGAACAGGGTAGAAGGGAAGGTCAGCCAGTAGAACATGCTCCTGAAGTGCAAGAACTGGGAAGAACAGCTGACTAAGAGGACAAGCTTAGAGGGATTGAGGTGTCATTAACGCAATTCCTTAAGTTAAAACCTTCGACTTTTTTTGGGTCAGATGTTTCGGAAGACCCACAGATATTTATTGATGCTGTGGAACGAGTTTTCAGAGCCTTGGGGTGCTCTAGTAGAAGATATTTTGAATTGGTGTCTTTTCAAATATCTGATGTGGCCCAAGTTTGGTTTGAGACACTTGTACAAGGACGAACAATTGTTTTACCACCAATAGAGTGGGATGAATTTAAGGAAGCATTTATGAATCGCTTTCTACCAACAAGTGAAAGAGACAAGAGGGCCAGAGAGTTTAAGGAATTGAAACAAACACCAAACATGTCATTTTCTGAATATGACATCCGTTTTACCCGGTTGTCCAGATATGCACCATATCTGGTCCCTACTGAGAAGGATAGAATTAAGAGGTTTGTTTTGGGATTGATACACCCATTGTTTAAGTCAGTGGGTTCTCAGATGGATCATTTTTCAACTTATTCAGCAGCTGTGAACTGTGTTAGAATGATGGAAACACGAGAGTAAGCTGACATAGAAGGTCTTAAGAGAAGGAAAAGAGATCAAGATAGTAATGCCCAGACTAGATATAATCCTACTGTCAGTTGGTCAAGATTTCAAAATCCACAGCATTTTACTCAAACAAGAGCTGGTAGTTCTAACCAGCCATCAGTTAACATTAACAAGCAGAGAATGTTCCAAAGAGATATGAGACCCCCGAGTCAACACGACTCAAGATCAATTCCACCATGTCTAAATTGTGGTAGGTCCCATACTGGACAGTGTCGCAGAGAAATGGGTGCCTGCTATAAGTGTGGACAAGTGGGTCATTTGATGAGGAATTGCCCACAACTATGAAGTTTTAGTCAAGCATCAGTGCAACCAGCTTCACCTCCTGTATTTGCACCAGCACGACCTAGTAGAGCAGCCTCAGTCCAAGCAAGTAGTGGTGGTACTGGTAGAGGATCAGGAAATCGAGAGCGAGAACCAACTCGAGTTTTTGCCTTGACACGACAGGATGCTCAGGCTTCAAATACAATTATGACAGGTACATTATCAGTATGTTCCCATAAAGCATATGTCCTGTTCGATCCTGGCTCTACACATTCTTATATATCACCATGCTTTGCTAAGAAATTGAGTAGAGATCCCACTAGTTTGTATTGTTCTTTTATGGTTGCTACTCCAATGGGAGAATTCTTGTTGGTAAATGATGTGTATAGATCATGTGAAATTTCGATAAAGAATAAGGAAACTCTTGTATATTTGATAGTTCTAGATATGGTAGACTTTGATGTGATTCTAGGAATGGATTGGTTGTCATCATGTCATGCCATTCTAAACTATCACCATAAGGTGATTAAGTTTAATGTCCCTAGATAACCTTCTTTCTCAATACAAGGAGACTGTAATGAGGTGCCTAGTAATTTAATATCTGCACTGACAGCTTATAAATTGTTACAAAAGGGATGCCAGGGGTATTTAGCAGTAGTTAAGGATGTTGATATGAAATATACAAGTGTAGAACATGTTCCAGTAGTTAAAAAATTTCCTGATGTGTTTCCTGAAGAGTTGCCAGGATTACCACCAGACCGAGAGATTGAGTTTAGTATTGACCTTCTCCCTGAAACACAACCAATATCCATACCTCCTTATCGGATGGCACCTGTAGAACTTAAGGAATTAAAGGAACAATTACAAGATTTATTAGATAAAGGTTTTATTCGACCCAGTACATCTCCCTGGGGTGCTCCTGTTCTCTTTGTGAAGAAAAAAGATGGATCTTTACGTCTATGTATTGACTATAGGCAGTTGAACAAAGTGACTATATGAAATAAATATCCTCTACCCAGAATAGATGATCTGTTTGACCAGTTACAAGGTGCTCAATGTTTTTCAAAAATTGATCTGAGATCCGGGTATCATCAATTGAAGATAAAGAAGGAAGATATTTCGAAAACTGTTTTTAGGACTCGGTATGGGCACTACGAGTTCTTAGTAATGCCATTTGGTTTAACAAATGCCCCAGCTGCATTTATGGACTTAATGAATAGGGTATTTAAACCTTTCCTGGACCAGTTTATTATTGTATTTATCGATGATATTCTGGTGTATTCAAAGAGTTCAAAGGAGCATGAGCGACATCTAAGGATAGCTTTGCAAACCCTAAGAGAACATCAGTTGTATGCTAAATTTTTAAAGTGTGAATTTTGGCTTAGTAGTGTTACGTTCCTAGGGCATGTGGTTACCAAAGATGGTATTCATGTTGATCCCAAAAAGATAGAAGTAGTACAGCAATGGCTACGCCTCACGACAGTTACAGAGATTCGTAGCTTTCTTGGGTTAGCAGGCTATTATCGTAAATTTGTTAAAGATTTTTCAAAGATAGCTGCTCCTTTGACCAGGTTGACTAGGAAAGGAATAAAATTTGAGTGGTCTGATGCTTGTGAAGAGAGTTTTCAAAAATTAAAGGAGTGCTTAACTACAGCCCCAGTCCTTACCATTCCTACGGATACTGGATATTACGTAGTATACTGTGATGCATCTAGAGTGGGCTTAAGCTGTGTGTTAATGCAAAATGGAAGAGTAGTTGCTTATGCATCCAGACAGTTGAAGAAGCATGAACAGAATTATCCCACCCATGATTTAGAGATGGCAGCTGTAGTATTTGCTCTAAAGAATTGGAGACATTGCCTGTATGGAAGAACTTATGAGATTTATACAGATCACAAGAGTCTCAAGTATATTTTTCAACAGAAGGATCTTAATTTGAGGCAAAGAAGATGGATGGAGCTACTAAAAGATTATGACTGTACGATTTTGTATCATCCAGGTAAAGCAAATGTAGTAGCTGATGCTCTAAGCAGAAAGTCAATCGGAAGTTTGGCTCATATAGCAGAGGTGCGATGACCATTGTTAGAAGAAATCCATAAGTTAGAAAGTAAGGGGATAAAGTTTGAAGTAAAAGAACCAGGAATATTATTGGCTCATGTGCAGTTTCAATCTTCCTTAGTGGAGCAAATCAAAGCCGATCAAGACAAGGATGCTAATTTTCTCAAGATTAAGAGTGAAATGAAGGATAGCAAGGATTCTGAATTCTCAGTAGATACTGAAGGGGTATTAAGATACGGTAGACGATTATGTGTCCCAAATGTTAATGATTTGAGGAAACAAGTTTTGGAGGAAGCAAATCGATCTACATATACCATACACCCAGGAACGACAAAGATGTACCAAGACATGAAGGAATTTTATTGGTAGGATGGTATGAAGAGGGATATTACAGAATATGTTTCCCATTGCTTGACATGCCAGCAGGTAAAAGCTGAACATCAACGACCTGCAAGGTTACATCAGCGAATAGAAATACCAGATCGGAAGTGGGAGAGAATTAATATGGATTTTATCACTGGATTACCAAGAACTCCCAAAGGAAATGATTCTATCTGGGTCATTATAGATCGCATGACGAAGTCAGCACACTTTCTGCCTGTGAAAACAACCTACAACATAACTCAGTATGCAAGGCTCTATTTATATGAAATGGTTAGGCTACATGGAGTCCCTATGTCGATTATATCTGATCGAGGGCCGCAGTTCATGGCACAATTTTGGAAAGTTTTTCAAGAAGCATTAGGAACGAGATTGGATTTGAGCACAGCTTTCCATCCCCAAACTGAAGGTCAGTTTGAGTGTACAATTCAGATTTTAGAAGACATGCTCCGAGCCTATATTTTTTATTTTGGTGAAAGTTGGGATATGTACTTGTCTTTGGCTGAATTTGCATATAATAATAGTTACCAGACTAGTATACAGATGGCCCCATTTGAAGCTTTGTATGGTAGATGGTGCAGATCCCCCATTGGATGGTTCCAAGTGGGCGAGGCTAAACTTATAGGGCCAGATCTTGTACAATAAGCTTTGAACAAGGTAAAGTTGATTAGAGAAAGGCTGCAGGCAGCTCAGAGTAGACAAAAGGCGTATGTTGACAATAGACGAAAGGAGTTAGAATTTTCAGAGGGTGAACAAGTATTCCTGAAAGTCTCACCCATGAAAGGAGTGATGAGATTTGGAAAGAAAGGGAAGTTAAGCCCTCGGTATATAGGCCCTTTTCAAATATTGGATAGAATAGGTGCAGTGGCATATCGCATAGCTCTGCCACCAGAACTGAGTAATGTTCATCCAGTATTTCATGTGTCTATGTTACGGAAATACCTACCAGATCCTACTCATGTCATTCAACCCCAGGAAATTTAATTGGATAAGAATTTAACCTATGAGGAAAAGCCGATATCTATTGTTGATCGACAAGTGAAGAAGTTGCGGTCACGAGATATTTCTATGGTTAAGGTGATATGGAAAATCACTCATCTGAGGAAGCTACGTGGGAAAGAGAAGATGACATCCGCGCTAGATATCCGCATTTGTTTAAACAATGAGGTTAGTGTTTATCTACAATTGTGGTGATGAAATTCGGGGACCGAATTTCTTTAAGGGGGAAGAATGTAATAGCCGTAAATTTAACGTAAATTTTCAATTAAACAAAATTTGGAATAAAAGAGATAATTTTGAAAATGGGGATTTCAATTAAAGAAAGTTTGGAAATTAAAGAGAGGATTTCGAAAATAGAGTTAGAACCTTGTGAAAATAAGTTATTATTTACATGGATTAAAGAATTATAAAAGAAATGTGAGGAATTTACGTTTCGGGGCAAAAATGCAATTTCTTAAAAGTTTCGGGGTTAAAATGTAAATAAGAAAATTTTGCAAGGACCTCCCTCAAAAAGTGAAATTTTGCAGAAAGGTCCCCCGGGATATTTTAAGGGCCTCAACCAATCTGGAAGGTGGTCATTGACAGATTTTTCCATCTCTCTTCAAAAAATTCTCCCCGAAAACCCTCTAACTTCTCTCTAAGATTTCTCCGCCTACGGACCTCGGATTTTGACACCAACACCACCAACGGACTCAGGACGAAGAGTTCTTCAAATCCATCTGATTGGTTTCTGGAGAATTGGCCGGAAAATTGAAGGGAAAATCAGCCAAAAAGGTAACCCCCAAAACTCCTATTTTTAGTTCTCAAACGCAAAAACTAACACCGTAGATCGATCCAAAAGGCACCGAAACCCTTGGATCTCAAATTTTAGGCCTATCCACCACCCCACGCGCCGTATCTCTCTCGGCGAGTGAAGCCCACTCGCAGCTCCTTGGACGGCGCGCGTTGCGCGTGGCTGCCGGACCTCCTTGCGTCGACCTGCATTGACTGAGCTCCCGGATGCCAAATTTTGCAAATCTGGAATTGTTTTTAAGGTTTTCGAACGTTCCAGACTCGATTTTAGGGTTCATTTTGCTGAATTCGAATCAAAAACTAGGATTTTAAGGGTGTCCAACTTTGTACTTCAAAGTGGTGAGTAGATGATTCTTCCTATGGCTTGTTTTTACTCTTCTTGAACTTTACATTGATAAATGAGTATGATTACATGTTATTTATACTTCCATATGTTCCTGAAATGGTTTGGAAATGTCTAAAATAATTGAAATATGATATGTAGTTCAAGAAGAGTTTGATTTTGAAATGAATTTTGAAACACATTGAACATGCGATTCTTAAATGTATTTCGCATGACATGGCAAAGAAAATATGTTATGCATGTGACATTGATTTTATAGTTTTATGTTTGCCTCGGATATGGGCATGATTATATGATTCCTCTTATTGGAAAATTTATTATAAAAGATTTTGTACTGAGACTGAAAGCTCTGTCGCTTTTATACATGTTTATATATATATTGATGAACATTGACGGGTTATATGGCTTGAGACGGTAATGTGAAGGTGGTATTAGTGGTAATGTGAGGAGGCAGTTGGGTGATGAACTCACATTCCCTGTTGATCTATTGAAGATGTAGTCAGTGGTAATGTGAGGAGGCAGTTGGGTGATGAACTCACATTTCCTGATTACTTATTGTGATGATGACAATGGTAATGTGAGGAGGCAGTTGGGTGATGAACTCACATTTCCTGTTGATCTATTGAAGTTGTAGTCAGTGGTGTTGTGAAGAGGCAGTTGGGTGATGAACTCACATTCCCTGATTACCTATTGTGATTGTGACTATGGTATTGTGAGGAGGCAGAAAGGTGATGAACTCACGTTCCATGTTTATCTATTGAGTATTATATAAAAGAATTTATTTTTAATGCATATCAAATTTGATTTAAGATTAATTTGTATCATATGTGGTTACAGATATTTGAATGTGATTTAAACTGAGAATATTTTGAAAATGCGGGTCCCATAAGGATGTACTTCTGAACGGTAGATTTTGATATGATAAGTTTTAATATATGAGTACATCCTTATGTTGATATGAGAAGTCATAGGAGGTATTATCTGTTCACTGAGTTGTAAAACTCACTACACGTGGTTGATATATTTTTCAAATAAAGACTCAGAATTTGGTCTTGCGGCTACTTGACTGACTAAGTGTCGTACTTCGGTGGTGAGTCTAACTTGTTTCTAGGCTCTCAGTGTATTATATTGTAATATATTTGTACTCTAGAGTTGCTCTGAACGTCACAGGCAGGATCCTTGTTTCCGCTGTAAACTTGTTGTATATAGACTTGGCATGTATAATTATTAGTTTTGTAAACTTGCAAACGTTTGATAATACTCGGATATGTGTTATTGTGAGATTATTTGCATATGCGTAATAATAAAGTTTATCGGATATTAAAGGTATTCGTGTTCCTAAAGTAGGGACGTGACATTAATTTTTTGAAATATAATTTTTTCATAACTTAAATTATGACAATTGATATTTTATTAAGAGCCAGATTATGTTAAATAGGCAACTTGAGAAGAGACTTCCTATAGGTATAGATTGAAAGTACAAAATTAGAGTTGGCCATCTTCAAACAACTATCAAGTTTTAAAATAGTAATTATGTTATGAGATTCTTTTATCTAACAAACTAGGTTTTTAAAATATGTTTTTGTCACAATTTCTTCCCTTCACATACTTTTTTTCATTTTTTTTCTCTAATTTTTTCTCCGTTGATCACTATTTTGTTCTTACTCTAATCTTTTAGAAAACCAAATCTCTTGATGACAGAAAATGACTCCAAAGAGAGATTTGGCAAGTCAAAAAATGATCAAGCAGCAGGGAAAAAGCTCATTTTTATCATTTTATAAGGATCTCAGAATGTATCATGCAGTGCTAGGGTTGTTTTAGACCTTTAGCCCTTTTGCTTTGCACTCTTAAGCCAATTACTAGCAAAGTTGACGAGAGGAGTCATCTCCTTTTGTAAATTTTTAAAAAATAATAGTTTTAGATAAATTTTTACGTTAAATATTACGTTTAATTACTAAGTTCTACTTGTGTAATAAATAAATTTTAATTTATACATAAAAAATAATTATGATATTATTTAAAAGTTGAAATATTTTGCCTTTATTTATTTAAAAAATTAGAATATAAATAAGAGAAAATTTCTTTCCAGTGCTTCTAGAAATATGTGGTATTTCATAAAACACTAATTTTATATTTTAGTGTCTCAATTTTTTTTTTAAAATGGTGTCTCAAAATAATACTAAAAGAAAATGCATTACATCATAATATTTTTCTTGTTTTAACTAGATCACATCACTACAAAATTGTTATCAATTTGTTATGAAAATTAGTTAGAAAAATATTTTGATCCCTTACTAACTTATAGCTAAATAACTATAAATTGGCTAGAAAAAATAAATTATGAACTATTTTATGAAAACCATTAGAGAGAATAATACCACATAATTAGTTACAAATTAACTATAAATTTGTTATGGATCATCCGTAGCTAAATAAAATTTTGTAGCTTAATTATTTAGCCATGAGTTTATTTGTAGCTAATTTGTTTATTTCTGAACTAAGGATTTTCACTAGGCATTAACCGTAGCTAATCCCTTGGTAAAAAAACTCTTCCATTATTGACAATACCCCCTATCACAGGCAAATAAGGGAAACACCAGAATCTGCAAAGACAAAATCCACAAGGCCTCTTTTGTGTAAAAGACTCCCTTCAATTTTCCATTGTCAATATTCACTACAAAAATAGTGATTTAGCGATAGAATTTTAGCGGTGGTTAGTAAAATTGTCCTCAAAACATAAATCAACAATGACTTTTTAACCATAGTTATTTCGCAATGATTTTTAAAAGTTGTCACTAAATAACAATAGTTTTAAAAAATTATCATTTTTTTACTAATGATTTTTCAATTCTCCATGCGAGTCTCCATTTTTCTTTCCTCTTTTGTTTTTTTACCATTGATTTTCCCTTCATTTTCTCCCTCAACCTTCTAACTTCTCCGCCAATCATGTTTCTTCTATTATTACTTTTTCTCTACTGAAATATTTCACTTCTACTCATCCATTTCCAATGAACTAGTGAGTTCTTTTTCTGGCAATGCAGCTTCAGTGTATTTCCATATTTTGTTTTTGTTCATTTTTTTTCTTGTGATATTTGTTCATATGTGTTAGAGTATAAAGAGTTAGTTAGAATAGTGTAGACCATTGAGTTTGTTGTTAAGTCTAGTTTAGAATACATTAGATGGCAGTGCTCTAAAGATAGAGCTACCCTGGTATTCTCTTTCTTTATGAAATAATACATAAGCATTTAGTTTATTCTTTCTGTTTCGTCTCCTCTCTAAATACTTTCATGGTATTAGAGCCTGTTCTCCATCACTAATGGAGCACAATCCAAATTCATCTTCTTCAGCCTCTCTAGTTCTTGGATATAGAAACAAGATCACTATGTTCAGTAATTCCATATCCGTCAAGCTTGATGATTCAAACTTCCTATTATGGAAGCAGCAAGTTTGGGCAACGATCAAAAGCCTTCAACTGGTACATTTTCTTGAAGGTCCACAATCAATTCCACCGAAGTTCAAAACACTTGAAGACATAGAACAAGGAAAAGTTAGTGAAGAATTTATAGAATGGGAACTGTATGATTGGTTATTGCTATCGTGGATGCTATCCTCAATGTTTATCAATATAGTTACAAACATTCCTATGAGGTATAGGATCAAATTCTCACCTTTTTTGAATCACAAATCGAGCAAGAGTGGTTCAACTCAAGACTCAATTGCGTTTGATCAAGAAAGATGATTTGACAATGACTGATTATCTTCTAAAAATAAAAGGCACAATAGATTCGCTAGCAGCAGTAGGTTGCATTATAACTGTTAATGGTCATCTTGAATATATTTTTGGAGGACTTACAGAAGATGAGTAACCAATAAATGAAGTAGAGTCTCTATTACTTGTATAAGAAGCAAGCATTGACAAGCATATAAGCACAAAATTTAGTGCCTACAAATGTTACACAATGAAATTCAGCAAAAGGAAAAGGTAATAATTATTTTAGCAGTCAAAACTATGGTGCTAGTCAGAATAATAATAGAGGATTCAATCCTAACTATAGAAGAAACTTTAGAACATTCAGAGGAGGATTTAGAGGTGCAAAAAATGGAAAAAATCATGGAAAACGTTATATTGTGTGCCAAGTGTGTAATAACCAGGTCATTTTGCACTGAACTGCTATTTTTGCTATGAACAAAATTATCAAGAAACACAATATGCATCCAACTCTAATAATTTACAGTATGGTGGAAACTCTTCTTACAAAGTTCAGAGTAACTTCACTGCTTTTCATCCAAAAAAATCACAGTGATTCTTCCTAGTATGTAGATTCTGGAGCCACACATCATATCACTCATGATAGTTAGAACTTAATGCAAAAAGCCAAATATTATGGACAGGATCAAGTCCACATAGGAGATGGTTCAGGTCTGTATATTTCTAGTATTGGCTTATCCAGAATTAAACCCTCTCTTACTGGCTCTATTTTACACATTAATGATTTGTTGCACATTCCTTCAATGAGTAAGAATATTCTTAGTGTGTCAAAATTTGCCAAGGAAAATAATGTATACTTTGAGTTTCATCCCACTATTTTTTTTGTGAAAGCTTAGGATTCTCACAAGACTCTTTTGAAAGGGCAGCTTAAAGGAGGCCTTGACAGATTCACTAACTTTCATCCTCAACAAACCTGTTCAATCAAAGATAGCATTCATCATTAACAGCAGATATGTAGCAGTTATCAAACTTCATCACCATAGAATTCAGCAAATACAGTAGTAAATAAAAGCCAATAAAGTCAAAAATGGCATATCACTCTTTATAAATGTATGGCACCAAAGATTGGGCCATTGCTCATCTCAAGTTCTCACAAAAGTTTTACAAGCCTGTAATGTTGGTTTTGATAATAAAATATTCCCAGATTTTTGTAAATCGTGCTGTCTTGGCAAGATTCACATATTTCCATTTTTTGACTCTACCTCTGTCTATTCTCAACCTTTTGAATTAGTCCATAGTGTCTTGTGGGGTCCATCACCAATAACATCCTCCAGTGGGTACAAATATTATATCTCCTTTATTGACACACACTCAAGGCACACATGGCTTTACTTTCTTAAAGCCAAGTCAGAAGCATTTCCAGCTTTCAAACACTTTAAGGCATTTGTGGAAAAACAATTTAATACACACATAAAAAGTCTCCAAACAGATTGGGGAGGTGGATATAAAGCATTTACTTAGTTTCTATTGAATGAAGGCATCACTCATCGATTCTCTTGTCCTTATACGCATGAGAAAAATGGCCTAGCAGAGAGGAAACATAGGCATATAGTTGAAACTAGGCTCACTAATCTAGCAATAGCATCTCTACCCATGAGATTTTGGCAAGATGCCTTTGCAACAGCAGTCTATATCATAAATAGACTTCCCACACTAGTTCTACAAAATATCAATCCATATGAGAAATTATTCTCGACTTCACCTACTTTTTCACACCTAAGAACCTTTGGATGCTCCTATTTCCCATTCTTCCAACCTTATAATTCACATAAAATGGACTATAGATCATAATTGATATTGCAACTAAAGTTTTGCAATAATGTAAATTTTTTGAAATTCTTGGGATGCTTTAGAATGAAAAACAGAATTTATATGAATATATATAAAATAAAATCATATTATTCAATAATTAAATAATAATTATTATTATTATAAAAAAAATAAAAGAGAAAAGGGGAAGGGGGAGATAGAACAGAGACAGAAACGAACTCTACGAAATTGATTAATAGTGTAAATAGTAACTTTTATTTTTCTCTCTAGATCTGAAGTGTCTATTGACTTCTGATCTCAGGTACCACTGGATTTAGGATGGAAAATACTATGATTTTGACCGAACAATTTTTTAAATCAATCGTTGAATCACCACAGATCGGAGGTAGAAAATCCTAGAAAAAGGTAAATTCTGAAACTCTTACTTAGAGTTTTCAAATTGAAAATCTGACACCGTAGATTGATTCAGAAGCTAGGTAAACCTTAGGATAAGAAATTTTTTGCCCATCTGACAACTTTTTGTTAATCGTGAATAGTGATTTTCGATGGTAAATAGTAAATTCACCAGCATGAACAGTATTTTTTGACTATAAACATTGAACAAGTTTCTGGAGTCATTTCCTACGTTTTTGGACCCTACGAACATGTTTTTGAGGTTTAATTGATCAAATTCGGATTGAAAAAGTATATTTTAGGGCTGTCCAACTTGAAGTCTTACTCTGTGAGTAGATAATTCTTTCTATGGTTTACCCTATACTCTTCTTGAAGTTTAAATGAATTATTGATTATGTTTACAAGTGATTTATACTTTTATATGTATTTGAAATGGATTACATTATCTATATTTGTTTACTATCTGATATATAGTTCAAGAAGAGTAGGGTTTTGAAAATGGATTTTTAAACTCATTGAATATGTGATTTTAAATGTATTTTCTATTATATTGTAAAGGAAATATATTGTGCACATCGCATTGATTAATTGTAAAGTTTTATGATTGCCTTGGAAAAGGGCATGTATATGTGATAAACCCTGATTGAAAAGTTTCTGACAGAGGAATTATATTGAAACTGAAAATTATGAATTTACTCTTTTTTGAACGATATGGCATATGTGCAAATATGGTATTTGTGGAGGAATTTTTTTGGAATCACTGTATTATAACAACAGGGAATGTTAGTCTTGGTGCACCTTAACACCTCAGCTAGCAGGGGTGGTGCTAGCCTCGTGTGACGGGCAACACACAGGAGTCATGTGTTATTTGGAGAGAGCGGGATGTTTCCTATTATTGGTATGTGATTTAGCCTCATTTGTTGTGTGCTTGGGATTATTTATTGGTTGTAATACGAAAACCTCTTATTTATTGTTTTATAATCATATTGCACTGTATTTGGTTTTGAATATT
Source organism: Gleditsia sinensis (assembly GCA_037074535.1). NCBI lineage: Eukaryota > Viridiplantae > Streptophyta > Magnoliopsida > Fabales > Fabaceae > Gleditsia > Gleditsia sinensis. Next base: position 17,923,902 of record CM073470.1, read on the forward strand.
GGGCTATATTGTGAAATGATGATATTTGAAATACGGGTTCCATATGGATGTACTTCTGAACTATACCTTCTATGTGATAAATTTTAAAGTATGAGTTCATCCATATGCTGACCTAAGAGATTATAGAAGGTCTTATCTGCTCACTAAGTTGTCAAACTCACTACATGATACTTACATTTTTTTTCAGATAAGGATATAGAATTTGGTCCTTTCCCTTCAAATAGTTGACCAGCTAGACGACATGATCTCTAGGTGAGCCTACGTTGTTTTCAAGGCTTGTAAATTCTGATTTATATTATACTTGTACTCTAGAGTATGCTCTGTACACCACAGGTAGGATCGTTGTTTCTGTTGTTACTCTGATGATTATGGACTTGGTCTGTATATGGTATATGTATGGGAGAATCTATATGTATCTATTTCCATGATAAAGGATTGGTATATTTATGTTTATGGAAAATATATGTTTATGGTATATGTGTTTCACGTGCCCTTAAAGTAGGGGCGTGACAAGTTGGTATCAAAGCATTAGGTTCTCCTGTGGCTATCAGAGCAAATGATTCTTTAGTAGGACCTTTAGTATCGATATGAGCTGGAAATATTTATACTTCAGGTGCTGCTGAGGGATTCTATAAGGTTTCAATTTCCTTTCTATTCCAAGTTGCTAAAGTTTCTAGTATAAAGTTTATTTAATATTGTGACATCTTAATAGGTATCTATGAGTTAATTATTAATTGAAAGTGAAAGGGATACGCATCCCAAAGAATTTAAAGAATTGAGACAAATGCCAAATTTGATCATTTCTGAATGTGATATCTATTGTACCCAGTTATCTATATATGGTAGACTTTAATGTGATATTGAAAATGGATTAGCTGGCATCATGCCATGTCGTTTTAGAATGTCATCCTAAGATGATTAAATTCAATATTCCTGGAGAATCTTCTTTTTTGATACAAAGAGATTGTAGTGAGGTATCCAGTAATCAAATCTTTACTTTAGCAGCCTATAAGTTATTACAAAAAGATGCCAAGGATATTTGGCAGTGGTGAGAGATGTTGATATAAAATATGTCAGTATAAATCAAGTTCCATTGGTTAAAGAATTTTTTGATGTAATTCCTGAGGAATTTCCAGGATTACCTCGAAACGTAAGAATTTGGTATTAATTTACTTCCTGGAACCTAACCAGTGTTTATACCCCCATATAGAATGGCACCGACTGAACTCAAGGAATTGAAGAATTAGTTGTAAGATTGGTTAGACAAGGGATTTATACGCCCTAATATTCTCCTTGAGGTGCTTTAGACTTATTTGTGAAAAAGAAGGATGGATCACTACGACTATGCATAGACTATAGATAGTTGAATAAGGTAACAGTGTGGAATAATACCCATTACCTCATATAGATGATCTGTTTGACTAGCTATAGGGTGCTCAACATTTAAAAAAAAAAATTGATTTGAGATATAAGTATCATTAATTGAGGATAAGGGAAGAGGATATTCGAAAATTTTCATTTAGGACTTGTTATGGGCATTATGAGTTATTGGTAATGTCATTTAGTTTGACAAATGTCCTAGCTACATTCATGGACTTAATGAATATAGTATTTAAACTATTCTTGGATAAATTTATTATTGTCTTTATTGACGATATTATTATTATATTTTGAGAGTACAGAGGATCATAAGTAACATTTAAAGATAGTTTTATCAACTCTAAGGGAGTATGGTTGGTAAGGATGGTATCCAAGTGGACCCTAAGAAAGTAGAAGCGGTACAGCAATGGACATGTCTTACTACAGCTATAGATGAAGATCCAAGTCTAATTTGCGCTTTCCATGGTTTTCTGTCTTCCAATCTATTCGAGTCATAGCTGGATCAGGTACATGAACAAATGCTTATAAAGCATCTATCAACTCCTCAGCATTTGAAGCTGAGATGAGAATTCGTCGTGCTGAGTGTAAGATAAACCTTTGTTCCACAGCCTGATCAAGAAAAGATAACAGACCATCAAAGAAATGGTTAACATTTAACAAACCTATCGATTTGTTATGGATATTCAGTTGTGCCCAGGAGACTACTTGAAAAATCTATTCTAAAGTATATAAAACCCCCTGGTAAGGCAATGAAGGCATCAACATTACTCAGCATTCTAGCCATGCGTTCATGCATAGAGGCAACCCTAAATTCTTCCCCAATTATTTTTCCTAGGATGTTTGATACAGCTAGAGCTGTAGAAATAATACTTAGAACTTAACATCCTCTTACATGTGTCGCTCTAGCCACACACCTCATTAACCCACGATTACCTCCACCATACACTAAATGAATTTTTCTCTTGGCCAACACCATAACCAGATTTTGTGTTGCTTTCACATACTCTCCATCTTTTTTAGGACTGAAACCACAAAAGACACAAATATTTCAAAATTGACGGAATACAGTTCCCTCCATAACTACTCTTACCCTAACTTTGAGTATGAAGGTAAAGATATTAATGTAAGCATTTAAAGAACTCAGAGAAGGGTATATTTATAATAGCTAAGCAAATAAGCCGGGCATTATTAGAACAACTATGCGAGTGACTGATGTATATCAACCAAATTGAAGGTGAATTTCAAAAATGACGGCATGCATGTATATGTACAATAGTTATGACTGTGACCCATATTAAGCATATAAAGAGAATAAGGTTAAGATATCACCAAAAATTTTCCTTTACCTTGTTATCCTTGATGAAGCATTGATGTCTTGAAACTTGTAAGAAAGTTGTAAGTGATAGGCGTCATTGTAAAAAAAGAAAAAAAAAAAGAAAGAGAGAGTGAAAAATACAAACCAGTTAATTGTTGAAGAGGGACAATCAAATGATTTATCTTATTTTTTCTAATGTTCTTACCAGTTGACTATCAGTATGATTAAATCAATTAGCTATTTTGGGAATTTTTAATTTGGACTGGTTATTTTGTAGTTGATTGATTACATCTATTTTGAAGTAACCAACTGTATCCTTTTAGTAAACTATGTGCTCTTTGTTTTTCACAAAATTTTATAAGCTCAGAAATGCTTCTTTTCCATGTGAAATTCTTCCATCGAATAATAATAGCTTTGAATTAAATTTTGGCACATATATTCAAAATTTACGGCCATCGATTTTTACCGAAATAGCAGCTAGATTTTGTTTACATATTTCCAAAAATTACGGCCATTGATTTTAATTGTCTTTTAATACTTTATCCAAATTTTTGACTTTCTATTTTGGCACAATTCTCTATTAGACTTTTCGTCTGTTTTACTGCATTCTCCCTCATTGATGGTTGGCATTAAATGTAAAGTTTGTTTCCCTCATTACAAGAAAAGTTAATTTCTTTTTTTTGAAACTCAGTTATTATGGTATCCAAGTGGTTAATAGGTTAAAATATGGAGATTTTGAAAGGATTTGTCTAACAAAGAATGTACAAAAAAAATAATTTATATCAAGTATGTATAACAATATAAGTTGGCAGACCATGTACAAATTAGAAAAAAAAATGATGAGTTTACAGTATATACTGATTGAGTACTAAGGTATGGAGGACACCTAAGTTTATTTAAAGTAGTTGAGTAGGGAAAGGAGAATATTTGGAGAACCATGTCCGAAAAAAATGTAAAGTGATCAAGATATTTGTGTTAAGGGTTTATACCATGCTAAGTTGAGTCTAGTACCTAGGATGTGAATTATGTTGAAATTGGAAATCCACGTGTGAATAATTGTTGAGAAATGAGATTTCGAAAGAAGCCATAGACTGTAAATATGGATAACCTGAGGAAATAAGGATACACTAAGATATGAAAGAATTATACTAGTATAATGGTAGAAAGAAGATACAAGTGATATATTTTTCGTTGTTTGGTATGTCAGCAAGTAAGAATTGAATATATTGTTTCAAATGAGCTAATCAGGAAGCTTAGGATCTTAACTAGATTATAGTATAGCTAATAGTACATATAAATTATGTGAGTATGCATTAGAAGTTATGCTTGAGGTATTTTTATAAAATTTTGGTGAAAATTTGAAAAAAAATCATTTATCTTTAGTTGAACTTGCCCTATCAGTAATTATTAGGCCAACATACAAATGGCGCCATTTGAGATTTTACATGAAACATTGTAGGTCTTCTAATAGGTGGGTGAGTTGAGTAAAGTTAAACTTTTGAAATCTAATTTGAATAACATACAATAGATAGAATATGACCAACCTCAATTAATTAGAAAAATAATACAAGCAACTCAATACAGGCCAAAAGTATATAAGGACTGTGAATGTTGAGCACTAGAAATTATTAGTTGATGACCACATATTCTTGAAGGACTCGCCAATGAAAGAGGTAATGAGGTTTGGAAATAAGAAAAAAATTAAGCTCTAGTATATAAACTCTTTTGAAAACTTGAACAAAGTAGGCATAGTAGTACATTGCCTAACTTTACCATCAGAATTAAGCGACGTTGGTACAATCTTTCTTGCATCAATGTTAAGGAAGTACTTATCATATTTTTCTTGTGTTATCTAATCCCAAGAAATTCAATTAGACAAGAATTTAGCTTAATTATGAGGAAAAAAATCGATGATTATTGTTGATTTATAAGTGAATAACTTATGGTTGAAGAAAATCCCTATAGTTAAGGTTATATGACAAAATCACACAAGTGAAGAGATTTATTAGGAAGTAAAAATGATATACATAAAAAATATCCCCAATTATTTGAGTAAAAAGGTTGGTAACTTCGAATTATACCTTGATTTCATTCCTTACATGTGGTATGATGGGTTGAAATTCAGAGACTGAATTTCTTAAAGAGGAAGAATGTAATATCCAGTAATTTTTATTTTAAATAATAATATTTTGCTATAAATAAATATTTTTTTATTTGTTTAAAAATGATTATATTTTGTTAAAAGCAAGTATACTTTTAATTAAAATAATTATATTGGCCTTTAATAAATTTTTATTTTATTTTTAAAAATATTCTTTCTTTCATTATATATAAAGATATTTTTTTGTGATTTGTTTTATTAAATTTTATCGAAAAAAATCATAATTTGATATTGCAACTAAAGTTTTACAATAATGTAAATTTTTAGAAATTTTTGGGATGTTTTAAGATGAAAAAGGGAATTTATATGAATATGTATAAAATAAAATTCTATTATTCAATAATTAAATAATAATAATTATAAAAAAAATAAAAGAGAAAAGGACAAGGGGGAGACAGAACAGAAACAGAAACTGAACTCTACAAAATTGATTAATAGTGTGAATAGTAACTTTCATTTTTCTCTCTAGATCTGGAGTGTCTATTGGCTTCCGATCTCAAAATTGAGGGTTCCACTGGATTCAGGACGGAGAATACTATAATTTTGACAGAACAATTTTTTAAATCAACCGTTGAATTGCCACAGATCGGAGGTAGAAAATCTTTAAAAAAAAAGTAAATTCTGAAACTCTTACTTAAAGATTTCAAATTGAAAATCTGACACCGTAGATGGATTCAAAAGCTAGATAAACCTTAGGATATGAAGTTTTTTGACCATCTGACAACTTTTTGTTCGTCGTAAATAGTGATTTTCGATGGTGAATAATAAATTCGTCGGCGTGAACAGTATTTTTCGACTATGAACAGTGACTAAGTTTCCAGAGTCATTTCTTAAATTTTTGGACTCTCCGAACACATTTTTGAGGTTTAATTGATCAAATTCGGATCGAAAAAGTACATTTTAGGGCTGCCCAACTTGAAGCCTTACCCTGTGAGTAGATAATTCTTTCTATGGCTTACCTTATGCTCTTCTCGAAGTTTAAATGAATAATTGATTATATTTACAAGTGATTTATACTTTTATATGTATTTGAAATGGATTAAATTATCTGGATTTGTTTACTATCTTATATATAGTTCAAAAAGAGTATGTTTTGAAAATAGATTTTTAAACTCATTGAATATATGATTTTAAATGTATTTTTCATTATATGGTAAAGGAAATATATTGTGCATGTCGCATTGATTAATTGTAAAGTTTTATGATTGCCTTGAAAAATGGCATGTATATGTGATAAACCCTTATTGGGAAGTTTCTGACAGAGAAATTGTATTGAAACTGAAAATTATGAATTTATACTAAAAGCTCTTTTTTGATATGGCATATGTGCAAATATGGTATTTTTGGAGGAATCCTATTGGAATCACTGTATGCTAACAATAGGAAATGTTAGTCCTGGTGCACCTTAACACCTCAGCTAGCAGGGGTGGTGCTAGCCTCGTGTGACGGACAACACACAGGAGTCATGTGTTATTTGGGGAGAGTAGGATGCCTCCTATTATTGTTATTTGGGGAGAGCGGGATGCTTCCTATTATTGTTATTTGGAGAGAGCGGGATGCCTCCTATTATTGATATGTGATTTACCCTCCCTTGCTATGTGCTTGAGATTATTTATTTGTTCTAATATAGAAACCTCCTAAAGCACGTGAAATCTTTATTGCATAACAATATTTGTTTTAAAATCATATTGCACTGTATTTGGTTTTGAATATTGAGCTATATTGTGAAATGATGATATTTGAAATACAGATTTCATATGGATGTACTTCCGAACTGTATTTTCTATGTGATAAATTTTCAAATATGAGTTCATCCATATGCTGACCTAAGAGGTTATAGAAGGTTTTATTTGCTCATTGAGTTGTCAAACTCACTACACGATATTTAAATTTTTTTTTAGATAAGGATATAGAGTTTGGTTCTTTCTTTTCAAATAGTTGACCATCTAGATGACATAATCTCTGGACGAGCTTACTTTGTTTCCAAGACTCGTAGATTTTGATTTATATTATACTTATATTTTAGAGTATGCTCTGAACACCATAGGTAGAATCGTTATTTCTACTATTACTCTTATAATTATAGACTTAGTCTGTATATGATATATGTATGAGAGAACTTATATGTATCTGTTTCTATAATAAAGAATTGATATATTCATGTTTATAGAAAATATATATTCATAATATATGTGTTTCACGTGCACTCAAAATAAGAGCGTGATAACCATCTTAATCTCTAGCTTTTGCCAATTCTCCTTGGACCTATCCTTAGTTTTATTCTTCAATATATCAACAACCAACAACAGGGAGATATAATTATAAACTATAATGACATAATTTTCATTAATTGTAAAGAAAATCTTTAATTTCACTTTCTACGAAAGTGGTTAAAAAAAATATTAATAAACTATAATGACAGCTTTTATAGATATTACATGAACTTAAATTTATTTTTATTTATTTGTATGTTTGATTTAAATTTGATTAAAAAAAATTTAATATTTGTTGACTAAGAACGGTTGTACTATTATTTCTCAGTCTTTAATTATTTTTGTACGACAAACAGTGATGTGCTCCACTCTTACCACTATCAATCAAATAACGCGACTATGACTAAACATGCGGAATTGTGATTGAAGTCACATTTGGCATTATTTGAATTTAACAAATTATAGTCTTTATCTTCAAGATTGGATGGCGGGTTCGGTAAGCAGGTTGGTGGTTTCGTTTCAATTTTTGCTCTTTCCATTTGGCATTTTATAAAATTTTAAAAATGTCGCATTAAACATATTTTAAATATTAAACAGTAATTTTTAATATAATTTTTTATACAAAATAAATTATTTTAATCCTTTAAATAATTAGCATATCAAATTATTACTCGTCACACTTATAAATAAAAATTTTAAATAAAATTAATTTAATAAAAAAATAAAAAATTATAAGTATCAAATAAATATTCAGTTAGTTTTAAGCGAATAATAATTTATATATAAAATTAAATTGTGATAAAAAATTATAATATTAATAATAAGTTAAATCTGTTATTAAATTTTAGATATTAATTTAACTTAAAGGCGACACTATTAATACCTTATTCTGCTTGAAAATAAATTAAAAGAATTTATTTATAAAATTTTAAATTAAAAATCTAACTGTGAAGATGAAATTTTTTTTTCGTAATTTATCTACTCCAGCCCTAATTTATATATGCTAAAAGATCATGGAGGTATTTTTCCTTAAAAAAATTTATTTTCAGAATCTCAAAATATTCTTAAGTTATTATTTTTCTTGCACTCCAATTATTATTTTTTTGACAAGCAGTGATGTTACCCACTTTTACTACTATCAATCAAATAAAAATATCATAAATAATAATATCTCTCCCAGTACAAGCTGGTTGGTGTGACAAATATTTTATTATTTTTTTAAAAATGAAATATTTTTGGTAAAATTCATTATAAAAAATTTAAAAATTATAATTATTTTAAGTTTTTAAAAAAAAATTAGCTTCAGAGTAATATTTATTATAAAACTTTTCTATTCAACAAATTAAAATTTTAAAATGTATTCTTTTTATAATTTAAATTTATCAATTTTAAAATGGATGGCTTAAAAGGATGTTTGATGAAAAGGGAGACTAACAAAGGAGAAGGAAGGAAATTTGGGGGTGTTGTTAGTGCAGGCTATATCTTTTTAGTCTTTTCAAAGGAACGCTTGCTTTTCTCTTAAAAAGTATAAGGTTCTGGCCGAATGTAGTCACTATGGAATGTACATTACTTTTGAAAATGAATGTAAAAGAAAAGAATGGAATGGAATTAGATTGAAAAAGTCTAAAAAAACCCTTATAAAATAAAAAGTAAGATTAAAATACAATAAATAATATTTAAAATATTTTTTAATACTATTAATATTTTTAATAAAATTTTTATATTACTAATTATTTTTTTATTTGTATTATTTTAAGTCAAAATAATATTATTTTAATAGTTTTATTCTTCAATAGTATTTTTGTCTTTTTATTATTATTTTAATAGTTTTATTCTTCAATAGTATTTTTGTCTTTTTATTAACTTTTTATTTTATTTCTGTATTATTTATGATATATCAAATGTAAGAAAATAATGAACATTTCATTCCATATTATGTCAAACATAATTTTAATAACAGTATTATATTATATTTCATTCAATTTTTAATTCTCATTTTCATTTCTTCTTTTGTCACCAACTAATCGAGGACTTAGATAAGCTAAAGAAATGGGCCCTGAGACCAATGTCATAGTGGTAATGGAGGATTGCAAAAGACAACGCACCACGAAGAAAGCAAAAGCAACATCGAAAAAAGCAGGCACTATCTCTTAACGGAGTCTGGAAAATGTCATGTGCAAAAGCAACAATTGCCCATTAAATGGAAGTTTGGAAGAAAAAAAGTATGACCATGAGTCTTTTTTTTGTTGGGACATTTATTTATGAAATCATGATGAAAAATATTATATGAGGTACAAAGATCAATAACAACAGAAGACATGAGCAAGTCAAACGGATAAGAAAAAGCTGTCTTGCAACTTTTGAGTAAACAAAAATCAAGTATTACAATTTGAAAATAATGTAGAGACATTTTTTAAAATACTAGTTTATTAAATAATTACAACTCAACATTATAGAAATAAAACTATTACAATAGAAATAAAAATAGAGAAACATCAATACACTTCTTAGGCTATCTAAGAGTTAGCTTTTTTCAATCTTTTTTTTATCAAGATACAAGCAAATAAATTATAAATCTAGATGTAAAAGCTACAAAATTTTAAAATTTCAAATCCCCTTTCAAAGAGAAAAAATCTCTTCTCTAAAAGAAATAAAAACTCTCCCGAGAGGAAATAAACTCTCAGAAGAGAGAGAAAAGGAACAAAGACCAAAAAAGACGGAGTAAGGGATGCTGCCAAGGGCAACATCTCTCGTGTCTGTGGACTCCTCCTCGTTGCACTCTTGCTTCTTGCTCCTCCTCCTCAGATCTGGACAGCCCCTTAAAGAAAAAGGACTAACAAAGAATAAGAAGGAGGAGGGCCCTGCCAATGCAGCTTTCTGCCCAAAGAACCTGGGACCTATTTTTTTCGCTGTAGCTAGGGTTTGGTGGGAGCTCTCTCGTCTGAATTTTGAAGGCCGTTTGACCATAAGACATAGGGCTGTTATTTTGGCATATTGACTGATATATAGCACCAAATGGGAATGATGAGACACATTTGGACCAGGTCCAAAGTCAAGTTTGGGACCACTAAGTATAAGCCTGCAGGCATTTGCCTAGCCTCTCTAATATAGATGTGTGTGTTTGTGAATATCTGCATGGGTGGACTCTGAGTTATACGATGAATTACGTAAGCTCAAGTGGAGTTCATGGTGCTTGAAAGTGACATCTTCTTGGTACCCCTGACTGACACATAATTGTGGTTTACTGACAGAGATGGTGTATTATGTTGGTCATATTTCCAAACTACAATTGCTATTGCAAGTTGCAGCATGCACACTGCAAGGAGCTTATTTATTATAATTACTGAACTAAAGGATGACCTTCCCCTTTGGAATTTTTTGAGTTTTAGAATTTATGAGGGATGGAGGGCTATACAATATTTGAGCATTGAAGACATTTGTCCTTGCGAGTATTTTGTATCACCTTTCTGGTCTCCCTGTGCCTTAAAGCAAATATTTTTTTTAAGGGTGGTTGGCATTATTTTTCCTTTTTCTTGCATACTTCGTTCTTCTAGGGTGTTCTTTGTTTTTGTTATTTTCTTTCAAAGTAGATATTTTTTTGTTAATTTTCCCGTCCCCGTTAAAATAATTAGGTTATGAAGTGAAGGAGCCAGGGGTGTTGTTAGCCCACATGCAACTACACTCTCCACTGGTTGAGCAGATTAAGGCAGATCAGGACAAGGATGCCAAGCTGTGCAAGCTTAAGGATGAATCCAGGAATAATCAGACTTCTGAATTCAGCGTGGATGCTGAAGGAGTGTTAAGATATGGGAAGCGCTTGTGTGTACCCGATGTGGATGGCTTGAGGAAGCAGATTTTGGAGGAGGCACATCAATCAGCCTATACTATCCACCCAGGAACAAATAAGATGTACAGTGACCTCAAGGACTTGTATTGGTGGAATGGGATGAAAAAGGATGTAGCAAACTTTGTGGCTCAATGCTTGGTTTGTCAACAGGTGAAAGCTGAACACCAGAAGCCTGCCGGTTTGCACCAGCAGATTGAGATACCAGAGTGGAAGTGGGAAAGGATTACTATGGACTTCGTTACAGGATTACCGAGGACCCCTAAGGGTTATGACTCAGTATGGGTGATAGTGGATCGAATGACCAAGTCATCCCACTTCTTACCAGTGAAGACTACCTTTAATGTGGCTCAGTATGCAAACCTGTATCTGAATGAGATCGTCAGATTACATGGAGTCCCTGTATCCATCATATCTGACCGAGGTCCACAGTTTACGGCAAGGTTTTGGAAAGCTTTTCAAGAAGCTTTGGGGACGAGGTTAGATCTAAGCACCGCTTTTCATCCTCAAACAGATGGCCAGTCAGAACGCACGATTCAAATTCTGGAGGATATGCTTAGAGCATGTATATTGGATTTTGGTGGCAGTTGGGAAGGATACCTGCCATTAGCTGAGTTTGCATACAACAACAGTTATCAAGCCAGTATTCAGATGGCACCTTTTGAAGCTCTTTATGGGAGAAGATGCCGATCTCCCGTTGGATGGTTTGAAGTTGGAGAAGTCAAGCTGCTAGGGCCAGACTTGGTGCAAGATGCCATAGAGAAGGTTAAGCTGATAAGGGAACGGCTTTTAACTGCACAAAGTCGTCAGAAGTCTTATGTGGACCATAGGCGTCGGGAGTTAGAGTTTTCTCTAGGCGATCATGTGTTCCTCAGAGTTTCACCTATGAAGGGAATCATGCGGTTTGGTAGGAAAGGGAAGTTAAGCCCGAGGTATATTGGACCTTTTGAAATTCTGGATAGGGTAGGAGCAGTGACATACCGCCTAGCCCTACCACCTGGGTTGAGTGAAGTGCATCCAGTCTTTCATGTCTCGATGTTGAGGAAGTATCTACCCGACCCATCTCATGTAATTCAACCGCAGGAAATCCTTTTAGATGACAAGTTGGCCTACGAAGAGAAACCCGTGGCCATTGTTGATAGACAAGTGAAAAAGTTGAGATCTAAGGATATCCCTACAGTGAAGGTGATTTGGCAGAATCATTCCAAGGAGGAAGCTACGTGGGAAGTAGAGGATGTCATGAGAGAGAAGTATCCTCAGCTGTTTCAAGAGTAGTCAAATGTTTTCATGTTGTTAGTTTTTGTAAAATTCGGGGACCGAATTTCTTTAAGGGGGGAAGAATGTAATAACCGTAAATTTAATGAAAAGGAAATTTAAAATAAAAGAGAGAATTTTGACAATAGAGATAAGAACCTTAGAAAATATGTATATTTATTACATAGAAAAAAAAAATATTAGAAGTTATATTTTGGCGCGCTATAAGTAAATATATTTTTATTATGTAGAAATAAGTATGATTTGTTAAAAGTAAGTGAATTTTTAAGTAAAAGAAGTATTGTGTTGCTTAAAATAATTATACCGGCTTCTATTGAATTTTTATGGTATTTTTAGAAATACTCTTTCTTTTAATATAAATAAAAATATTTGTTTAGAAATTTGTTTTATTACTATTTTTATCAAGAAAAATTATGATGTGAGAGTTTAACTAAAGATTTATGAGAAAGGAAATTTTTAGAAATTTTTAGGATATTTTATGATGAAAAACGGAATTTAAATGAATTTTATAAAGAAAATCTTATTATTAATTATTTAATTATTATTAAAAAAAAAAAAAGTTACTGTAGCATCAATATATGTGCATACGGATGCCAGGCAGAGAGCAGAAAACCCGCAGCCCCCTCCCCCATTTTTCCCTTTTCTCCTTCAAATTTCAAACCCTCATATCTGGAGCTACGGACCTCTGATTGACGAACCGTCAGGACCATTGGACTCGTGGCAACGAGTACTTCAAAACCCACCGATCAATTTCACCGGAAAGTCGCCGGAAGGTCGCCGGAAAATCGCGTGAATAGTACCTCCAAAGGTAAAATTTCGTCCCATTGCGTTTTAGGCTTCGTTTTTACCGAAATTCTTCCCGTAGATAGCTTTAGAATTGAATATGGGGTTTTTAGGTTTCAGCATGAATAGTATTTTCCGGCGAGTGAATAGTGTTTTCCGGCGTGAATAGTGATTTTAGAATTTTCTAATTTTCATGCTATGTCTATATTTTCTAGGTTATTGAGCCACTACGAGGTGAAATTCTCGTTGTTGGACTTCTAGTACGGTGAGTGGGTTTTTCATACTATAGCGCATGTTTTAGGAATTTGATTTATAACTCTCTCGTATATTTTAACTAGTTGGAATGTATGTTAAATAGTTTTACTGCTTTGAAAATCAATATGTTCCAACCATGTTAGAAATTGTAAATTTCAATCCTAGTTGAACCCTAGGTATGCAGGGCAAGCATCTAGACTATTAATTCTCCATTTGAGCTAGATTTATAGAAATGCGAACTTAGTCATAAAAATGAACTAAGTTAGCCATGAAAGGATTTAATGCATGATGAGCATCTATGTGACGTCTACGGACGATCTATGTTTAAAAGGGAAAATTTATGATTGTAAAGGTCTCCATGGGAATTCATGGATGAGATATGTTTTAGAACGAGATTTTATGCATGAAAAGAGCTAGATGGAGAATTATAGCTTTATTGTAAAGTTATTGAAATGTTTTACTTTAAACTCTCTGAATAGCATATTTCAAATGTTTTCTATTGGAGGGACCCTTTTAGATCACTGTTAGCTAGCCGCAGGTAGTGCTAGTCCTGGTGCACCTTGATCATGTTACGGCTTCGGCCTAGGATATTGTGACGGGCATATGACTGCCTAAGACATAAAATTTAGGGTGGACTTATGTCTACGCCTACAGTGATTACCCTACCCTTGCTGTGTGCTTGGGGGAGATGATAGATCTGTTAGGAAAGACCTCCAATAAATTAGTGCATTTTTCTTAAAGATTAAATATTTTTAAAATACCACATGCATCATCGTTATTGCATAAATATCTTCATTTATTATTTACCATGCATAATTGATTTGCTTACAGTTATTGATTTAATTCTGTTTTATCATGTGAACTGTTTAGCATTCTTTCAATAAATTATGATTAGATGTTTAATGTTTTCTATACCTTGATTTCAATTATTTAATTCATTGTGAAACACTCGTGCTTAGTTTGCCCTGTTTCTGTTATAGTATGATTTATCCATTCACTGAGATGTGGTAATCTCACCCCTCTTCTGTTTTCTCCCCACAGATAGTCAAAGAAACACTGATCCAGCTACAGCTCCATAGGAGGCTGAGTTAGCATTGGTGAGCCCCAGTTTGGGCAAGGCTTTGTTGTACTGGTTGTTTAGTTTAGTTATGTCTAGTATATCTCCATGAACATACAGGCAGGATCCTCGCTTCTTGTGTTGTTTGAAAAATGATTTTAAGTTTTACAATAATGTTTGTACTATGAGGCCATGGGCCAAGTTGAATCAAGGATGTTGGATTCATGAACTATATATATATATATATATACAGTATTTTCTGATATTGGATGTGGCGTATGTGGCCAGTTATATTATTATGTACTGGATTGTGTGCTGAATGGTTGTGCATGCTATGTGTTAGGCTTACGGCTAGGGGGAAACCCTTATGTCGTGCCGGTCATGTGTTCCATCATTTGGAGCCGTGACAAATATGGTATCAGAGGGTTAGGTTTCCCTGTGTTCATGGAGATACGGACCTTTAGGTAGGACTTTGAGTATTGGTATGAATCCGGACATGCTTATACTCACGGTGCTGCTAAAGGGGTTCGATAGGATGTTGCCTTTTTGTTTAAGTGAGTCAGTTTATAGTATGCTATGATGGTATGGTTAAGTGATGGTTGAGCTATTTCTGTTTTATAGCGAAATGCCACCAAGAACCAGATCAAAGGTTAGGCAACCCGCGGTTCAAGAGCAGATGGCTGAAGAGTCTGCTCAGTCCGCAGTACCTGTGCCTAGAGGCCGAGGTAGAGGTCGTGGCAGAGGCCGACCTAGAGGCAGTGGCAGAGGTGTAAGGGCTGCTGAAGCAGCCGAACAAGCTGAGTTAAGAAGTGAGCAAGCTGAAACTCACAGGACGGGGGAAATGTCTTCTCACCCCCGGGATGATGTGATAGCCCAGATGCTGGTAACCATGCAGGGTATGCAGCGGGCAATAGAAAATCTAGCTGAGAGAAGGGATGGCCAAGATAGAAGGGACCCGCAACAGTCCAAAACAACTACCTCCGTTCCAGAACCAGTTAGGTCCGTGGAGCGGCAGGTGAGACCCGCTGAGAGGGAAGTGGAACTATCTGAGTTCCTGAAGCTGAAACCGCCAACCTTTAAGGGGTTGTTGGCCAGTAAAGATCCCCAGGAGTTTATAGAGGCTACTGAGAAGATCTGCGAGGTTCTGAAATGTCCAGAGATTCGCTCAGTAGAATTGGCAGCCTTCCAGTTGTCTGGCGTAGCGCAGGTATGGTTCAAGACCATGATGCGTGGAAGGGGAGCTACAGCGCCACCTTTGAGATGGCCAGAGTTCAAGGAAGTCTTCATGGAGAGGTTTGTGCCTCAGAGTATCCGGTATGCAAAGTGTCAAGAGTTTGTGGAGTTGAAGCAGACTCCTGGTATGTCAGTCACAGAGTATGACTACCGCTTCACACAGCTGATGCCGTATGCACCGCACATGGTCCCTACTGAAAGGGACATGATCAGGAAAGTTATCCAGGGGATGGTGCCAGCATTGTTTAAATCAGTGGCACCCCAGATGAAGCAATTCCCGAACTATGCAGAGGCTGTAGATTGCGCAAGAATGATGGAGACTAGGCATGTGGCCGATGTTGAGAGTGCCAAGCTGAGGAAGAGAGATAGAGACGGGAGCTCCAAAGGAGGGCAAAGTTCTCATTCCCAAGGACCCCGATTCCAGAGCCAGCAGCGCCCAGCACCACAGAATGTTGGAAACCCCAACCAGAGACCAGATGCAAGTGGTAGGCTAGGTCTTAGCCAGGGAAACACCAGGTATCCAGGACAACCGGGACCAAGAGCCATTCAGCAGAACATGCCACAATGCCCTATTTGTGGCAACCATCATTTTGGTCAGTGCCGCAGGGAGATGATTGTTTGCTATCATTGCCACCAACCTGGACACATGAAGAGGGAATGTCCTCAGTTGTATGGCTCAAGCCAAGGGCCAACTCGACCAGCTTTACTACCAGCCCCAGTGGCAGCTCAGCCTATAAGGACTATACCGGGCCAAGCAAGTAGCAGAGGTACTGGTAGAGGGATGATGGGCCGCGGTCAAAGCCAAGCAGGCCGAGGTGAACCGAGGATTTTTGCTCTTACCAGGCAGGATGCACAAGCTTCAAATGCGGTCATGACAGGTACTCTTTCAGTTTGCCTACATGAAGCATATGTTTTGTTTGACCCCGGGTCTACATATTCCTATGTTTCTCCTAGTTTTGCTAAGAGTTTGGGTAAAGATCCGATAAGGATGGATGCCCCTTTCTTTGTAACCACCCCAGTCGGTGATTATTTGCCAGTAGAGCATGTATGCAAATCATGTAAAGTGTCAGTGGGTGATAGGGAGACATCTGCTGATTTGATCATCCTAGACATGGTCGACTTTGATGTAATCCTAGGAATGGATTGGTTGGCAGCATGCTATGCTACCTTGGATTGCTATGAGAAGGCAATCAAGTTTAACTTTCCAAATGAAGTTCCTTTCCGGTTCCAGTGTGATCGAAGTAAAGCTCCAAGTAACCTGATATCAGTCTTGGGTGCTCAGAAGATGTTGAAGAAGGGATGCCAGGGATATTTGGCATATGTTAGAGATATGGATGGGAAGGTACCGGATGTAGACAACATGGCAGTGGTAAGAGAATTCCTGGATGTCTTTCCAGAAGAGTTGCCAGGATTACCTCCTGAACGGGAGATAGAGTTTGGTATCGACCTTATTCCAGAGGCTCGACCAATTTCTATACCGCCTTACAGGATGGCACCTACAGAGCTTAAAGAGCTAAAGAGTCAGTTGCAGGATTTGTTAGATAAGGGCTTCATCAGGCTGAGTACTTCTCCATGGGGTGCTCCAGTTCTTTTTGTGAAGAAGAAAGATGGGTCTTTGCGTCTTTGCATTGACTATCGGCAACTGAATAAGCTAACAGTGCGCAACAACTACCCTTTACCCAGGATTGATGATCTGTTCGATCAACTTCAAGGAGCGAAATGTTTCTCCAAGATTGATCTGAGGTCAGGGTATCATCAGTTGAGAATCAAGAAGGAAGATATTTCTAAGACGGCTTTTAGGACCCGTTATGGTCATTATGAGTTTTTAGTTATGTCTTTTGGACTAACTAATGCACCAGCTGCTTTTATGGACTTGATGAACAGGGTGTTCAAGCCATTCTTAGATCAGTTTGTCATTGTGTTCATTGATGACATCTTGGTTTATTCTAAAGACCATGAGGAGCATGAACAGCACCTACGGGTCATTCTACAGATTTTGAGGGATCAGCAGTTGTATGCCAAGCTCTCTAAGTGTGAGTTCTGGTTGGACAGTGTTATGTTTCTGGGGCATGTAGTCACGAAGGACGGCATTCAAGTAGACCCCGAGAAGGTAGAGGCAGTACAGCAGTGGCCTCGCCCAGCTAGTGTGACGGAGATCCGAAGTTTCTTGGGTCTAGCAGGGTATTACCGGAGGTTCATCAAGGATTTCTCCAGAATTGCTGCTCCTTTGACCAGATTAACCAGGAAGGGAGTTAAGTTTGAGTGGTCGGATGTATGCGAAGAAAGTTTCCAGACCTTGAAGAAGTGTCTAACCACAGCCCTAGTTCTAACTATCCCAACGAGCACTGGAGGATACTCAGTATACTGTGACGCCTCAAGGGTGGGCTTGGGTTGTGTGTTAATGCAGAATGGTCATGTTGTAGCCTACGCATCTAGGCAGCTCAGGAAGCACGAACAGAACTATCCTACACATGATCTAGAGATGGCGGCAGTGGTCTTTACCTTGAAGATTTGGAGGCACTATCTCTATGGTGAACCCTGTGAGATTTACACGGACCACAAGAGTCTCAAGTACATCTTTCAACAAAGAGATCTTAACTTGAGACAGAGAAGGTGGATGGAGTTGGTGAAAGACTATGACTGCACTATCTTGTACCACCCAGGCAAGGCCAATGTGGTAGCAGATGCTTTGAGCAGGAAGTCAATGGGGAGTCTAGCCCATATTACCCTACTCCGGAGGCCGTTGGTAAGGGATATTCATCGGCTAGAAGGTGAGGGGATGCGTTTTGAAGTGAAGGAGCCAGGGGTGTTGTTAGCCCACATGCAACTACACTCTCCACTGGTTGAGCAGATTAAGGCAGATCAGGACAAGGATGCCAAGCTGTGCAAGCTTAAGGATGAATCCAGGAATAATCAGACTTCTGAATTCAGCGTGGATGCTGAAGGAGTGTTAAGATATGGGAAGCGCTTGTGTGTACCCGATGTGGATGGCTTGAGGAAGCAGATTTTGGAGGAGGCACATCAATCAGCCTATACTATCCACCCAGGAACAAATAAGATGTACAGTGACCTCAAGGACTTGTATTGGTGGAATGGGATGAAAAAGGATGTAGCAAACTTTGTGGCTCAATGCTTGGTTTGTCAACAGGTGAAAGCTGAACACCAGAAGCCTGCCGGTTTGCACCAGCAGATTGAGATACCAGAGTGGAAGTGGGAAAGGATTACTATGGACTTCGTTACAGGATTACCGAGGACCCCTAAGGGTTATGACTCAGTATGGGTGATAGTGGATCGAATGACCAAGTCATCCCACTTCTTACCAGTGAAGACTACCTTTAATGTGGCTCAGTATGCAAACCTGTATCTGAATGAGATCGTCAGATTACATGGAGTCCCTGTATCCATCATATCTGACCGAGGTCCACAGTTTACGGCAAGGTTTTGGAAAGCTTTTCAAGAAGCTTTGGGGACGAGGTTAGATCTAAGCACCGCTTTTCATCCTCAAACAGATGGCCAGTCAGAACGCACGATTCAAATTCTGGAGGATATGCTTAGAGCATGTATATTGGATTTTGGTGGCAGTTGGGAAGGATACCTGCCATTAGCTGAGTTTGCATACAACAACAGTTATCAAGCCAGTATTCAGATGGCACCTTTTGAAGCTCTTTATGGGAGAAGATGCCGATCTCCCGTTGGATGGTTTGAAGTTGGAGAAGTCAAGCTGCTAGGGCCAGACTTGGTGCAAGATGCCATAGAGAAGGTTAAGCTGATAAGGGAACGGCTTTTAACTGCACAAAGTCGTCAGAAGTCTTATGTGGACCATAGGCGTCGGGAGTTAGAGTTTTCTCTAGGCGATCATGTGTTCCTCAGAGTTTCACCTATGAAGGGAATCATGCGGTTTGGTAGGAAAGGGAAGTTAAGCCCGAGGTATATTGGACCTTTTGAAATTCTGGATAGGGTAGGAGCAGTGACATACCGCCTAGCCCTACCACCTGGGTTGAGTGAAGTGCATCCAGTCTTTCATGTCTCGATGTTGAGGAAGTATCTACCCGACCCATCTCATGTAATTCAACCGCAGGAAATCCTTTTAGATGACAAGTTGGCCTACGAAGAGAAACCCGTGGCCATTGTTGATAGACAAGTGAAAAAGTTGAGATCTAAGGATATCCCTACAGTGAAGGTGATTTGGCAGAATCATTCCAAGGAGGAAGCTACGTGGGAAGTAGAGGATGTCATGAGAGAGAAATATCCTCAGCTGTTTCAAGAGTAGTCAAATGTTTTCATGTTGTTAGTTTTTGTAAAATTCGGGGACCGAATTTCTTTAAGGGGGGAAGAATGTAATAACCGTAAATTTAATGAAAAGGAAATTTAAAATAAAAGAGAGAATTTTGACAATAGAGATAAGAACCGTAGAAAATATGTATATTTATTACATAGAAAAAAAAAATATTAGAAGTTATATTTTGGCGCGCTATAAGTAAATATATTTTTATTATGTAGAAATAATTATGATTTGTTAAAAGTAAGTGAATTTTTAAGTAAAAGAAGTATTGTGTTGCTTAAAATAATTATACCGGCTTCTATTGAATTTTTATGGTATTTTTAGAAATACTCTTTCTTTTAATATAAATAAAAATATTTGTTTAGAAATTTGTTTTATTACTATTTTTATCAAGAAAAATTATGATGTGAGAGTTTAACTAAAGATTTATGAGAAAGGAAATTTTTAGAAATTTTTAGGATATTTTATGATGAAAAACGGAATTTAAATGAATTTTATAAAGAAAATCTTATTATTAATTATTTAATTATTATTAAAAAAAAAAAAGTTACTGTAGCATCAATATATGTGCATACGGATGCCAGGCAGAGAGCAGAAAACCCGCAGCCCCCTCCCCCATTTTTCCCTTTTCTCCTTCAAATTTCAAACCCTCATATCTGGAGCTACGGACCTCTGATTGACGAACCGTCAGGACCATTGGACTCGTGGCAACGAGTACTTCAAAACCCACCGATCAATTTCACCGGAAAGTCGCCGGAAGGTCGCCGGAAAATCGCGTGAATAGTACCTCCAAAGGTAAAATTTCGTCCCATTGCGTTTTAGGCTTCGTTTTTACCGAAATTCTTCCCGTAGATAGCTTTAGAATTGAATATGGGGTTTTTAGGTTTCAGCATGAATAGTATTTTCCGGCGAGTGAATAGTGTTTTCCGGCGTGAATAGTGATTTTAGAATTTTCTAATTTTCATGCTATGTCTATATTTTCTAGGTTATTGAGCCACTACGAGGTGAAATTCTCGTTGTTGGACTTCTAGTACGGTGAGTGGGTTTTTCATACTATAGCGCATGTTTTAGGAATTTGATTTATAACTCTCTCGTATATTTTAACTAGTTGGAATGTATGTTAAATAGTTTTACTGCTTTGAAAATCAATATGTTCCAACCATGTTAGAAATTGTAAATTTCAATCCTAGTTGAACCCTAGGTATGCAGGGCAAGCATCTAGACTATTAATTCTCCATTTGAGCTAGATTTATAGAAATGCGAACTTAGTCATAAAAATGAACTAAGTTAGCCATGAAAGGATTTAATGCATGATGAGCATCTATGTGACGTCTACGGACGATCTATGTTTAAAAGGGAAAATTTATGATTGTAAAGGTCTCCATGGGAATTCATGGATGAGATATGTTTTAGAACGAGATTTTATGCATGAAAAGAGCTAGATGGAGAATTATAGCTTTATTGTAAAGTTATTGAAATGTTTTACTTTAAACTCTCTGAATAGCATATTTCAAATGTTTTCTATTGGAGGGACCCTTTTAGATCACTGTTAGCTAGCCGCAGGTAGTGCTAGTCCTGGTGCACCTTGATCATGTTACGGCTTCGGCCTAGGATATTGTGACGGGCATATGACTGCCTAAGACATAAAATTTAGGGTGGACTTATGTCTACGCCTACAGTGATTACCCTACCCTTGCTGTGTGCTTGGGGGAGATGATAGATCTGTTAGGAAAGACCTCCAATAAATTAGTGCATTTTTCTTAAAGATTAAATATTTTTAAAATACCACATGCATCATCGTTATTGCATAAATATCTTCATTTATTATTTACCATGCATAATTGATTTGCTTACAGTTATTGATTTAATTCTGTTTTATCATGTGAACTGTTTAGCATTCTTTCAATAAATTATGATTAGATGTTTAATGTTTTCTATACCTTGATTTCAATTATTTAATTCATTGTGAAACACTCGTGCTTAGTTTGCCCTGTTTCTGTTATAGTATGATTTATCCATTCACTGAGATGTGGTAATCTCACCCCTCTTCTGTTTTCTCCCCACAGATAGTCAAAGAAACACTGATCCAGCTACAGCTCCATAGGAGGCTGAGTTAGCATTGGTGAGCCCCAGTTTGGGCAAGGCTTTGTTGTACTGGTTGTTTAGTTTAGTTATGTCTAGTATATCTCCATGAACATACAGGCAGGATCCTCGCTTCTTGTGTTGTTTGAAAAATGATTTTAAGTTTTACAATAATGTTTGTACTATGAAGCCATGGGCCAAGTTGAATCAAGGATGTTGGATTCATGAACTATATATATATATATATACAGTATTTTCTGATATTGGATGTGGCGTATGTGGCCAGTTATATTATTATGTACTGGATTGTGTGCTGAATGGTTGTGCATGCTATGTGTTAGGCTTACGGCTAGGGGGAAACCCTTATGTCGTGCCGGTCATGTGTTCCATCATTTGGAGCCGTGACAGTTAATGAACTAACTCTCAATAAATTGAATTGAAAAGAAGGCACAAATAAAGCATCAGACAAGATTAGATCTAATGTGAGAGCAACAAAACCTATATGTGTGATAGAGGCTAAGTGTGAATTAGGCAAAGTTAGAGTTATAGCCGAATTGACAGGAGAAAAGGATCTAAACTTTGAGTAATCACAACAGACATGGTGCATTGCACCTGTATCAATAATCCACACTTGAGTAAAAGAAGAAGTAGCTTGGATGTTACCAGAGAAAGGGCCTGTAAAGTTTGATGGTAAAGGATTACTCAACTGGGTTGGTTGAGACTCTGGTGGTGAGTTGGTTGTGCTAGTGGCTTGAAGTTGAAAGCTCAAATAGGATATCATCTTATGTATCTGGCCATGGGAAAGCCCACTTGTTGGAGCATTTGGAACGCCCCCTTACTAATGAGTCATAGAAAGAACTGCAAGTTGTTGGGAAACAGAATTGATAGTGCTTTTGGGCTTGAAGACATATCCTTTGGATTGAAGAAAGCCCTGGTAAATAGCCATGCAACTTGTAGCATTTGTCTACAATGTGTCCCAACATGTTGTAGTGCATACATAATGGTTTATCACACTTTCTTCCTTGTTGAGCAGATAGTTGAATTGAAGGAATTAATGATGGAGTATCAAATATCATATTCTCATTTGAATTAGTGGGGGTAGAGCCAATGATGTGTTGCCTTTCCTCTTAGCAAACAAGGTTGAATGCCTTGGATACAGATGGAAGTGGATCAATCATCAGAATCTGAGCTCGTATGGCTGAGTAAGACTCGTTCAAACCCATAAGAAATTGCATAAGGTATACTTGCTCCTAATAGTTCGTCCAGGATTGCCTTCCACCACAATGGCAAACTGGTATTAGCTGGTAGTTTTTGAGTTCTTCCCATAACGTCTTCAAACGTGTATAATATGTGTTTAGATCCAGAGAACCTTGATTTAAGGCACGGAGATATTGCTTGATTTGAAAAATCCTGGGAGCATTGCTCTGTTGAAAATGCTCATGGAGATCTGCCCATACAGCTTGGATAGAGCTAAGATAAATCAGGCTATCGGCTATCTCCTTCACTACAGAGTTCAGAAGCCATGAATGGACCATGCTGTCGCACCGAGCCCAAGTTCCGGCAAGCAAGTCTTAGGGAGGCGGTTTGGGAATAGTTCCATCAACAAAGCCCAATTTATTTTTAGCTGTAAGTGCCATAAGTATCGATCTACTCTATGTTTTGTAATTTGGTCCTATGAGTTGATGGGTGACCAAGATAAGGCCCGGATGATCTCCACTGTGGAGAAAGAAAGGACTACTAGAATCTTCAAGTGAAGAAGGAGCCATGGAGGACGAAGAGGAATCGGAGGATAAAGGATCAAAATGACTCCCTTGATTGTTGGCACCACTACCACGGGCCATTTACTGAAGGAGAAAAATGATGAACAGAGTAAAAATAGCTACAGCGTTTGCTCTGATACCATGTTACAAATCAGAAAAAGAAAAGACGAAACTGGAATAGAGAAACTTCTCTTTTCTTCTATTCATTTCTTTTCTCAGCTAATGGCCTGCTTTTTTACAAAAGAAAAAAGCAAGAACCTTTACCCAAACACGTGTCCACTAACCAACCATAATAGAGAAAGGACAAAAAGAAAAAGCTGGCAGCAACAAACTAACAACCCACCGGGAGAATTAGTTCAGTAATACATAATATAAGCAAAGAATTAAGACTAAATAATCACAAAGGTTGAAGTCCCAAATATACTAGATGTCTAAAGATTGTGCTCCTTATAAGTAAAAGCAACCCTCCCTCTCTTGACTCAAGTTTTGAGAGAGGAGTTAGGTCCAATATTTCTAATATGGTATCAGAGCCTGCTCCAGTTTTCGATGTAGCCCGCCCACAGATGTTCATGCTTGTAAACTTCATGCTCCATATGTCCAGCCCTGGACATGAGGGGGTGTGTTGAAGTCCCACATCGACTGAATGTCTAAAAATTGTACTCCTTATAAGTAAAAACAATCCTCCCTCTCTTGACTCGAGTTTTGGGAGAAGAGTTAGGCCCAATATTTTTAATACATTTATGGCTTTTTTATTTAAGATGGATAAGTTCTTAGAGTGTCTCTCTCCATTTGTACTAAAGCGAATTATGTTGAGTTTTAATTACATCTCATGCCCCAAAAGTTTCAAAAGAAATCCTTTTTTATAACTAATGTACTCTAAAGGAAAATTAAATCACATAATAACAACATGAAAGAGTCTAAGTCACAGAAAAATAAATTATATTTATCTAAAATCACAAAATATCATCAATGATTAGATATTTTAATATTATTGAAGGCGCGTGTTCTCTTGGGTATGTATTGTGGAGGATCTTCTTGGGTATGTATTGTGGAGGATCTTCATCATATTTTCACTTTATGCTCTTGAAGTCACCAGCCTGCATCGATTTTGAATTGTCTTTCGATCTACAAGTCTCCCTTCTGTTAGTTAGTCAATGGCTGAAAACATTAATAACGTTAAGCAACAAAATGAGGTAATCGAGATGTTAGAAATCATTGTAATCACTTGGTGTTGCATTTACCATCAAATAAATAAGGTTTTTTTTAATAAGATAAATCTCTCAATAATGACAGCATTAGCAAGAATAAGAAGAATAAAAAAATAAGACGGGTTATCTACGCTAGTAGTGAAAATTCGTTCAATGCAAACTAAAAATTAGGCATAGGCCAAATGTTTATGTAGCTACATTTCTCACTTGATCACACTTCAAAACCGTATGTGAATAGGTATCGGGCATTAAATCTATAATAAAGAACTGTAATAGTAATTTTAATTGTAGGCTACCTTCTTGCTAGTGTAAGGACTACTAGGTTGGTTTATTTCTTAACTTAATATTTTTTGAAATAGATGTAAAAAAGAAAGGAAGAAGGAGAATTCGTCTTAAAATAATTTTTTTGATTAAAAAAAAATTTAAGTGGGTTTTAAGATGTTCATTTTTCTATATGGTCTTATATGTATAAAAAAATGTATATATTAAGCCACTTTACCTTATTCCTAGACCAACAACTTAAGTCTAATTGTTTATTTTATTTTATTTATTATGAAAATAAAATAATTGTTTTATATGATCTAATTGTTTTCTATATGAAATCTTTATTTTTTTTTTCTAAAGTGGAAGTGTTGGTGTTGATAGTGGCGCTCTAAAGTTTTCTTCTCCTTTGTGGGATACACATATAAGATTGATAATTTCTCACCGACACTTAGCCACTTAACAATTTTATAGATATGTTATATTCCTCTTACCAAAACAAAATCTCTATGCTATAGAAGATAAAATAACACATGTCAAAGTGTTGCAAGATCCCCGCCACAACGCTAAATATTCTTCAAGAATGGTGTATTATTATTATTTAATATTCAAGTTAAATAATATTCAAATCATTATTATGCACACTCTAATTAATTTATTTCTTTAATTCAGTTAAAAGTATAAGTCATCCAACCTGGCTCACTTAACGACAAAATAAACGGTGAATTTAATAAAAAGATTATTTGTACTCATTTATTAAAATTAAAGTGACTAAATTTGTATTACAAATTATGGCATGACCAATGTCATGGCATTATTAAGTTTACACATTTAGTTCAATATATTCATTATAAGTAAGCAATTTCTCTAAATAATTTTACTTTTTTTTGTGACATATAATTATACTTTATTCTTTTATTCATTCTCTCCACCTTTTATTTTATTTCACCTTTATCTCCTTCACTTTTCTCTCATGCTCCTATATTGGGTCACTTTATATAGCAGTATCAACAAAATTATAGAAGACTACCGAGGGAACTGGGATCGAATAGTTAAAGTAAAATAAGGTTCTTTTTTCGGCATTATCAATTATTGTTTTGTAAATTAATTTTTAAACCAAACATGCCTTTAGTATTTTACAAAAACAACCTGTAGATGAAAGCCACTAACCACAAAGAGAGAAAATAAGAATTAATTATTAACCATCCTGGAGAAACTGTTTCATAATAATTATTTTGTGGAATGTTTGGAAAAAGGGAGGCAATAGAGGGGCCGTGCTGAAGTCCTTATGAGTGTTGGGGAAGATTAATTTTTTTTGTTGCAATTAAATTAATTCATGTTAGCTTGTGTGGGAATAAACTAATTAATTAAGTTTATAAATTTAGCAAAAATTAAACTGAATATAAAATAATTTACTTGAATGATTAGTTAAAAAAGTTTTAAAGTTAAAATAATTTTTATCATCTAATTTTTTGGTTAAAAATAAAAATTTTAAATAACTTTATTTTTAATTTAGTGCATTTTGGAATTGCTATTTTTTTCACTATTTAGACCCAAAATAGACTAGGATGATAATATAGACCCCGACATCGACCCTGGTCCCACAACCGGACTGGGACTTTATTGTGAAAATTCCTTGTGTTAACAAAAATGGTACCGTCCAAAAAACAAGGACAAAAATAATAACAAATTTAGGGTATTTCAAGTGCTAGTGGCATGTGTGAATTATCTTTTAACTCCACATTTATATCTATTAAGTTCATCGTATTTATGTCTAATATTTTGACATAAATATTAGTATAAAAGTCAGATCTACTGATCAGTAAGTAGAGACCCACTATAAGATTGGATGCCAAAATTTCTTTTAAAAAAATTGATTACTAATACAAACTTCTAATATCAACAGAATTTGAATATGTGTAAAGACTTAATTTATCAAATATCTTTTACTCAGTAAAACAAAACTTGTGCTGGTTTTTTTGTAAAAATTCTTCATTGTCACTATCCAAAAATCCCTTTTTAGACAATGGAGGAGTTTATAATAACATTGTTACTATTCTGGTCAGTGGAATCTAATAATCTTAGGTCTTAAAATTTCAAAATTATTGTTATTGTATTCAAATATGTTTAGATAAACTGAAAATAATAGTTTTGAATTATAATTGAGTTCAGAGTAAAATATATGGTATTTGAGATAATTACACTGTTGTCTCTATTTATATTTTTTTAATAAAAAATAGTTTGATATCTTCCAAGAGAAGTGCCTCTCTTTGGTTTTCTCTCTCTAGTACCGCTTCTCTGCCGATCTGGAGGGTACCGCCGCAATGATAGCCCCCTCCCACTCCCATCTCTTTTTTTAAGTTTTTTTAGACGTTGTGGTATTTAAAAACTATCGTATATCCTGCCATTTTTATCATTTTTTTCAGTGACTCGGTAATTATTGACTTTCTATCTTTTAAACAAAAGTGTTGCATAATGCAATCTTTTGTGAAGGAGAAGTGCCTCTCTCAGGCCCGTTTGATATGTTACAATGGAATAGAATCTGAAGTAGAAAGTAAGATTTTATTATTTAGTTTGATGAAATGGAGTATTTCATAAAATGCTCTAAAATACTCTATTTCATCATACGATGAAAAATAGATTTCTTTCAAAAATAAATAGAATCTATAATTTTATCATAAAATAATGCTAACTTCAAATTTTTTGTATTAAAATAATTTAATTTAATTATTAAAAAAAATTAATTTGATTATATTTTGTAAAAATTAATTTGTAAGAATTTTTTTTAAAGAAAATTTATTTTTTTTAAACAAATTTTATTTAAAAAAATTAATTTATTTATTTTATATTAAAATTAATTTAATCATTTTATTTATGTTATCTTTTTATTCTTTCAATTTCTATTAATCAAATAATAAAATATTATATTATTTAATTTTTTTTATCGTATATTAAATAAGATAATGATATTTTTTTTTATTTTTTATTTTTTATAAAAATTTATTTCAGCTTACAAACGAATTCTTAGACTTTCTTTCTCTCCAGCACCACCGCTCTGCCAATTTGGAGGGGACCACTACAATGATAGCCCCTGCCCCTCCCATCTCTTTTTAAGTTTTTTGGACGTTCTGGTATTTTAAAACTATCGTATATCGTGCCATTTTTATCATTTTTTTAGTGACTTGTAAATTATTGACTTTATATCTTTTAAATAAAAGTGTTGTATAATGCAGTTTTTTATGATAGTGCTGGTAATATTTAGATACAAATTTCAACTTTTCTCTACTTATCTTCGCTGAAATGATGGAGATGTCTTGTGAATGTAGTAAAAAATATAAATGGCGATAAAGATTAGTTAAAATTTATTGTCCACTTTCTTCAACATTTTTGGATGATTATATAATTTTCTAATTTTTAATTTTTATTATTTAACTAATTTTTTGTTTGTGTGTTTTTTTTTATTAACATGAATATATTCTTAGTGTCTCTCTCCATTTTTCCTACAGCGAATTACGTTGATTTTTAATTACATCTCATGTCCCAAAACTTCCAAAAGAAATCCCCCTTTTTTTATAACTAGTTTGCTTTAAAGGATTATGAGAATCATTAATTTTTTTATTGATATGTAATGTTAGATATTTTATTAGTGGCCCATGTGTTTTAAATATGTATTTTATTATATTTATCCATTTAAATTAATCATAACTTAATGATAATTATGATCTAATAATGTTTAAATGTTAAAATCTTATTGGTCAATAAGAGAGATATTCTCTATTGGATATATATATATTGATGGTACATGTGTATTAAAGATTCTATATAAGAAACCGGTCCTCTCTCTGTCCAGTAAGTGACAGTTTTCTCTCCATCAAGAAACGTGCGTCAAACCTAAAGGGGTGAAAAAAGAGAAATACGGTTTCTTTGAGATCTCTCATCTACTGTAAGTTTATTTGCAAGATAAATATCATGGATCAATATATCTCTTCATTCAATTATTATTTTTGTGAGAATCATAAAATTCTAAGATTGTAGGACATAATGAGTTATTCAAAATTAGAGTTTTGATTTGAATAAATTTATTGAATAACTCACATGTGGTATTAGAGTCAGGTTTTGGAACTTATGATTTTCCATTTAAGATTATTGGTTTTCATTTTCAAACATCAAGGATTACATAATTGTTTTTGATGTAAAAATTAGATTTCGGAATTTTATGTTTTTCCGCATAACGTTGATAGCTTTTCCAAAATAGTATTATGCAAAATTGAAAATATTTTGAACAGTAATTCATCAATTGATTATTTGATGTAAAAATCAACTTTCGGAAATCATATTTCTCCCGCAATTTATTTTCTTTTCCGCATGATGCATGAGTCATGGATCAAGCATTTCCGAAACGCAACAGCAAGCCATGAATTGGCTTTATTGAATTAGCCTTATTATATTTTATTGGTCAATTGGCTTTATTGATCCCTACGCCACTTTTGATGATGCCTTTTTACTTTATTTGATGACTTTTGAATTATAATATATTATGCAATTTCATGATTTGGATAATACAATCATATATAATTTTATATTTGAGAATTGTATTATATATGATCATTATTTGAAAATATATTTGGAATTTTGGAATTATATTATGTAAGGTTTGTTAATACCAAAGTGGTCAAATCATTAAGAAAATTAATTCCAAATTGTATAATGATTTTATTTTCAATTACTCATGAATTTCGATGCTTATAAATGATATAATGATGGTTTATTTATGGGTATATTGAAAGTTATTGGCTATAAAATATTTAAGGATCGCCCAAAGGTTAATTAGTTAGTTTTATAGTCAAGAACGTGAATATAGATAATTAATATACTTTATTTGATTTTTTTAATATATCCAAAGATAACAAACACGTCAAATTAGAGTATATATAATTACTAATTATATGAAATTAAATTAAGCATCAATTATGTTTATTGTTGTGTATTGTTGGATCACCCAAAGGTGGACTTTAATGTACATTTATTGATGATATTATCTGAATCTGAGTTATGCATTTAAATTATGACTCAAAGCATAAATATATGAGCATTTTATCTGTTTGCAGCATCAGTTCATGTTTCTCTTCATTCGCAAGCTTTGTCTATATTAAAGTACAATGGACTTAACTTCGCTGAGTGGCGTGAACAGATCCAATTTCACTTAGGTGTTTTGGATATTGACTTAACACTCCTAACTGATAAGCCTGCTACTCTTATTGATTTAAGTAGCAAAGAACAGAGATCTCTCCATAAAGCTTGGGGAAGATCTAATAGACTGAGCCTAATGTTTATGAGAATGACAGTAGCAAACAACATTAAGTCCACAATTCCCAAAACTAAAAGTGCAAAGGAATACATGAACTTTGTGGAAGAGCGCTCCCAGTCTGATATTGCTGATAAGTCATCGGCTGGATCATTAATGAGTACATTAACCACCATGAAATTTAATGGTTCATGTACTATGCATGAGCATGTCACTAAGATGACAAGTATAGCAGCCAAACTAAAGTATATGAGAATGGAGGTGAATGAAAACTTCCTTGTGCAGTTCATTTTGAACTCCTTGCCTTCTGAGTATGCCACGTTCCAAATGGGTTACAACACCATTAAGGATAAATGGAATGTACATGAATTGCATAACATGATCATTCAAGAGGAAGGCATGCTGAAGAAACAAAGAATTCATTCAATTAATCTCATGGGTCATCAAGGAGCTAGTAAGAAATACGTAAAGAAGAATGAAAAAGGCAAGCAAGGACTACATAAAGTTAATGAGTCATCTGCCCTAATCCACAAGAAGGAACAAAAGAATGATAAGTGTCATTTCTGTAAGAAATCTGAACACTATCAGAAAGATTGCCCTAAACACAAGGCATGGTTCGAAAAGAAAGGTAAGCCTAGTGCTTTAGTATGTTTCGAATCAAATCTAACTGAAGTTACTTATAATACTTAATGGATTGATTCTGGTTGTACCACTCATGTTTCTAATACGATGCAGGGATTCCTTACAACCCAAACCATAAATCCAAATAAAAAGTTTGTCTTCATGGGGAACCGAGTCAAAGCTCCAGTTGAAGCCATTGGGACCTATCGTTTGATTTTAGATACTGGACATCACTTGGATCTTTTTCAAACTTTTTATGTTCCTTCTGTTTCTAAAAATTTAGCCTCTTTGTCTAAACTTGATACAGTTGGATACTCTTTTAAATTTGGGAATGGATGTTTTAGTTTATTCAAACATAATCATCTCATTGGTTCTGGTATTTTATTTGATAGTTTGTACAAATTAAAGCTTGATAATCTTTTTGCTGAGACTCTTCTAACCTTGCATCATAATGTTGGTACTAAACGTGGGTTAATTAATGAAAGTTCAGCTTACTGGTGGTATCAATGTTTGAGTCACATATCCAAAGAAAGAATAGTGAGATTGGTAAAGAATGAAATCCTTCTAGATTTAGATTTTACTGATCTTGACATATGTGTGGATTGTATTAAATGAAAATGTACAAAACACACAATTAAGAAAGTAGCCACAAGAAGCACACATCTCCTTGAATTTATACACACCGATATATGTGGGCCTTTTTATGTTCCATCTTTTAGTGGAGAAAAGCATTTTATCACTTTCATTGATGACTTTTCACGTTATGGCTATGTTTACTTGTTGCATGAAAAATCTCAGTCAACAGATGCTTTAGAGGTATTTGTCACTGAGGTAGAAAGACAATTAGACAGAAAGGTGAAAGTTATCAAGTTTGACAGAGGTGGTGAATATTATGGAAAATATGATGAAACTGGACAATGCTCTGGTCCATTTGCTAAATTCCTTGAAAAGCATGGCATATGTGCCCAATACACAATGTCAAGAACACCACAACAAAATGGTATTGCAGAAAGGCGTAATCGTACTCTAATGGATATGGTTAGGAGTATGTTGAGCTTTTCTTCTTTACCCTTATCGTTGTGGATGCATGATTTAAAAACTGCCATGTACTTATTAAACAGGGTTCCTAGTAAGGTAGTTTCAAAGACTCCTTTTGAACTATGGACAAGAAGGAAACCCAATTTAAGGCACTTGCATGTTTGGGGTTGCCTAGCAGAAATAAGAATTTATAATCCACATGAAAAGAAACTGGATTCAAGAACAATCAATGGTTTCTTCATGGGTTATCCAAAAAAATCGAAAGGGTATAGATTTTATTGTCCTAACCATAGTACAAGAATTGTTGAAACTGGAAATTCTAGGTTTATTGAAAATGGTGAAGTTAGTGGGAGTGTAGAACCACGAAAAGTGAAAATTCAAGAAGTTAAGGTACAAGTTCCTTTATCTAAAACTTATTGGGAAATTGTTGTTCCCACAGTTGTAGAACAGTTTGACAACCTAGAAGAACAACAAATGATTGATGAAACACCCCATAGTGAAGTTGTCACCAATGAACCTATAACAGATGAACCACATGAAATAATAGCATTAAGCAGATCTCAAAGACAAAAAAGAGATTTGTTGTTTCTAATGATTATGTGGTTTATTTACAAGAGTCAGAATTTGACATAGGAGTTGATGATGATCCAGTTTCATTTTCACAAGCCATGAAAAGTGCCAATAATAATAAATGGTTAGATGCTATGAAAGAAGAGTTAAAATCAATGGATCATAATGAAGTTTGGGATCTTGTTGAATTGCCTGAAGGTTGTAAAAGAGTCGGGTGTAAATGGGTCTTTAAGTCCAAACGCGACTCAAATGGCAATGTCGAAAGATTTAAAGCTAGACTTGTTGTCAAAGGTTTTACTCAAAAAGATGGCGTTGACTATAAAGAGACATTTTCACCTGTCTCCAAAAAAGACTCATTTAGAATTATTATGGCAATAGTAGCTCATTATGACTTAGAGTTACATCAAATGGATGTGAAAACTTATTTTTTAAATGGGAATTTAGAGGAAGAGGTTTATATGGATCAACCTGAGGGTTTTCCTATAAAAGGAAAGGAACACATGGTGTGTAAACTTAAAAAGTCAATATACGGACTTAAATAAGCCTCCCGACAATGGTATCTTAAGTTCAATGATACTGTTACTTCCTTTGGATTTAAAGAAAACACTGTTGATCGGTGTATATATCTAAAGGTTAGTGGGAGTAAGTTTATATTTTTGATTCTGTATGTTGATGACATCTTACTGGCTACAAATGATCTTGGCTTATTACATGACACCAAGAAATTTCTCTCTATGAACTTCGAAATGAAAGATATGGGTGAGGCATCCTATGTGATAGGAATTGAAATATTCCGTGATAGGTCACAAGGAATGTTAGGATTGTTTCAAAAAGCATATATTAATAAAGTTTTAGAGAGATTTAAGATGGAAAAGTTGTAACATCCCTAATTTCGTTTCATGTATTAATAAAAATACAAAAGTATTCAAAGTAACATCCATAATTTCATTTCTTTTATTGATAAAGGTACATAAATATTTAATTAAGGAAATAAAATTTATTAGAAGATTTTTTTAGATATCTAAGGAAATATAATCCTTAGAAATTCTTCACCTTACGTGTATGTATAGAAATGTTCTAATATTAATGGAATAGGTAAAGAAAGAAAACCTAAGAGGAAATATTAGAAATAAACATGCTAAAGAAAGGTGAAATTCTTAGGTAAGGAAGATAAATTTTTGTGAAGTAAGTAAAGGTCTTAAAATTTCAAAAAGATCGGATTAGGGTAATTTTTCTTAATTTAAGAGTAAAAGTTACTAAGTTTAGTATCTCCACCCATAAATTGGGCTTTCACCTATGGACACTTCATATAGAGTTTTTCTACTTCACAGAATTTTTTAGCAAGCCAATAGGATAGCTCAATGAAGAAATAAAACATAGACTTGGAGTAGGATATAGAAATTGGACCGGTAGCTCAAAAATCATAAAAATATGACTAAGCCCATTATGAAAGGTAGAATTTTAACTAAAGTAAAGAAAATGGGCGAGAATGAGCCTAAACCCAAGAGGAAAAAATAAAAATAAAAATAAAAATAAAAGTAAAGTGATGAAATAATGGTGTAATCAAGATTAGGTGACATGGCATTAAGACAAAAATTTAGCAAGTGGTGTGATATCCTACATTTATAATTTTAGCAAGTGGTATGATAATACAAGGCTTTAGGACAAAACATCTATATCCTACACTCATAATTTTAGCAAGTGGTATGATAATACATGGTATTAGGACAAAACATTCCTATCCCACACAAATAATTTCAACCAAATAATGGAGATTCAAGGGTTAGAAATTTGCCACCTAAAAAGGCAAACCTATCATACTTGATTAAGACAAAAGAAAAAGGAAATGAATTCCTAAATCAAAGGGACCTTGTCCCATATCTTAGAAACATATTATCATAATTTTCAAAATAAAAATCTCCTTTTGCTATGCATATCTTGACTAAGGAAGAGGAAGACAATAACATAAGTTATTTTTTTTTTCCAAAAATTCAACCAAGTGTATCCTAATTGTGATAAGGTAGACCCATTATCATGAAAGGTGAATTATTTGATGGTCTATTTAAGCAAAACCCACCATTACAACATTAGAATTTTCGTCCAAGTGAGGGAGAGAAAAAATAGAAGCAAGGTAGAGTGAGGAAAGGAGAGGAAGAAAGGAAGAAAGAGGAAGGAGAAATCTAGAGGACTAAGTGCTCCAGGTAAGTTTCATAATATTTCTTTTCGAAGAAAACTTTTGAAACTTATAATATTTATATGAGATTTTGATCTTAGAACTTTGATGATTGGTCATGGATGTTGCTATATCATGTTACATATTATGTATGTTTGAATACTTAGGCTGGTATAGATAGTTCTACATAGGTATGGCTATGGATGGCAAACTTTTGAGCTTCAGTTTTTCAAATTCTGAGAAGAATTAGTAAAGAATCGAAAGAAATGGTTAACATGAACAATGTATATCTATGTCTCACGGATTTTTAGCCACTGAAATCACTCAATTTGAAGTCCATATGAGATAGATATGGTCTGATAAGTAAGAAAAGGTCAGAAACTGGTTAATCAGGGAAAAATATATTAGGATAGCTTCTGTGTTTTAATTTTTGGGAACATTATATAGGGAATATAAACAAATGGTTAACATAAAAAATGTAGATCTATGTCTAACGGATTTTTAACCACTAGAATCATTCAATTTATAATTCATATAAGGTAGATATGGTCCCATTTGTAAGCAAAGGTCAGAAAATGGTTAATTAGGAAGGAATATGTTAGGATAGCTACTGTATTTTAATTTTTGGGAATATTCTGTAGGGAATTAAAATGAATGGTTAACATAAGAATTATACATGTATGTGTCATGGATTTTTATCCACTGGAATCACTTAATTTGGAATTTTTATGAGGGAGATATGGACCGATTAATAGGCAGAGGTCAGAACCTATCCGAGAAAAAATAACATATACATTGAGGGAGTAGTATCACCTTGATTTCTTAATATTTCGCTAAACTGTTCAACATAATAATTTTAGATAATTGTTTTATCTTGAAATTGACACCAAGATCACCAACATCGGAGTTAAATTGAGGGAGTTATGCTCTGATTAGTAAGAGAAGGTAGATAGGATGAAAACCTACATCAAGAAAATAAAGAAATAAAATTAATGTTTAAAAAAAGAAGAAGAATCTTATAAATAAAAATAATAAATGACTAGTATATGCCATAGCCATTGCCATTGTATAAACTTCTTACCATCTTAAGTGTGAAATTTTGACATAGAAATATTTTATAAAGTGATATTTGAAATGGTTATGTTCATGGCATGATTAACATACTTGTTATTGAAAGCATATTTTTGGCTATCATTGTGAAAAGAAAAGAAATGAGAACGGTCACATGGCAATCCGTGTGGTGCACCAGTAAGGGATGCCCTACCAACGGTTATGATCATGTTAATGAGAAAAGAAAGAGAAAGTGGGCCATGTCAGACAGAGCGAGAAAATGCCGTACCGGAGAGTAGAAAATACTCACCCCGACCGGGGTAGCTTGATATGAGAATAAATTGATAGTCATCATATAATATTCTAAAAATAGTTAACCCTGTCATACATGTTATTATTGTACGATTCTCATGTGCATAAATATAGTGCATTCATGTGACCAAAGTTATTTGCTATAGTTTATATAGCTGAACATGACGTGATGAGCTATATTGATGATGATTTATTGTTGAACTTACTGGGATTTAATTCTCACTATATTTTCACATCATGTTCAAAAAATTAGTTATGCAGATTTTTCTATGGCTCTGGCTTTTAGTGCATGTTGGATTGAGTACTTTATGTTGGGCAGATCCCAGAAGCAAATAAAATGTTTGTGGTCGAGTTGGCTTAAATCTCGGTGAAGGTGCCACCACCCACACCTGTATCTCCAGAATTGGTCAACCAGAATAAATAAGATGTAAAATTTTATATGTTTGATATGTTGTACGTATATTTTGATTAATGACATATATGTAAACTTTGTATTGTATAAATTAAATAAATGTTATTTTGAGTTAAGTTGTAACGAGGTAATAACTTCATGGTATTTTAAAAAAAAATTGATACGTAAATGGAGTTGTTACAAAAGTGCTCTACAAGTGTTGTTCCAATTCAGAAAGGAGATAAATTTAGCCTTATGCAATGCCCAAAGAATGAATTGGAACGCACAGAATTGGAAAGAATTCCTTATGCATTTGTTGTTGGGAGCTTGATGTATGCTCAGACTTGTACCAGGCTAGACATCAGTTTTGCTGTCGAAATGTGTCACGACCCCAATTTAGAATACATGACTGGCACAGCATAAGAAGTTAACCCTTAAACCGTAAGCCACAATATAGACATACAGAAACTAGCACACAAAATCACCTGACACCATATCAAAAATGAACATTTTATCTATATACATAATCATATTCTTACTAATTCATGCCATACAGTCCTTGTATATATAGATAACATTAACCAACATACATAGAGTACACAACAAAAGCAGGATCCTGCCCATGATCATCAGAGCACAATCTAGATTACAAAAGAAAATAAATAAAATTACAAAAGATATATTAAGGAACCCTAAGAACAATTGGGCTCACAACTGAAACTACTACTTTATTTCAGTTCGGACGGGTGCGGGTTGGACTCTTTAATACTATCTGAAAACATAAAATATGAGGGGGTGAGTTTACGCAACTCAGTGAGCAAATATAGCTTACTATAACTAAAACAGAACAGACCATACACACGAGTTTTCATAAATAAAAAGTATGCAAGAATATAACATTATCTAAATCAATGTAAATAACAACAAACTAAATAAATTTGATTAAGAGAAATTATGAGATCTTGAGATTTAATATAATAAACAATAATTTCAAAATCAAATAAGAAAATAATTCTTTAAAAACAAATGTGTAGAGGAGGATTCAAAGTAGAACCATAATTATAATTTTTTTATATCCAAGCACAAAGCCTGGTAAGGGCAATCACCACATACATATTTTATCCCAAGCACATAGCAATGGGTCAGGTAAATCACCATATTCTCATCGTTCATATCATAAGGTTGGGAGGAGCTTTCCTCAACTCCCTAGCCTTTTTATATGTTGACTATCCTAAGCACATAGCAATAGGACAGGTAAATCACTACATTCTCATCATAAGTAACCAGGCCAAATGCTACTGGCTATTGGAGGAGACATAACTCAACGCCATACTTATTCACAATTTAGTCATCATGTGCCCTTTCGCACAAAGGGCTAGCAACTCCCTTGCTAGCTTGGGTTACATGGTGCACAAAAGCTAACTATCTCTGTCGCTAGCTAACAGTGTTTCTGACAATGATTCCTCCATAATAAAAAAAATTTATAAACCAAAAATGTAAATTAAAAGGAAAATTGGAAAGCATAAGGTTAAAATTCTTTTTAAGACAAAATATATTCCTCCCTTTCATGACATTCCTCGGACAGAGTTTCGGCATAGAAATTCATTCTCCAAAATTAGAAATATAATATTTTCATTCCAGTTCAGAAAAATCATGACATTCAGTCCCAAAGATACATTCCAAACATAAATCCAAATCCAATTTCACCATATTCATAAAATAATGATGTATCAGTTATAACATAGATCATATGAAACAATTTGAGAAATGATACAATTATAAAATTCAATAGAGTGTAACGTAACACCATACTTTCATCATAAACTCAGGAGGGATTATTAGAGGTCTGTTCTGCATGTCCTATGGCTTCTACGAATATAAATCAATGTAAACACGAAATTCAATTTATGCTATTCACAATTAAAACTTTGTTTTAAAATGCATGGACATAAGAGGGATTTAGAAAGGCGTTATAGTAAACTATATCCACTCACTCTCAATGGTCCAAGAGGAATAAACCCTGCTTTTTGGCTTTTGTTATCCGAATTATTAGTCATCTTTCAAGCTTGCTTCCTGGAAGCTTCACAACCTGTAATTCAACATTTCATAATATCAACACCC
The DNA here is from genome assembly GCA_037074535.1 of Gleditsia sinensis. Taxonomy (NCBI): domain Eukaryota; kingdom Viridiplantae; phylum Streptophyta; class Magnoliopsida; order Fabales; family Fabaceae; genus Gleditsia; species Gleditsia sinensis. Next base: position 17,962,592 of record CM073470.1, read on the forward strand.
ATACACATCAAAATTACCATCTTAGGAGTTCATTACACATAATCCCAAATCATGAGTCCTTAATCTCTCTAGGATGAATTTCTATAACATACTAGTTTATATTTTCATGATAATTCATACTTATCAATTTAGCTTCAACAACATCGGGATTTAGGAATTAATTCCACCATCACCATTTTACACATAAACCTTCCAACTTCAAGCTTCCTATGAGCAAGTTTCTTAAATGACTACTCCAAAACTTCTTTGATTATTTGAACCTCCAATTCATTCCCTACAACTTAGAATATTCAAAATCAAATTTCTTGGGCGTGGTTACTGTTCACAGCACTATTGGAATCCAAGAACTAGGTAATCAAATGATGTTATTTGCTTGTAAAAATTGGAATGGAAGTAGTACAACATGTCCTTAACATGATTCTATGCCCAGAATTTCCATAATCCAGCAAAAAGACTAAGAATTTTGAGAATTTACTTTGCTGCTATAGTGATTCGCAAAGCAGAATTTTCCAGCTGTAAAATTAATGGATTGCTTCAAACTTCCTAGGGGTTTTGCAATAGATTTCCAGCCTTAACATAAGGGATTTGAGTGGCTGGAAGTTTGGATGAAGATGGCACACAAAATGGAAGAAAATGGTAGGGTTTTGGGTGGGAGAGAAATGCACATTTTGCTGGAAATTTTCTCCAGCTTCTGGTGCAGCGTGCATTCATAAAAATAATGGGAGGGGTATTGTTGTCATTTCCTAATTAGATAAGGGCAATTTAGTCTTTTTTTTAAGATAAAAATGGGGTAATTTGGTAATTTTCTTTATAATAATAAATAAATAAATAATATAATATTACAAAATGCTGGGCAAGTATCAAAGTAATCTTGGATTGGATCATTGAAAAGCTGCAAAGAAAGTACTAAGGTACTTGTAAGGAACAAAGGATCACATGCTCACTTATAGGAAATCTAACACCTTGAGGTTATTGGATATTCAGATTTAGATTATGCTGGATGTGTTGATACAAGAAAATCTAAATTCGGCTACTTGTTCCTTCTAGCAGGAGGAGCAATATCATGGAAGACTGCAAAGCAATCTATCATTGTTGCGTCCACTATGGAGGCTGAATTTGTGGCATGCTTTGAGGCCACCATTCATGGTTTATGGTTGTCAAATTTTATTTCAAGGCTTGAAATTGTCGATAGTATTGCCAAGCCACTGAAAATTTATTGTAATAATTCTACAGCAGTCTTCTTTTTAAAAAACGACAAGTATTCAAAGGGTGCTAAACACATGGAAGTGAAATACTTTGCCGTTAAAGAAGAAGTTCAGAAACAAAGTGTCAATTGAGCACATTAGCACTAACTTTATGATTACAGATCCATTAACGAAAGGATTGCTGCCAAAGACATTTAATGAACATGTCAAAAGAATAGGCATTATTGGGTACCACTATTAAGATTATGACGAAGTCTTATGCTCTTTATGTTTTGACACTCTGAGCTCATTTATTTGTTGTTTCTCATTTATTTATGCATCTTGTTACTTATTGTTAATATATATCCATAAATGTATTATGTGAATGTTAACAAGATTTGTCTTTGACGAAGACATTATTGTTGGACCATTATGTTATCTCTCATTACAGGTCATGTTAAGTATTGAATTAATATTGTGATACATAGAAGGGACTGTTTCAAATTAATGACATATAACCGCTATGATCCCTATTAATTTTTTGCTTAATGATGATTTATGATGTGACCAATTTAAAGAAAGATTTAGCTAATAAATGCCCATGTGTTTTAGATATGTATTTTATTATATTTATCCATTTAAATATAATCATAACATAATGATAATTATGATCTAATAATGTTTAAATGCTAATATCCTATTGGTCAATAAGAGAGATATTCTCTATTGGATATACATATTGATGGTACATGTGTATTAAAGACTCTATATAAGAAACTGATCCTCTCTCTGCCCAGTAAGTGACAGTTTTCTCTCCATCAAGAAATGTGCATCAAACCTAAAGGGGTGAAGAGAGAGAAATACGGTTTCTTTGAGATATCTCATCTACTGTAAATTTATTTGCAAGATAAACATAATGGATCAAGGTATGTCTTCATTCAATTATTGTTTTTGTGAGAATCATAAAGTTCTAAGATTATAGGGCATAATGAGTTATTCAAAATTAGGGTTTTGATTTGAATAAATTTATTGAATAACTCACATGTAAAACTTCAATCTATAATTATTTTAAGTATCCTTGAGAAAGCTTTTTATCATCGTGTTAGCATCTCATGATGGTCGGGTTTAAATAAAATTATAATTTGAATCTTTTCACTTTATTATTATGTAATTTCAAATAGGTATCTAATAGCTTGAGTTTTGTTCAGTCCTTACAATATTATCATATATTTTAATTTTTTTCATATGAAAATTAATTTTTAAATCACATAATAACAAAATGAAAGAGTCTAAATCACACAGAAAAATAAAAAAAAATATTATTTAAATTTTTTAAAATTACGAATATCATCAATGATTAGAGATTTTAATAGTACACTTATCGTTTCGGGGTCGAGTTGTAGAAAATCTTAATCATATTGTTAGTTTATGCTCTCAAAATCTGGTACCTAACATGAAGTTTATTATAGAGAATAGTAATAGTAATTGTAACTATATTATGCCTTTTTGTTGGTTCAAAGACTACTATGGTTGGTTTGTATTTTATCTTAGTATTGTTTGAAATAGATGTAAAAAGGAAAAAGAAAAAAAGAAGAAGAGAGAGACTTTGTGTTACAAATGCTTTCCCATTTTCAAAGGGTTCATTTTTCTATACCGCCTTATATGTATGAAAAAAGTATATATTAAGCCCACTTTACCTTATTCCTAAACCAACAACTTAGGTCTAATTGCTTATTTTATTTCTATTATTATTACAAGGCGTGAAATCTCCAACTTTTTTTTCTTTTTTCCTTTTTTTTTTCCAAAATGAAGTCTTCGTCTTCTTGTTGGTAGTGGCGCTCTAAAGTTTTCTTCTCCTTTGTGGGATACAGATATATGATTGAAAATGTCTCACCGACACTTAGTATATATATGTATATATAATTTGACGCCACATATTTTTGATGGATTCAAGACTCGAACCCACCCCATCTTCCTTTTATTTTATTTCGCCTTTGTCTTCGTCACTTTTCTCTTTTAAGTTTCTCTGTTAGGTAACGCTGTACTATTATTTTCTGTTTCTTTTTTTAATTTTTCAGTTCATCACTTTTTGCTTCTTGAATTAATTTTTAAACTGAATATGCCTTGCTTTTAGTCTTTTAGAAAAGCAACCACTGGATGAAAGCCACCGACCGTAAAGACAAAGCGTTTCACAATAATTATTTTGTGGATTGTTTGGCAAAGGGGAGCCAATAGAGGGGCCGTGCTGAAGTCTTTACGAATACTGGGTATGATTTTTTGTGTGTGTTGCAATTAAATTTATTCATGTTAACGTGTGCGAGAATAAATTAATTAACTAGGTTTATAAATTTATCAAAATTTAAGCTAAATATAAAATAATTTACTTGAATGATTAACTATAAAGAAGTTTATAAATTCAAAATTATTTTTATCATTTAATTATTTGGTTAAAAATAAAAATTATTAATACTCTTATTTATTTATTTAGTGCAGGTTGGAATTATTATTTTTTTATTTTGCTTTTTCTCACTGGTTAGACACAAAATAGATTAGCATGATAGCATCGACTCAGGTCCTTATCCTAGCCAGGCCCCCACGTGGACCCTGGTCCCACAACCGGACTGGGACTTCGTCCAAAAAAATATGACAAAAAAGATAACAAAATGAAGTTTTTTAATATTATCATTCAGGTGTTAGAGATATGTTTTAATTTTTTTATCTTATCTAAATATATCAAGTTCACAGCATTTATATCTAATAATTTGATGCAAGGATTAGCACAGAGGTAAGACCTATGGGTTGCCAAACAGAGACTAAGTACCAAAGCCTAGAGAATTTCTTTAAAATGGGTTTATTACTAATACAAACTCCTAGTATCAGGAGAATGTGAAACAGTACGGCATGAGTTATTGTAATAACTTAATTTAACATATGTCTTTTACCAAGTAAACCAACTTATGTTGGCTTTACCGTAAAAATTCTAAGTTGTTAATTATTCCTAGCTGAGAATGTAAACATTCCTTTTTACACACTGTAGAATTTTATAATAACATCGTTAGTATTCTAGTAAGTGGAATGTAATTCCTTTTTGTTCTTTTTTTCTAAAGTAAAGTGCATTGCTTCTTTAGTGAGAATGAACGCCGATTCTTTTAATAGTTTTTGGGTCTTAACCACTGGCATTTTGTGGCTTAACAACCGCTATAATTCCATGTAGACTTCGCTAATGACCCTTTTCCAGATACGATGAGATTTGCTTTCGTGGTCGTGCAATTCTCTTTTGCATTTGCAGTTTTCCACTATACCATGTCTGGCGATCCATTTCTTCCATAACTCAAACCTCTTAATCTTTTACTTTAGAGGAAAGAAATGTATTGCTTTAGGAAAGATCAGAAACAGCCTGCAGGAACAACACCTTGAAAACTAAATGCAATCACATAATTTGGAACAAAAATATCAGGAACAAAAACAAGATTTCATAGAATCAGCAATGATTTTAAGATCAGAAGACAGAACAACCAGATAGACTCACACTAAGAACCAAAAGGAAAATATTCCTTAGCCTGGGATATTCTTGAAACCACGCATTACTTCAAAGTCTTGTTGATAATTTGAATAGCAACATAAGGGCAAGGTTTTTGCTTTTTGAAACGCAAATGCATTCCTAACAAAACCAAATGACTGATAGCATATTGATAGTGAATAAGAAGATGTCCTATAGAAATCTGGGATGGAATTTTTACTTCAGATTTTTCAACCAACTGTCAATCCAAGTTATAAATATCCTGAGGGTGAATTTGATCAGCCCTCAAGAAATCCAAACCAAACAGCTCTTGCAAATTTATGGTATTGTATATGTTTGATATGTGAAAATATTTTTAATTTTTATTCCCTATTTTTATTTACAAGTTTTTATTATTTAAAAATTACATTTAGTTTGTAAACTTAATCATTTATTCATCTTTATTTTCAAATCATATTGACATAAATTGCTATAAATATTATTTGATTTTTAAATTTGATCTTCAATAATTAATTATAATGTTATTTTGACTTTCTTTAATATTTGCATTGGAGTCTCTTTCAAAGTTATAAAAATGTCTCTAGTTATTTTTTAGAAATATTGAAAACATCTTTTAAATATTTTAAATTTTCACTCTATTTTAGAAAATAATTTCAAAAAAATATTTTTTCTTAAACCCTACTAAATATATTTTCAATCATGTTTCGTGTTTTCAATAAAAATGAAAACATAAAATAAGTAACCCAAAAGAAATTGAAAACTGTGCCACAGTTGAAATGTGGTATTACTGGCTGTTGCCCATGGACGCCCCCTTATGGGATAATCGCCTTTATTTGCTAGCTTTCGGCCATATTTTCGTACTTAAAAGGCATTGTAGAACAATTCATCCTCATGTCAATATTTATCAACATTTAAAGATAATTTTCATCAATTATATCAATGTCATTTATGATATTGCTTATATGCTCTAAAAGTCAAGTATATCTGGAAGTTTAGAAATGACAGAGGTCAATAAGTAATTCAAAATTATTTATTAAAATTTATCAAGGAATAGTATTTATAATTTTTCACTTAATTATTTAATTTAAAATTTATGTCTACTTATTAAAATATTAATTGACATGTTAAAAAATATTTATTTATTTTCATGCAGCTCCGCATAAGATATAAATTAATATATTATAAAAGCTAGTGACAACGTTGCATATTAAGAATTTTCAAAATAGGTATGGACTTATAGGCCAACCTATTTGTGCAAAATCTTTCAATTACGAGTTTAAACGGGTTTGTTTGATTAATTTGAGGCCCTAAATAATGGGCCAACCTATACAGGCAACAACCTACTTAATTGATCAGCAAAACTTTGGAAGCACGTTTGAAGTCTAAAAGTTTAGGCCCTCTACCATGCTCGCTCGCCACTAAAATTCAAAAGCATGCTCAAAGTATGGAAGAGCGCGCTTCATAACTTACTTGTCCCTACTCCAATTCAAAAAGCTTGCTCATAATTTGAAATAGCAGACCTTGTACCTTATTCATTGCAATTGAAATTTAAAATCTTGCTCGAATCTTTAAATTTGAATTAACGTCATTGAGTTGTATCTCATTACTTAGCAACTTTAATTTCATTAATCAACCTCATTGATTTGTGTATGAGCTAGTTCACAGTGATTTTTGGGCATAGAGCTGTCAATTAAGGACTGTTTAGTTCAGCTGAGTCTTACCACTGCAAGAAAATATACTTTTAACAGTAACTTTAGTTGTTACAAAAAAATTTCAGTAATGATTTTTAGTTGCCACAACATCATTACCTAACAATCCTACATTGATTATGTCTCATAACCTTTTTATTAGTTCCATCCGTAAAGAAATAGGGCATTGACCAAAGTTATCTCAATATTGGCATGTGTAATCTCACTGGGCCAATCCTCTAAGAAATTGGAACCTTGAGAAGTCTAACATATCTAATTATTGAAATGAGCCACCTCTTTGGCTCCATTCCCCAATAAATTTACTACAAAAAAATAAGCTTTCAGCGGTGACTTTCGTTGCCCCCACGTTGTCGTTGATAACCCCGTCATTGAATGTTTTTTGTTGCCACTTTTGGAGTCGCCACTGAAAGGCAACTTTAAGTGGCAACTAAAGTTGTCACTGAAAACTATAAAAGTCGCCACTGAAATTCTGAAAGTTGTCATCAAATATCTATTTTCAGTGGCGACTTTTCATGGTCGCCACGGAAAGTGGACTTTTAGACTAAAACTTCAAATAATACATTTATTGACACCTTCAGTGGCAACTTTAGTGGCCACTAAAAGAGTTATGTGCAATTTTTTTATATTAATTTCTTTATTATTAAACACGTTGTCGTTGATAACCCCGTCGCTAAATGTTTTTTGTTGCCATTTTTTGGGTCACCACTGAAAGGCAACTTTAAGTGGTGACTAAAGCTGTCACTGAAGACTATAAAAGTCATCACTGAAACTCTAGAAGTTGTCATAAAATATCTATTTTTAGTGGCGACTTTTCATGGTCGCCACAGAAAGTGGACTTTTAGCTAAAACTTCAAATAATACATTTATTGACACCTTCAGTGGCGACTTTAGTCGCCACTGAAAGTCTTATGTGCAATTTTTTTATATTAATTTCTTTATTATTAAAATTTATAGATATTAATTACTACAAATAAAAAAATATGATTGAAAAATTAGTTATTTTGCTAAAATAATAATAAAAAGAATAGAATTTTTTATTTAAACTTTTATTCAACTACAATTAGTTTAAATACAAATATTCAAAGTAATGCAACTACTTACATTTCAAGAAAAAAAAAAAGAGAGTAACTATTTACAAACAAAATTAGTTAATCTTAACACAATGAAAATCAGAAGAATTAAGTTTACGACTTTGGTTAAGACCAATGTATATTTGGGTTTTCCTTGTCGTATCCTTGACCATACTTGGCAATAGATATCAAACTATTAGCATCCCTATCATACATGTACACTGTAATTGGCATCCTGTAGAAGTGGCCTCCTATTAATCCAACATAAAAAAAATGTGTATCAATGCAAAATCACTTACTCATAAGACATAGAGATTTTATTTTAGAACTCAACAGTACTTTAAAAGGTTTTTAGTTGTTTCAAGCCTTAGGAAGAAATGTTTCTATACCCAGAAATGCATATCAATACATAATTCAGTTTAAGTTCTAAGTAACTATGCCAATGGCCTTATCTTTGCCTTGACCAATGTCCAAATTGATTAAGAAAAACAGATCAAAGCAATCCAAAACAATTTAGATTGTCCTTATGATATTTTCCATGGAGATTGTCCTTGTAATTTTTACGTTAAATGTTTTTAATTTGTTTTAGTTTTCCTGATGTGACTTTTTAGTTACTTTCATCTTTGGGAAAAAAAAAAACTAAACCGCATCTATCACAAAACATGCAACATATTTTGTTGCACACAGTACAAGAGGCATAATGTTACATAAATCCTAGTTAAAGAAAAAGAACAAATAAAAATAAAAAAAAATTTGTAGTACTTCATTCTGAACATGATGCTGATGGCAAAGCATTTAACCAAAGAAATTGCGGCTATACCTACACTTTGTTTTCAAGGGTGCCAAGAGAAAACCTCCCAAACCACTAAAAAAATGTAAGGCAGTTAATCAGCAGCAGGACTTCTAGAGCTCTAATCAACAATGCCTACTATTGAGATTCACTATATAAAAATATGAATTGACGAAATGAGTTAATGGAAAAATGAAAACCATAATCATTTTTCTGCCAAACTGAAATATACCACTTAATCATAAAAGTAATAATCCAATTTCTTTTACTTTCCACCAAGTAATACTTATATACCATTTAATCATCAAAGTAATCAGCATAAGATATTAATACTTACTTTTACTGAAATTTCGACGCAGAATAATTCAAGAAACTTTTTATTTTCTAAGTCTAATTAAAATATACCTAGCCCAAGATACCATGAACAAGAACAAGGAGATGATCAGGGTCATTCTTCAAATTCCCTGTGCTTTTAGCTGTAGACTTTCCCTAAGTGGTAGTACTCATAGCTTGAGCTCGAAGGCCCTGGTGTCTTCGTCCACTATTTGTGCCTGCAATAGCTCATCTAAGATGTAACAACCTTGATGTAAATTAAAACAAAATTTTGGTAAGTTAAATCATATTACTTGGCTTGCCACCAAAAACAATTAGTTCTTTTCCATGGATAATAAGAAAGAGTGACAATCAAAAGAGGGAGAAAGTAAGCTGGGGGACACGTTTATATTAAATAAACACAGAACTGATACTTGCCACCAATATGAATATGTTCTTTTTCAAGGAAAATTGGGAAAAAAAATGGGACATGGATCCTCTGCTGTGCCATACTGTGTTTCAAAACGCAACTTTTTGGCTGCGTTTTGAAACTTTTTAATTTATTTTTAATATTTATTTTTAATTTAATTTTTTAAAACAATTATTTAACAAAATTATTTTTCTTTAAAAAAGCAAACTGAAAATAAAGTATAAAAATAAAATAAATTTTTGTTGAAATTTTCAATTAAAATTTTTAAAGAAGTTTTTTTATATAATTTATTGAAAAAAATTATAATTTTAAAATAAAAAATCTAAATTATAAAAAAAAATTATATTTTTTATGTTTATTTTCTCATTTTTAATATATTTTTTAAATTTATTTTCAAATTTTAGTTTTAAATAATTTGGATTTTTTATTTTTAATATATTTTAAAATTTTAATTTTTCAACAAATTATTTTAAAAATTAAAAAGAAAATAAAATTTAAAAAAATTTCAACAAAAAATTATTTTCAAAAAATCTTTTATTTTTATAGTTTATTTTCTATTTAATAAAAAATAATTTTTTAATTGATTTGTTAAAAATATATATTAAAAATAAATTTAAAAATACAAAATTAAAAAAAATATTAAAAAATTAAAAAAATTTCAAAACACAGCCTTTTAAAAAATTATTTTATTAAAAAATTATTTTTCTTTAAAAAAGTAAATTGAAAATAAAGTATAAAAATAAAATAATTTTTTCTTGAAATTTTCAATTTAAATTTTTAAAGAAATTTTTTTATATAATTTATTGAAAAAAATTATAATTTAAAAATAGAAAATCCAAATTTTCAAAAAAAGTTTATATTTTTTATGTTTATTTTCTCATTTTTAATATATTTTTTAAATTTATTTTCAAATTTTAGTTTTAAATAATTTGGATTTTTTGTTTTTAATATATTTTAAAATTTTAATTTTTCAACAAATTATTTAAAAAATGAAATAGAAAATAAAATTTAAAAATTTTCAACAAAAAATTATTTTCAAAAAATCTTTTATTTTTATAGTTTATTTTCTCTTTAATAAAAAATAAAATTTTAATTGATTTGTTAAAAAAAATATTAAAAATAAATTTAAAAATACAAATTTTTTTAAAAAAAAAAGATATTATAAAATTAAAAAAGTTTCAAAACGCAGCCTTTTAAAAAATTATTTTATTTTTATATTTTATTTTCAGTTTGCTTTTTTAAAGAAAAATAATTTTTTTAAAAAATTAAATTTAAAAAATATATTAAAAATAAATTAAAAAATTTCAAAACGCAACCAAAAGACTGGGTTTTGAAGCACAACAGAGGATCTATGTCCAAACAAATGACAGAGAAGAGGGTGAGAGCTAGCCACAAAGGACACATATATACCAAACTACTAATTACTAAATAAAAACAGAATTTAATATTGAAGATCACAAAATAAAGTTCAACATGATGCTTAACTTTATACTCACTAACATAATAACACAAGTAATTTTATACTGTTTGGCACCTAAAACTACACCTCTTTATTAAGGATAACGAGTTAGAGAAATGAACTACAAGGCTAATATGATATTTAGACAAGTAATATTAGGTGATATATCAACAAATTCTTGTACCGTTGTTTTGCAAAATACAAGTCCAGGAAAATAGTGATTGATCACAAATAGATGTCTACTCCTTTTATCCTTTAAGATAAATCAAGGGTTACACCCACATGCTTTGGCAGAATTATCATTTAAAAAGTGCTAATGAGTGCAGGAGTTAAAGACTATAGCAATATTTTTATCCCCCAAAGTTTAATCAATGCACCCTTGTACTAAAGAGATTTACAAACCCATATGAGAATATATCCAAATAGAACCCTAAACGAAAGCCTTCATCAAAACTATAATGCGGATACCATCGTTGGTTCAAAGGAGGGAGAGAATAATGAACCAATCATTAGAGAAATACTTGGGTTAGGTTAACTTGTTTCCGTGAATATTTCCATAGCTATCCTCTTATCCTAACCACTTTGTTTATCTTATGTATTTTTAAATTTCTGTTATAGTTTCAAATTCAAACTTTAGTTATACCTGTACATGTATATATACAATCATCTGATCAATGAGAAATGTGAGCTTTTCTTCTCAAGAATATTTGATCTTTTATGGTATCAGAGCCTTGTGCTTTCACAAGCCTTCGATCCTTGTCATTTTTCTCCATGGCTGAATCATCTTCATCCTAACCTCTTCGTTTTAATCCCTCTGCTGCCCTCCCTGAGCTTGTCACTATCAATATCTCCAATCTTGTCATCAAACTTACCCTCCATAACTACATTGCATGGGCGAAACAAATTAAGTCTATGCTCATTGGCTATGGTCTTGTTGGTCATGTCACAGGTTCTAAACCATGTCCTTCCACATTTATTGAACTTAATAAGGAACATGTTGAAATCCCGTTATGCACTCATTGGATATGGTAAGATCACTTCTTGCTCCTAGCTCTCATGGTTTCCTGTGACTCTGATGCTCATGCTGTTATATCTCAAGCAGAAATAGCCAAAGAAGCTTAGGACCAATTGGCTCGTGCCTTTGCAAATTGTTCCTGGTCATGCATAATGCACCTCAAGGAGCTTCTCTCTACCTAAACCAAGGGTACATCTACTGTGTCTGAATACCTTCGCACCATCAAAACTATTGCCGATGAACTAGTAATGATTGGTCATCCACTAGATGAGATAGATCTCATTCTGCACTGTTTGAATGGTTTGGGACCACATTATAAAGAATTCTCAGCTGCTCTATGTATTCGTGAAACCCCTGTGACATATGACGAACTCTTTGAGATGCTCACTGATCATGAAGCTCATCTTTTAAAATCTGAGAAACTGGTTGAAGCTCCTATTGCTGCGAATCATGTCAAGAAAATGCCCTTCTATCCCAAAGTTCCCCATAGACGTTCCCTCCCTTATTCTGATCACCCTCATCCCTCAGGTCCCTCAGGTCCTTCTCCTGACATGATCATCTCTACTTATAGGAAGTCTTCCACTCCTCCAACTTGTAAGTTCTGCAACAAGCGTGGTTATATTGCCAAATATTTCTTCAAGATCACCAACAATCCAAATATTTCTCCCAGTGCTCATGTTGTTGCTGCTACCAACCCCCCTGCAACCAAGCATTGGCTGGTTGATTTTGGTGCTACCCATCACATTACTAATGATTTTAGTAACTTCAATCTTGCTTCTGAGTATGATGGTCCTGAGAGTCTCACTGTAGCAAATGGTAATATTCTTCCCATAACTCACACGGGTTCCATGGTTCTCCCTTCTTCTCTCCAGCTCTCTAATATTCTCTGTGTCCCTCAAGTTAAAGAAAACCTCATTTATGTTTCTTAATTGTGCAAGCAGAACCATGTCTCAGTTGAATTTTTCCCATCTTATTTTCAGGTCAATTCATTGACAACGGGTCATCCACTGTTGCAAGGGCAGAATGAAAACAACACCTACACCATTCCCATGTCCAACTCTCCACGATCCACACCATTTGCAACATCCATCCACATGTCCTCACCCTCTCTTTTACGCTGGCATCACAGACTCGGGCATCCATCTAAAGTTATTCTCAGACAAATTCTAGCTTCCCAGCACATCTCAACTTCATCTAATTTTTCTTCTTGCACTGATTGTCATCTTAATAAAAGTCATAAGTTAGCATTTAATAGATATAGTCTCACTAGTGATAGACCTCTTGATATTTTGTATTCTGATGTATGGGGACCGACCTCTTTTACTTTAATTGATGGTTATCATTTCTATGTCATTTTTATAGATCATTTTTTCTCATTACGTGAGGTTATATCCTCTTAAGCATAAATCTGATCTTTCCATTATTTTTCCTACCTTTAAATCTTTAGTTGAAAAGCAATTTAACTCTCAAATAAAAACTTGATACACAGACAATGGAGGTGAATATATTGCCTTACGTACCTTTCTTTCCACCCATGGCATCTCTCACTTAACCTCACCACCTCACATACCTGAACATAATGGTCTTTCTGAGCGTAAACACCGGCATCTCCTTGAAACAGCTTGCTGCCTACTACATCACGCTTCTCTTCCCCTTAAGTTTTGGATGTTTACTCTTAAAACTGCTGCCTACCTCATCAACCACTTGCCTACACCAGTTTTACACTCCAAATCTTCCTTCTCTGTTCTTTTTCAATGCCAACCCAACTACCTCAAACTTCGTACATTTGGCTATCTATGCTTCCCTTGGCTGAAACCCTACACCACCTCCAAACTTCAACCTCGGTCTCAATCTTGTATCTTCTTAGGCTACTCTACCACTCAAAGTGCCTTCATCTGTTTTGACTTCACTCATCACAAATTTTATACCTCACGTCATGTCCAGTTCTTGGAAAATTCCTTTCCCTTTTCGCAATCCCCTCTTACTGATGACAATCTTCTTTACCCTCACCTCATCTCGTTCCTTCTGCACCCTTGTATTCCACTCCATCTATTACCTCTTCCACCTCTCCCGTTTGTGCTTCCTCCTCCCCTCATGCACCTGTGCCCTCTGCAACAGTGGTCCCTCCTAGAATTGATCCCCTTTGTCCTCCCCCTCTCCCCACCAATTCTCACCCCATGATAACCCATGCCAAAAATAATATCCACAAGCCTAAGCGTCTTTTTGTTGTTTCCAAATATCCCCTTCCTGGAACCAACCTGTGTCTCCCAAGCATTGAAGTCCTCTCACTGGAAGTAAGCCATGTCTGAATAATTCATAGCTCTTCTTAACAATGGCACGTGGGACCTCGTTCCACCCCATCCTCACTATAATATCATTGGTAACAAATGGGTGTTTTGCATAAAAAGAAATCTCAATGGTTCCATCTCTAGATATAAGGCACGTTTAGTGGCCAAAGGCTTCCATCAACGCCCTCGGGTTGATTTCTTTGATACCTTTAGTCCCGTGATCAAGCCATAGACCATCAAGATAGTTCTCTCCCTTGCTCTCTCAAAAGGTTGGAGTCTACGCCAAATGGATATTAACAATGCATTCCTTCAAGGTCCTCTCTCTGAATTTGTTTACATGTATCAACCACCAGGTTTCATCCACGCTCAGTTTCCTCATCATAGGCCCTCTATGGACTCAAACAGGCTCCGCGTGCATGGTACACTGCTCTACGTCAATTTTTACTCTCCTATGGCTTTGTCAGCTCCAAAATAGATGCATCCCTTTTTATCTATAATCATGACTCTGTGATAGCTTACTTTCTGGTTTATGTGGATGTTCTTCTTCTCATGGGGAACACTCCTTTTTTGCTCTAACAATTCATGGCTTCTCTGGTTGCTACTTTCTCTCTGAAGGATCTTGGATTCCCTAACTACTTTCTTGGCATTGAGCTTCTTCCCTCTAACAAAGGTCTCTTCTTGAATCAAAGCAAATATATTTGGGACTTACTAAACACAGCCAACATGGCAGATGCTAAGCCTGTGAACACCCCTATGTCCACTTCATGCAGTTTATCTCCTACATCCCCACCTACCAATGCCACAGAATATCATCATTTGGTCGGCTCTCTCCAATACTTGTCTCTCACTCGACCTGACGTTGCTTATCCTATCAATCAGCTAGCTCAATATATGCAAGCTCCTTCCAATGACCACTTTCAGGCTCTCAAGCGTTTACTTCAATATCTCAAGGCTACAATCTCTTATGGAATCATGCTTACTCCTAATTCCACTCTTTCTCTCACAGCCTACTGTGATTCAGATTGGGCAGGTGACACCACTGATTGCAAATCTACAGGAGCATATTTTGCTTATCTTGGCACCAACCCCATCTCCTGGAGCTCAAGGAAATAGAAATCTGTTGCACGTTCATCCACTGAGGTTGAATATCGTACTATTGCCTCCACCTCTGCAAAGATTCTCTGGCTTCAACAGCTTCTTCAAGAACTTAGTCTCACCATTCCAGTATCTCCCATTATATACTTAGATAACATTGGTGCCACATACCTATGTGTTAACCCTGTGTTTCACTCCAAAATGAAACACTTATCCATCGACTATCACTTTGTTCGTGACCTAGTTTCTAGTGGTTCTCTTCGTGTATCTCATGTTCCTTCATCTCATAAACTGGCCGATCTTCTTACCAAACCACTGTTTGGCCCTCGTTTTCGGTTTCTTTTGTCCAAGATTGGTGTCATTGACACTTCCCCATCTTGAGGGGGTGTATTAGAGAAATACTAGGGTTAGGTTAACTTGTTTTTGTGAATATTTCCATAGCTATCCTCTTATCCTAACCACTTTGTTTATCTTATGTATTTTTAAATTTTTGTTATAGTTTCAAATTCAAACTTTAGTTATACCTGTACATGTATATATACAATCATCGGATCAATGAGAAATACGAGCTTTTCTTTTCAAGAATATTTGATCTTTTACCAATTCCTTTACCTAAAACATTATGGATGAAATTTCCTTCCTGCTTAGGCTGAGATAGAGCTGGGGTAAAGAGGTCCCCTGTTCTACAGTGAACTCCCAGTGGTGGTTTGTGGGTGGCGCAGTGTTGCTTGCAGGGATCCCTCAGTTCAAGATGCTGACCGAGATAGAGTTTGGATCCTCGGTGGCGTTGTCATCAAAACCTTGGAAGGGGTCAAGACTTTCTTTTAGGGCTAAAGCAGTTTGAGTGACGTTTTCTTGCCTTGACAGAATAAAATAACTAGAAGTCACCAAAAAAAGTTAAGGAAGATGAAGATTCGCATCCTTTCACCGCATGAACAGATCGTTTAATAAGGAGAGAAATAAAATTTTCTTTTTTTTCGTGGGGAGGGAGGGGGTGCTTGTTTTTGTACTAGTATATGACATTTGCATCTTTTATTTAGAATCTCAATTTTATTTCATAACTCATTAATATGCCCAAAGAATGATCAAATTATCTTACTTTAGCTCAAATTTTAAGACACGTTCTATTAATTTTCAAAATAATAATTTGTTATTTTTTAAATATAAAATTTTATGATTAAAATCTACATAAATAGAAATTCTCAAGCCGATAAAACATTATAAATCTTAAAAACACAATCTATAGCATAAATTTTTTGTACTACTTATTTTTTAACTTTGTCTGAATTAATATATAAAATAATCATAATGATGACTATGCGTTTGCGAATATCTAGAAAAATTAAAGTGAAATTTGTTCTTTTTCTATTAAGTGAATTATAATTTGGATGCTGATTAATAATAATTAAACTATGGGGAATGGGGGTGGCCTTAACGGAAAACAATCTCGCATACCCAGACAGGCACACATCAACAAATTAAGAGTTATGCTTTCAGTGGCGACTTTATTATAGTCGCCACTAAAAACCATTTTTAGTGGCAACTTTATTCGCCACTAAAAGTCTAGATAAGGAAAAAGGAGTATTGGATGAGGCTTTTAGTAGCGACTTTATCATAGTCGCCACTGAAAGTCTAAATAGGTAAAAGGAGTATTGGACCAAACTTTTAGTGGCAACCTAGTTATGTTGCCACTGAAAGTCAGACTTTTTGTGGCGACGTTGGTGGGTCACCACCAAATGTCATCCTTTTAGTGGTGATTTAGCATTGTCGCCATGTAAAAGTTGGTTTTTTGTGATGACTACGAAAAATCGTCACTAAAGCAGTTTTTAGTGACAAACTGTAAAGTTGCCATTGAAAAGTCAATTTCTTGTAGTGATTGGAATGCTGAGTGATCTAGGAAACCTTGATTTATCAAAAAAATCCTCTGATATTTGGCAGAATTCCTTATATAATTGGAAATTTGACCAAGTTACAATTGTTTTACAACTGTCACACTGGTCTCATTTTTAATGCACTTGGGAAACTCCATTCTCTTAGTGATCTTCAATTGTCAAGTAATGAACTTCGTGGTCCAATCCCACCTTTTCTAGGAAACTTTACAAATCTCACAAAATTTTTCTTGTACATAAAAAAATTTGCTAGACCAATTCATGCCTCCATTGGAAACTTGGTCAATTTAGAACTTCTTGACTTGACAATAACAATCTTTTTGGACCTTTTTCTTTCATCATAGGAAATTTGACAAAGCTCACTAACCTAATGTTGCTTACAAACAAACTTAGTGGACAAATTTCGCTAGAAATTCTTAACCTTACCAAGTCATCTATTTTACAACTATGTGACAATTATTTCATTTGCCATTTGCCACAAGAGATTTTCCATGGGGGGTCACTCACAAGGTTTTCAGCTTGTTCGATCCATTTCACTGGTCCAATTCCAACAAGCTTGAAAAACTATTCGATCCTTATTAGATTAGGCTTGATGATAACCATTTGGTTTAAACAATAACATATTTTTTTGGTGTATGTCTACATTTGGACCATGTCAATCAGCTGAGTGGCAATAAATTGTATAGTCCCATTTCATCAAAGTGGGGGAAATGCCCTAGTCTCACAAGCCTTGAAATTTCCAACAACAATCATTCTGATAGCATACCACTAGAATTAGGGAAGGTAACCAAACTGCAAAGGCTTAACCTCTCTTCAAATCATTTGACAGGAGAAATTTCAAAAGAATTGACCAAGTTGACCTTGTTAAATAAACTCTCTCTAAGCTACAATCAACTGTCAGGTAACACTTCTATAGAAATAGGATCATTGAATCAACTCGAACAATTGGAGTTGACAAAAAATAATTTAAATGGCCGAGTTATGAAAGAGCTAGGATGATTGCTCAAGTTTGATGAAATTGAACTTCTCACATAATAATCTCTCCAGCACCATTCCATCTAGTTTTAATGGGATGTCAAGCTTGTCATCTGTTGATATATCATACAACCAATTAGAGAGCTCCCTTCCAAACAATCTAGCCCTTCGTAACATTACATTTGAAGCATTGAGGAATAATAACAGTTTGTGTGGTAATGCCACAAGCTTAGACTTTTACAATCAATCCAATAATACCGCACTTGGTCATAAGAGCTGAAAAGTCAAGCTATTGATATTATTTCTCACTTTGGGCACACTATTACTAATGCTACTAGTGGTTGGAGTTTCATGCATTCTTTTTCTATGAAGAAGAAAAACGACAAACCAAGATAAAGAAGCACGTCCTCAAGATCTTTATTTCATATCGAATTATGAAAGAGAAATAATGTATAAAAATATAATTGAAGCCACAAAGGGATTTGTTGATAGATGTCTCATTGGGAAGAGAGGCCAGGGAAGTGTTTACAAGGCCGACTTGCCCACAGGCTAGGTTGTTTCTGTGAAGAGGCTTCATTCAATACCAGACAGGGAAACCTCCAACCTAAAAGCTTTTACAAGTGAGATTCAAGCTTTGACAAAGATCAAACATATTAATATTTCACAATACTCGTTTTCAGTTTATGAGTTCTTGGAAGGAGGCAGCTTCGACAACATACCAAAGAATGATAAACGAGCCATAAACATTGTTTAAGGTGTGGCTAATGCTTTATTTCGTATGCATCATGGTTGATCATGTCCTATAGTTCATCGTGTTATATCAAGCACAAATGTTCTTCTAAATTTAGAATGTGAAGAAGTTCACATCATTGATCTTGGAATGTGAAAATTTCTAAAGCCTAACTCAAACAACATGACCTCCTTTGGTGGCACCTTTGGGTATGTTACTCCAGGTTAGTCCCCTTTTGTTTGTACTTTACATAATAACTACTCTTCTCTTTAGCAATCTATAGAAACAACTCTATTGCTACATTATGCATGATATTTTCATCACTCAGGAATAGCTTACATCATGTAAGGAAATGAGAAACGTAATGTTTATAGCTTTGGGCTATTTACTCTAGAAATCATGATGGGAAAGCATCTAGGGAGTTTAGTTTTTCTTTTACAGAGACTCCAACAACCTATGATTTGCCATGAAAGGATGTGTTGGACCAACAGTTTCCTCAACCCAAAAGCCCAGTTGTTGAAGAGGTAATGCTGTTTCCAAAAATGGCATTTGCTTGCTTGAATGAAAGTCCACATTCTTGCCCAACCATGGAACAAGTAACTACGGAGCTTGTGATGTCAAAATCTCCTTTAGCGGATAGTTTGCCACCATCACAATTGGACAATTCATGAAAGATTTAACTTCTTAATTAATTTGTGTTTATTGTGCATATAAACCAATATTGTCTCTTGTTTTGTTTTGTGCATATGAGTTTATGGCTTGAATAGATCTAAATTTAATGTTGTGTTCTAGTAATATATTTTCACTCTTTCAGCATAATATATGACTTTCTTATGTCAGATCTAATGATTATATTGATTTTTTTGTCATATCTAACCTTATTAATTTATAGTAGACTTAAGAATTTTATTCCCTAATTAATGGCTTTTAACCCCCCAACTAAATCGATTAATATAGCAAAGGTATATATATATATATATATATATATATATATATATATATATATATATATATATATATATATATATATATGAAGAAGACATGCATGGTCTCCTCATCAACGCAGCTAGGAATTAGCAGGGGAACAAAAATTAAAAATTGTAGCAGACGGGCCCTATTTTTGTTATGTTTTCATTTTCAAAACAGTATAATGATGAGGATAGCACTGTCAAACTTTACTACGCTGCTGTTAAGGACATTTAAAACGAACAGGTCATGAAGAAAATTATAAAATAATATCTCTTTTGAAGTTGTCGATATCTATTTGTTGAAATGACTAACAAAAATCAAATTCAAATTTCTTTGAATTGATGCAATTTGATCTTAACAATTAAGTCATGTTGTTTGCTTTATTTTTTGTTTATTCTTTCAAGCTCTTGGTTTGATCGTATAACTAGGTTGGATTTTTACTCTCTTTGTGACTGTATAATTTAAACGCGTGTTTATCTTTATGATAAATGATACATATAAAAAAAAACCTAGAGGGTGAGGATGAATAGGGTGATATACTTAAATCACAAATTTAAAGATAAAACAAATAAACAAAGTATTCAAACCTATTTTGTCACTTAAAATAAAATGTTAAACTAGAAATATATATATATATATATATATATATATATATATATATATATATATATATATATATATATATATATATAAACAATATGTGATTAGTGAAGCAAGGAAGAAAGGAAGCAAGCAAGTAACTAAATCACCTCTTTACAAGAGAAGACATCAAGCAGAATGTTCAGAAACAGAACTGGACAAAAAAAAGAACCTGGAACACAAAGCCAATTAATGAACAAGGCTTCTTGAAGTTAAAACAGAATGTATATCAGCCAAAAGATTAACCAAATGAATATTATAGATAAAACATCCAAGCAAGACACTAAAGCAGCAAATTTTAAGGAATAAACCTAAAAGAAAACCTAAAAAACAATATAAATAGAAAATTTGTTGAAAGGAAACTAAGATAAACTGAACACAAAATATACGAGCACACAACAGATCTAAGAGCAGCAATTAAAGGAGATAAGGAAATAGACAAGAGGACACAAACCATATATTCTAGTTTAGCCTCAAATCAAGACCTACGTCTAATCCTCTTAACTCCTAAGAGATTTATTTCACTATTCAAATGCTTGTTTTCAACCTTATTATAAGGAGGTTTTTCATGCTTACCACTAACGTTATGGTTTTAACTACACTTGTTAAAAATGTTTTACAATGTTAGTTTACACTCACTCACCAACAATGAATACAAAATTAGTTTTCACTCACTCACCAACAACGATACTAGAGATTAAGGGTGAAAAGGACTAATTCAATGTAGACTCTCACTCAAGGAAAAAATAGCTTTTAAATGAGCAGACAAGGCTGTACATTAACCACAAAAGTCCCTGAACAAAATATAAGCAAAGCTATAAGTGCAAGGTTTCAAGAAAAGCTCAAATTGGCTTGAATATGTCTTGTTAAGCTCTCATAGGTCTTTCAAGTGTCCAGAGGTCTTTCTAACTTTAAATGACTGTTCGAGTTGATCCATATAGCTTGCACTAGCCATTACTAAAAATCTATTCTATCAAATTTTCTGTGGGTTGAAGTTGGATTTTTAGTCCATTAATTTTCCGCACATCCTTATTTCAATTTGAAACTTTTGAATTCCTTCATAAATCCTCTTGGTGTAATAAGACTGTTTGAATCATCAGTTGAGGTCCCTTTTAAGGTTGACTTTTGATTCTTCAGAAGTGATTGATTTGGAGCCTCATTTAATGTTGTATTGGCTAGTTTCCGTAAAAGCAGCCTTGATTCGAATTCAAACTAACTCAAGATGTGGCGCCAACAGATTTGATGCATTCCTAATATTGCCTCATCCCTTTTGAATCTTTCCCTAATCTTGATTTTGAATTTGTTAATTTGCCCATATCTTTTCTAATTATGGTTGCCTGCATTCAATAGAATAGTGTGAAAATAAGTCAAAGATTTGATTTAATAGATACGGTAACTTTGTATTTATAGTAGATTATCAATCAGCATTAATATGTTGAAGACAAGGAGAGGAAGACTCATTTAAACGCATGAATATGTTGAAGATTTTTGAATCAATATAATCAAAGATAAGTTATTATTCTTTATAATTTAAAAGGAACAGTATTTTATATTCAATACAAGATGAACATAATAGTCTCTATCATATCTTTCTCCTCTCCCCCTCTGGAAAAAAAGAAAGAAACCATAAGAAGTGCCTCCTAATGGGTTTTCCATTTAGGTTATCCTGCTTGGTTATTGACACGTTGCTTTCACAGGTAGAGTTGCAATATCACATAAGGAAGGAGCAGATACACACTTGATGAATGAAGATGTTAAGAATATGCAAATTTTGGGAGATGATGATTATGCTGTTAAGTAATGTAATGAAGACAGAATTTGACGTGACTTAGTTTGTAGAGATGAAAAAAAAAAATTATTGGTATTAATAGTACGACTCTCTATTGGTACATAAATTTCGTTATAATCAACTTATGCTTATATATTGTATTCAACTTTGTTCTCAATTACTAGAAATTAAATATCTTTTTTTAGTAAATAAAAAAGCTGTCACTGATCTTATTACACTAGCAATTATTTATACTATGTGGCCGTAGTTACAATTGAAACAAAAATAGGATTTACCAGCATTTTTTTTACTCTGTGGTAGCACTTATATATGTAATAATAAAATAGACAATACTAGAAAATAAACTACTTGTAAAGATAACTGTTGCTACCGACCAAAAAAAAAGAGGTAATTGTTGCTACAAAATAAGTATATACCAGCAGTTAGTATAATTGCTGGTATGAGTGGTCGGGATATAATATGGCAGCAGTCTAGACGATTGTTGGTATAAATTTAGCACCAGTTTTTATTATTTTTAGCTGAAATTATGACCAGAAATTGACAAAGTTGCTTTTGTTGACTATGCTTAGCATCACAAGTCATTGGCCATTTCCATGTATACTAGTGGGGGCCTACAGGACACTGTGTGCCACATAAGTAATCCTATTGGCTGAAAGGCCGCTCTCAGACAAATACCATAATAGGAAGGGTCAAGAGTGGGGCAGTGGAGTGATGACTTGTGAGACTTTCTCTTCCAAAGCAAACTTGCAAAAGGGCCCACAGGGTTTGGAGAATTACAAAAGAGGGCCCTTGATATTTTAGCTTCTCCTCCAAACGATTTGGAATTTTCAATGGTTGTTATGTCACTGAGACATGATAAAAGGAAATATTTATCCTTCTTTCATTGACTAATGTGTCTTGAACAATAGAATTCAGTTTTTGTTGTAGGCTTTCAGAAGTTTCTTCCACATGAAAATCTGTGGTTGAATGTTTTGGCATAATTGGTTAAGTGGTATAAAGTAATCTCTACGACTGATGATTTCAAATTTAAGCCTCAGTTGGAGTAAAAAAAAATCGATTGACTCCTTAATTGGTTGTATGTTTTGACACTTTTTTTTGTTGACATTAGACCGCAGGTTAAAATATCTGCTATGATTCCTACATTGATTGTGTCGTCTTCCATTGATATATGCCTTGGTTATGCTAATCCATTTATTAATGAAAAGAAAAATCATCATTCTTTTGGACATGGCCATTCCTAAATTTAGATGAATTATTAATACTACAATGAGAAAATTAACTTTAATTTTATTCATGCCACAAGCTCATATACGATATATAGAACAGCAACAAGAAGAAGCTAATAATGAACAGAAGAACATACAGGACAATGGTTTACACCAGACTCATGAATTACTTGACAAGTTCAATTTTCATGAGTTCTCTGATTGTAATGGTGGCAAACTTATCCGCCAAATGATATTTTGGCATCTCAAGCTCCATAGATACTTGTTCCATTGTTGGCCGAGAACGTGGATTTTCGCTCAAGCAAGCAAATGCTAATTTTGAAATCAACATCACCTCCTCAACAAGTGGTTCAGTGGGAAGAGGAAGTCGTGGATCCAACAAATTCTTCAATGGCAAATCATAGGTAGTTGATATCTCTACCAAACAGGAAATAAATTCTCCCGGATGCATTCCCATTATGATTTCCAAAGTCAGTACTCCAAAGCTGTAAACATCACATTTCTCATTTGCCTCCATAATGTGAGCAATCTCTGCAAAAGCATAAATTTCAGACTTACGTCATGAAAAAAATATCCAATAGGGTTGTTAGTATTGATTACTAAAACGAGGGTGGTAATTTGTAGAGTTCAAATGAAAGGGTCTAACCTGGAGCAGCATACTCAAATGTGCCTGCAAAGCAGGTCATGTTTTTTGAGTTAGGCTTCAGAAACTTGGTTGTTCCAAAGTCAGCGATGTGAGCATCTTCATATTCCGAATCTAGAAGAACATTCTTGCTATGTCACGATGAACTATAGGGTATGAGCAGCCATGATGCATATGGAACAAAGCATTAGCCACACCTTTAACAACATTCATCCGCTTATTCCAATTAAGCTTTGCGGCATGTTTCTCATTCTTTAGTATGTTATCTAAGCTACCACCTTCCAAGAACTCATAAACCAAAAATGAGAACTGTGAATTTGAACAAAACCCATATAGCTTCACAATGTTACGATGCTTGATTTCTGTCAAGGCTCAAACCTCACTTGTAAAAGCTTTTAGGTTCAGGATTTCCCCTTCTGGCATTGAATGAAGCTTCTTCACTGCAACAACCTGACCAGTTGGCAACTCTGCCTTATAAACATTTCCCTGGCCGCCCTTCCCAACGAGATATTTGTCATCAAAATCCTTTGTGGCTTCAATGATATTTTCATACATTATTTCCCTTTCAGAACTCCATACAAAATAAAGATCTTGAGTTGGTGCTTTTCTATCTTGATTTTCTGTTTTTTGAGCACTCGGACAAAAAATGCACATCACTCCACCGACCACTAGTATTAGTATTAGTGTGCTCAAAGTGAGGAATAATACTAGACTTTTTTGCTCTTGTGACCATGCATGTGATTATTGGATTTATTGCAAAGATCTAAGCCCGTGACATTACCACACAAACCTTTATTATTCCTCAATGAATGGAAAGTAATGTTATGAAGGGCTGGATTGTTTGGCAGGGAACCTTCTAATTGATTGTATGATATGTCAATAGAAGACAAGCCTAACATCTCATTAAAACTGGATGGAATGGCACCAGAGAGATTATTATGTGAGAGGTTTAATGTCATCAAGCTTTCCAAATCTCCAAGTGTTGTTGGTATTGTTCCCGCCAACAAATTCCTACTGAGATCAAGGATTTGAAGTGCACGTAATTGACCAAACTCAGAGGGAATGCTTTCTTCAAATTTATTGTTACTCAAATTCAAGAGCCATAATTGGAAAATTGTCCTAGATCTTTTATAATTGAGCCACATAAATTATTTGCTTCCAACTCCAACTGTTCGAGTTGACTCAGCTATCCTATTTCTATGGGAATGTTACCTGCAAATTGATTGTGGCTCAGAGAGAGTTTATTCAATAAGGTCAACTTTCCCAATTCTTTTGGAATTTCTCCTCTCAGATGATTTGATGAAAGGTTAAGTTCACCAAGCTTGGTTGCCTCGCCAAGTTGGGGTGGTATACCACCAGAAAGATTATTATTGGCAATCTTAAGGCTTGTGAGATCACCACAGTTGCCCCACTTAGAAGAAAGGTGGCCATACAATTTGTTTCCACTAAGGTCGATGTAGTTCAAATTTGAATGTACACCGAAAGCATCTGCTATATTATCAACTAATTGGTTATTATCAAGCCTGAGTCTATAAAGGCTGGAGCAATTCTTCAAGCTTCTTGGAATTGGACCACTGAAATGGTTCGTGTCAACACAAAAAAATTTTAAAAGCTGACCAAGGCAATCCCGTGGCAAATGGCCAATGAAATCATTCTCACCTAGTTGTAAATTAAACAAATTGGTGAGATTACTTATCTCTGGTGGAATGAGACTACCAAGTTTGTTTGTAAACAAGACTAACTCGCTAAGCTTTGTCAAATTTCCTATGGTGGAAGGAACAGGTCCAGACATATTGTTATTTCCTAAGCCGAGGATCTCTAAATTGACCAAGTTCCCAATTGATGCAGGAATTGATCCAAAAAGTTTGTTGTTGCCCAACTCCAAGGTGGTGAGATTTGTGAAGTTTCCTATAGAGTGTGGGATTGGCCCAGAGAGGTCATTACCCATCAATTGAAGATCAATGAGAGAATATAGATTCCAAATTTCATTAGGAATGGGACCAGAGAGACTCATGTTATAGAGGTAAAGTCCTTGTAACTTGCTCAAGTTTCCAATCGAAGAAGGGATTCTACCAGATAACAATGGATTTTCTGACAAATCAAGTTGTAAAAGACTATTCAAAATTCCGATTTCTTTTGGAATGGAACCAGAAAAGTGATTAGTCTCAAGTATTAGATATCTCAGATTCCTCAGATTCCCAATTTCTTGAGGAATTGGCTCAGTGAGATTACATGTGCCAATATCAAGTAAATTTAGAGTGCTCAAAGCTCCTATTTCTTTAGGGATGGGACCATGTAAGAAATTATTGAACAATTTCAAAGTGAAGATATTGGACAAGTTGCCAATTTGGGGAGGAATATTTCCATAAAACATGTTGTGACTTATATCTAGAATGTGGAGGTTAGGGAAGGATGTGAAGTTGAGATTGTGAAGTCTACCTTGTAGCCCAAGACTAGTAAGATTTATCATGGAGACAGACATGGATTCATCACATGAAATCCCTTTCCAGTTTTTGTAAGGACTAGTGCCATTCCAAGAGGACAAGGTGTCTTGGCTTTGTTTGACAAAGCTTGCTTTCCACTTCAACAGAGCATTTGCTTCGGTATTTTCTGCAGCAACTTGGGATGAAGAGGACTTCACACAGACACAGAAGAATATGCAGAGAATACCCCAAGATACAAGAAGTTTAGTGGAATCACTTTCAGACCTTCCCACCATGGTTTTGGTTAGTTGGAATTTTCGAATCTCGAATAGATTCAAGGAATGAGTGGGTGGCTTTATGTGTTGGGTACTGGGTGCTTATGGCAAACAATTTAATATCTCTTATATATAATAATAAAAGAGAATGGTAGATGGTAGAAAAGAAAGAGACGAGGTGGTAAAACAATAAAAGAGAAAGGTAGACTGAGTAAAAGAAAAGATGCTTAGGGCCTACCATGTTCGCGTATTACATGCGACAAAGGCTGGTGTGTGAATAGACAAGCATCAATGGCCCCCACAAAGATAAACGAGCCAATGCTGCTCAGATGGAGCTTTACAATAATGAAACTTCCCAAATTTCAAACTCGTGAAACACAACCGTCCACTTTCCATCCGGGGTCCGCACATGTATGGTTCATTTCTTTTAACAACCACTTTAGATAAAAACTTGCATTGCTTTAGTTATATAGAAGGTCATTAGAACTTTGAATCTTATACATTGGACTGAAGATAACCTTTATTCATAGTCTTCAGAAATGCTTGTACCAACCATCCCACTTTGAAGGCATGAAGTGACTCTAGAAAATAGAGATTAAGCGACCAATATTAGAGCTTTGCTAATGACACTTATTTCAAAATTCCAAATAGGTGTGCTTGCTGTGTCTACATAACCATACCTTGGGTCGGTGTTCACATGTAATTCATTTGCTTTTACACTAACTGCTTTAGAGATAACGCTGACATTGACTTAGGGAAACAGCACATGTAACTATTTTTTTGGTACACTAAAAAAATATTTTTCGTTTTCCTTTTTTGGTTCTTATCTTCTACCCGCATTTTGATACATAAGATCCAGTTATAATCTTGATTGGAAAAAAAAAAATTAGTGCCGTAAGTGTGAATGTCGAGTCAACTTTTGAAATCCCAAATAAAATTTGGTTTTTTCATCAGGTATTGAAGAGGTTTGATACAAGGTGTGTAACACGTTAGAGAACTGATCACTGATTTACAAGGGATAACTATTTAAACAGCATCACAATTGCTTAATTTTAAGGAAAAATAGCACTTATACATCTTGATCTATACTCTTAATTGTAATTTTTTCCTAATTTAAAAAGGATTACAACATCTCTCCTAATATACATACACGCACACAGACATATATATAAATATATGTGTGTGTATATAGATATTTTGATTGCAAAGAGTACCTGTCATCCAAAATTGCCATTAAGCAACTTGGATAAATTAACTAGCTACATAGAAACAGTGGTCATTAGAACTAAGGATCCTTATCGAATGGACGTACGCAAGATAACCTTTAGTCATTGTCTTAAGAAAAGCTTGTACCTACCTTCGCACTTTGAAGTCTTGAAGTGACTCTAGAAAATAAAAGATAGAGCAACCAATATTAGAGTTTCGCTAATGACAATTCTTTCAAAATTCCAAATAGGCGTGCTAGTTTGCTTTGTCTTACATAACTCTACTTTCCAGTTGGGAGTCGGGGCTTCATATATAATTCAATTGCTTTTACACTACTTTGGAGATAAAGGATGCATTGCTTTAGGGTCTACCAAGTAAATCCATGACTTTATTTTCATATAATCAGTTCAATGCATATGCACATCTGAACGATAAGAAGCACACAAAAACACTAGCTCACACTGTCTTACAAACACACAAACACAGTACTGGATTGGTAACATAAAATTCCTTAGAGTTCATTCTCAAATTGCACAATTACAATAGGACTCCTTACTTTGTGCTTTCCATCATTCCATGACAACTCCCCAAATGAAGAATTTAAAGGTTGAGGCAAACTCTTTGCCCGCAAAGTAACCTTAAAGTTCTTCTTTTCGCCAGTCATCTGAAAACTCAGTGTGTTTGGCTGAACAAGAACCTTAACTCCTTTTGGTTCTTGGACATTCACAAAATATGTGCTTGGAGGCCCAACATTTGTAACTGTACGAGTAACAGTTATAGAACTTACACCAAGTCGAGACAATGTGATTGAAGGGTAGTTGAAATCTTCTATCTTGTAAGACCTTGGACATTTGTATGGCTTGTTATAATTAAAGGCTGCAACTAAACTTTCCTCGTATCCAGAACCACACAAGTAGTTTAAGTAATCAGAAGGCTTTAGATCATAAACAAGTCCAGGGTCTATTGCATTGTTAGGTTGAACATGTCCTGAACCATAAGCAAATGGAGTTGCTATTTTCTCAGTGATTCCATCCAGAATTGGTCCATGGGTGTTATCTCTTGTGGTTGCTGGAAGGGCATAGTTTTTGACAATTGTTAAAATCTTTGTTGTACCAAAATAAAAATATAACTATAAAAGATAGTCAAACCAAATCAATCACAAAAAATATATAAATCCATCAAAAGTAGATAGTGAAAATTTTATTAGTTAGATGTTATTAATAAAAGATAAACTGACTATACCAACTATAAATAAATATGTAAATATGTCAAGCATATTTTTTAGTCTCTAACATACTTACATATTTATTCACAATTAACTTAGTTCAATTATTTTTTGTCGATCAGGTTTATATAATAACTCTTTTTGAAAAATGTTTTTAACAAGCTTATATATCTCTTTATTATGATTTAATTTATCTATTTTTAATATACTTAATCTAATAATCTCTGCTTATGTATCATACCAGTAGTCATGATTGCTGATTTGATAGCTGCTGGACTCCATTTAGGATGGCGTGTTTTGAGAAGACCAGCAATGCCAGCAACATGAGGGCATGCCATAGAAGTTCCTGACATTACATTAAATAGAAATCGACGCTTATCTGATTGTAGATTAGTAGGACTTGCCCCAAATGACCAAGCAGCAAGTATGTCCAGACCCGGTGCAGTTACGTCAGGCTGAAATAAAGACAGAAATTGTAGTTGTATAATCATAAATTTTATACATATGCCTATATATATAAGAGAATGAAAAACCTTGAGAATGGCTGGCTGAATGTTATTGGGTCCCCTAGATGAGAATGTAGTCACAATTGGAGCTGGCTTTATTCCTATAAATGTTTTTGCATCATCCAAGAACGCAAGAGGGTTCCTGCAATATATTTATAAACGGAGCACCTTCACATTCTAAATACAAGTATTTTCAGAACAATTTCAAAAGAATTGTTGAACAAGAGAGATGTATAATTACGTGGTATTGCCGTAGTAATTGTGATAACCACCTGAACCATTGTGCGTGGAAGTACCTAACACGTGAGCGTCTGCGGTAATTGTAGTTTTCGCATCATTGTCAAAAATCATTCCCGCTGCGCCTGCGCGTTTGGCTTCCTGGCCCTTTTCAACTGGTCTTAGACTCCTGCCTCGTTGGCATATCACTATCTTCCCATTTACTTTCTTAGGATCAAGTGTTCCAGCCTTGCATTGTTGACTACACGAAAATAAATTTATGTATGAATTTATATTAAAATACAAAAAGTGTAATTAGAAATAAAAAAAAAAAGTGATACTTTATTGATTGCTTGTTACAGAGAGTGATATACATGAACTTAAATTTATGTATGAACGTATCCGGAAGAGTAAAGAGATAAATAATTAGCAGTTTAACAAACAAGGTAAATTGAAGTAAGCTATGGAAAATCTGTGCTTACGCATCTCCAAATATCGCATTAGGAAGCCTAGCATCACCACCGCTGATCAAAGAGAATGCCTTTCCAGTCAAGCCAGCTGTGGAAAGACTGGTTCCCTACACATAGTCCCAAGTTTTTTTTTAAAATTTTTTGGATAGAAAGAGAGTAGATGCATGATATAAAACAAGTAATCCAACGCATAAATGAAATGGAAATTAAAAATTAAAATAAAATACTTCAACTTCTCTTAAATTTAGTGTTAAAAACTTTAAGAACTAATCTAATGTTTCAGTTAATAATTGTACTACGTATCATTTCAAAAAAATGACTAAATGATAATATATTTTTAAATTATATAAACATTTCATATATGTATTCAAAAAGTAAATGATACCTTTATGCGTTGCCCGTTACCAAAAGTAATATTATTGTTGAAGTCCCTGTCTATAGAGCTAGCAGCAATAGTGAAGGTCCATGGTGCCACATTTTTCACAGTTCGAAGTTCTGGTCCTTCATTGCCTGCAGAGCAAACTACTACTATACCTTTGGAAACTGCGTGGAAGGCCCCTATGGAGGTCCCATCTGTTAACAAATCTTCAGGATAGTGTTGATACCCACCGATTGAAACTGAGAGCACGTCAACACCATCACTTATGGCTTGATCAAAAGCAGATAAGAGATCTGAATCATAGCAGCCTTCTCCTTCAGGACTCCAGCAAACTTTGTAGGCTGCAAGACGAGCTCTAGGGGACCCTCCCTTAGCAGTTCCATTACCGTTATTAAGGACACTTGCACCTCTAACAAAATTTCCTCCGGCAGTTGACATAGTATGGGTACCATGCCCTGCAATATCCCGTGCACTATTATTATGTAGTGGATCAATCTTGCCAACTCCCGCCTCATAACCTTTGTGGAAGATTCTTGCTGCAAGTAGCTTCCTAATTCATGAAACTATTAACACGGAATGCTGCAAGTAGTTTAAAAAAATGTATGGTTTCACTCTCAACTTCTTCAATAAATATAGTCTTTGACGGTCTATAATGTTTCAATTAATAATTTTGTTAATACCATTTTAAAAAATACTAAATAATAGTGCCTTTTTAAAATATAAGGGAGGTGTATGTGTAATTTTAAAAATAGAGTGGGAATAAGTGTATTTAATATTGAATATAATGGAGGTAAAAGTATTTTACTTTAATTAATTTTTGTTAAATATAAAGTATGGGCACAACAATATACACTTTATAGATAATGCATAATTGCATATTTTATAATATATATATATATATATATATATATATATATATATATATATATATATATATATATAATAATCTTTACAACAATGAAAATATATAATGCGCATTCTATAAATATCATTAATCAAAACAGAAATTCAAGTTTCTTAATATGATCTCAAAGTAACTATATCATAAATAAACCAAAGTAATATATATCTTAATAAGAAAGTGCTTGGTATACAGTGATCTCAAATTTATTTTTATCTTGGATATTATAGTATGATATATCAGGATATCTATACCATATGATCTTTTTTTTATTTTCATATTTGATATGACATTTGAAAGTTGTCATAAAAATAGTACAATTAGTATTCTATAAATAAAAATGTACTAAAAGTAGTGTAAAGTAAGATCTCCTATTTTTATGAATATGAAACACTACTTAAATAGTGTCATATGAGCATCTTGATAATGGCACATCAAATACCTCCTAGAATTAAGCAAACAAATTAAGGCTGGGATTTGTAGAACTTGACTTGCTTTAGTGAATTAGCTCACTTAACTTACCAAAAATTAAAATATAAATATAGGCCAGAGAATATGTAGATTTCAGAACTATTTAGCGCATTTTATAAAACAATTCATCATAATATAAATGATATTAAAGAGTAATATATGTAAGTTTTAAGCTTTGTATAATTCTTTAAATTACAATATTAAACAAACATAATATATTAGAATTGTTAAGAACATTTCAAATAAATTATAAGTGAGTTTGGGTTGGTTAGGCATAATAGAAACAAAAAGGAAATTAGAAAGTGAATCGACTAATGAATTATGCAGATCAGCTCGCATAACTTGTGGATTAAAATAAGTTGTGCTAAGATGACTCAATTCTAAGTGAATTGATATTTTACCAACGCAACTTATTTTTCAAAGTGACCTAAATAAGTCAACCCAATGAATTGGTATGTTTTGACGACTTTTAGGGACCCATGCTCTATAGAATGTAAGAAAATGTCGGTGTGTTAAGTTTTCCATGAAAATTGATATGAATAATGCCAAGGAAAAGACCTGTTGCAGAGAGTTTTATTGGAGCCAGGCAAATTGTAAAGCTGGCAATGGTCACGCCCACCACCTCGCCACTTTGATGGGGTGGGGCCGTATCCCATGTCGTTGAAGCTCTTGGATTCAGGCCAAACACCTATTCAAGAAAAAAGGCAGCACTCACAGAAGATTCTCAATAAAATGACAAAGAAACAGGATTCTCCATGTCCTACGTACAGATATCATGGTAATTATAATATATGGTGGGGTCGATGGCATAGTGGGTCAAGGAACTGTGGTTGTGATTTGGTGGGTCAAGAAAAAAGACAGCACCGAAAAATATACCATACTCATTTTGATTAAATAAAAAATTATGATCAAGCAAATGAGCTGAGAATCCAAATATTTTACAAATAATCCTATAAATATAAGTATACGCAACGAGGAGGATAAGTCATTCACATTTCTGAGGTCCTGCTGTGAGAGAAAAAAATAAAGAAAGAGAG
Source organism: Gleditsia sinensis (assembly GCA_037074535.1). Lineage (NCBI taxonomy): Eukaryota > Viridiplantae > Streptophyta > Magnoliopsida > Fabales > Fabaceae > Gleditsia > Gleditsia sinensis. The sequence continues at coordinate 17,995,433 of CM073470.1, forward strand.
GAAAGTAGAGAGAGATCGAAAGCAAGGAGGAGCAGAAGACATTCGCATTTAAACAAAGTAGAAAAGAGAAGAAGAGAAAGAAAAAGAGAAAAAGAAGACAATGACTCACTATAAAGAATGTCAAATAAAGTGTCGCCTAAGCATTTAAAAATTTATTTGAAAACGTTAAGAGAGTTAAGAGATTTTATCAAAAAAATATTAAAGTTAAATGATTAAATTATAATAACAGCCAATTTTAAAAGACTACAATTACATTTTGGTGTGTTTTTGTGTGTGTGTGTGTGTGTATTTCAAATGGTAAATAAACTATTATCTATGATTATTTATAAAATTATACATAAATTTTCGTCCAGATGGTTTCAATAAATAAATTTAATATATTATTCAAATTTATCTATTTATTAAATAAGTAGAGTTAAATTTAAAATTTTAACTGAAATAATTTACAAAAAAATTTGTTCATTTACTCATTTTGTTCTAATGTTTGTGGTGGCCACAATTGAGCAACAGGAGTGGTGCGCTATTGACTGGTTCCCGTGACAACCCGGCAGTAGAGGCAAAAGGAATAGTGACAAAAATTCCGGTATGGTTGTTCAGGATAAGAAGCTTAATTACCAGTATCAATGACACCGATTATGGTATTTTGACCAAATCTTGCCTTCGTCCAAGCAGAGTTTCCTTTAACTTTTCCATTTCTTTCTTGTCCCAAAAATTCCCATGACCTGGTCGTGTGCAGCGTATGCATTTTACTCAAGAACACAGACACCACATTTGGCTTTTCTGCACCAATCCAAACATTTTTGTCAATTTCTGTATAATGAAAAACATAGCTTAAACACTACTTGGAAGATGATGATGATGACAAATAATGCTAATATTGAAGTAGTGGTTCTCTCACTCTTAATCTCTGCTGCTTCTTCCTCTTCAAGTAATGCAGCAAACCCGTTGATATGTCTGTTATAAGAGTAAAAGATAGCTTCTTTGGCCTTCTCATGGCTGCCAACCAACACATTTTAAGTCATCATTTTCTTCTTTCCAATATCATTTTAAACAGAAGTTCCTGTATTCTTTACCTTCCCAGGACAGAGCCCAGCAAATCATGATGGGAATTTGTGGCAGAATCCATATCAGCAGAGGATGGGTTTGGGCCATGAGAATGTGATCCCAGGTAAACAACGTAAGGCTACAGTAGAGAATTCAAAAACAAACCGTGAGAAAAACGTGCTTGATTATGGTTAGAGGAAATTTTTAAATACACTTTTTGTACAAATTGGTTATACATGGAGAATCAAACTTTTAAATTACAATTGCAAATCACAGAAGCAATTATATCGTGGTTAATGCAAAAATCAGTGTTGTAGATACTGCTATGCAGGTTTTCGTCATTGTGGCCCTCAAGTTTTTCAAAAAATTCACACAACACCTTTGCCACCTTGATGGAGCCTATTGTGGCCTAACACAATTTTTGGCAACTACAATGCTATTCCGTTGCATTGCAATGCCGAGAATATTTATCATGCATGTCAATGGATCCCACTATTTAAAACATCACTTTAATAAATTTTCATTAACTCCTTAGTATATTATATAATTCATAAGAATTTCTCTATGAAAGATTAGCAATGAATAAAGAAGAAGCAAATCATCATGATAATTTGAAAGTGTATGAGTAAGAAACAAAACGAGCTTGCCTTTTTACTGGCATGAACAGCTGGCTGCTGCAAGAACGTGCAAAGAAGAAATGATGATACAAGAAGGGGAAAGATAGAGGAACCCATTTTCTTCCCCCGGATTTTGGAATGTGCTAAGCTCTACTACTTCCTGTGCTTACATATATAAGACTCTAGCTTTCACCTTGGTAGGGAAAAAATTTTACTTTTTTTTTTTTCAAATCACCGACATCCTTTATCGACTTTAACTTTATTTTGCGTGGTTTTCAATGTTGATCAATAATTAATTTTCTTACAATTTTAGCGTTTGACAAATAGTACAATATGTTTGAAACCTCACAAACTAATTTATGAACATTGAATTTACCAAAAAATTATGATATTGAAAAAATATATCTAAAATTATGAAATTAAGAAAAATAAAATTTACTTAATATATATTGTTAAATCAAATTTCATTAAATACAAAAATGATTACATATACAAAAAATTTTGAAAATAAACATCGTTAAGCATCACGGAAAAAAGCTTTTCATCATTGTATGTTTGAAAGATAGAGAAATCACTACAAGAAAAAAAAGGGATTTAACGACGGTTTTTTAGTGACTTTAGTGACGATTTAAACTGTCACTAAAACCCTTAACGACAGTTCCAAAATCGTCATGGAACCAAGGGAATTGCTACAGTTTAGGTCAACTATGGAAATGGCGTCGTTAGGGGGTCATAGCGAAAGTTTAACAACCGTGGCTATGACTGGACTTAACGACAGTTGTCCACCTACTGTTAGGACTAGTGATTGCAATGGTTGGCCAGCTGTCGCTATGACTCGCCTTAGCAAACTATGACACATCCTAACGATAGTTGAAGAACCGTCACTAAGATGAGTCATAGCGACGGTTTAGTTAACCATCGTTATGGGTTTGTTTTAATTACAGTTGTCCAAACCGTCGTTAAATTTAGAAATTTTTTTACTTCCACTTATTTTACATTTTTAAAACATTTTGTATTACTATTTTTTAGTAGACTAATTTAATATTATTTTTGATTCATTTACAATCGTCCATGAAAATTATTTTGTAATGTTAGATTTTATTGCAAATTTATCGACATCCATTGAAATTGTTAATTAATATAAAATATTCATATGCAAATGACATATAAAAAATAAATTTTGTATAAAAAATTAATAGTGACTCAGAAATTAAAATTACAATGTACAACCTATAGAGATAACGTAAAAATATATCATATACAATGAAATCATGTTCCTAGGTCCCGAGGTTGTTGATGACGCTCATCCACTAGCATGATCACTGGGAACTTGCAAAACAATTTTGTCATGTAAACATTTTGAGATTAAATAAAATTATGGTAACAATTGTTTACAGAGTTTAATTATTGCTATGTGTTGAGAAATTACCTTGAGACCTAGACTGTGAGGGAGTGCAATTTCAGGTGGCATTTGACCCTAAAAGTTCTAAAGTAGGAATGTCATAACTGCCTCCATCTGTTGCTGTCGTGCTGCGATATCAGCGTCATGTGCCTCTCGTTCAACCTCACGCGCTACTCATTTAGGCTCTCGTCACTGCAGCTTAACATCTCACTCCTTTATTGTCGCTTTAAGACCACCTCAGTCTGTGACTCTTGGTATGAAGGCCCAGAGTGTGAGCTCGACCTAGTCGAGCCACGACCAAAGACTTGGCTTAGGCAAACACTCAACCCAAATTCTCAAACGTGACCTGAATAGTCCCTAGTTCCCAGAGCTCTCACAAGTGAATCAGCTATCGATAGCTCTTGGGAAAAGCTATAATCTTGTTGGATGGAGGCAAGTTTTTCCTACAAAATTGAAGATCAAACAATAAATCATGTTAAAAATTAATAGATAACCAAATAAAATATTAGCATTTTAGGTTAATAACAGATTTATACGTACACTGACTATTCGAGTTTTGTCATTGATGTATATCCGTCAGCCCTTTTATGAACTGCCGTCCATACATCACTGCCAGTCACCGAATCCCTAACCTCAACCTCCTAAAAATTTAAACAATTAATGAATTTTTCATTATGTAAATTATTGTTTTATTAAAATTAAAATAAGATACTAAGAGAAACTTACCATCTCAGCCTTCTTATGTGCAAGGCTCTTCGATCTAGTGGTATGCGACATCGTCTAACGTCTTCTATTTCGTCTATTCTTAATAGCTACATCCTAATTAATCGCATAAATAGATTAATTAGTCACACTTTGTAAAAATTAAAATATAAGAACAAATGAATATAAGTAATTAACTTGGACTTTGCCTTACTGCGATAGTTAATGAAAGTCGCTCACTAATCACGTGAGATGCCAAATAGGACATCATTGCAGAACTCATCCCTAGTCTTCCTCTCACCGTACTTCAATCGAAATAAATTGTAACGTACAACTCTCCATTACGCTCCAAATGACTATAAAATTAACTTCTTGTGAAGGCTCGACACATTAAAGTGTGTCTACGAAAGAAAGTACAAATGTCAATAAAACGTAAAAAAAAAATCCGCTGTAATTAGTAAAAAAAAGTGTCCATATATGTACAGTATTTATGAAAACGTTCATATTGTAATTTTTAGGAATGCTCCTCCAGTTTTTGTGGGAGATCGAGAAGAAGCGAAAATTATTCCTAATGGTGCCAAGAAATACACAGAGAAGACTACAATTGTCTCCGATTGGCTTGTGGATGTCGTTGAACTGGACAACTACCTCATGCCCACGGGATAGCGCCTAGACACTGTGGACAATCAACAACCTAGGCGTCACCTGACCGATCTGCAACGTCAATTGTCTAACTCCTCTTGCATCTGCGCTTCTGCTAAGCAAGTTAATGCTCCTCCTCTACATCAGTGAATAGGCCGTCTATGTCAAAATCAAAATCATCCTCTAATGCTTGAGCGTCAGGATGGGGAGTGTGCATAGGATAGCCTCAAACTCCAGCACCCGAGAGTCGGGAAGGGGTAGTGTAGATAAGACAGCCTCAGACTGCACAGCGTCATCCTCACAGGGCTATATGCCCTCACTAATCACCGAGTGGGCCATAGGCCTATATTAATTGGATGCACTTGCCCTATCCATGAACAGTGATCTAGTCGTCCTCATCCTCACAATTCTTGTCAGGACAAAATTAGTAACATAAGTTCTCGTGATAAGCTATAAAAAACTAAACAATCATAAGTAAAAATAATAAGAGTAGCTATATTAATAACATGTAAAAATCATAAATTATTTATAAGCAAAGAAAAATATATTTAAAATAATCATCCTCAAATTAATACCATAATAGGCATAGGTTCAATTCTCCTTTTAGAAATAATATTTCTAAATTTTGAGAGTGCAACAGATCATTTTTGTATAAAAGATTATCATTGTCCTCGCCCATCTCGTATAAGTCACGGTATTTCAAATACGCAACCATACTCCATTTGTTGTCAAGCTTATTTTTTATATAGTACACTTGATAAGCCTTAGATGCTTAGATGTATGACTCGTCATCGTCATTTTCATCGTTATAAATCAACTGCGAGAAATCAACAGAGGTCACCCCGAAGTCATCCATTGTATTGGCCCACATACACTTAAATAAATTAACTGTAAAGTAGCCATGGTAGTTCAATTCTATAATATTCAATAATTTCTCATAATACAAGACACCACCGAATTGAATGTTCCTGTTACTACTACTTGCATAACTCCTCATCCCAAAACTACCATAAACTCCACCATTTTGAGTTGTCTACACTTGATCTTGCTTTAAAGTTTAGAATTTGAATTCATTTACATTGTATGCACTGTATCAGTGTGCTCTATCTAGTAGCCTACATGTAAGAAATCTTAAATCAGTAGACTGACATCCACCGCCGTCATTTACAATCTAGAAAAAGATGATAGCATGATTTGTACTCATAATGGACAACAAATACAAATTAACCATAAATTGTATACTTACATGACGAGTAAATTAGGAGAAAAATTCTTTGTGAAATTTTTTATCTATTTCGAAAGATGATCGTATTTGACTTCATAAACTGTGCCTTACGTAGTCTCTAAATTTATAGTACAACAAACAGTATACACAAACTTAATGCTACATATCAACCAAGTAAATATTAATGTAGCTAAAAGTCTTAATTTGCTCACTGTATGTAAGGATCAAGTTTGTTAAGACATGGAGATGGATTTGTAATTTTTGCTGTAGGGAAAGTGTAAAATGTTCAAACCCACCAACTGGTCCTCCTATTTATGGGAACAACATATCCTTATCGGATGTCCCAACATCAGGTCGATCATCCACATGAATAAGATGGTTGAAGATTGTCTCTACACCATCCAAGTACTTTGAACAAAAAATTAAAACTTCTCCTATAACATATAACTCGGTTATTGAACCTTCTAACCTTACTTTATTCTGGAGAAATAACTTAAACTTGCCCAAGTATCTATGCAACATACATTAACTGAATAAAACTTAAGAAACAAAAGAAAAATGAATAAAATATATGTCTATGTATTTTTTGTTTTTACCTTTCAACGGGATACATCCAACGATATTAGACTCGTTCTCTTAACTTAGCTTCTTGGACTAAGTGAACTATTAATTGCACCATAATTGTAAAGAAGAAAGGTGAGAATAACATCTCCAAATAGCAAAGTGTCATAACAATATGATTCTCAAGTTGGTCAAATTCGTTGACATTTAAAACTCTAAAATAAACTTGTCAGAAGAATGAACAGAATTTGATCAAAACTGCAGACACCTGTTCAGGAAGTGTCTTTCTTATGGCTAAGGGTAACAGTTGTTCCATAAGAATGTGACAGTCATGACTTTTCAAACCCCCAATCTTATGCTGTCTTAAGTCAGTGCATCTGCAGATATTACTAGAATATCCGTCGAGCACAGATATATTATTCAGTGTTCTAAGAAAGATATCCTTACATGAATTTGTTAACGAGAACAAAGCATGTGGATATTTTTTATTATCATCTGGCCACAGCTCTGACCTCACACTTAACTTCTGTAAGCCTCTTCATGCATTTACGTGGTCTTTTGAACGGCCAGTGTTATTTAGCAAAGTATACAGGATGTTGTCATAGACATTTTTCTCAATATGCATGAGGTTAAGATTATGACACAAGAAATTATTTGCCTAGTATGGAAGTTGAAAAAATATGCATTTTTTATACTATTGTTGAGTCCCAGCATCAACCCCACTGTGACCTCAGGTCCTTTATTCTTAACCTTCAGGTTCCACCTTTTTCCAAACAAAACATGAATATCACCAGCTTATCTTAAAATATCTATGCCACTCAGTTGCAAATGAGAGTTTCTTCTTTCCTCTCTCCCATCAAACCTATTGCAGGCCATCCTAAATTTATGACCCGAATTTAGAAAGCGACGGTGTCCCATAAAACACCACTTTCGACTATGAGAAAGGCGCACAGGAGTTGAGTCAAAGTTATAGTGTGGATAGGCTAATTCAATATGAGTATTCTAACTTGATAAACATCCAAGGCCAAGAAAATCACTAACTGTCCACAAAAGTGTTGCATGCATATTGAACATTTCATTGTTGAATGAATTGTAAGTTTGAATACCGTCAAACTATAACTCATTCAGCTTTTCAATCAGTGGTTGCAAAAATACATCTATATCATTTTCCGATGTCTTTCCACCTAGAATTATAATTGACACCATGAAAGAACTTTGTTTCATGTACATCTAAGAAAGGAGGTTGTAAGGCATCAATACGATTGACCGTATGTTGTAAATTATACTTAAATTGTCAAATAGATTGAAACCATCAGTGGCAAGCCCCAAATTGTTTTTGTATAACAACCACTGATGTGCCCCACTTCAGTACTATCAATCAAATAACATTACAGTGATTATACAGAGCCAGATGTGATGGAAGTAAATATAACATTATTATAAATAATAATATTTCATGTACAATAAGTTACTTAAAAAATGTTAGTCTTACACGAGAATCTTTTTTTATTCTCACAAAAAGAATTATAATACTTCACTATTTTTCTATTATTTTTATTTTCTTGACTTATTTGGATGTATTTCATATTAGATAAGTTTTAAAATGATATTTAAATCATGAGATTCTCTCGTTCAATACATTAATTTTTTGAAATAAAATTTTTTTCATAACTTAAATTATGACAATTGATATTTTTATTAAGAGCCAGATTATGTTAAATAGGCAACTTGAGAAGAGACTTCCTATAGGTATAGATCGAAAGTACAAAATTAGAGTTGGCCATCTTCAAACAACTATCAAGTTTTAAAATAGTAATTATATATGTTATGAGATTCTTTTATCTAACAAACTAGGTTTTTAAAATATGTTTTTGTCACAATTTCTTCCCTTCAGATACTTTTTTCTTTTTCTTTTTTTCTCTAATTTTTTCTCCGTTTATCACCATTTTGTTCCTACTCTAATCTTTTAGAAAACCAAATCTCTTGATGACAGAAAATGACTCCAAAGAGAGATCTGGCGAGTCAATAAATCATCAAGCGCCAGGGAAAAAGCTCATTTTTATCATTTTATAAGGATCTCAGAATGCATCATGCAGTGCTAGGGTTGTTTTAGACCTTTAGCCCTTTTGCTTTGCACTCTTAAGCCAATTACTAGCAAAGCTGACGAGAGGAGTCATCTCCTTTTGTAAATTTTTAAAAAATAATAGTTTTAGATAAATTTTTACGTTAAATATTAAGTTTAATTACTAAGTTCTACTTGTGTAATAAATAAATTTTAATTTATAAATAAAAAATAATTATGATATTATTTAAAATTTTAAATATTTTGCCTTTATTTATTTAAAAAATTAGAATATAAATAAGAGAAAATTTCTTTCCAGTGCTTCTAGAAGTATGTGGTATTTCATAAAACACTAATTTATATTTTAGTGTCTCAAATTTTTTTAAAATGGTGTCTCAAAATAATACTAAAAGAAAATGCATTACTTCATAATATTTTTCTTGTTTTAACTAGATCACATCACTACAAAATTGTTATCAATTTGTTATGAAAATTAGTTAGAAAATATTTTGATCCCTTACTAACTTATAGCTAAATAACTATAAATTGGCTAAATAAATTATTAAGTAGTTTATGAAAACCATTAGAGAGAATTATACCACATAATTAGTTACAAATTAACTATAAATTTGCTATGGATCATCCGTAGCTAAATAAAATTTTGTAGCTTAATTATTTAGCCATGAATTTATTTGTAGCTAATTTTTTTATTTCTGAACTAAGGATTTTCGCTAGGGATTAACCGTAGCTAATCCCTAGGTAAAAAAATTCTTCCATTATTGACAATACCCCCTATCACAGGAAAATAAGGGAAACACTAGAATCTTCAAAGACAAAATCCTTGTAAAAAAACTCCCTTCAATTTTCCATTGTCAATATTCACTACAAAAAATAGTGATTTAGCGATGGTTAGTAAAACTATCATTAAAACATAAATCAACAATGATTTTTTAACCATAGTTATTTTGCAATGATTTTTAAAGTTGTCACTAAATAACAATAGTTTTAAAAAATTATCATTTTTTTAGTAATGATTTTTCAATTCTCCATGCGAGTCTCCATTTTTCTTTCCTCTTTTGTTTTTTTTCCATTGATTTTCCCTCCATTTTCTCCCTCAACCTTCTAACTTCTCCGCCAATCATGTTTCTTCTGTTATTACTTTTTCTCTAGCGAAATATTTCACTTCTACTCATCCATTTCCAATGAACTAGTGAGTTCTTTTTTTGGCAACGCAGCTTCAGTGTATGTCCATATTTTGTTTTTTTTTCATTTTTTTTCTTGTGATATTTGTTCATATGTGTTAGAGTATAAAGAGTTAGTTAGAATACTGTAGACCGTTGAGTTTGTTGTTAAGTCTGGTTTAGAATACATTAGATGGCAGTGCTCTATAAATAGAGCTACCATTGTATTCTCTTTCTTTATGAAATAATACAGAAGCATTTAGTTTATTCTTTTTGTTTGGTCTCCTCTCTTAATACTTTCATGGTATTAGAGCCTGTTCTCCATCACTAATGGAGCACAATCCAAATTCATCTTCTTCAGCCTCTCTAGTTCTTGGACAGAGAAACAAGATCACTATGTTTAGTAATTCCATATCTGTCAAGCTTGATGATTCAAACTTCCTATTATGGAAGCAGCAAGTTCGGGCAACGATCAAAAGCCTTCAACTGGTACATTTTCTTGAAGGTCCACAATCAATTCCACCAAAGTTCAAAACACTTGAAGACATAGAAAAAGGAAAAGTTAGTGAAGAATTTATAGAATGGGAACTGTAGGATCGGTTATTGCTATCCTGGATGCTGTCCTCAATGTCTGTCAATATAGTTACAAACATTCCTATGAGGTATGGGATCAAATTCTCACCTTTTTTGAATCACAAATCGAGCAAGAGTGGTTTAACTCAAGACTCAATTGCATACGATCAAGAAAGACGATTTGACGATGACTGATTATCTTCTAAAAATAAAAGGCACAATAGATTCGCTAGCAGCAGTAGCTTGTATTATATCTGTTAATGGTCATCTTGAATATATTTTTGGAGGACTTACAGAAGATTATGATGTGTTTATAACCTCCGTTGTAACTCATAAAGATGAGTAACCAGTAAATGAAGTAGAGTCTCTATTACTTGCATAAGAAGCACGCATTGGCAAGCATATAAGCACAAAATTTAGTGCCTACAAATGTTACACAATGAAATTCAGCAAAAGGCAAAGGTAATAATTATTTTAGTAGTCAAAACTATGGTGCTAGTCAGAATAATAACAGAGGATTCAATCCTAACTTTAGAAGAAACTTCAAAACGTTCAGAGGAGGATTTAGAGGTGCAAGAAATGGTAGAAATCATGGCAAACATTATATTGTGTGCCAAGTGTGTAATAAACCAGGTCATTCTGCACTAAACTGCTATTTTTGCTATGACCAAAATTATCAAGAAACGCAGTATGCATCCAACTCTAATAACTCGCAGTATAGTGGAAACTTCTTTCAAAGTTCAGAGTAACTTCAGTGCTTTTCATCCAAAAAATCACAGTGATTCTTCCTGGTATGTAGACTCTGGAGCCACACATCATATCACTCATGATAGTTAAAACTTAATGCAAAAAGCCAAATATTATGGACAGGATCAAGTCCACATAGGAGATGGTTCAGGTCTATATATTTTTGGTATTGGCTCATCCAGAATTAAATCCTCTCTTACTGGCTCTATTTTACACATTAATGATTTGTTGCATGTTCCTTCAATGAGCAAGAATCTTCTTAGTGTATCAAAATTTTCCAAGGAAAATAATGTATACTTTGAGTTTCATCCCACTATTTGCTTTGTGAAAGTTCAGGATTCTCACAAGACTCTTTTGAAAGGGCAGCTTAAAGGAGGTCTTTACAGATTCACTAACTTTCATCCTCAACAAACATGTTCAATCAAAGATAGCATTCATCATTAACAGCAGACATGTAGCAGTTATCAAACTTCATCACCATATAATTCAGCAAATACAGTAGTAGCTAGAAGCCAATAAAGTCAAAAATGGCATATCACTCTTTGTAAATGTATGGCACCAAAGATTGGGCCATTGATCATCTCAAGTTCTCACAGAAGTTTTACAAGCCTGTAATGTTGGTTTTGATAATAAAATACTCTAGATTTTTGTAACTCGTGCTGTCTTGGCAAGATTCATATATTTCCATTTTCTGACTCTACCTCTGTCTATTCTCAACCTTTTGAATTAGTCCATAGTGACTTGTGGGGTCCATCACCAATGACATCCTCCAGTGGGTACAAATATTATATCTCTTTTATTGACACATACTCGAGGCACACATGGCTTTAATTTCTTAAAGCCAAGTCAGAACCATTTCCAGCTTTCAAACGCTTTAAGGCATTAGTGGAACAATAATTTAATACACACATAAAAAGTCTCCAAACAGATTGGGGAGGTGGATATAGAGCATTTACTTAGTTTCTATTGAATGAAGGCATCACTCATCGATTGTCTTGTCCTTATACACATGAGCAAAATGGCCTAGCAGAGAGAAAACATAGACATATAGTTGAAACTAGGCTCACTAATCTAGCAACAACATCTCTACCCATGAGATTTTGGCAAGATGCCTTTGCAACAACAGTCTAGATCATAAATAGACTTCCCACACTAGTTCTACAAAATATCAATCCATATGAGAAATTATTCTTGACTTCACCTACTTATTCACACCTGAAAACCTTTGGATGCTCTTGTTTCCCATTCTTGCGACCTTATAATTCACATAAAATGGACTATAGATCAAAAGAATGTACCTTTATTAGGTATAACTTACAACACAAAGGCTACAAGTACTTAAGCCAAAGTGGAAAAATTTACATTTCTCGAGATGTTCTTTTTAATGAAGAAAGTTTTCCATTTTCCAAAATTCATCCAGCATCTAGTAAGTCTACATCAACTACATAAGAGTTTGTTTTTGTAGCATTACCTGTATTGGTTTCTTTTCCTCGTTCAGATTCATTATCCTTAGGAACAATTGATCAGCATTCTGGGTCTTCTCATACTGAAATAAGGCAAATTGCTAACTCATCAACAAATGTGCCTCTAGCAATCTCTCAAGAGCAATCTGTTCATCCATAGACCATGACAGAAACACCAGTATCTCAATCTATTTCTAATCACCATCCAATGGCCTAGGTCAAAAGATGGAATCTTCAAACCACGAGTTTTTTTATCAGAAGTTGAACCTTCCATAGTAGAAGAAGCACTCTCTCATCCAAAGTGAAAGTCTACCATGGAGTATGAATATACTGCCTTGATGAAAAATAATACTTGGTCTTTGGTAACATTGCCACCTGGGAGAAAAGCAATCGGTTGCAAGTGGGCTTTTAAGGTGAAGCAAAATTCAGATAGAACTTTGAATAAGTTTAAAGCCAGACTGATTGCCAAGAGGTTTCAACAGCAAGCAAGATTTGATTATAATGAGGTGTTTAGTCTTGTCATTAAGCCTACTACAATCAGAATAATACTCACCTTGGCTTTAGCTAACAATTGGAAAGTGTATCAAGTTGATATCAACAATGCCTTTCTTAATGGCATTCTTCAAGAGGAAGTATATATGCATCAACCCCCGGGATTTGAAGTTTCAAATACATCTTTAGTTTGCAGGTTACACAAATCACTCTATGGTCTAAAGCAACCACCTCGTGCATGGTTTGAAAAGCTCAACTCAACCTTATTAAATCTTGGGTTTGTATCAAGCAAATGTGATCAGTTTCTATTTGTCAAATCTTTGGCTAAAGAAGTAACCTACATGCTTGTCTATGTTGATGATATTCTTATGGTTAACAGTTTTGCTAAGGCAATCCCTTTACTTATATCTCAACTCAATAACATTTTTCCTTTCAAAGATCTTGGACCATTGAGATATTTTCTAGAAATTGAAGTGATAAAATCTGAAGATTGTCTTTCCTTATCACAATCCAAGTATATATAAGATTTACTAGAGAAAACCAAGTTACTAGATGCAAGGTCGATTCCTACGCCATTGCAAACTAGAAGCAAGACTCAAGATGGTGCTGATGAATCATTTCAGGACCCTACTTTGTACAGAGCAGTAGCTAGAGCTTTGTAATATTTGACAATAACGTAACCAGAGTTGTCCTATAGTGTTTGCAAAATATGTTAGTATATGCATACTCCTTGAAAAATTCATTGGAAATCTGTTAAGACAGTGCTACGTTATTTGAAAGGCACTGTTGATTATGCTTGATGCTACAGAAATCTAAAAGTTTTGATTTAATTGGATTTTGTGATGCAAATTGGGCTACAGATCCAATAGATAGAAGATCAGTCACAGGTAACTGTATATTTGGAGAAAATTTGATCTCTTGGGCCTCTAAGAAACAACAAGTGGTGTCACATTCTAGCACCAAAGCAGAGTACAAGAGCTTAGCAAATTCAGTAGCAGAAATCACCTAGATTCAATCAATATTAAAAGAGCTTAAGGTGCATGTGCCACAAACTCCAGTTATACACTATGACAAACTATCCATAGTGCTTATGACTGCTAATCCTATCTTGCATAAGAGAACCAAGCATATAGAGTTAGACCTTCACTTCGTTAGAGACAAGGCGATCTAGAAAGAGAAAATAGTTAGTCATGTTTCCTCTGAGAATCAAATAGCTGATGGGCTTACCAAGGCATTAGCTCAGTTTCGTTATGAATGCTTTCGAGACAAACTCAGAGTTGTTAAGATACCCTCCCTGAGTTTGAGGGGGAATGTTAGAGTATAAAGAGTTAGTTAGAATGTTGTAGACCGTTGAGTTTGTTGTTAAGTCTGATTTAGAATACATTAGCTAGCAGTGCTTTATAAATAGAGCTACCCTTGTATTCTCTTTCTTTATGAAATAGGCCCAGTTTGGGTATACAGCGCTTATAAAATAAGGCATTATGTAAAAAATGCTTATAGAAGAAAGCCTTTTAAATTAAGTTATTTAGCGTTTGGATTCATATTTGAAAAAGTACTTTTCAAATTTATAAATTTTTTTAAAACATTTGGATATAGTTTTGATGGAAGGAGAGAGGTAAATTGTATAGTTTTGATGAAATTTTAATTTGTAAAAGTACAAAATAGCTTTCTGATCATGTAAATTTGAGCTTCCATAGAGATTTTTTTCAATAAGGTTAAAAAACTGGCTTATAAAATAAATTAAAATTAGTTTATTAAATATTGATAAGTTACTTATTTAAACTTATCTAAACACTATTTTTTTAACATAAAAGCACTTATACTAATAGATAAACTCTAATAAACTGTAAGTTTTACTATTCAAACGAAGCCATAATACATAAGGCATTCAGTTCATTTTTTCCGTTTGGTCTCCTCTCTGAATACTTTCAATATGAAAGCTCTTCTTATGTTTGCAATAACAATGGAGTTTAAGATTTTTTCATTTGAGTGGGCCTAAAACTTTAACAAAGAAAATCTCATAGCAAGAAGATTATAGATGCCACTGGAGCCAAGAATGTGTTTTATCCGTTCTCCAACCAAACATTTTTCTAAGTATAAATAATTTATGAAATAAAAGAGAAGAGAAGAGAGGGAGAAAATTTGGTGAAAAATTTATATGAAATATAGACAAAAAGTAAAATAAAAAAATAAAAAATGGTATAATGATGGTTTAACCATAGTTAAGACATGGCACTACAACAACTTTTTAAAACCATTGCGACAGTAAGTTTTGTAATGATTTATATAACCGTTGTTATGTGATTTAACGGTAATTTTACCATTTGAAAACTGTGGCTAAATTATTATTGTTTTTGCGGTGACTCATCCTCCATAGGGGGCGTTTGGTTCAGGAAATCTCATTCCCAGGAATGAGATTCCCAGGAATGAGATTCCCATCCTTATAGGTGGGAAAATTTTGGGGGACAAATTTTGTTGAGCCTTTACATTTATATATGCCTGGGAATGTTTGTATTCTGAAAATAAATTTATTTGACCGTGTAATAAACACGATAATATATTTTTTTTTAAACTTTCCTAGGAATATTTAAAAGATAATTTGAAACAAACGCCCTCATAGTCTAATTGTTTAACTTTTAATAAATTAATTTTAATTGTAATATTTCTTTATTTGTGTACAATCCAGTTGTTTAGTTTGTATGTTATGAATGTTTGTATGTATCAGTTTGATTTGGATACTAAATTCTTAAAAAAAATTATTTGGATTTGCCTAGGATTGTTGATATATATATATATATATATATATATCTTATTAGAGATTAGCTACGCATTAGCTAGAAATTCACTACAAAGTTGCCACAAATTTTAAAAAAATTATATGCGGATTAAATACGAATTAATTTCTTAACTAATTAATTAAAGAATCCTTTAATGTTTATGAAATAAAACAACTACAGATTAGTTAAAAAAATTAAAAAAAAATATTAGTTAAACATTATATCTGTAGCTAATTAGTAGTTTAGATTAATCTACAGAAAAATTTACAGCTATTTAAGATCTAGTTAATCCAATTAGTTAAGAATTAACTAAGGATTAATACAAACAAAACTAATCTAAAAAAATTTTGTTGTTGCTTCTATTATTGGCTTGTGGTTTTATGATACTTTATATTTGAATACCACAGAGATACCAAATAATAATTTTCTGAATGAGATCGCAGGTAAAAATACTATTTATTGGAATTTAATTCTATGTTTTTCAATTCTTGTAGTATTTTCACAGGTAAGATGTCTTGTACATGCAAGCTTTATGCGCTGCAAAATTTCATGCTTCTTTCGGTGCTTCCCTCCTCAAAATTCTGTCCATGCACATTTACCGAGTACGAAGACTTTTATTTGTCCCACCTTAATTATCTTTAATATATATATATATATATATATATATATATATATATATATATATATATATATATATATATATATATATATATATATATATATATATATATATATATAATTTGAAATATAGCATTAAATTTGTAAGATTTTGGACCCAAATTTATGTTTGCTTGCATGATCAAAAGTAAGTATTTTCTAACTAGAATTTATCTTTCTAAATATTGAATAAAAATATTTGATTAATTTATTATAATGGTTTTAACAAAAAAAAATTATGTTCAAACTGGTCAGAGAGTCAACTGGAGTCATCTTTTATACCTAGGAAGCTTACCATAAAAAATAAAATATTTACAAACATAATCATAACGGTTGAGATGCTTTCCCCGAGGCTGCACTGCAAAATCGCAATGCCTTTCTGGGGATTGGGGAATTTGTTTATAAATTTTGAAACATCTATGTCAATATATAGAGAATTAAGGATGCTTCTATGTTTCTTATTTTAATCTCTTAATAACACAGCGAGGTTTGAGTTTTAGCACTGCTTGTGAGGTTTTTTTTTTTCTGAGGATTGTCGTTTTATTTTTATTTTCTTTTCTTTTTCAGAGTTGTTTTAGTTGCGCCAGTCCAAAAAAAAAGAAAAAAAGAGTTGTTTTTTAATTGCCGGTGTTTGAAGCCCCTCTCACTAGCAACGCAGGACCACAGCCCTCCCTGTGTAAATAAATATTTTGAACGTATCTTTTACGGAATATTTTAAAAAATCTGTTGATTCATCTTTTTTTAATTTGACTTAAAAGTTTAGTCTTTTGATTTATTTTTATTAATATATCAAAACGGTGTTCGTCCTATTTCAATTAGAGTTAAGTGTTTTTGTTTTTGCTTCATTGAGTTGTTAGTATTTTTTTTATTTTGATCTAAGTATCTTATAATATTCTGTAAATTATTATATCTGATTTAATAAATAAATAAAATTTATTATTTCTCTGCAACACTAATGATAACGAGGACGATTTGTCATCTTAAATATTAAGAAAAAAACGTTTATTCACTTTTTATTTCAAGTGTCTCATGACTTTAAATTAAAACTAACTTTTACAAAATATCACATTCTCTTTTTTTAAGGTGTTTAGAAAGTGTGTTTTTGAATTAATTTATGCATTAACTAAAATATAAGATTATTTTTGAATAATTTAAGATCATACTCTATGTACATTTAAAATAATATTAATTCTAAAATTTGAATTAAAATAATCAAAGTAGAGAGCATAATATTTTTAATGATTAGAACAATCTTAATCTATAGCTTTTGCCAGTTGTCTTCAGACCTATCCCTAATTTTATTCTTCAATATATCAGCAACCAACATCAGAGAGATATGGACTCAAAAAATATGAATTTTATTAAATAATTAATATGACTCTACTTTTAAGTCTACACAGGGTAAACAAATTTTATTTTTTTTTGTATAATGTGATGTTTTCATAGATTTACGAAAGTCGTATAAAAAAAATATTAATAAATCATATGAACTTAAATTTATTTTTATATATTGGTATATTTGATTTAAATTTTATTAAAAAAGTTATTTAATATTTGTTGGCTAAGAATGGTTGTACTAAACGATGCGAATCTCCAATTAAAATATTCACCGTCGTACTGACCGAGATGCTTTATATTATAGTGGGGATGACACTTTCCTTCGGCAGGGTATCCTCGCGGGACGGTCTTCCAATGATGATGGCGGTTGAAGTAAATTTTTTTTTACAATACAAAGACGTGGATATGGACTATAATATTTTGTCCAGGAAATTGATATATTGAAATTACTATAATATTTTTAATTTATTTAATTATTTTAATATGTATATATTTGTATTGATAATTATATATTAATAAATTTCATATATACAATTTTATATACAAATAAAAGCAAAACACATAGTTTTTGAAAAAAAAAAGTTGAGTATATATTAAATATTTGAATGTTAGTAAAAGTCATGGTAAAGAAGACTAAAAATTATAATTAGAAGGATGATGGAAAGGGCGCCTTATTCGCAGATGGCGTAGTACTAACTACTAAAGATGTATTTGTGTAAGTATTTAAAAGCAATAAAATTATGTTTTTATCAAAATTTTATTAAAAATAACAAAATATTACTTTTATAAATTATCCTAAAATCACGTTTGCGTTGCCCCAAAAATCAATCCAAACACACACTAACACAGGTTACATTATTTTCGCGTTGGACAGCTTTCAATGCTGACCCCTCCCGACACAGGGATGTGCTTCTCCTCCCCTAACCCGTTATTTAATATTTGGTTGTCACGGCAGGCTGTATCTTTTTAGTCTTTTCTCTTAAAAAGGTTCAAATAATTTGTAGAAATGGCCCCTGACACCGACAGCACAGTGGAAGGGGACGATTGCAAAAGCAGAAGCATCGAAGAAAGTAGGCACTATCTCTAAATGGAATCTAGAAAATGTAATTTGCAAAAGCAACAATTGCCTTTTCGAGACGTTTAATATGCGATTAAAAAAAGATTTTAAATTTTTTTTTTGAAAAACATATTTTTAAAGAATAATAATTATTAAAAATATACAAAATACGTTTGATTGACTTTAAATATTTATCTGTGAATCTTTTATTATTATGTTTAATTATAATAGAATCTTTTAAAAAAATTTAATATTTTTTTAAAAATATCTTTACTTATATTAAGATGAGAAAAAAAAATGAATACAGACATGATAGAGAAAATGATAAAAAAATGATGAAAAAAAGAATAATAAAAAAAAAATATAAGAGAGATAGGTGAGAGAAAAAGAGAATAAGCAAGATAAGTAAGAGAAATATAAAAAATAAAGTGATAAAATAAAGAATATTATTTTTTTTTTATTTTAAAAAAGTTTTTATGACATAAAAAATTTAAATTCTCACCTCCTTACAAGAAAATTTTTTGGTGAGAATCTTTTTAAAAATTTATATTTTTAAAAAAATTATTTTAAAATTTAAAAATCAAACATAAAAATTTAACCATTTTAAGTTTAATTTTTTAAAAAAAAAAAAAAATTCCCTCCCAAACACCCCCCAGAGGGAGTTTGGCAAAAAATACGTGGAGAAAGTTTGACCATAAGTCATAAGGAATGTTGTTTTCAGGTCAAAAAATATTTTATGTAATAAATAGATATAAAAATTTGAAATTTATAAAAGATTTAACAAAGTATAATAACAAAAAAATAATTACAAATCAAACTTATATTTCTGAAAATTAGACATAAATTATATATATATAAATAATACATCCCTTAACTATTATTAACTAAAATTATAGAAAAATACAATAAACTTAATCAAAATATAAATGATTAGACATTTTATAAGAAGAAAATAAAGTCCTTAAAGGAGAGACAATACATCTACATCTCTCAATTTTCTTTGATCCTACACACTATTTTTCTTTCAAGTTTGAAATATTTTAAATCAGTAAAAATTAGATTGTAGATATTTTAAAAGGTTGATTACCATTAAAATTTCACAAAAAAAAAAAAATTAGAGAACTCTCAGGTCTAAAAATAAAATAAAAGAAAGGAGAGGGTGCAGATGCACTACAACAAAACTACGGTATTACGGCAGTTTTAAGTGGGTTTAACGACAGTTTCGACTGTCATTATCCCATTAACCACGGTTTCAAAAATTGTCGTAGAACTCTAAGTATAGCGACAGTTTTTTCAACCGTGAGAATAACCGTCGCTATGACTAATTTAACGACGATTTTAAAATCGTCGTTATTTATTAATATTTTTTTAATTTTTAATTAATAAAATTAATTATAACGATGATTTTTAACAAAAATCGTCGTTATTTTTTTAAATTTTTTAATTAATTAAATTAATTAAATTTTTTATATTAATTTTATTTGTAATTTAAAATATAATATTTTGTGTTATTCATAATATTAATAATGTTTAAATTTTTTTATTATTAAATTTTTATGCAAAATAAAATTTAATTTATATTTTTAATATTTTATAAATTAATTTAGATACATTTTATTTTATTATATAATAATTAAGTGTGTGAATTATTTAAAAATTAAAAATTGTATTTTAAAATTTATTAATATTTAACTAGATATTAAAAATGTATAAATTTTTGAATTATAATGAATTAATATATAAAAAAAAATATGTACTCCAACTATTATTTTTTCTCTCACCAATTATTTTTGTACGTCAAACAATGGCTGTTCCATTTTTCTTTTTAAATTTATCTACTCCACCCCTAACTTATATATACTAAACGATCCTTAAAATTATTTATTTTAAGAATCTTAAAATATTCTTAACTTATTATTTTTCTTTCTCTCCAATTATTTTTATGACAGACAGTGATGGTCCCGCCTTTTACTACTCTCAGTCAAATAGCATTATCATAAATAATAATATCTCTTCGAGGACAAGCAGGAGTGGTAAATATTTTATTATTTTAAAAAAAAATTAAATATTTGAATGTTAGTAAAAGTCATGGTAAAGAAGACTAAAAATTATAATTATTTTAAAATTTGAAAAAAATTAGCTTCACAGTAATATCTATTATAAAACTTTTCTGTTTGACAAACTAAAATTTTAAAATGTATTCTTCTTACAATTTAAATTTATCAATTTTAAAATGGATGGCTTAAAAAGATGCTTGATGAAAAGGGAGACTAATAAAGGAGAAGGATGATGGAAAGGGCGCCTTATTCACAGATGGCGTAGTAATAACACAGGTTGCATTATTCTCGTGTTGGACTTTAACACAGCTTTCAATGCTGCCTACCGACACAGGGATGTGCTTCTCCTCCCCTCACCCGTTATTCAATATTTGGTTGTTACTGCAGGCTGTATCTTTTTAGTCTTTTCTCTTAAAAAGGTTCAAATAATTTGTAGAAATGGCCCCGGACACCGACAGCACCTCGGAAGTGGAGGATTGCAAAAGCAGAAGTAGCATCGAAGAAAGCAGGCATTATCTCTTAATGGAATCTGGAAAATGTCATTTGCAAAAGCAACAATTGCCTTTTCTGAACGTTTAGTTCATGTTAAGATTTTTTATTTTTAAAAATTATTTTAAAAAAAAAATACTTTTTGATAATAATAATTATTAGAAATATATAAAATACATTTAGTTGGTTTTAAATATTTATCTGTAAATTTTTTATTACTGTGTTTGGTTATAATTAATATAACTCGTTTATATGTTTTTGGACTTCCTAAATTGAATATCTGCTTTTTATAAAATGGAGAATTTTACATATTAATAGCTAGGATATACCTCCGTAAAGCTGTGAAGATTATTTAGTTAAGAATTAACTAAAGTATAGCATCATTATTAGCAAAAGTCAAGATACTTGCTAAGTTTGAGTTACAATTTGTATTGATTGAATAAGTTGTTAAATTTTCAAAAGTAATACTGGCCCAAAGAATATGAGATTTTATTAAATAATTATTATGAGAATTATTATGACTATACTTCTAACTCTGCAAAGGATAAAAAAAAAATTTCTGTACAAGATAATATTTTTATGGACTTACAAAATTTATATAAAAAATATTGACAAACAACAGCGACATAATTTTTATTCCAAGGATTATTATGGCTATACTTCTAACAGTGGCCTATGGTTTCATGATACATTATATTTGAATACCACAAAGTTACCAAATAGTAATTTTTAAATGTAAGGTCCTCTTTAGTTGGCGGAGTTAAGATGAGGGAATATAAATTTTCATTCCTTTCGCTCGTTTAGTTGGTAAAATTGGCAAAAAAATATGAGTGTCGCGAAATACTTATTATTTTTTGTGAAAGAATTGATATTACTTGCAAAAACAAATAGAATATAAACAGTACAATAAAAAAAAGTAAAATGTTTAACATTTTTTTATTTTTTTATAATTAAAAAAAATATATTTAAATTAAAATTTTTAATATTATTTAAAAAAATTTAATTCAAATTTTTATATTATTAATATTTTATTTTATTTTTTATTCATAATAATTAAAATAAATTTTTAATTTAAAGTATATTATTTTAATAATTTTATTCTTTAATAATTTTTTATTTTTTATATTATATTAAATATAATTTTAATAATAAAATTATATTTCATTCTCAATTTTTGTTCTTATTTATTTTTAACTCACCAATTAAACATGAAAAGGGCGAATGGATTGAGTTGGTAGAAGAGGGTGGCCGGTGGCGTAATAGTAGGGGGGGTTAACGAAGGGGAAGGATTACTAACTGGTCACGTGGCGGGGTTTAACACAGGTTTCAATGCTGACACCCGCACTTCTTCTCTCTCACCACGTCATTATTATTCAATCTTCATTCGTCCCATGTTCTTAATGTTTTAACTGAGTCAACTAAAGTCATTTATACAAAATAAAATATCTATCGGATGCTTTCCACGGACTACTCTGCAAAATCCAACAACTCTGGCGATTGTTACCGCAAGCTGTATCTTTTTAGTCTTTTCCAAAGGAATGCTTGCTTTTCTCTTAAAAATGTTCAAATAATTTGGAGAAATGACCCCACACCGACGCCATAGTGGTGAGAGATAGTGCTTGCTTTTCTCTTGATGATTGCAAAAGCCGAAGCGCATCGAAGAAAGCAAGCATTATCTCTTAATGGAATCTGGAAAATGTCATTTGCAAAAGCAACAATTGCCCCTTAAAGCGGAATTTGGCCCCCAAAAAAAGAAAATATGCGTAGAAAGTTTGACCATAACCAATGGGGCTGGTTTTTTAGACAAATCCTCGATAATTTTATTTAATAAACAAATATAAAAATTTATAAAATTTTTAACAAAACACAATTAAAAAATAACAATTACATATCAAATTTACACTTTTAAATATTAAATAAAATTACAAATTTAAAAATAACACATTTCTTAATTATTATTAACTAAATATTATAAAAATATATAATAAATTTAACTCAAATACAATTAATTAGATATTTCATAAAAAAAATTATTTAAGAAAAAATAATATATCTTTTAATTTTCTCTGAAAATTAAAATTCCTAAACAATATATTTTTTTCAAACTAAAAGTATTTTAAATTTAAAAGGATTGATTAACATTATATCTCCTCTGACAAGATATTCAAGGTAAGAGAATGATGTATATATATTTTAATAAATATTATTATATAATATCTATTTTTAAGTATCATATATTTATATATTTTTATAATTAATTTTATTGATCTATTTTTTATGAATTAAGTCTATTAAAATATATATATGTTTACATTGTGCTTATAATTAAATGGGTATCCATTTTCTGGATTTTTAGTATTTTTAACTAGACTATAGATTTTTTAAATTGAATGTTTGAATAACTATAGTTAAAAATATATTATCATACATTTACTTTATCGCAAACGATTTTAGGTGGTTTTGATTTTGATAATTAATTGACTTGAAATTTTATTATTGGATTACTAGTTCATTTTATCTAAAAGATTAAACATTTACGCATAGTAACTAAAAATATAACTACCTTAAACTATGAAATTAAAATTTTAATATTTGATTATTGGGTCATTTTATCTAAATTGATCAAGTTCCCAATGAATGTATGAATTGATTCAAAAATTTTGGTTCTGGATAAGTGCAAGTAGTGTAATAAAAATAGGTTTTAGCGACAATTTTAATTGTCGCTAAAACGTTTAACAATGGTTACAAAAACCATCGTAGAATCGATGTTCTAACGACAATTTTGAAAACTGTAGATAACCCGTAGCCAAAAATATCGTTAAATTTATTTTGCAATAGTGTTTTAGTTACTGTTTTTTAGTGATGGTTCAAAACCGTCGCTAAAACTACTTTTTGCTTTAGTGACAATTTTTATTTATTTATTTTTTCGAACAAAATCTAATAGTCAATCCCTTAACCATGAACAAAAACTAGGCTGCACCTTCTTCCTTCAGCTTATAGATTGTCTTTTATTTTATTTTTTGTTTTAATATTCTTATAATTGTATTCACAATAATAATAATATTTATAGAAAAACTAATTCAACAATAAAAAATTAATTGAATTTTAGAATTCAAATTGATATTTAATTGGAGAGAAATGAGAGAGAAATATTTTTTACAAAGGCTTGCATCAGTGTTTCTTTTTTGTATAAAAAATGGAGAGAAGATATAAGGGAGAAGCGTTCTTCAAAAAAATTTTAATAGCATGATTGGAAGGAGAAAAATTTTCTAAATATAAAATAATAGAGGAAAGATGAGGGAGAAAAATAGGAAAAAGACGTGCGAGGAAGATGAGGGAAAAAAATAAAAGTTGGAATATTTAACGATAATTTTTTTAAAAAATTGTCGTTAAAAATTAACATTTTAAAAAGAAGAGCCATAAATAACATTTTTAACCACGATTTTTAAAAAAATCGTAGCTAAAAATTAACAGTCTAAAAAGGCCAACCAAAAATAATAAATTTTAGTGACTTTTTTTTAAATCATCGCTATTTAGGAGTATTTTTTAAACAATTGTTGTTAATTTTTACTATTTTTTAAAATTATTAATTTTTAATAACAATTTTAAAAAAATCGTTGTTTAAAAAAATATTGTGTGAAGTTTTCTTAAAATGATGGGATGGGCACATAAAAGTTATTATACGGCAATTGAAAATCAATGAAAGAATATATATTTTCTCATGTTATAAATTTGTCGTAACTTTTCAAATTTTCAATTGAAGAAGGGTTCTATGACATAACAGTGGATTTTTTTTTGACAAATTAACTTACAAAAAACTACTCGACATTTCAATTTCTTTTGGAATGAAATAAAAAAAAGTGATTATTTTTAATTATTAAATTAATCAAATTTTTCAAGTTTTTATTATGAATATCTTGTGTAGATGTTCATCATCACGATCTTTTGGTTATCCTATTTGATAAAATATTATTTTCAGTAATTATCTAAGAGAATAATTATCACTAGAGAGTTATCCTATAGTTGTATATCACTATTATAACTCTCTCACGTACTTGTATATATATCCCCTCATATATGAATAAAAAGAACAGTTCACTTTATTGTTTCTCTCTTACTTCTCTCTCTCTACTTTTAAGTTATTTTATAACACGTTATCAGCACGACGCTCTACCTCCTGCTTCAAGGTTAGTAATCTTTAAGTAGAATTATATTGCTATTGATTTATTTTATCCTTGAAGGACCACATCAATTTATATACAATTTTTTTTAAATCTCTCTTCTTCTTGCTTCAAATTATATGTCCCTGAAGCACTGTACCAAATTATGTGCAACTATATGTCCCTGAAGGACTACACCAAATTATATGTCCCTAAAGGACTGTTCCAATTTATGTGCAATTATATGTCCCTGAAGGACTGCACCAATTTATGTGCAATTATATGTCTTTGAAGGACATCACCAATTTATGTGTAATTATATGTCCCTGAAGGACTGCACTAAATTATATGTCCTTGAAGGACTGTACTAATTTATATGCAATTATATGTCCCTGAAGGACTGCCCCAATATGTCCCTGAAAGACTGTACCAAATTATATGTCCTTGAAGGGCTGTACCTATATGTTCCTGAAGGACTGCACTTATATGTCCTTAAAGGACAGTTGCCTCAAATTTGTCCCTGAAATACAATGGTTTAAGTGTAACAAATATATTTTATCCATTCTATTAAATAATTTTTTTAATATAACCCAGTATATAGTTCTTCATGTAGTTTCTTTTTAATCAATTAATATATGTTTTTATCTCTTTTATTTTCATGTAGTTTCTTTAACCCAATAAAGTCTATCATAAATTTACATGTTTTTGTTATAATATATTTTATTTGAAATGGTTCACTTTATTTATTAATGTTTATTGACTAGCATTATATTTCATGATAGTTTTAAAATGTCGAACCTTACAAAACTCGAATTCATAGCACTTAACATTACTGGAAGAAATTACCTATCTTGGGTGTTAGATGCTGAAATTCATTTAGATGCAAATGGCCTTGGAGAGACTATCAAAGAAGGAAATAAAGCATCTAACCAAGATAAGACTAGAGCCATGATCTTCCTTTGCCACCACTTGCATGAAGGATTGAAAAATGAGTACCTTACTGTAAAAGACCTACTTATCCTTTGAAATTCCTTAAAAGAAAGATATGACCATCAGAAAACTGTGATACTTCCAAAAGCTCGATATGATTGGATGCATCTTCGCTTACAAGATTTTAAAACTGTAAGTAAATATAATTCTGTACTATTTAAAATAAGTTCTCAATTAAAGTTATGTGGAGAAAAAATCACTAATGATGATATGTTAGAAAAAATATTCTCTACTTTTCATGCATCCAATGTGCTCCTACAGCAGCAATATCGTGAAAAAGGATTTAAGAAA
The DNA here is from genome assembly GCA_037074535.1 of Gleditsia sinensis. NCBI lineage: Eukaryota > Viridiplantae > Streptophyta > Magnoliopsida > Fabales > Fabaceae > Gleditsia > Gleditsia sinensis. The sequence continues at coordinate 18,021,960 of CM073470.1, forward strand.
TATTCTGAACTGATTTCTTGCCTTCTTGTGGCTAAACAAAATAATGAACTTCTCATGAAAAATCATGAGTCCCGTCCAACTGGCATTGCTCCATTCCTCGAAGTGAATGTAGCAACATATGACCACTATGGACAGATTCAAGGTCGAAGTCGTGGTTTTGTCTGTAATCGTGGATGTGGTCGTGGTGGTTATTCCAAGAATATAGCTTCCCACAAGAAGTGAAAAAATAATAAGGCCAAAAATGAAAAGGAGAAAGGTCTACAAAATAGTAAACATGTTGAAAATATATGCTATCGCTGTGGTGGCAAAGGACATTGGTCACGTACCTGTCGCACACCAAGGCATCTTGTTAATCTTTACCAAAAATCTATTAAAGAGAAAAAGATATAGACCAATCTATTTGAGGAAGATAGTCCCAATGATGGCTATATTGACGCAACTCATTTAGATGCTACAAATTTCTTTGCTCATCCTGATGAAAAAATTGATCATTTGATTGGTGATGGTAGTGTTCAAAAATAAGTTATTTGTATAATTTTTATGACATTAAATTTTAGGGTTTCCTTTTTTTTTCAGTACAATTAATTCTTTAAAGTTGTTATTTTATTTTATGTATTATTTTCTCATATTGACTATTCTTATTTTATTTTCAATCAAGAATGAATGTTTCCTTTATTGATACCAACATCACTAATGAAGAGATATGTCTCATTGATAGTGGCACAACTCACACAATTCTCAAAGATAAAAAGTATTTTTCCCAATTAGTAATGCAAGGAGCCAATGTTAGTACTATATCTGGTAGTACAAAGTTAATTGAAGGCTCTGGAAGAGCCAGTATAATGTTACTTGGAGGAACAAAACTGCATATTGATAGAGCTTTATACTCCTCCAAATGCCTTAGAAACTTACTAAGTTTCAAGGATATCCGCTGAAATAGATACCATATTGAGACAACAAATGAAGAAAATATTGAATATCATCATATTACAAGTACAATCTTAGGTAAAAAATGCATATTAGAAAAGTTACTTACATTTTTCTCTGAATTGTACTATACATATATGAATACAATTGAAATATATGCTATTGCAAACTAGAAGTTTGCAAATCATAATAACTTTGTTATTTGGCATGACCGGTTAGGCCATCCCATATCAATTATGATGCGAAAAATAATTAAACATTCAAGTGGGCATTCATTGAAGAGCTAGCAGATTCTTCAATCGAATAATTTCTCAAGTTCTGCTTGCTCTCAAGGGAAATTGATTATTCGACCATCACCAGTCAAAGTTATGGGTGAATCCCTTACATTTTTAGAAAGAATACAAGGCGATATTTGTGGGCTAATACACCCACCCTATGGACCATTTAGGTATTTTATGGTTTTAATTGATGCATCAACTAAATGGTCAAATGTGTGCTTGTTATCATCTCGTAACTTAGCGTTTGCAAGATTACTTACGCAATTAATTAGATTACGAGCATATTTTGTGATTTTTCAATTAAAAAAATACGCCTTGATAATGCTGGTGAATTCACTTCCCAAACATTCAATGAGTATTGTATGTCTATTGGGATTGATGTTGAACATTCTGTAGCACATGTTCATACACAAAATGGTCTTGTAGAATCATTTATTAAACATCTGAAGTTAATTGCAAGACCATTACTTATGAATTCAAAACTCCCAATATCTACTTGGGGACATGCAATCTTGCATGCTGCATCATTAATTCGTATAAGGCCAACAAGTTATTATGAACACTCCCCATTACAATTGGTTTTTAGTCAGGAACCAAATATTTTTCATCTAAGAATTTTTGGATGTGCGGTATATGTCTTTATTGCCCCACCACAACGCACTAAGATGGGTCATCAAAGAAGGTTGGAAATATATGTTGGATATGAATCTCCTTCTATAATAAAGTATCTTGAACCATTAACAGGAGATCTATTCACAGCTCGATTTGCTTATTGTCATTTTGATGAATCAGTTTTTCCAACATTATGGGGAGAAAATAAGCAGCTGAAAAGGAAAATTAGTTGGCATGAATTATCGCTAACTCATCTTGATCTTCATATAAAACAATATGAACTCGAAGTTCAAAAGATAATTCATTTGCAAAATTTAGCCAATCAATTGCCAGATGTATTTACTGACTCAAAAAGAATTACTAAATCACATATACCAGCTGCTAATACTCCAGTTAAAATTGATGTCCCTATCGGACAATCCACCATTACAAATAAGCTTGAGACCCGCATGAAGCGTGGTAGGCCCCTTGGTTGTAAAGATAAAAATCCTCGAAAAAGAAGAGGAGTTAAGAATTCAGATAGTCAAATCGAGGATTTAACAACTCCAGAAGAGTTTCAAGACATAATTAATGTTTTAGTTCTAGAAGAAACTCAGTTATCTGAAATTTGTGAAAATGAAGAGATCTCAATTAATTATGTTATGAATATAATACGATGGAATCGAAAAAAGGTCAACGTTGACAATAATTTTTCATATAATATAGCGCACGATGTATTAAACGATAATGAGGATCATGAACTAAAGTCTGTACAGGAATGCAGGCAAAGAAATGATTGGCCAAAATAGAAAGACGCAATTGAAACAGAGTTAAAATCGCTCGAAAAGCGAAAAGTTTTTGAACTTGTGGTCCGTACACCTGAAGATATAAAATTAGTTGGATATAAATGGCTCTTTGTGCGAAAACGAAATGAAAATAATGAAATTGTGAAATATAAGGCAAAACTTGTTGCCCAAAGTTTCTCGCAAAGACCCAGAATTGATTTTAAAGAAACATACTCACCTTTGGTGGATGCAACTACTTTTCGATATTTAATTAGTCTGGCAATACGTGAAAAGGTCGATTTGCATCTAATGGATGTTGTTATAGTCTATTTGTATGGCTTACTTGATAGTGATATCTATATGAAACTTCCTAAAAGATTTAAGTTGCCTGAGGCATACAATTTCAGTTCTTGAGTAGACTACTCAATCAAATTAAATAAATCACTTTATAACTTAAAACAATCTGGGCGTATGTGGTATAATCGCCTTAGTGAATGCCTGTTGCAAAAAGGGTATAGAAATGACCCAATTTGTCTATGTATCTTTATCAAAAGATTTAAAAATGAGTTTGCCATAATTGCAATTTATGTTGATGATTTAAATATCATTGAAGCTCCTGAAGAGCTCCAAAAAGCTGTTAATTGCTTAAAGAAAGAATTTGAAATGAAGGATTTTGGAAGAACTAAATTTTGCCTTTGATTACAAATTGAATATTTAAATAATAGCATTTTTGTATATCAAGAAAATTATGTGACAAAGGTGTTAAAATGATTCTATATGGATAAATCACATCCATTATGTACTCCAATGATTGTGAGATCATTAGATGTAAATAAAGATCCTTTCAAACCTCGTGAAAATGATGAGGAACTACTTGATCCTGAAGTACCATATCTTAGTGCAATCGGGGCATTGATATATCTTGCTAGTTATACTCGACATGATATATCATTTGCTGTTAATCTATTAGCAAGATATAATTCTTCACCTACACGAAGTCGTTGGAATGGAGTTAAACATATACTCCATTATCTTAAAGGAACAATGGATATGAGCCTATTTTATTCAAATATACTCGAGTATGAGCTGATTGGTTATGTAGATGCAGGATATTTATCCGACCCTCATAATGGACGATTGCAAACAGGCTATTTGTTTACATATGGGGGTACCACAATTTCATGGCGATCTATGAAACAAACTATCTCTGCCACATCAGCTAACCATGCAGAAATTTTAGCATTACATGAGGCAAGTCGAGAGTGTGTTTGGCTACGATCTGTGATTCAACACATACAAGAATCTTGTGGCTTGTCTAGAAAGATAATCCCAACGATCTTATACGAAGATAATGCTGCATGTATTGCCCAATTAAAAGAAGGGTACATTAAAGGGGATAGAACAAAGCATATATCACCTAAATTCTTTTTCACTCATGATCTTCAAAAGAATGGTGACGTGGATATTCAGCAAATTCGTTCAAGTGATAATCTGGCAGATTTGTTTATTAAGGCACTTCCTACTACAACATTTGAGAAGCTGGTATATAATATTGGAGTTCGAAGATTTAAGAATATCAAATAATGTTGTCATATTTATTCGATAGTGTATTAAAAGAATGATGCACTCTTTTTTCTTCACTAAGTTTTTATCCCACATGGTTTTTTCTAATAAGGTTTTAACGAGGCACATTCTTAAGGGATGGACATCTAAGGGGGAGTGTTATGAATATTTTGTGTGGATGTCCATCATCCCGATCTTTTGGTTATCCTATTTGATAAGATATTATTTTCAGTAATTATCTAAAAGGATAATTATCACTAGAGAGTTATCCTATAATTGTATATCACTATTAGGACTCTCTCACCTACTTGTATAAATATCCCTTCATACATAAATGAAAAGAACAGTTCACTCTCTTATTTTTCTCTTACTTCTCTTTCTCTACTTTTAAGTTATTTCATAACAGTTTTCAATTTTTTCAAAAGTTAGCTTAGTGAAATTACACGTGTCAATATCAAGCAAATTTGGAGTGCCCAAAGTTCCAATTTCTTTAGGGATGGGACCATTTAAGAAATTATGAGACAATTTGAAAGTAAAAATATTGGACAAATTACCAATTTGGGAGGAATATTTCCATAAAACATGTTGTAATTTACATCAAAAACATAAAGGTTAGGGAAGGATGTAAAGTTGAGATTGTGTAACCCACCTTGCAACCCAATTTTTTTTTGTGGACAGATAAAAGATTATTTTATTTAATAATCAAGTACAAGAGTTTGATACTTACAGAAATTTTAACAAAACACAATAAAAAAATAAAATACAAATCAAACTTGCATTTCTAAATAAAAAATAAAAATCTCAAATCAAAAGACAACTCACTTTCTAACAGAACTAATTAAATATTACAAAAAAAATCTAAAAATCTTAACAAAATCACAACTTATTAGACATATTCTAAGAAGAAAAATAAATTATTTATGGAGAGATAATACACTTTTTAATCTTATTTGAAAATTGATATTTCTACATACCGTTCTTTTTTCAAATTTAAAATATTATAGATCTAGAGAGTAAACTATAGAGCTTCTAAAATCTTGATTGGCACCGAATTTCTTCTTGCAAGAAGAGAAATACTTCCCTAAAAACAACATTTCTTAAAAAAAGGAAAATATTTTTCTAATGAAAGGAAAAAACTTCCCTAAAGGGACTTTTCATACTAAGATTCTTTTTAATTTTTTAAAAATCTCAATATAAAAAAGTAAGATTACCATATTTGACACAAGTTTTGAAAAATTCATTCTTAAAAAATTAGAATTCTCATATATTATTTTTTAACAACTTTTTTACAAAAAATATTTCCAATGAGAGGGATGGAAATCTTAGTTTTTCATGACTTGAAAAACTTCTCATAATGTTAAAAGATAAATATATCTTTTATTAATAGTATAATTATAATAATAACAAAAAAAATCTTACTCTTCTTCACTCTCACTCTCTCTTATCTCTTTCTCTATTCACTATCTCACTTTCTTTCTCATAATCTCTTTCATTTTCTCTCATATCTCTCTCTTTACTTTTAATTTTTTTCTCATAAAAATAAGGAGTACTTATAAAAAATATACAAATTTTTTTTAAAAAATTAAGTATAATCAAATATAAAAATAAAATTTTTTATAAAATATTATTTAAATTTTTTTAATAATTTTAAAAATTTATCAAACATATTTTATATATTTAAAATTTTTTTTTAAAATATAATTTTTAAGAATAAAAAATTATATCATTTACCGAACTTTTTCAAAGAAAGAAAGATATTCTAAGAAACTCTTTCGGATCAATTGTCTTAAATGCTTGCTTCGTACTTTGAAGTGACCCTATAAAATAATAGATTAACCGACCAATAAAAATTCCAAATAGGTGGGCCTGCATGCATTGCTTTGTGCCACGTGTGATTAATAATTTCAGATAATGACAATCCATTATAAAGAACACTTAAGTGGGACAAATTAAAATTATGAGGACATTGATTTTAGCAAATAGTACTGGGTCCATGTGCATGCGTAGTCTCGGATGAGGGTAGCACAAAAGAAGCAGTGGATTTTAGCAAATAGTTTGGTTCTAAAATTATCGAAAACATTAAAAAAAAAATTGAATTTTATGAGACTGCATTATGCTTGTAGAGGTACCAAAAAGTTTTTTTTTTATAGTTTGTTTTTTTGTGATAAGGAAATACAGTGCTCGAAGAGAAAAATAAAAATAAAAAAGGAAGCCAATTTTCCAAGCATATTGCCCCACCTTATCCGGAAAAAGATGCTCTGCTGCAAGAAATTTTTAGAAATTATAAAAAGAAAATTTAAATTACACTACACACTTTTTAAAATTTAGCTAAATTACGCTCTATCTCATTTAAAAAAGACAACTTTACTTTGTTAATCAAGAAGCTTATAAATATTTTTTTTTATTTTTTTTATATTTACAATGTTGAAAAGATTCATCTAAACTTATTAGAAAATTTAAAATTTTATTATACTCAATAGTAAAATTTTTAATAAAATTTTTATTTAAAATAACCAATTTTCAAATGAGATTAACGAAATTTTGAAAGTTAAAATGATTAAATTGCGATTTATACAGGAATTTAATTAAAATATAATAAATTTAGTATTTTTTTTCTTATCTTGTAAGAAAAAAAATACTTATGCAACAAAAATATTTTTAAAACTTACTTTAATTAATACATATTTATATTTTGTCTATAAAAATATACAAGAGCTAAGAAGTTTATTGAAATATTTTTTATAAATCAATATTAGCATAATGGCTATCAAAAAAGAATTGCTTTACTACTAGTGATTTTAAGAGATGAAAAATAAACTTTTGAGGGTAGTAGGGGCAAAATAGTCTTTTCAAATTGAAAAATATAACTCAAGGAAAACCCATGATATAATTTTAAAATTTAAGAAGTGTGTTGTTATTTTAAAATAAGAAAAAATTTAAATGTAAATTAATTAAACTTAAAAGAGAAATTAGTTTAAATTTTCAATTAACCCTAATTTTATTTTTAAAATGATGTAAATTAAGACACTAATAAATAAATTTTTAAATAAAATTTATTTGATTGAAAATTAATAATTTTTTATAATTTTATTTAAATGTTAAATTAATATTAAATAAGTGTTATTTATATACAAAATCATATTAATGTGATAAAAAAATTACAATATTAACAATGAACTAAATTTGATATTAAAATTTTGAATATTAATTTAATTGAAGAGAGACATTGTAAGTATCTTTATTTATAAAAAAATTAAATTAAAAAACAAATTTATAAGAGAATATATTAAATTTATATTAGTAATTATATATTTATAATTTATATTAATAAATTTTATATACATGAGTTTATATATAAATAAAAACAAAACACATAGTTTTTGAAAAATAAAAGTTGGGAACAAACTCATTTTCAAATTTTAAAACCTAATTTTATTTAAAAATGATGTAAATTACTCGTCCATGTGACGCTAATAAATACAATTAATTTGATTAAAAATTAAGAATTTTTTTATAAATTTTATGTAAATGTTAAATTATATTAAATGAGTGTTAATTTATATATAAAATTATAGTAATGTGATAAAAAATTACAATATAACAATGAATTAATTTTGATATTAAAATTTTGAATATTAATTTAATTGAAGAGAGATATTGTAAGTATTTTTATTTATAAAAAATTAAATTAAAACAATTAACTTATAAAAAATAAATTAAAAATTTACCTATCTATTTCTCTTTTAATTTATCTACATGACGTCTAATTTATATATACTAAAGTCTTTTTAAAAAAATTTATTTTAAGAATATCAGAATATTCTTAACTTACTATTCTCTCTCGCCAATTATTTTTGTACCAAACACCGTGATGTGCCCCACATTTAGTCCCATCAATCAAATTACATTACTTTGTCTATGTATAGGAAAATGTGATTGAAGTCAAAATAGCATTATCATAAATAACAATATCTCTTCTAAAATAAAGTAGTTGGAATGATAAATATTTTTTTATTTAAAAAAAATTTAAATATTTGAATTTTATTAAAGAGCACGGTAAAGAAAAATGAAATATCATAATTATTTTTAGATTTAAAATAAGATAGTCCTACATCAATATCATGGTGAAGTTCTCTCGTCCAATAAGTTAAATTTTTAAGATATATTCTACTATAACTTAAGTTTTATTAATTAATACTTTTATTAAAAGTCTGTCAATAAATAAATAATTTAAGAAAAATTAATTTAGCTACTTATAGGTGTAGGTTTTAAGTACATTGCTAATGGTGCTATATTGAATATTAATACAAGAATGATGTTGTCCAAAAAAAAAAATGGAAGAAGAAGAAAGGACTATCATTAAGTCAATATCGAGAGAGCGAATGATACTTAAAATAAGCAACTAAAGTTGGCCACTTTTAAAATAGTATATAACGATATATCTCACATTAACTAACAATTAACCTTTTGAAATATACTCTCTTTGTAAAAGCAAACCTCTAGTTGTCAGAAAATGACTCCAAAGAGAGATTTTGTGAATCACTCAATCATCAAGCATTAAGTTAACTATGAATTAGCTATGAAATAAAAAAGCTACAAATTAATCATAGATTAATTAAAAAATATTAAATAAAGACTAGCTACAGATTATATCAATAACTAATTTGTAGCTTAAATTAAATTACGGAAAAATAATTTGATTAACTAAGAATTAGCTAGAAATTAATGCGGACAAAATTTATTAAGAAAATTCTTGTAACACATGTTTGCTTCAAACAATGGCCTAAGTTTCATGGTACATTATATTTTAGTTGAGTCAACTAAAGTCATCTATACAAAATAAAATATCCGTTAATATAATCATAATGGTTGTGATGCTTTCCACGAGGCTGCACCCCAAAATCCCAACAACTATGGCCGGCAATTGTTACCGCAGGCTTTACCTTTTTAGTTTTTCCAAAGGAATGCTTGCTTTTCTCTCAAAAGGTTTTAAATAATTTGAAGAAATGGGCCCTGACCCCGACAGCATAGTGGAAGTGGAGGATTGCGACAGACAACGCACCACGAAGCTAGTAGGCATTATCTCTTAACGGAATCAGGAAAATGTCATTTGCAAAACAAAGAATTGAACATTAAATGGGAGTTTGGCAGAAAAAACGTTTGTGTATAAAGTTTGACCAAAACTCATAGGGCTGTTGTTTCGACATTCTGACAGATAATACCAACTAGGAATAGTGATACACATTTGGACTAGGTCCAATGTGGAGTTTGGGCCAATCAACAAACCAAATGGCCTATGTCTAAACCCTTAAACAGACCAACTTGAATTTGACTCGAGTTCAATCCAAATGCTATTGGAGTCATTCTGGTTTGGTGTGAGTACGAATGCATTTGAACTAGCTCTCATTTCATTAGAATTCCAAGAATTAAAGAACTACTAGAGGACCTCACGAGCCATTATTCTTATTTGTAAAATTCACAGTCAATAGTCTTTCACCATGTTTCTTTGACGTATTCGAGGCCGACTGTATGTATTTACCATTTTGCTCCTACTCGAACATCTATTAAAAAAGTCCTTAGGTAAACATCTTGATCCTTTTATGTTCATGCTTTAAAACTTGTAATAACTTGATCATTATAGTACTTGTAAGACACCTAGTCCACCTAGCAGGTTATTGGAGCACTGGAACAAGGGAATAACATAAGAAAAAAAATAGTTTCTATTTACACCTACAAAATTTTTTTCTTTTCTCCTTACAAAATTTTATACTATCAAGTGTTTGTCGCATCGACATAAACCACATATACATAATATTATTATATGTGCTTGTGTGTATGTATGTGTTTTCATGTCTTAACATAATAGTGGTAATAATGGTAACACGATAATGACGATAGTAGTAGTAACGGCAATGTTGACAGTAATGATGGTAGTAGAGACAATGCTAAAGTTATAATTAATAAATAATGATGGTGGTGACAAATACAACAACTATAATAACAATAGTGAAAATAGTAGTGGTGGTGTTGGTGTATAGTGACAGTGGTTATGGCAAGGTGGTAGTGAAGATGGCAGCAACAGCAACAATAATTCAATTATAGTGGTGGTGGTAGTAGCGACAGTGATAATGGTCATAGAAAGGAGGTAATGGTGGTGATAATATTATGTTAAGTTGTTAAATGAATATATAAAAATATTTTTTGCTATAAAAAAATTTATATGAAATCCCTATTAAGGCTCATCTTTTGCTTTCACATTGGGTGTATAGTGTTATACGATAATAATCGTATAAAAATTGATAATTATATAAACTTATAAAATCCATTGTATACACTAAGACCCTGTTTCCTGTGCCATATATAATTAGATTGGATAAGATAAGCATCACTAAATAGTATAAGATAAGCAATCTACTAAGGGCTTGTTTGGTGATCAGTATAAAATAAGGACGGATAAGATAGAAGATCGGATAAGAGTATAATTGGATATGAGCCTGCTAAGCACTTATTTTATATAGTGTTTGATGTTATACCATATGACCTACTAGATAGTATTATGCTATCTTATCATATGTTTGAGGTGAATTAAATAATGCTAAGAGATGATATAAATTTTTTTAATATTTTATAAATTAGTATAAATTATAAATTATAAAAAATATATAATTAAAAAAATAATGTCCATAAATTAAAAAATAAGTAATATTAATAATAAGTACTTCTCATTGGTGTTTAAGCCTTACAAATTTTATTTCCTTATAATGCTCGGATATGATATAATTTTTTTTGACTATTTTATACATTAGTATAAATTCTAAATTATAAAAAATAGATAATTAAAAAGTTAATGCCCATAAATTAAAAATATATAATTCTAAATTATAAAAATTACATTTCCGTATATTATCCTGTTTTTCTCTAACCCAGCCCCTCCTATGGGTTAGAAATGTTAACTAACACTCAAGAATATGATAGGATAAGATACGAAAAATCTTATTCAATTACGTTGGTTCACCAAACACAAAATAACAACAGCATATGATAGTTTATCCTATCCTATCTCTCTTATCAGGTGCTCCAAAAAGATTCTAATTTTTTATGTTATCATGTGTTTGTGTGCTTGGTAGCCATAAATAGAATAAAAAAAATGTTATTTTGAAAAAAAATATTGTTATATAAAAAATATATTAAATTAATTAATAATTTTTATAAATATATTGTGTGGATATCTATTATTCCGATCTTTCAGTTATTCTATCTGATAAGATATTATCTCCCGCAATTATTTAGAGGATAATTGTATTACTAGAGAGTTATTTTACAGTTGTATACCACAATTATGACTCTCCTACATGCTTGTATAAATATCCCCTTATACATGAATAAAACTAATGATTCACTCTCTTGTCTCTCTCTTACTTTTAAGTTATTTTCATAACACGTTGTCAGCATAACGCCCTACCTTCTTCAAGATCAAACACTTTGAGGTATCAAGTACCATTCACTACTTCAAGGTTAGTAATCTTTATTAAATTTTTCTTAACACTCTATGCGTACTAGTTTTTGAGCATTTAAATCCACCTTTGGATGGGGTGATAGTGCAATTTTATTGTCTTAGTTTATTGCTGAAGGACCGCACCAACTTATGTGCAATTCTATTGCTTTAGCTTGTCCATAAAAGACTACACCAACTTTAGTTACCTCAATCCCTGAAAGACAATGGTTTAGGTGTAGTATCATTATACGAGAAGAAGTTTTGTATTCAGCCCTAACTTCTAGGTTCCTATTAGATGAAACCTTGGAGCTACAAGTCTCTTTTATCTCCTATTAAATTCTATTTTTTTAATCACCTTGTATGTATTTTTTTAATAAATTAATATGTATAGTTGCATGCATTTATTTAATATTTGCAAATGACAGTAATTACACCGATAGAAAAGTAAAGACCTTTTTATGATTATGCATGACTAGGAGATTATGATAAAAGTTGAATATGCCTATTCAATTGTAACTTCTTTTAATAAATATAGGCATTCTGAGGGCTATATATAATATATGCTTGTATGGATCAAGATCATGTATATATGCTTTATGATTTATATGTGTATAAATTCTTGTTATTAGTACATGGTAGGTTAACATTTATCTCTTGGTTAAGGAGAAAGTACATGTCTATGTTGACTGAAGTTAAATAATTATTCTTACAATATCTTGGCATAAAAGAATGATTTTATTTCTCCTCTTGATAATAGATAGAAGACCTATCATGATTTTATTTTATTTGAAATGGTTCACTTTATTTATGGATGTTTATTGACTAACATTATATTCTTGAAATGTCGAAACTTGCAAAAATCAAATTTGTGACGTTTGAAATTACTGGGAGAAATTACCTATCTTGGGTGTTGGATGCTGACATCCACTTAGATGCAAATGGCCTTGGAGAAAGTATCAAAGAAAGAAATAAAGCATCTAACCAAGATAAGGCCAAAGTCATGATCTTCCTTCACCACCATCTTCATGAATGGTTGAAAAATAGTATCTTACCGTAAAAGACTCACTTGTTCTTTAGAATTCCTTAAAAGAAAGGTATGACCACCAGATCCAAAATCCCAATATGATTGGATGCATCTTTGTTTACAAGATTTTAAAACTGTAAGCAAAAATAATTCTACACTATTTAAAATAAGTTCTCAAGTAAAGTTATGTGGAGAAAAAAATTACTGATGAGGACATGTTAGGAAAAAATATTCTCCACTTTTCATGCATCTAATGTGCTCCTACAGTAACAATATCGAGAAAAAGGATTCAATAAATATTTCAAGTTGATTTCTTGTCTCCTTGTGACTGAACAAAATAATGATATTTTCATGAAAAATCATGAGTCCCGTCCAACTGGCACTGCTCCATTTCCTGAAGTGAATGTAGTAACATATGATCATTATGGACAGATTCAATGTCGAAGTCGTGGTCGTGGTGATTATTCCAAGACCATGCCTTTCCACCAGATGTGTAAAAATAATAAGGCTAAAAATAAAAAAGGAAAAGGTTGGGCAAAATGGCAAACATGTTGAAAACACATGCTATCGCTATGGTGGCAAAGGACATTTGTCACATACCTGTTGTAATAAAAAATTATTAAAAAGAAAAAGATAGAGACTAATTCTTTGAGAAAGATAGTTGCAATGATGGCTTTGTTGAGATAACTCATTTAGATATTACAGATTTCTTTGTTGATCCTGATAAAAAAATTGATTATTTAATTGTTGATGGTAATGTTCAAAAATATTTTTTTTTATATAATTTTTGTGACATTAAACTTAGGTTGTTCTTCTTTCTAGTACAATTTATTCTTTGATTTTGTTATTTTTAAACATATTTTACGTACTCTTTCCTCATATTAACTATTCTTGTTTTATTTTCAATCAGTACTATATCTAGTAGTACAAATTTAATTGAAGACTTTGAAAGAGCTAGTGTAATCATACTTAGAGAATCAAAACTATACATTAACAAAACTTTATACTCCTCTAAATCTCTTAAAACTTATTAAGTTTCAAGGATATCTACTGAAATGGATACCACATTGAAACAACAATTGAAGAAAATATTGAATATCTTCATATCAAAAGTACAACCTTAAGAAACAAAAGCTTATTGAAAAAGTTACATACATTCTCCTCTAGATTGTATTACACATATATAAATACAATTGAAATATATGCTATTATAAACTAGAAGTTTACAAATCATAATAAATTTATTATTTGGCATGACGATTATGCAATCCCGGATCAATTATGATGCAAAAAATAATTGAACTTCAAGTGGGCATTCATTGAAGAGTCAGCAAATTCTTTAATTAAATAATTTCTCATGTCCTACTTGCTTCCAAGGGAAATTGATTATTTAACCATTACTAGCCAAAATTGGGAGTGAATTTTCTTATATTTTTAGAAAAAAAATACAAGGTGATATTTGTGGGCCGATATACCCACCATGTGGACCCTTTAAGTATTTTATGGTTTTAATCGATGCACTGACTAGACGGTTACATGTGTGCTTATTATTATCTCACAACCTGACATTTGCAAAATTACTTACGCAATTGATTAAGTTACAAGCACATTTTTCTGATTTTTCAATTAAAAAAATATGCCTTGATAATGCTTTAATATTCAATGAGTATTGTATGTCTTTTAGGATTGATGTTTAACATCTCGTAGCACATGTTCATACACAAAATGGTATTGAAAAATCATTTATTAAAAGTCTGAAGTTAATTGCAAGACCGTTACTTATGAACTCAAAACTTTTAATAATCACTTGGGGACATGCAATCTTATATGCTGCATCATTATTTCGCATAAGGCCAACAATTTATTATGAATACTTTTCATTACAAATGGTTTTTAGTCAGGAACTAAATAATTTTCATATAAGAATTTTTAGATGTGCGGTATATATCCCTATTGCTCCACCATAACTTACTAAGATGTATCCTTAAAGAAGGTTGAGAATATATGTTGGATATGAATCTCCTTCTATAATAAAGTATCTTAAACCATTAACAGAAGATCTATTTACAGCTTGATTTGTTGATTATCATTTTGATGAATCAGTTTTTCCCAACATTAGGGAATAAAATAAGCACATAAAAAAAATTAGTTGGCATGAATTATAACTAACTCATCTTGACCCTCGCTCAAAACAATGTGAACAGAAAGTTCAAAGGATAATTCATTTACAAACTTTAGTTAACCAATTGCCAAATATATTTACTGACTTAAAAAGAGTTACTAAATCACATATATCAACTGCTAATGCTCCAATTAAAATTGATATTCTTGTTGGACAACCCACCATTACAAATAAGCCTGAGATCCACATAAAGTGTGGTAGGCCCGTTAGTTCCAAAGATAAAAATTCTTGAAAAAGAAAAAGAGTTAAGAATTAAGATGGTCAGACTGAGGATTTAACAACTTCAGAAGAGTCCCAAGACATAATTAATGTTTAAGTTCTAGAAGAAACTTAGGTATCTGAAATATGTAAAAATGAAGAGATCTCAATTAATGATGTTATGAATAGAATATGATAGAACCAATAAAATGTCAATGTTAACTATAATTTTGCATACAATATGGCACATGATGTTTTGAATGATAATAAAGATCATGAATCAAAGTCTATTTAGGAATGCAGACAAAGAAATGATAAATCAAAATGGAAAGACATAATTAAAGTAGAGTTAAAATCGCTTGAAAAGCAAAAAAATTTTGGACATGTAGTCCGTACACTTGAAGATGTAAAATCAGTTTGATACAAATGAGCATTTGTGTGAAAATGAGAATAGTAAAATTGTGAGATATAAGGCAAGACTAGTTGCCCAAGGATTTTTGCAAAAACTCAAAATTGATTTTGAGAAAATATACTCACCTGTGGTGGATACAACTACTTTTCGATATTTAATTAGTCCGCTAGTATGTAAAAAACTCTATTTGCGTCTAATAGATGTTGTTACAGACTATTTGTACGTCTCACTTGATAATGACATCTATATGAAATTTCCTGTAGGATTCAAGTTGTCTAAAGCACACAATTCAAGTTCTTGAGTAGACTATTCAATCAAATTAAATAAATTACTTTATGGCTTAAAACAATTTGGGCGCATGTGGTATAATTGCCTTAGCGAATACCTATTACAAGAAGGGTATAGAAATGACCCAATTTGGCTGTGTATCTTTATGAAAAAACCTGTAAGTGAGTTTGCCATAATTGTTGTTTATGTTGATGGTTTGAATATAATTGGAACTCTTGAATAGCTTCAAAAAGCAGTTAATTGCTTAAAGAAAGAATTTGGAATAAAGGATCTTAAAAGAACAAATTTTTACCTTAGATTACAAATTGAATATTTAAATAATATTATATTTGTGTATCAAGAAACTTATGTGACCAATGTGTTAAAATGATTCTATATAAATAGATCACATCTATCATGTACTCTAATGGTTGTGAAGTCATTAAATGTGAATAAAGATCTTTTCAGACCTCGTAAAAAGAATGAAGAACTATTTGGTCATGAAGTATCATATCTTAGTGCAATCGGGACATTGACGTATCTTGCTAATCATACTCGATCTGATATATCATTTACTGTTAATCTATTAGCAAGATATAGTTCTTCACCGTAGGCATTGGAATGGAGTTAAGCATATACTCCATTATCTTAATGAACAATGGATATGGGCCAATTTTATTCAAATGTACCCAAGTCTAAGCTGATCAGTTATACAGATGCAAGATATTTATCCGACCCTTATAATGGACGATAGCAAACATGCTATTTATTTACATATGGGGGTACCGCAATTTCATGGCGATCTATAAAACAAACTATGTCTGCTACATTACCTAACCATATAAAAATTTTAGCATTACATGAGGTAAGTTAAGAATGTGTTTGGCTACAATATGTGATGCAACACATACAATAATCTTGTGGCTTATCTAGAAAGATGATCCCGATGATCTTATACGAAGATAATGCTGCATGTATTGCTCAATTAAAAGAAGGGTATATTAAAGGGGATATAGTAAAGCATATATCACTTAAATTCTTTTTTACTCATGATTTTCAAAAAAATGGTGATTTGAATATTCAACAAATTTGTTTAAGTGATAATCTAGTAGATTTGTTTATCAAGGCACATCCTACTACAACATTTGAGAAGCTGGTGTATAATATTGAAGTTCAATGACTTAAGGATCTCAAATGATGTTTTCATATATACTATACTCTTTTTCCCTTAACCATGGTTTATTTTTATTTTTTTGAGGCAGTATTTGATAACATCTTAAAAGAAAGAATGATACACTATTTTTCTTTCACTAGGTTTTGGTCCCATAGGGTTTTTCCTAATAAAAATTTTAATGAGTCACATTCTTAGGGGTTGAATATCCAATGGGGAGTGTTATGAATATTGTAATAACCCAAACCTTTGAAGGTTAAGTACAAATCATTTGAAACAAGGAAGTTGAGAATAATGTAAAATTTTAGAGCGTTTCTGACCTTTTCTTCTGACATTTCTTCACTCATAAAAGCATAACTCTCTCATATGAAATCTAAATTAAGTGATTCCAATTTCTGTGGAAATATAAGACATATATCTACAACTTTTATGTTGATAACTTTTGCTAATACCATTAATATTATAGTGATAAGAGGCAAAAACCGCAGCATAGTGTGGTCTGGACCTTTGCTCACTATTTTATGTATAACTCCTTCATATGAACTCCAAATTAGGTGATTCAAGTGGCTACAGAAAGCTAAGAGAAAGGGCTACAACTCTCATGCTGGATGTTTTGTCAAATTAGGATAAATGAGTTCACCGCGGCGAGAATATTTGGCCGGCGGCGAGAATGCTGCAGCATTTTCCCGAGAGCATGAGCTTTCTGGTTTCCAAACTCGCCGCGGCGAAAATATGCTCGCCGCCGGCGAAAATCGCGGACCAGCAATCTCGCCGCGGCGAGAATTAGCTCACCGCCAGCGAGATTCGTCAGAGAGGCATTTTTTTACGGTCCCCCTCCCTTTTTCCTTCATTAATTCCATAGCTGGACCGTCCTCTCTCTCTCTAGAATTTTCTCCACCTTCTCTCTAAGATATCTCATCATCCGGACGTCCGATTTGAGCAAGCAAGGTACCGTTGGACTCGTGGGAAGGAGAGTTACAAACCCCACCGATCAGTTTCGCCGGAAAACAACCGGATTGTCGCCGGAAAATCGCATGAATAGTAACCTCCAAGGTAAATTCTGTCCAATCACGTTTTAGGCTTCGTTTTTACCGAAATTCTTTCCATAGATAGTCTTAGAATTAGTTTTTATGCTAGAATATAGGGTTTTTAGGTTTCGGCGTGGATAGTGTTTCCGGCGAGTGAATAGTATATTTCGGCATGAATAGTGACGTTTAGGATTTATCTAATTTTCATGTTATGTCTATGTTTTCTAGGTTGTTGAGCCACTACGAGGTGTAATTCTCGTTGTTTGACTCTTAGTACGGTGAGTGCGTTTTTCATACTATAGCGTATGTTTTAGGAATTTGATTTATAACTCTCTCGTATGATTTTAACTAGTTGGAATGTATGTTAAATTGTTTTACCGCTTTGAAAACCAATATGTTCCAACCATATTAGAAATTATTAATTTCAATCCTAGTTGAACCCTAGGTATGCAGGGCAAGCATCTAGACTGATAATTCTCCATTTGAGCTAGATTTATAGAAATGTGAACTTAGTCATAGAAATGAACTAAGTTAGCCATGAAATGATTTGATGCATGCGAACATCTATGCGACGTCTACGGACGATATGTTTAAAGGGAAAGTTTATGATGATAAAGGTCTCTATGGGAATACATGGATGAAACATATTTTAGAACGAAATTTTATGCATGAAAAGAGCTAGATGGAGAATTATCGCTTTATTATAATGTTATTGAAATGTTTTACTTTAAACTTTTTGAATAGCATATTTCAAATGTTTTTTATTGGAGGGACCCTTTTTGATCATTGTTAGCTAGCCGCAGGGAGTGTTATCCCTGGTGCACCATGGTCATGCGAAGGCTTCGGCCTAGGATACTGTGACGGGCATATGACTGCCTAAGACACAGGGATTTAAAGTGGACTTATGTCTACGCCTACAGTGATTGCCATACCCTTGCTATGTGCTTGGGGGATTTAGGGTGGACTTATGTCTACGCCTACAGTGATTGCCCTACCCTTGCTACGTGCTTGGGGGATTTAGGGTGGACTTATGTCTACGCCTACAGTGATTACCCTACCCTTGCTGTGTGCTTGGGGGAGATGTTAGATCTGTTAGGAAAGACCTCTAATAAACTGATGCATTTTTCTTAAAGATTAAATATTTCTAAACAAGCTCATTCATAATTGTTATTGCATAAATAACTTCATTTATTACTTACCATGCATAATTGATTTGCTTTACGGTTACTAATTTAAATCCTAATTTATCTTTTGAAGATACATTTGAACTGTTTAGCTTTTATTTCAATAAATTATGGTTAAATGCTTAATGTTTCTATTATTATCTTTACACTTGGATTTCAATTGTTAAACCCATTGCGAAGCACTCGTGCTTGGTTTGCCCTGTTTCTGTTATAGTATGATTTACCCATTCACTGAGATGTGGAAATCTCACTCCTGTTATGTTTTCTCCCCACAGATAGTCAAAGAGATTTTGATCCAGCTACAGCTTCGTAGGAGGCTGATTATAGCGTTGGTGAGCCCCAGTTTGGGCAAGGCTATTTTGTAATGATTGTCTAGTTTAGTTTATGTCTAGAGTACCTCCATGAACTTACAGGTAGGATCCTCGCTTCTTGTGTACTTTGTTGTGTAGTTTGGAGAACAGTTTTATGTTTTACAACTACGTTTGTATTATGAGGCCATGGGCTAAGTTGAATCAAGGATGTTGGATTCATGAGATATATATATATATATATACAGTATTTTCTTATATTGAATGTGGCATATGTGGCCAGTTATATTTATTATATACTCTGGATTGTGTGCTGAATGTTTGTGCATGCTATGTGTTAGGCTTACGGCTAGGGGGAAACCCTTATGCCGTGCCGGTCATGTGTTCCATCATTTGGGGCTGTGAAAATGTGGTATCAGAGCTTTAGGTTTTCCCTGTGTTCATGGAGTAACGGACCTTTAAGTAGGACTTTGAGTATGGGTATGAATCCGGACATGCTTATACTCACGGTGTTGCTAAGGGGTTCGATAGGATGTTGTTGTTTTTTTGTTCAAGTAAGTCAGTTTATATGTTGGCATGGTTAAGTGACGGTTGGGCTATCTCTGTTTTATAGCGAGATGCGTCTTAAAGAATTTAAGAAATTAAGGCAGATACCAAATATGATGGTTTCTGAATGAGACATCATGATGGTTTCTGAATGTGACATCCGTTGTACCCGGTTGTCTAGATATGGTAGATTGTGATGTGATATTGAGAATGAATTTGTTGGCATTATGTCATGTCATTTTGAAATGTCACTAGAAGGTGATTAAATTCAATATTCTTTGAGAATTTTCTCTCTTAATACAAAGAAATCTTAGTGAGATACCCAGTAACCTAATTTCTGCTTTAACAGTCCATAAGTGATTACAAAAAGGTGCCAAGAATAGTTGGCAGTGGTGAGAGATGCTGATATAAAGTATACCATTGTAAATCAAGTTCCAGTGATTAGAGAATTTTTTGATATAATTCCTGAGGAATTGCCAGGATTACCCTGAAATAATAAATAGTATTTAGGATTGATTTATTTCCTGGCCAGCATCTATATTTCCATATAGAATGGCACCCACTGAACTTAAAGAACTGAAAAAGAAGTAGTTACAAGACATGTTAGACAAGGGATTTAAAAGCCCTAGAACTTTTACTTGGAGTGCTCTAGTTCTATTTGTGAAAAAGAAAGATGGATCACTATGACTATACATAGATTATAGACAATTGAATAAAGTGACAATGTGGAATAAATACTCATTACCTCATATAGATGATATGTTTGACTAGCTACAAGGTGCTCAACATTTAAAAAAAAAATTTAAATTGATTTGATATCTGGATCTCATCAATTGAGGATAAGGGAAGAGGATATTCGAAAAAAAAATTTTTTAGGACTCGTTATGGCATTATGAGTTTTTGGTGATGTTATTTAATCTGACAAATGCCCAGTTGCATTCATGGACTTGATAAAAAAAAGTATTGAAGTCATCCCTGGATTAATTTGTTATTATATTATTGATAATATACTAGAATATATTCAAGGAATTCTGAGGAGCATGAGGACATTTAGAGAATGCTTCGCAAACCCTAAGAGAACACTAGTTATATGCTAAGTTTGCAAAATGTGAATTTTGGCTTAGTAATGTTATTTTCCTAGGGTATGTGATTACCAAGGATGATATTCAAATTAATCTTACAAAGGTAGAAGCAGTGCAACAATGGCCACACCTTATCACAATTACAAAGATTCGTAATTTTATTTGTTTATCAAGATATTACTGTAGATTTGATAAATATTTTTTTAATTGGAAATAACAGCAGTAGTTTTACTCTCAAAGCTTGGAGGCATTATTTGTATGGTGATACATGTAAAATTCATGCAGTTTCAATCATCTTTAGTTGAATAGGTGAAAAAGGCACAGGACAATGATGCCTATTTATGTAAGAAAATTTAATAATGGCAGTGATATTGAATTTAATGTAGACTCTGAAGGAATTCTGAGATTGGGCAAACGATTGTGTGTATTTAATAAAGAAGAACTTAAGGAAGAAATTTTAGAGGAAGCCCATAGATCCATATATACAATTCATCCTGAGGTAACTAAAATGTATAAAGATTTAAAAGAAATTCATTGGTGGGACAGTATGAAGAAAGATATAGTTGATTTTGTATCTCGATGATTAACTTGTCAACAGGTAAAAGTAGAACATTAAAGACTTGCAAGATTACAATATCAGATAGAGATACTTGAATAAAAATGGGTGATTATTGATAGGTTCAAATTTGTCTTTGAATAAGATAGTAAGACTTCATAAGGTATTGATATCGATTATATCTGATCGAGAACTATTATTTACAGATTGTTTTTAGAGAGTATTTTAAGAAGTTTTGGGCAGAATTTTTACATAAAATACCGTAAGCTTTCTAATAGGTGAGTGAGTAAATTACTATTTCGTTTGTCAAGATTGTGACTTGGGTGATGTTTGATATTTGGATAGTATGTCATGAAAATATATGAATGTGTGAAAAGTGAATTGGAATGGATAAGTGGCAGACATGATATGAATAGTGAAAGTAATATATGTTAGGATTGCTTAAGGGTTGGATAGTGGTGGAAAAATGTTATAAGGGGAGGATGTGAACATATTGGGTTTACTGGAAGATAGATAAGACAAAAGTAGGAAATTTGTGATTTCAATTGGTTAGAAGTGACTAATGAATGAAATCTTGGAAAAATATAACTTAAAATAGTGAGTTTGGACACCGAACTATATAACAACTTTTAGATGAAAGGAATAGAAAAAAAAATGATGGCCTTATGGTGCTTTGAGGAATGTAATAAAGTGAATTAGTGGTACTGAAGTTCTTGAGGGATAAAATATAGAAAGTAGGATTTAAATTGATCTTTGAATTATTAATTTGGAAATATGGAGAATATTCTGAGAATCATGTCCGAAAATAATGTAAGTAATCAAGATATTTGTGTTAAAGGTTTATACTATGCTAAATCGAATTTAGTATTTAAGATGTGAATTATGTTGAGATTGAAAATTCACGTATGAATAATTGTTGAGAAAAGAGATTTCAGAAGAAGCCATAGATTGTGAATATGGATTACCCGAGGTAATAAGGATATACTGAGAAAAAAAAATTGTACTAGTATAATGGTAAAAAGAAGATACAAGTGAAATTTTTCATTAGCGGGTATGTTGGTAAGTACGAATTGAATATATTATCTCAAGAGAGTTATTAAAGAAGTCTAAAGATCTTTATTAGATAATAGTATGACTGATACTAAATTTAAATAATATGTTTATACATTAGAAGTTATGCTTTAAGTATCTTTATATTATTGTGGTGAAAGTTGGAGAAATTAGTTGTCCTTAGTTGAACTTGCTCGTAATGGCATCATTTGAAGTTTTACATGAACATCATAGATTTCTTAATATGTGAGTGAATTGAGAAAAGTTAAACTTTAGAAATCTAATTTGGAATAACATGCAATAGATAGCATATGAATTATTTAAATTGATGATGTTAGTTTGGAGAGCATGCTTCAAGCATATATTTTTGAGATAGGTAGGAGATTTCTTAACAGAATTTGTCTATAATAAAATGATATTAGAAGATGTAAGCCTTATGTAAGATGTGTTAAAAATGTTCTGTTAAATGACTCAGTGGAGTTAGATTTATTATAAGATGTTATTGATTAAGTGAATTTGATTAAAAAAAATATACTGGAAACTCAATACAAGTCAAAAGTTTATAAGGACTATGAATGTTGAGCACGAGAAAGTATTAGTTGGTGACTATATATATATTCTTGAAGGACTCACCCATAGAAGAGGTAATGAGGTTTTGAAAGAAAGGGAAGTTACCCTCTCGGTATATAGAATTATTTGAATTTTTGATAGGATCGGTTCAGTGGCTTATTGTTTGGTTTTACCACCTGCATTGGATAATGTTTATCCAGTTTTTCATGTGTCTATACTACGGAAATATTTACCGGATTCTACACATGTTATACAGTGTCCATAGATTCAGTTACAGAAAGATTTAACCTAAGAGGAACAACCAGTATGGACAGACAAGTAAAGAAGTTACGGTAAAAAAAAAATATTTACAGTAAAGGTGATATGGAAAAATCACTCTTTTGAGAAAGCAGATTTTGGAGGAGGCACATCAATCAGCCTATACTATCCACCCAGGAACAAATAAGATGTACAGTGACCTCAAGGACTTGTATTGGTGGAGTGGGATGAAGAAAGATGTAGCAGATTTTGTGGCTCAGTACTTGGTTTGTCAGCAAGTGAAAGCTGAACACTAGAAGCCTGCCGGTTTGCACCAACAGATTGAGATACCAGAGTGGAAGTGGGAAAGGATCACTATGGACTTCGTTACAGGGTTACCAAGGACCCCTAAGGGTTATGACTCAGTATGAGTGATAGTGGACGAATGACCAAGTCATCCCACTTCTTACCAGTGAAGACTACCTTTAGTGCGGCTCAGTATGCAAGCCTGTATCTGCGTGAGATCGTCAAATTGCATGGAGTCCCTGTATCCATCATATCTGACCGAGGCCCACAGTTTACGGCAAAGTTTTGGAAAGCTTTTCAAGAAGCTTTGGGGATGAGGTTGGATCTAAGCACCGCTTTTCATTCCCAAACAGATGGCCAGTCAGAACGCACGATTCAAATTCTGGAGGATATGCTTAGAGCATGTATGTTGGACTTTGGTGGCAGTCGGGAAGGATACTTGCTATTAGCTGAGTTTGCATACAATAACAGTTATCAAGCCAGTATTCAGATGGCACCTTTTGAAACTCTTTATGGGAGAAGATGCCAATCTCCCGTTGGATGGTTTGAAGTTGGAGAAACCAAGCTGCTAGGGTCAGACTTGGTGCAAGATGCCATAGAGAAGGTCAAGCTGATAAGGGAACGGCTTTTAATTGCACAAAATCGTCAGAAGTCTTATGTGGACCATAGGCGTCGGGAGTTGGAGTTTTCTCTAGGCGATCATGTGTTTCTTAGAGTTTCACCCATGAAGGGAATCATGCGGTTTGGTAAGAAAGGGAAGTTAAGCCCGAGGTATATTGAACCCTTTGAAGTTCTGGATAGGGTAGGAACAGTGGCATACCGCCTAGCCCTACCACTTGGATTGAGTGAAGTGCATCCAGTCTTCCATGTCTCAATGTTGAGGAAGTATCTACCCAACCCATCTCATGTGATTCAACCGCAAGAAATCCTTTTGGATGACAAGTTGGCCTACGAAGAGAAACCCGTGGCCATTGTTGATAGACAAGTGAAAAAGTTGAGGTCTAAGTATATCCCTACAGTGAAGGTGATCTGGCAGAATCATTCCAAAGAGGAAGCTACGTGGGAAGTAGAGGACGTCATGAGAGAAAAGTATCCACAGCTGTTCCAAGAGTAGTCTTATGTTTTCATGTTGTTGGTTTTTGTAAAATTCGGGGATCGAATTTTTATAAGGAGGGGAGAATGTAATAACCCAAACCTTTGAAGGTTAAGTACAAATCATTTGAAATAAGGAAGTTGAAAACAATGTAAAATTTTAGAGCATTTCTGACCTTTTCTTCTGACCTTTCTTCACTCATATAAGAATAAATCTCTCATATGAAATCTCAATTAAGTGATTCCAGTTTCTGTGGAAAGATAAGATATATATCTACAACTTTTATGTTGGGAACTTTTGCTAATTCCGTTAATATTATAGTGATAAGAGGCAAAAACCGCAGCATAGTGTGGTCTGGACCTTTGCTCACTAGTTTATGTATAACTCCTTCATATAAACTTCAAATTAGGTGATTCAAGTGGATACAGAAAGCTAAGAGAAAGGGTTACAACTTTCATGTTGGACATTTTTTCAAATTCAGCTAAATGAGTTCACCGTGGTGAGAATACTGCAGCATTTTCTCGAGAGCATGAGCTTTCTGGTTTCCAAACTCGCCGCGGCGAAAATCGCGGACCAGCAATCTCGCCGCGGCGAGAATTAGCTCACCGCCAGCGAGATTCGTCAGAGAGGCATTTTTTTGCGGTCCCCCTCCCTTTTTCCTTCATTTCCTCCATAGCTGGACCGTCCTCTCTCTCTCTAGAATTTTCTCTACCTTCTCTCTAAGATATCTCATCATCCGGACGTCCGATTTGAGCAAGCAAGGTACCGTTGGACTCGTGGGAAGGAGAGTTACAAACCCCACCGATCATTTTCGCTAGAAAACAACCGGATTGTCGCCAAAAAATCGCATGAATAGTAACCTCCAAGGTAAATTCTGTCCAATCGCGTTTTAGGCTTCGTTTTTACCGAAATTCTTTCCATAGATAGTCTTAGAATTAGTTTTTATGCTAGAATATAGGGTTTTTAGGTTTCGGCGTGGATAGTGTTTCCGGCGAGTGAATAGTATTTTTCGGCATGAATAGTGACGTTTAGGATTTATCTAATTTTCATGTTATGTCTATGTTTTCTAGGTTGTTGAGCCACTACGAGGTGTAATTCTCGTTGTTTGACTCCTAGTACGGTGAGTGCGTTTTTCATACTATAGCGTATGTTTTAGGAATTTGATTTATAACTCTCTCGTATGATTTTAACTAGTTGGAATGTATGTTAAATTGTTTTACCGCTTTGAAAACCAATATGTTCCAACCATATTAGAAATTATTAATTTCAATCCTAATTGAACCCTAGGTATGCAGGGCAAGCATCTAGACTGATAATTCTCCATTTGAGCTAGATTTATTGAAATGTGAACTTAGTCATAGAAATGAACTAAGTTAGCCATGAAATGATTTGATGCATGCGAACATCTATGCGACGTCTACGGACGATATGTTTAAAGGGAAAGTTTATGATGATAAAGGTCTCCATGGGAATACATGGATGAAACATATTTTAGAACGAAATTTTATGCATGAAAAGAGCTAGATGGAGAATTATCGCTTTATTATAATGTTATTGAAATGTTTTACTTTAAACTTTTTGAATAGCATATTTCAAATGTTTTCTATTGGAGGGACCCTTTTAGATCACTGTTAGCTAGCTACAGGGAGTGCTAGCCCTGGTGCACCATGGTCATGCGAAGGCTTCGGCCTAGGATACTATGACGGGCATATGACTGCCTAAGGCACAGGGATTTAGGGTGGACTTATGTCTACGCCTACAGTGATTGCCATACCCTTGCTATATGCTTGGGGGATTTAGGGTGGACTTATGTCTACGCCTACAGTGATTATTACCCTACCCTTGCTGTGTGCTTGGGGGAGATGTTAGATCTGTTAGGAAAGACCTCTAATAAACTGATGCATTTTTCTTAAAGATTAAATATTTCTAAACAAGCTCATTCATCATTGTTATTGCATAAATAACTTCATTTATTACTTACCATGCATAAATGATTTGCTTTACGGTTACTAATTTAAATCCTGATTTATCTTTTGAATATACATTTGAACTGTTTAGCTTTTATTTCAATAAATTATGGTTAAATGCTTAATGTTTCTATTATTATCTTTAAACTTGGATTTCAATTGTTAAACCCATTGCGAAACACTCGTGCTTGGTTTGCCCTGTTTCTGTTATAGTGTGATTTACCCATTCACTGAGATGTGGTAATCTCACCCCTCTTATGTTTTTCTCCCCACAGATAGTCAAAGAGATTTTGATCCAGCTACAGCTCCGTAGGAGGCTGAATTTAGCATTGGTGAGCCCCAGTTTGGGCAAGGTTCCGTTGTTCTGGTTGTATAGTTTAGTTTATGTCTAATGTATCTCCATGAACTTACAGGCAGGATCCTCGCTTCTTGTGTTGTTTGAAAAATGGTTTTATGTTTTACAACGATGTTTGTATTATGAGGCCATGGGCCAAGTTGAATCAAGGATGTTGGATTCATGAGATATGTATATATATATATATATATATATATATATATATATATATATATATATATATATATATATATATATATATATATATATATATATATATATATACAGTATTTTCTTATGTTGGATGTGGCATATGTGACCAGTTATATTTATTATGTACTCTGGATTGTGTGCTGAATGTTTGTGCATGCTATGTGTTAGGCTTACGGCTAGGGGGAAACCTTTATGCCGTGCCGGTCATGTGTTCCATCATTTGGGGCCGTGACATATATGGTATCAGAGCTTTAGGTTTTCCTGTGTTCATGGAATAACGGACCTTTAGGTAGGACTTTGAGTATGGGTATGAATTCGGACATACTTATACTCACGGTACTGCTAAAGGGGTTCGATACGATGTTGTCTTTTTGTTTAAGTAAGTCAGTTTATAGTATGCTATGTTGGCATAGTTAAGTGACAGTTGGGATATTTTTGTTTTATAGCGAAATGTCACCAAGAACGAGATCAAAGGTTAGGCAACCCGCGGCTCAAGAGCAGATGGCTGAAGAGTCTGCTCAATCCGTAGTACCCGTGCCTAGAGGCCGAGGTAGAGGTTGTGGCAGAGGCCGAGCTAGAGCCAGTGCAAGAGGTAGTGGCAGGGGTGTAAGGGCTGCTGAAGCAGCCGAACAAGCTGAGTTGAGCAGTGAGCAAACTGAGACTCCCAGGGCGGGGGAAATGTCTTCTCACCCCCGGGATGATGTGATAGCCTAGATGCTGGCAACCATGCAGGGTATGCAGCGGGCGATAAAAAATCTAGCCAAAAGAAGGGATGGGCAAGGTGGAAGGGACCCACAACAGCCCAAAACAGCTACCTCCGTTCCAGAACCAGTTAAGTCCGTGGAGCGGCATGTGAGACCTGTCGAGAGGGAAGTGGAACTATCTGAGTTCCTGAAGTTGAAACTGCCAACCTTCAAGGGGTTGTTGGCTAGTGAAGATCCCCAGAAATTTATAGAGGATACTGAGAAGATCTGTGAGGTTCTTAAGTGTCCAGAGATCCGCTCAGTAGAGTTGGCATCCTTCCAGTTGTCTGGTGTAGCGCAGGTATGGTTCAAGACCATGATGCGCAGAAGGGGAGCTACAGCGCCACCTTTGGGATGGCAAGAGTTCAAGGAAGTCTTCATGGAGAGGTTTGTGCCTCAGAGTATCCGAGATGCTAAGTGTCAAGAATTTGTGGAGTTGAAGCAGACTCCCGGTATGTCAGTCATGGAGTATGACTACCGCTTCACACAGCTATTGCCGTATGCACCGCACATGGTCCCTACTGAAAGGGACATGATCAAGAAGTTTATCCAGGAGTTGATGCCAGCATTGTTTAAATCAATGGCACCCCAGATGAAGCAATTTCCTAACTATGCAGAAGCTGTGGACTGTGCAAGAATGATGGAGACTAGGCATTTGGCCGATGTCGAGAGTGCTAAACTGAGAAAGAGGGATAGAGACGGGAGCTCCAAAGGAGGGCAAAGTTCTCATTTCCAAGGACCCCGATTCCAAGGCCAGCAGCGCCCAGCACCACAGAATGTTGGGAACCCCAACTAGAGACCAGATGCGAGTGGTAGGCTAGGTCTTAGCCAAGGAAACACCAGGTATCCAAGTCAACCAGGACCAAGAGCCATTCAACAGAACAGGCCACAATGCCTTATTTGTGGCAACCATCACTTTGGTCAGTGCCGCAGGGAGATGGTTGTTTGCTATCATTGCAACCAACCTGGACACATGAAGAGGGAATGTCCCCAGTTGTATGGCTCAAGCCAAGGGCCAACTCGACTGGCTTTGCTACCAACCCCAGTGGTAGCTCAGCCTATGAGGACTATACCGGGCCAAGCAAGTAGCAGAGGTACTAGTAGAGGGATGATGGGCTGAGGTCAAAGCCAAGCAGGCCGAGGTCAACCGAGGATTTTTGCTCTTACCAGGCAGGATGCACAAGCTTCAAATGCGGTCATGACAGGTACTCTTTCAGTTTGCCTACATGAAGCATATGTTTTGTTTGACCCCAGGTCTACATATTCCTATGTCTCCCCTAGTTTTGCTAAGAGTTTAGGTAAAGATCCGATTAGGATGGATGCCCCTTTCTTTGTAACCACCCCGGTCGGTGATTGTTTGCCAATAGAGCATATATGCAAGTCATGTAAAGTGTCAGTGGGTGATAGGGAGACATCTGCTGATTTGATCATCCTAGACATGATCGAATTTGACGTAATCTTAGGAATGGATTGGTTGGCAGCATGCTATGCTACCTTGGATTGCTATGAGAAGGCAATCAAGTTCAACTTTCCAAGTGAAGTTCCTTTCCGATTCCAGTGTGATCGAAGTAAAGCTCCAAGTAACCTGATTTCAGTCTTAGGTGCTCAGAAGATGTTAAAGAAGGGATGCCAGGGATACTTGGCATATGTTAGAGATGTGGATGGGAAGGTACCAGATGTAGACAAGATGGCAGTGGTAAGAGAATTCCTGGATGTCTTCCCAGAAGAGTTGCCAGGATTACCTCCTGAACAGGAGATAGAGTTTGGTATCGACCTTATTCCAGAGGCTCGACCAATTTCTATACCGCCTTACAGGATGGCACCCACAGAGCTTAAGGAGCTAAAGAGTCAGTTGCAGGATTTGTTGGATAAGGGCTTCATCAGGCCGAGTACTTCTCTATGGGGTGCTCCGGTCCTTTTTGTGAAGAATAAAGACGGGTCTTTGCGTCTTTGCATTGACTATCGACAACTGAATAAGCTAACGGTGCGCAACAACTACCATTTACCCAGGATTGATGATCTGTTCAATCAACTTCAAGGAGCGAAATGTTTCTCCAAGATTGATCTGAGGTCAGGGTATCATCAGTTGAAGATCAGGAAAGAGAATATTTCCAAGACAGCTTTTAGGACCCGTTATGGTCATTATGAGTTTTTGGTTATGTCTTTTGGACTAACTAACGCACCAGCTGCTTTTATGGACTTGATAAACAAGGTGTTCAAGCCATTCTTGGATCGGTTTGTCATTGTGTTCATTGATGACATCTTGGTTTATTCTAAAGACCATGAGGAGCATGAACAGCACCTCCGGGTCATTCTGCAGATTTTGAGGGATCAGCAGTTGTATGCCAAGCTCTCTAAGTGTGAGTTCTAGTTGGACAGCGCTATGTTTCTGGGGCATGTAGTCACGAAGGACGACATTCAAGTAGACCCCGAGAAAGTAGAGGTAGTACAGCAGTGGCCTCGCCCAGCTAGTGTGACGGAGATCCGAAGTTTCTTAGGTCTAGCAGGGTATTACCGAAGGTTCATCAAGGATTTCTCCAGGATTGCTGCTCCTTTGACCAGATTAACTAGAAAGGGAGTTAAGTTCGAATGGTCGGATGCATGTGAAGAAAGTTTCCAGACCTTGAAGAAGTGTCTAACCACAACCCCAGTTCTAACTATCCCAACGAGCACAGGAGGATACTCAGTATACTGTGACGCCTCAAAGGTGGGCTTGGGTTGTGTGTTAATGCAGAATGGTCATGTTGTAGCCTATGCATCTAGGCAGCTCAGGAAGCACGAACAGAACTATCCTACACATGATCTGGAGATGGCGGCAGTGGTCTTTACCTTGAAGATTCGGAGGCACTATCTCTATGGTGAACCCTGTGAGATTTACACGGACCACAAAAGCCTCAAGTACATCTTTCAACAAAGGGATCTTAACTTGAGACAGAGGAGGTGGATGGAGTTGGTGAAGGACTATGACTGCACTATCTTGTACCATCCATACAAGGCCAATGTGGTAGCAGATGCTTTGAGCAGAAAGTCAATGGGGAGTCTAGCCCATATCACCCTACTCCGGAGGCCGTTGGTAAGGAATATTCATCGGCTAGAAGGTGAGGGGATGCGCTTTGAAGTGAAGGAGCCAGGGGTGTTGTTAGCCCACATACAACTACACTCTCCGCTGGTTGAGCAGATTAAGGCAGATCAGGACAAGGATGCTAAGCTGTGTAAGCTCAAGGATGAAGCTAGGAATAATCAGATCTCTGAATTCAGCGTGGATGCTGAAGGAGTGTTAAGATGTGGGAAGCGCTTGTGTGTACACGATGTGGATAGCTTGAGGAAGCAGATTTTGGAGGAGGCACATCAATCAGCCTATACTATCCACCCAGGAACAAATAAGATGTACAGTGACCTCAAGGACTTGTATTGGTGGAATGGGATGAAGAAGGATGTAGCAAACTTTGTGGCTCAGTGCTTGGTTTGTCAGCAGGTGAAAGCTGAACAACATAAGCCTGCTGGTTTGCACCAACAGATTGAGATACCAGAGTAGAAGTGGGAAAGGATTACTATGGATTTCGTTACAGGGTTACCAAGGACCCCTAAGGGTTATGACTCAGTATGGGTGATAGTGGATCGAATGACCAAGTCATCCCACTTCTTACCAGTGAAGACTACCTTTAATGCGGCTCAGTATGCAAGCCTGTATCTGAGTGAAATTGTCAGATTGCATGGAGTCCCTGTATCCATCATATCTGATTGAGGTCCACAGTTTACGACAAGGTTTTGGAAAGCTTTTCAAGAAGCTTTGGGAAAGAGGTTGGATCTAAGCACCGCTTTTCATCCCCAAACAGATGGCCAGTCAGAACGCACGATTCAAAATCTGGAGGATATGCTTAGAGCATGTATGTTGGACTTTGGTGGCAGTCAGGAAGGATACTTGCCATTAGCTGAGTTTGCATACAACAACAGTTATCAAGCCAGTATTCAGATGGCACCTTTTGAAGCTCTTTATGGGAGAAGATGCCGATCTCCCGTTGGATGGTTTGAAGTTGGAGAAGCCAAGCTGCTAGGGCCAGACTTGGTGTAAGATGCCATAGAGAAGGTCAAGCTGATAATGGAACGGCTTTTAACTACACAGAGTCGTCAGAAGGCTTATGTGGACCATAGGCGACGAGAGTTGGAGTTTTCTCTAGGCGATCACATGTTCCTCAGAGTATCACCCATGAAGGGAATCATGCAGTTTGGTAAGAAAGGGAAATTAAGCCCGAGGTATATTGGACCTTTTGAAATTCTGGATAGGGTAGGAGCAGTGGCATACCGCCTAGCCCTACCACCTGGATTGAGTGAAGTGCATCCAGTCTTCCATGTCTCGATGTTGAGGAAATATCTACCCGACCCATCTCATGTGATTCAACCGCAGGAAATCCTTTTGGATGACAAGTTGGCCTACGAAGAGAAACCCGTGGCCATTGTTGATAGACAAGTGAAAAAGTTGCGGTCTAAGGATATCCCTACAGTGAAGGTGATCTGGCAGAATCATTCCAAAGAGGAAGTTACGTGGGAAGTAGAGGACGTCATGAGAAAGAAGTATCCACAGCTGTTCCAAGAGTAGTCTTAAATTTTCATGTTGTTAGTTTTTGTAAAATTCGGGGACCGAATTTTTATAAGGAGGGGAGAATGTAATAACCCTCAGCTAATAAAACCTTTGAAGGTTAAGTACAAATAATTTGAAACAAGAAAGTTGAAAACAATGTAAAATTTTATAGCGTTTCTAACCTTTTCTTCTTACCTTTCGTCACTCATATAATTATAACTCTCTCATATGAAATCTAAATTAAGTGATTCCAATTTCTACTGAAATATAAGACATATATCTACAACTTTAATGTTGGTAACTTTTGTAAATTCCGTGAATATTATAGTGAAAAGAGGCAAAAACCGAAGCGTAGTGTGGTCTGGCCCTTTGCTCACTATTTTATACATAACTCCTTCATATGAACTCCAAATTAGGTGATTCAAGTGGTTACAGAAATCTAAGAGAAAGGGATACAACTTTCATGTTGGACATTTTGTCAAATTCGGCGAAATGAAGTTCTCCGCGGCGAGAATATGTTCGCCACGGCGAGAATACTGCAGCATTTTTCCGAGAGCATGAGTTTTCTGGTTTCGAATCTGGCCGCGGCGAAAATATGTTCGCCGCGGCGAGAATGAGTTCGCCGGCGGCGAGATTCGTCTGATAGCTTTTTTTTGCAGACCCCCTCCCTTTTTCCTTCATTTCTCCTTCATCTAAACCCTAACTTTCTCTCTCTAAAAATTTTCTCCACCTTCTCTCTAAGATATCTCATCATCCAGATGTCCGATTTGAGCAAGCAAGGTACCGTTAGACTCGTGGGAAGGAGAGCTACAAACCCCACCGATCAATTTTGCCTGAAAGTCACTGGAAGGTCACCGAAAAATTGCATGAATAGTACCCCCAAAGGTAAAACTCCGTTTAATCGCGTTTTAGGCTTCGTTTTACCGAACTTCTTTCCATAAATAGTCTTAGAATTAGTTTCTATGCTAGAATATATGGTTTTTAGGTTTCGGAGTGAATAGTGTTTCCGGCGAGTGAATAGTGTTTTTTGGCATGAATAGTGACGTTTAGAGTTTTCTAATTTTCGTGTTATGTCTATGTTTTCTAGGTTGTTAAGCCACCACGAGGTAAAATTCTCGTTGTTGGACTCCTAGTAAGGTTAGTGGGTTTTTCAAACTATAGCGCATGTTTTAGGAATTTGATTTATAACTCTCTCGTATGATTTTAACTAGTTGGAATGTATGTTAAATTGTTTTACCGCTTTGAAAACCAATATGTTCCAACCATGTTAGAAATTATAAATTTCAATCATAGTTGAACCCTAGGTATGCAGGGCAAGCATCTAGACTGATAATTCTCCATTTGAGCTAGATTTATAGAAATGTGAACTTAGTCATAGAAATGAACTGAGTTAGCCATGAAATGATTTGATGCATGCGAACATCTATTGATGAAGATTGTCGTGATCTACAAAAAATATTACCGAACCCCTATAATGCAGTATAGGGTAACTCCGGATCGTCTCTCAAGGAATGCTAATGTTAAATGATAGTTTCAAGACCTAACAGGGGGGTTTGGATTTTATCACAATCAACTAGATCACAAGTGGAAAATTGGACAAAGATTATATTACCGAAAATGTAACCTCACTAGACGTTCTTCAAGAATTCGTTCGGTTTATCCTAGACTAAATATGATCAATCAAGTTGTTGGTTGATTTTTAGTTATAATCGAAATCTCTGCATCATAACCTTCATCATTCAAAATTCAATAACAACATATATTACAAATTCATGCCATCACATACAACTTGTAATCCGTTATTTATCTGAAAATCAAATATCAACCAGTCTATTTCCTTTGTTTCATGCAATAGAATCAAGGTTTATCAATCAAAATTCTATCTCATACATCAAACTTGAATGGATAACAGAAATCTCTATATATTCATACAAGATTCGAATTACTTCAGAGAACAAAGAAGATGATGTAAACTTGATTACAATACAAACTGAATCTCAAAACCTAACCGAATTCAAGAGGAAGTCCAGCTGGTTACAAAGTTCTCTACTCTGCCATGGATGTCCAAGCTCTCTCCAAAGGGTGAAGATGAAGATAAGATGTGTCTATGAGAGTGGTCAGTAGTCTCAATTCCGAATTCCCCCCAATTAGACCAAAGGAAGGGAATCTTAATCATTAAAACCGACCAGGACAACATGTGACAGCTCTGCTTTCGGCTGCTTGTGTTTCTCCAGCTTTGCACCACTAATTAGGGGTCCCAGATGCCTCTGGATGGCAAAGTGTTCTTCATATGAATTATTCCTCTACGTCATAGGGTTCCAGGGCCACTGAAATCATGCCAAACAGACATTTCTAACTCAGTTTATGGCCATCGCAACACCCAAAGGTCAGATTCTATTTGTGCTGCCCATGTATTGGACTCTTGGTCCCATTCGGCCTATTGGACCTCCAAACTGGATCTTGGGCTCTTCATGAAAGTTATGGACATTTGTCTTAGCTTTCCTACAAGACCGAAATCAGAATTTTTGGTGGTTTCAAACTCCAAATATAACCGAAATACACAGACAGGTTCAAAAAGATGGAATTGCTGGAAAAAATCTCAAAGACCAAAATAAATCTCAAATCATAAAACCTAGCTTAAGTGATAGAAATAAGTGTAGGAGAGGATGAAAATACTATATATGATGATCAAATAATATATAGAAATGATGTTTATCATCTATGCGACGTCTACGGACGATATGTTTAAAGGGAAAGTTTATGATGATAAAGGTCTCCATGGGAATACATGGATGAAACATATTTTTAGAACGAAATTTTATGCATGAAAAGAGCTAGATGGAGAATTATCGCTTTATGATAATGTTATTGAAATGTTTTACTTTAAACTTTTTGAATAGCATATTTCAAATATTTTCTATTGGAGGGACCCTTTTAGATCACTATTAGCTAGCCGCAGGTAGTGCTAGCCCTGGTGCACCATGATCATGTTAAAGCTTCGGCCTAGGATACTGTGACGGGCATATGACTGCCTAAGACACAGGGATT
This sequence comes from Gleditsia sinensis, assembly GCA_037074535.1. Lineage (NCBI taxonomy): Eukaryota > Viridiplantae > Streptophyta > Magnoliopsida > Fabales > Fabaceae > Gleditsia > Gleditsia sinensis. Next base: position 18,057,697 of record CM073470.1, read on the forward strand.
TAGGGTGGACTTATGTCTATGCCTACAATGATTACCATACCCTTGCTGTGTGTTTGGGGGAATTTAGGGTGGACTTATGTCTACGCCTACAGTGATTGCCATACCCTTGCTATGTGCTTGGGGGAATTTAGGGTGGACTTATGTCTACGCCTACAATGATTACCCTACCCTTGCTGTGTGCTTGGGGGAGATGATAGATCTGTTAGGAAAGACCTCCAATAAACTAGTGCATTTTTATTAAAGATTAAATATTTCTAAAATATCTCATTCATCATTGTTATTGCATAAATAACTCCATTTATTACTTACCATGCATAATTGATTTGTTTTTGCGATTATTAATTTAAATCCTGTTTTATCTTTTGAATATACATTTGAACTATTTAGCTTTTCTTTCAATAAATTATGATTAAATGCTTAAATGTTTCGATTATTATCTTTATATTTGGATTTCAATTATTAAACCCATTGCGAAACACTCGTGCTTGGTTTGCCCTAATTCAGTTATAGTGTGATTTATCCATTCACTGAGATGTGATAATCTCACCCCTCTTCTATTTCCTCCCCACAGATAGTCAAAGAAACTTTGATCCAGCTACAGCTCCGTAGGAGGCTGAATATAGCATTGGTGAGCCCCAGTTTGGGTAAGGTTCCGTTGTTCTGGTTGTATAGTTTAGTTTATGTCTAGTGTATCTCCATGAACTTACAGGCAGGATCCTCGCTTCTTGTGTTGTTTGAAAAATGGTTTTATGTTTTACAACGATGTTTGTATTATGAGGCCATGGGCCAAGTTGAATCAAGGATGTTGGATTCATGAGATATATATATATATATACAGTATTTTCTTATATTGGATGTGACATATGTGGCCAGTTATATTTATTATGTACTCTTGATTGTGTGCTGAATGTTTGTGCATGCTATGTGTTAGACTTACGGCTAGGGGGAAACCCTTATGCCGTGCCAGTCATGTGTTCCATCATTTGGAGCCGTGACAGAACTTGGTTCAGTTGGTTCGGTTTTTTAAAAAAAAAAACATTTTGCCAAATTTTTTTAAATTTTTGGCCCATTTGAATTTTTTTGGGCCTAGTTTTTTTTATTTTTGGGCTTATGTCGAATTTTTTGGACCCATTTCAAAAAATTTAAAAACAATTTTGTAAAATATTTTTAAAATATAATAAAAAATAAATTTAATAATATAAATTAAATATATTTTTTTCGGTTCGGTTTGGTTCGGTTGGACCATCCCAACCGAACCAAACCGAACCGAACCGGTCGGTTTTTCAAAAAAAAAACCAAACTAAACCGATTTTAATCGGTTTGGTTCGGTTTTTGATCGGTTCGGTTCGGTTTTTTCAGTTTATTTCGGTCCGGTTCGGTTTTTGTTCACCCCTAGTATCTGAGGGATTTATTAATCACCTTCTTCTGCTTCTCCCCTTTTTTCCTTGGTTTCCACCTTGATGCACTGCACTTATTACAAGCATCTTTATTTTCGTTTTCTCTCCAGAATAACATACAATTATTCTTACAGCATGTATTTTTTTGTAGTTCAACCCCAACTTATTAATGATTTTTTTAGTCTCGTAAAATGAAGTTGGAATCTTTACATCCGAAAAGACGTCAACCAATAGTTGTAGTATCATTGACATAGCCTTGTTAGATATCTCGCACAAACACTTGATGTGGTACAAATTCACCAAAAATGACAATTTGGAGTATTTCTCACACCCTTCATACAATGGTTCTTGCCCATCCTTCAGTAATTCAAAAAAATCTATTGTGCCTTCGTCCATCCTTTCACCTGACGGTGGAACCGACATATCCACAGAATCAACACTTTCATGTTCATGATGAATTCCAGATACTTCACAGACCATGTCCTGCACAGGGTCATTTCGAACGATTGGACGTTCTGCAACATCATGTAGTATTATTTGATATCTTATAGCAGGATCTTCTGTTACCCTTTCTCCGTGCATACTCCAGAAATCGTAGCCTTGTTGAAAAGACTTGACGATCAAGTGTTGGCGCACAACCTCCGTAACTTGCCATTTTTTAAATCTGCACTTTGGGCATGAGCAGAATATTTTATCTTCTACACCCGAGTTAGCATTTGCAAAATCTAAAAAACCTTGTAAAACTTCCAAATACTCTCGGGTGTGTCGAGGTTTATGGATCCAAGTTTTATCCATGTCTGAAACCATTATGAAATAAAAAAAAATTAAATAATAATTCACTGAATAATGCATTCTTAATGCATTACTCATAATCTAACCTCTTATCGAGGATTAAATAATATACAACAAAGAAAATTTCATGAATTTTAATTCTATTTAACAATTTAACACTCCTACCTAATTTGTATACTTAAAATTAACTAATTATGTTTAAGTTAAAATAAATAATAAAATTTAACTACAAAAAATAATCATTTAATGCAATCATTTATCATTATTGATAATTTTTTTTTATCCGACAAAATTTCTTACTCGTTTTGTTAGAATATTTTAAATTAAATTTTTTATTTTATTAATTATTAAGCCTAATACAGATTAGGTCGTTATATTCTTGTGTGGACTGTAATAGATGGCCTGCACAAGAAATTTGGGCAGAGGCCCAACCTACAATTTTTTTTGCTGTCATTTTTATTCCTATCGAAATTCTGACTGATAACTTGACCACTTTAATTACTATCTAAATTGCTCTCTCTCTCTCTGAAATTTAGAGGAGTCCAATAGATTGTAATTCTGCTTCTCTTTAATCTATAGATTCTTCTTGTATGTTTTCTTAATCTATACTTGATTACTCTTATTTATTCTATTGAAATATTATAACACTTGATATCAGAGCATCGTTGTAATATTTCAGTTTAATTTTATTGAGACGAAAAGCTATATTTAAATCTGATATGTAATTTTTCGTACAATTTTCTATTCACATGGCACTTTAACTGGAAGAGAAACTAAGTTATTATATTTAAATTATTTCACCTTATGTTGTAATATCTCAGTTTAATTTTATTGAGATGAAAAGCTATATTTAAATCTGCTATGCAATTTTTCATACAATTTTCTGTTCACGTGTCACTTTAACTGAAAAAGAAACTAAGTTATCATATTTAAATTGTTTCATCTTATAATTATTAACATAAAATTCTAAGTTAATAATTATGACATTCTTCTTAAATAATAATTAATAATTATTTAATTATTATAATTAACAAATATAAATATTAATTATTTTTTACTATTAATTTGTTTAAATTAACAACAGATATTTAACCTATATAACATAATACATCATTTACTAAAAACATAACATACAATTTCTAATAAACTAAAAGCATAAACTATTTAAGTCAAACATACAAATATATCAAAAAAAAAAATACAAAACATTAAAAATAATTAAAATACATACCTTATGTGAAAATAAACAACTCTGAATCACAAGTGTCTGTATATAAACGAAGTATCTACATAAAAAGTTAAAAAACAAATAACTTAATAAATTTAATCAAATTTACAATTTAAATTAAAAACTAATTCATAATAATACAAGTATATAAAAACTTACCTCAAATAAGAGTAAATAAATTCGAACCACCAAAACCACTAAAATTTGTCACAAGAAGAAACTCACAAGTATTTGCAAGAAGAAGAAGAGAAAAACTCAAGTTGTGTAATGAAAATAGAAGAGGAAAGGCGAATTTATAGGAAAAACCATGATTTAACAACGGTTTTAAAAAACCGTCGTTAAATCTCATTTTAATGGCGGTTAAAAAAAACCGTCGCTAGAACTTATTTTAACGACGGTTTTACGAGAACCATCGTCCAAGAGGTGCATGGCATCACGACGGTTTTGGGAGAACCGCCGTTAAACCGGAGAAATTTCCCATAAACGGTCCAATTTCCATGGAATTTTACGATGGTTTATACTAACCGTCGTACAAATAATGACGGTTTTGGAAGAACCGTCGTAAAACCGAATCAATTCCCCATAAACGGTCTAATTTTTGTGAGATATTACGATGGTTTTTTTGTAACCGTTGTCATGTTACGACGGTTCTCGATGAATCGTCGTCATGTTACGACGGTTAATAGGTAACCATCGTCATTTTATGACGGTTCAAGTTGAACTGTCGTTGTATAACGACGGTTTCACAATAACCATTGTTATATCTTTGAATTTAACAATGGTTATTGGAACCGTCGTTAAATCCCTATTTAACGACGGTTTCTGTGACCGTCGTTAAATGACTGTCGCAATACCTCACTTTTTTGGTAGTGGTGTAAGCTGAAGCTCACTACGGTAGCTCAAAGTGTGTCATGAAACTTCTCTTCATTTTTATGTAGCTTCCATACATCTAGGACCCCTTTTATACTGCCTTCTTTCATTTTTATGTAGCTTCCATACATCTAGGACCCCTTTTATACTGCCTTCTCCGTGACTTGACCATCAGAATTGGTAAAGATTGAATGCACTAGCCGTTGCACCAATTCTACTGTAATTTGGCATTTTTAGTTTACCAAAAATGATTTTCTAGATAACAAGTATTTGTTTGAGAATTTGTTTTAACCTTGAGTGGAAGTTGTCCTTTTTAAGAAACTAACGGTTTGAAAACTCATAAGCAGTGATTTGGGAAGACTTGAGCCTGATTTGCCACAAGAGATCAAGGTTTAAAAATCTTGAAATGTCTTGCAACCAAGTATGATTTCCAAAGAGATCTCCTTCCAACCACTGATTTTATTCTGATTTTTATTGCCAAGATTCCTTATTAATGCCAAGCTGACTTTCTTAATTGCTCCTCATCTTATTTTCCTTGAATCGATCATTCTTGTATTAATTGGAGAAATCTAAAAAAACAAATCAAAAGTCTTGATTGAGTATATATGGCAACTTTATTTCAAAAGATTCTATCACTTTATATTAAAAAGGACTACTCCTTTAAATGAAAATTTCTGATTTAAGATATAACAAATCTTTAGTTTTATTCTTTTTTAAATTTTGCAATCGACAAAATTTTATTTCATAGGGCTAACAAGTTTCGTCAACCAAATATAGCATGATATATATTAAAATTAAATCATATTAAAAAATATGTTTGATACACACGCACACACATAAGTACGAGACACACACAAACATAAAACTACGCACACTCATATGCGTGCATACACAGGTAGATAAGCACACAAGTACAGATATGAAAAAAAATTGAGTATATTGTTTTTAATAATATGAGTATATTTTAATATTTCTCTCACCCTGTATTTCAAAATGAGAAGGTAGTTACACGTATTTTTCTTTTGGTTACAAAATTAGAAACCAAATATAATATTACATGTTCAAAGCAAAGTCTTTACTCTTTACATGCTTTTCTTAAGCCAATGAATAAAGTTGTGTGAGCCCATCGTATAAGCTTCTAATGACCACACATTGCTTCTCTTTTTTCTTTTTCTTTTTCTACAAACCGCACTTGTAATGGATTATATATATGAAACTCTTTACTCTTTATTTTTCGTTTTTATCTCTTAATGATTTTTTTTATTTAATTTTGAATGATTCTCCCTCCAACTATTCCATTAATATTGAAGTTGAAAAATATTAATTGTTTGAAACTAATTAAAAAAAATTAAATCAAATTAATTAATAAGATAAAGTTTAATATAATTATTGCGGCACAAAATTAACATGTAAAAACATCCATGGGACAATGCATTACATAAAAATTTTAAATTATTTATCATGTTTATAAATAATTATTATTTGAGACTTTTTTTTATCTTGTTATTACATGACAATATGAGAAAAATTTATCTAATTTATAATTTTTTTAGATAAATAAGTCTGAATGATTTAAAGATCTAATAAAAACAATACTAAATTTGAAACTGAAGATGTGTCGAATAATTTTGTACGGGTCTAGTCTAATTAATATGTACCCCACGGCACAGAAAGTTAGATAAATAGATTTTATAAAATAAATAAATAGGTTACCATTTGATGCCTGTTGGGCTTGCGGCTTGTTGGTTGGGATTTATTATTCTCAATCAATGGTCACAGGCTCGAGCTAGCCAGGCATCCTTGGACAAGCATACATATATATATATATATATTCACACTATGAGGTGTTTCAAAATACCTCTCTTTTTCTTGGAACATGTTAAAATAAATTTTTATTATTTAGAAAATATGTTTTTTCATAAAGTTAAAAAAAATTATTTATTTTTAAATTTAATTGACGTAAATATTATTTGATTTTTGAGTTTAATCTTTTATAATTATGATATTACTTTAATTTTATTTAATAATTATAATAAAATAATTTTTAAAATAACAAAAATACTATTGGTTTATCTTTTGAAAACACTAAAAATGTCTTTTAGACATTTTCTGTTTTCACTCTATTAAATATGTTCAAAAAATATTTTTATTTGAATTATACTAAACACATTTTTAATACTGTTTTTATTTTTAATGAAAATAAAAGTAAAAAACAAACAAATCAAACAAACTCTAAGGGTTTTAACGAATGGTTGTGTAGAATAACACTTATTTTGGAATGAAAATATTGACAATCTTAACTATAATTCTTGAAATTGAGATGGATGTAAAGAAGTAATAAGGACTCGTTAAAATGGGTAAGTGGAATTATGATTAAAATTTTATTTTTACTTTCTATGAATTGACCAATTCTCAAGTTCATCCTTAAGATTTTTTTTTCTATTTGGGTTTTTCACAAATTAATTGAGCTTTAAGTTTATCTCTAAGAGATTTTTGTTTTCCTTTTGGTTTCTTCCACTCTTAAATATTCATTCCATATCTAGTTTCCTCTGCAAATAAACTATTAACTTTGGTAACAAATTTGGCATGCATGGTTAGAGATGTTAAAATAAACTTGACCTAATCCAACTCCATAAATGGAGGGAATCCAGTCTAGCCCACTGAGAGTTGTGGATTAGGTTAGATTAATTCGGCCGTCTTTTTTTTTTTTTAAATACATCTATATAGTTCATACAGTTGGCCCGATATTTGAAGTGGATTGGGTTTTGATATCTAAGACTAATTTTCAGAAAGAGGTTATAGAGAATTGGCCAGGCCAAGTTAGCCCTTTTGGGCTATCTATCATTCTTTTTTCGTGCCGGTCTATAAAAAAAATTCTTCTTTCGTTTTCTTTTATTTCATTTTTGGACAAGTGAAACACCACGTTGTTCTGCTTTTTTTTGTTACACTAAAATAGCTATTGTGGGGTACTGGGCCTGATTCAATTTCAACGGCAACAGCTCAATTTGATGCCCACTGCCTTTTCCTTTCTCAAATAATTCTACAATCGGTAACAAACTTTTTTTTTTTTTAGACGGATTAACATATTATAATATTTAATAAATAAGCAACCTTAAAATTTATAGAAATTTTAGTAAGGCACAATAAATATACAATATATAAAATAAGCCTACACTTCTGAAGATGATAGAAATTTAAAATTAAAAGACAACACACCTCCTAATTAGTACTAATCAAAATTATAAAAATTACAATACATTTAATCAGACTACAAACTACTGAATATTACATGAGAAGGGAAAGAAACCATTTAAGGAGAGGCAACACACCTCTCAATCTTCTCTGAAGATTAAGACTTTTTTTTTCTTCATATTTTCTTCCATCTTTAAAATACTGTAAATCTGGAGGGTAAATTATAAATTTTACTTTTGACTAGCACTGAATTTCTTCTGAAAAAACTTTTCCTAATGAAAGGAAAATACTTCCTTAATAAAAGAAAAAACTTTCTTGGTGGAAGGAGAAAACTTCCTTAAAGGAAGAGAAGAAACTTTTATAAAAAAAAAAAATTATTTAAAGCTTGAGTAAAAAATCAAAACAAGAGGGGGGGAGGGGGTTGGCTGCAATTTGCTGTGGCTGAGGGCTGAAAAGGTCTGCTAGGGTTGCCTCCCCAGTTTGCTGCTATGTAACAAACTCTTCAACTAATCTTACGTGGCAATCCTATTGTCATCTTATTATATACCTCTACCTCTAACAACAAATAATGTCTTGTTTAAAAAAAAAAAGGCCTATTCGGGTTGGCCTAGTCCCCATGTCCACATATGGACTATCTAAAAGCCCTTTTTTAAAAAATAAGTTCATGAATTAAATTAAATTAAAAATTAATTCTAAAACATAACAACGAAAGAAACGATACATCTTCTTTCTCCAAGTCAATGAAAAAAAAAAACCTCTGAAGATGACGGGAAAGGACACTTGTCTCCTAAAGCAAGGCATGCTTTTTGTCTAAAGACCAGAGTAGGGTTACGTAAAACAAAATCTCCATACAAATATGGTGTGGCACGGTTGATAAATAATTAAATCTTTTATGTATGATGTCGGAGATTTGATTCTAGATTATATGTATGGAAGAACATCTGTTGAGAGAAATCAATCTTTTAAATAGACTTCAGTATTTCGAAAAATTAGTCTCTACAATTATACGTAAAAAATATTTTAGTAATATACTAAAATAAAAAAACAAAACCTGCATTGACATGTATATAGTTGTCAATAAATTTATAAAATAAATCAAGTATAATAAAACATAAAAAAAATTGCAAAATATTTGTTTTTAATTTCACTCATAAGTAATGAATTACAGTAAAGTTTATCACGTTCACCAATAATATCAAGATTTTCATATGTTTACGTAGAACGTTTATAAAATTAAATTTTACTCTCTCGTTAACAATAATACAAAATAAATGAAAAAAAAAATATGTTGACCTAAATACAAAATAGACTCTAAAGCATCAAATAAAGCTTCTAAAATGAGCAAATACAACATACACTAGGTTTAAGAAAACTTAAGGAGAATACTGTAGACAAATTTCTAGGTGACAAGTATTTATTTGAGAATTTATTTTAACATTGCGTCGAAGTTGTCTTTTTTAAGAAACTAACCGTTTGAAAACTCATAAGAAGTAATTTGGTAAGACTTGAACTTGATTTGCCATAATAAGTGCTCAAAGTTTGAAAATCCTGAAACGATGTCTCGAAACCTAGTATGATTTGCCATAATAAGTGCTCAAGATTCCTTGTTAATACCAAGTTGACTTTCTTAATTGCTCCGCATCTTATTTTTCTTGAATAATTCTTGTATTAATCGGAGAAATTTTAAAAACAAATCAAAAGAGTATATATGGCAATTTTATTTCAAAAGATTCTATACTTTATATTAAAAAAGATTGACTCTTTTAAATGAAAAATTCTTATTTAAGATATAATAAATCTTTAATTTTATCTCTTTTAAAATTTAGTAATCATCTAAACTTTATTTCATAAAACCTAATTACTAACAAGTTTGGCCCATCAAATATAGCATGATATATGTTAAAATTATATTTGATAAGTATAGATATACATACAGACACGAGACATATACAGTCATCAAATTACATATATACGTACGCATATAAATATAAAATTCATTTAGTATATTTTTTTTTAATAATACCAGTTTATTTTTTTAATATTTCTCTTACTGTATATTGTAAATTGAGAAGGTAGTTTCATGTTTGTTTAAAAAATTAGAAAGCACTACAATATTAACTGTTCAAAGGAAAGTCTTTATTCTTTACATGATTTTCTCAAGACAATGAATAAGGATGCATTTGGTTTGAAAACGTATTTTTTGTTTTTTGTTTTTATTTTTTTATTTTTAAAAATATGTTTAGTTTGTATTTTTATTTTTATTATTTTTTTATTATATAATTATGTTTTTACTTTATTTTTATTATTATTATTTTCAAATTATATAAATAATAAAATATTATATATATAATTTAAAATAATTGAAAAAAATTAGTATTACAGTTTATTACAGTATTAAAAATTTTAAAAAAAAAATTAATTTTTATAAATTTTAAAAATATTTTTAAAAAATAAAAATAATAAATAATAACTAAACACATTTTTATAATTATTTTTAATTTTAAATAAAAATAGAAACTAAAAATATCTAAACTAAACGGGCCCTAAAATTGTATAAGCCCATCGTATAGGGTTCTAATGACCGCATAGCTTCTCTTTTTCTTTTTCCTTTTTTCTTTTTTCTAACAACCACACTTGTAATGGATTATATATATGAAACTCTTTATTTTTCGTTTTCATCTAAAGGAATGTGAAAGAAATGGATTATATCTCAATAGCTTCATGATAAAAGTCTTCTAGCTTTTTACACAAGTCAAAATAGTATTTTCATCTCTTAAATAATTTTTTTAAAAATTTTGGATGATTCTCCCTCCAAATATTCCATTAATATTGAAGTTGAAAAATATCAATTACTTGGAACTACTTTAAAAAAATTAAAGCAAAATAATTAATAAAATAAATTTGAATATAATTATTGTGACAAGAAATTAACATATAAAAGCGCAGATAACACAACGAATTACATAAGAATTTTAAATAATTTATATATAATTATTATTTAAGACTTTTTTTTAGATAAATTTTACATTTGTTACCTGCTTGCGTTTGAAAATAAAAGATTTTCCGAATAAATTTGTACGGGGCTAGCCTAACTAATATGCACCCCACCCTGGATCTGCCTTCTTCCACAAAGATAAATGAATAGAGATTATAAAAGGTTCTCAAGTAACGCCAGCTAGGTTTGTGGCTGGTTGGTTGGGGTTTTTTTCTCTCAATTAACGGTCACAAGCTCGAACTAGAGAGGCAGTTTGGCAAATGCTCGTATTATTCATACTATTATGAGGTGTTTCAAAACACCTCTCTTTTTCTTCCAACATGTTAAAATAGATTTTTATTTGTAAATTTTTATTATTTAGAAAATATGTTTATTTTATAAAATTAAAAAAAAATTATATTTATGTTTAAATTTAATTAAAATAAATTATTATAAATATTTTTTGGTTGTTGAATTTAATCTTTTATAATTATGATATTAATTTAATTTAATTTAATAATTATGATAGATTCATTTTTAAAATAATAAAAATACTATTGGTTTTTCTTTTGAAAACATTTTTCAGACATTTTTTGTTTTCAATGTTTTAAGAAATCTTTTCAAAAATTATTTTTGTCTAAGCTTTACTAAATACATTTTTAATCGTATTTTTGTTTTTAATAAAAATTAAGATAAAATATAAATAAACCTAGCAAACTTTAAAATTTTTAAATGCTTGTGTATAATAACATTTATTATACCATAAAAACATCGACAATCTTAGTTATAATTCTTGAAATTGAGATGAATGTAAGAAAGCAATAAGAATTCATTAAAATACATAAGTGAAATTATGATTAAAATTTTATTTTGACTTTCTATAAATTGACCAATTCTCTACCTCATCTTTAAGATTTTTTTTTCTTTTGAGTTTTTAACTAATTAACTGAGTTTCAAGTTGATTTTTAAGATATTTTTGTTTTCGTTCTGATTTCTTTCACTCTTAGGTATTTATTCTATATAGAGTCTCTTTGTGCTAATTTTGCTAACGAATTTGACATACATGAAGTCCACCTATAAGTAGAGGAAGAGCCCACATTTATTTATTTATTTTACTTATTCAAAAAAAATTATTTATTTGTTTGAGCTTGTTGAGGAAGCGCCTATATTTATTTACTTATTTTAGGACTGGAGCAGGAGCACCCATATAAAAGAAAGACTCTTAGCCCTTGTGGGATATGTTGGCTGGGTTGGGCTGCCTTATGGGTTTTTTCTCCTACAAACATTATTCAATTTGCACTATCATTTACGATTTTAAAATTTAATAAAATGTTATTTTTTTTATTATAAATGTGATTCTTCATCATTCATGTTAAAATTTTATTTGTTATTGCATTAAGTTTAAATTTTAAATGAAATACTGTCACCATGTTTCCTTATAAATATTATATATATTGATGTTATTCTTAATTTTTATTTTTATTTTACTATTATGTTAAAATAATATTAATTTCTCTCACGAAGGTATCAAATTTTTTATCTTACTCTATGTATATAAATTATATAAATGGAAAGAATTATATAAATATCAAAGTTAAATAACTTGTTTACAACCACAAAAAAAATAGAGTTGGCCTAGCTCAGACCAATCCACCGAGTTTTTTTTTTTTTTTAGACACTTAGGCGGGGGCCTAAGGAAGCATACAAATTGGGTAGAAGCCCAACATATCTGAGAGACTCAGGGATCCATCCAGCTGATCAAGCTGAGGGTCCAGCTTTTCAGAAAACAAGAAGAAAACGCGAAAGTTTAAGCAAAACAGAGCAACACACTCTGAAGAAAAAACCAGAACCTTCCTAACAGTAACGCCTCGATGATGCGATTCATGTCGAGGAGTTGTCATCGGCAATTGCGGAGTCCTTCCCGAGTAGAGCCCTGATGCTGCTCGGTGGGTTGAGGATCCAGTTCCTATGAAACTTATTGTGGGTAAGGAGTTGAGCAACTGTGTGGGCTACAAGATTTCCCTCCCGGTTCGTCCACACCATCCGAAATAGAGTTGGCCTAGCTCAGACCAGTCCATCGAGTTCAAAGCCCTTATTTTGACAATATTGTTATATTGGCCATGATGTTTATGTTTGTTAACTTTATTAAATGAAAAATATCTTAAGGATGAACTTAAAAATTGATAAATGGATGAAAATAAGATTTTAGTAGAGGAATTACATTTATTTGGATACGTATTTCATTTCATTATGTTACCTAAAAATATTTTAAATTAAATTCAAAAATTAATTCTAAAAAAATAACAACGAAAGAAACGATGCATTTTCTTTCTCCGAGTCAATGAAAAAAAAAATCTCACGAGATGACGGGAAAGGACACTTGTCTCCCAAAGCAAGGCATGCTTTTTGTATTTTTTTTTAATAAATAAAATATTACTATTTATACATTAATACAGACATAAAAAACAACAAATAAAAGATAACAATAAGATAAATAAATTATATAATTTTTGAATATAAAAAATACAAATAAATTAATACTATGATTAAAAAATACAAATGTAACATATTTTTTAAACTCTAATCTATTAAATATTATATTTAAAAATTTAAAAATATAATTATTACAACATATAAAAAATAAATAAAAAAATATGTATTATTGGAGGGTTAATACACCTCTTAATTTTTTTTTAAAAGTTAATTCTCTTCAAAAAAATTTACTTATTGTAAAAACAATATTATAGATTGAATCTTCTACCACTTAAATATGAACTAAAAAATATAAATATAAATTTAATATTGTATATCTAAACAAAAGAGATGTAAAATATTTAAATTCTGTATCTCTTCTAAAAAAAGAAAAAAATAATTTTTTTATTAAAAGAACAAAACTCTTTTGATGAGAGAAAAAATTCTTTTAATAAGAAAAAAATAAAAAAAAATACGGAAAAAAAGAAGAAGAGGATGGCAGCCCCCTCCTATCGAAACTTTTTTGGGGGAGGGAGTCCTTCGCGACGCTCCTTGCAAAGGCTAGGCACGCTTTTTGTCTAAAGGAGTGTTAAAGCAAATTGATTAATTAACGGGTAAACCCTGGCCCAATTGAAAAGTAGGGTTATGTAAAACAAAGGCCCGTATTGACGTGTATATGGTTGTCAATGAGTTTATAAAGTAGACCAATTATCCAAAAAAGGTCGTAAAATGTTTATTTTTAATTTCTCTCATAACCAATAAATTATAAGAAAGTTTATCATGCTCACCAATAACATCAAAATTTTCAGACACTTACTTAGAATGTTTATAAAGTTAACTATCACTCACTCATCAACAATTATACAAAATAAATGAAAGAATATGCCAACTTAAATACAAAATAGAAAGAATGTGCTAACTTAAATACAAAGTAGGCCTCAGAGCATCAAATAAAGCTCATAAACTGAGCAAATACAACAAAACACTAGGTTTAACAAAGCTTAAAAAAATAAGAATAGATATTTAATTGTAAGCTCACTAGGTTAGCTCAAAGTGTGTCACAAAGCTTTTCTTCATTTTTATGAAGCTTCCATACATTCAGGATCCCTTTTATACTGTCTTCTCCATGACTTGACCATCAAAATTGGTGTAGATTTGCCGTTGCACCAATTCTACTGTAATTTGGCATTTTTAGTTGACCAAAGACGAATTTTTAGGCAACGAGTATTTGTTTTAACCTTGCGTTGTAATTGTCCATTTTAAGAAACTAGCCGTTTGAAAATTCGTAAGGAGTGATTTGAGAAAACCTGAGCCTAATTTTCCATAAGAGCTCAAGTTCTGAAAATCTTTGAACGATGTCATGCAGCCTAGTATGATTTCCAAAGAGATCTCCTTTTACCTACTGATTTTTATTGCCACTTTTTTTTTTATTAATGCCAAATTAACTATCCTAATTGCTCCATATCTTATGTTCCTTGAATCATTCTTGTATTAATTGGAGAAACCTAAAAAACAAATCAAAAGCCTTGATTGAATATATATGGCCACTTAATTTCAAAGGATCCTATCACTTTATATTAAAAAAATGGACTCCTTTAAATGAAAAATTATTATTCAAGGTATAATAAATATTTTTTTTATTTTTTTTATTTTTTATTTTGCAATCATCAAAATTTTATTTTATGAAACTTTAAGACTATCCAATTTGGTCTACCAAATATAACATAATATATATATTAAAAATAAATCATATTAAAAAATATTTGATGTATATGCATGATTACATGCATGAGATAAATACATGCATGTACATATATACACATACGCAAACATCAAATAACACACATGTACGAATAGATATAAAGTTTATTTAGTATATTATTTTTAATAATATATTTTAATATTTCTCTCACTGTATATTTCAAAGTGAGAAAATAGTTACACGTATTTTTCTTTTGGTTACAAAATTAGAAAGCAAATATAATATTACATGTTCAAAGCAAAGTCTTTACTCTCTACATGGTTTTCTTTTCTTTCTTTTTTTGGTATAGAAATTAGGTAGGTGTCCCCTAACCGATCGTCAGAGACTAATCCTCTCTGAGGCGTAGAGATCACCGAATTGGGTTATTACCTTTGCCAACAAGGCCTTTTCCATACACATGGCCTAGATCAAATCCCAGTGCCGAACCTTGTTGGTCATGGTTTTCTTAAGACAATGAATAAGGATGCTTGAGCGGCTAAGCCCATCGTATAAGCTTCTAACGACCACATTGCTTCTCTTTTTCTTTTTCTTTTTTTTTTCTTTTTGTCAACAACCATACTTGTAATGGATTATATATATGAAAGTACTTACTCTTTATTTTTTGTTTTTCTATAAAGAAATGGATTATATTATTTCGTGTTAACAACTTCATGATAAAAGTTTCTAACTTTTTACAAAAGTCAAAATAGTATTTTCATCTCTTAAATAAATTTTTTAAAAATTTTGAATGATTCTTCCTCCAACTATTCCATTAATATTGCAGTTGCAAAATTTTAATTGTTTGGAACTACTTTAAAACATTAAAGCAAATTAATTAATATGGTAAAATTTAATATAATTATTGTGGTAAGAAATTAATATATAAAAACAACAATACAACTACATATTACATAAAAATTTTAAATAATTTATTATGTTTATATATAATTATTATTTAAGACTTTTTTTTGGTCTTGTTATTATATGATGATATAGAAAAATTTATCTATTTTAATTTTTTTTAAAGATAAATTTTAAATTTGTTACTTGCTTACGTGTGAAAATAAAGATGTGTCGAATAATTGTATATGGGTGTAGTCTAAGTAATGTGTTCCCCACTTCACCTAGAAAGATAGATCCATAATATTATAAAATAAATAAATAGGTTCCTAGTTACCAAAAATGATTTTCTAGATAACAAGTATTTGTTTGAGAATTTGTTTTAACCTTGAGTGGAAGTTGTCCTTTTTAAGAAACTAACGGTTTGAAAACTCATAAGCAGTGATTTGGGAAGACTTGAGCCTGATTTGCCACAAGAGATCAAGGTTTGAAAATCTTGAAATGTCTTGCAACCAAGTATGATTTCCAAAGAGATCTCCTTCCAACCACTGATTTTATTCTGATTTTTATTGCCAAGATTCCTTATTAATGCCAAGCTGACTTTCTTAATTGCTCCTCATCTTATTTTCCTTGAATCGATCATTCTTGTATTAATTGGAGAAATCTAAAAAAACAAATCAAAAG
The DNA here is from genome assembly GCA_037074535.1 of Gleditsia sinensis. NCBI lineage: Eukaryota > Viridiplantae > Streptophyta > Magnoliopsida > Fabales > Fabaceae > Gleditsia > Gleditsia sinensis. The sequence continues at coordinate 18,073,887 of CM073470.1, forward strand.
TCTTGATTGAGTATATATGGCAACTTTATTTCAAAAGATTCTATCACTTTATATTAAAAAGGACTTACTCCTTTAAATGAAAATTTCTGATTTAAGATATAACAAATATTTGGTTTTATTCTTTTTTTAATTTTGCAATCGACAAAATTTTATTTCATAGGGCTAACAAGTTTCGTCAACCAAATATAGCATGATATATATTAAAATTAAATCATATTAAAAAATATGTTTGATACACACGCACACACATAAGTACAAGACACACAAACATAAAACTACGCACACTCATATGCGTGCATACACAGGTAGGTAAGCACACAAGTACAGATATATAAAAAAATTGAGTATATTGTTTTTAATAATATGAGTATATTTTAATATTTCTCTGACCCTGTATTTCAAAATGAGAAGGTAGTTACACGTATTTTTCTTTTGGTTACAAAATTAGAAACCAAATATAATATTACATGTTCAAAGCAAAGTCTTTACTCTTTACATGTTTTTTCTTAAGACAATGAATAAAGTTGTGTGAGCCCATCGTATAAGCTTCTAATGACCACACATTGCTTCTCTTTTTTCTTTTTTCTTTTTTCTAGCAACCGCACTTGTAATGGATTATATATATGAAACTCTTTACTCTTTATTTTTCGTTTTTATCTCTTAATGATTTTTTTTATTTAATTTTGAATGATTCTCCCTCCAACTATTCCATTAATATTGAAGTTGAAAAATATTAATTGTTTGAAACTAATTAAAAAAATTAAATCAAATTAATTAATAAGATAAAGTTTAATATAATTATTGCGGCACAAAATTAACATGTAAAAACTGATAAAGTAATATGAAGACTTCACCTTATATTCATCACGTACGAAAATATTTATACATGAGGTATATACGTAACCATAACCCTATAAACTAGGTTAACCTAAAACTTATCTACTTGCTAACAATATACATTCAGATATGTACAAATATTTGAATTAACTGGATTACAGGGAATGTATGGATAAGAATATCTCTAATATGCCCCCTCAAGATGGAGCTCCGAGAGAGAGTCCAATCTTGGCCCGTAGAGTGTGAAATCGAGCACGGGGTAACGGTTTGGTGAGGATGTCAGCAAGCTGATCTTCAAAAGAGACATGTGCAACACGGAGTGCCCCTCGTTGGACATGATCACGGATGAAATGGAAGTCTAGAGCCACGTGTTTCATGCGGGAATGGAAGACTGGATTGGAGCATAGGTGAGTGGCACCAACATTGTCACAATATATAACTGGGGCAGTAGGAAGAAAAATGCCCAGTTCGGTGAGTAGTGAGCAGACCCATCGTAGTTCAGTAGCAGTAGCAGCCACTGATCTATATTCGGCTTCTGTGGACGATCGGGCAACTGTATGTTGTTTCTTGGAGGACCATGAAATGGGGTTACAGCCAAGATATACTATGTAAGAGCTGGTTGAGGTGTAGTCATCTTTGTTGCCAGCCCAGTCCGCATCTGAGAATGCATGTAGGATAGATGAAGTATTGCGATGAAGCTGAAGGCCATAATCAAGAGTACCTGATAAGTAACGTAGCAAACGTTTGACGGCAGTCCAGTGATCTGAAGTGGGACAATGCATGAACTGAGATAGCTTATTGACTGCAAAGGCAATGTCCAGTCGTGTGAGACAGAGATACTGAAGGCTTCCCACAATAGTGCGATAGGCAGATGGATCGGAGAGAGGAGTGCCAGAGTGCAAGGTGAGGGGAGGGTCTGTGGCAAGCGGTGTGGAGACGGCCTTGGCTTGAGACATATTATTGCGTGTGAGAAGATCTTGAATGTATCGCTTCTGAGAGAGAAAGATGCCAACAGGGTTGTGTGTTACTTCAATACCCAAAAAATAATTTAACTTGCCAAGATCTTTGAGGGAGAACCGGGTGCCTAGAGTGGATATGAACTGTTGAACTATGTGTGCATGGTTACCTGTGACGATTATGTCGTCGACATATACTAGAACATAGAGTATGGTTTGATGATGATGGAGAATGAAAAGAGATGTATCAGCATAGGAGTTGGAAAAACCAGACTGGAGGAGAAAGTGTCGAAGCTCCTGGTACCAGGCTCGAGGTGCCTGCTTGAGGCCATAGATGGCCTTGCTGAGTTTGCATACGAAGGTTGGGTGATCAGGGTCTTTGAATCCAGGTGGTTGAGACATGAAGACATCCTCTGTGAGGTTGCCTTGGAGAAAGGGATTGTTGACGTCGAGTTGATGAAGTGGCCAGCTCTGACTCACGACATGACTGAGAACCAAGCGAATGGTAGTTGGTTTGACAACGGGGCTGAAGGTGTCATGGTAGTCAATCCCCGGTCGTTGGTGGAAGCCTTTAGCAACAAGGCGGGTTTTGTACCTGTCAATGGAGCCATTAGGATGACGTTTGATGCGGAAGATCCATTTGCATCCAACAATATTCTGGGTGGGAGTGGGTGGAACAAGAGTCCAGGTGCCATTACGGACAAGAGCATCAAATTCGGTGGACATGGCTTGACGCCAGTGGGGATCTTTGAGAGCTTGTGTGATGGTTGTTGGCTCAGGGGAAGGGGGGAAGTGGCGATGAGGGTTAGTTTTTGAATAGGTTTGTGGATGTTATTTTTAGAGCGTGTGAGCATGGGATGAACATTGATGGATTGTGACTCCGTGGGTGAAGGAGATGAAAGGATGGGATGATGTGTGGAGGAAGAGTGAGGGGAAGAGAGAGTGGTAAAAGAGGCGTTGTCCGTAGGCAGGGGTGGAGGCATGGAAGGAGTGGTCTGGGAAGGTGGAGAGAGGGAGGGTTGTTGAAGAGGGGGTTGTGAGGGGGGAAGAAAAGACACGGATGGGCACCAGGAGTGAAGTGTCTCAGAGGTTGGACATGGGAGTTGAGGGTGGGAAGATTGGAAAGGGAAGACATCTTCAACAAACTGAACATGTCGAGAGGTGTATAGACGTGACTGGGTGATATCAAGACAGAGATAGGCACTTTGAGTGAGAGAGTAACCTACAAAGAGGCAAGGAAGGGACCTAGGTTCAAGTTTATGAGAGGAGTAAGGACGGATCTATGGATAGCAAAGACAGCCAAAGATCCGTAGCTTAGTGTAATTGGGTGGATGATTGAATAGTGTGGCATACGGAGAGGAAAGGGATAGTGTGGCAGTGGGCATACGGTTGATGAGATAGACGGCTGTGGCAAACGCATAGGGCCAGTAGGTGAGTGGAATAGAGGCATGTGTAAGAAGGGACAACCCTGTTTCAACTATGTGTCTATGACGACGTTCTGCGAGCCCATTATGCTCAGGGGTGTGGGGAGGAGATGTGAGATGAGATATGCCGTGGAGGGAGAGAAAGGGTTGAAGAGCTTGATACTCCCCACCGTTATCTGTATAAAGCGTGCCAATGGATTGCTTGAAATGATTTTCAACAAGAGCTTTGAACCGAACGAAGACATCATGTACATGAGATTTTCGTTTAAGAGGATATAGCCAAGTGTAGCGTGTGTAGTGATCAACAAAAAGAACATAATATTTATAATCATCAATGGAGGAGACGGGAGAGGTCCATACATCAGAGAAGATAATTTGTAAGGGATGAGTGGAAGAGATAGTAGACGTAGAGAAAGGAAGCTTGTGACTTTTATTACTCAAACAAGCATTACAATATGAGGGCAACGAACTGGAACATGGTAATGAAAACCTAGATAAAACAAGCTGTAAAATATTAGAGGATGGATGCCCGAGTCTGGAATGCCAGTGAGAAGAAGTGGTCGTGATGCTGGAAAGAGCTAGAAGAGGAGCTGGCTTAGTGGTTGGAGATGAAGGCCAGATATAAACACCATCCTTAGATTGGCCGGTCAGGAGTGTGGTCTTTGTGGTGAGATCCTTCACAAGAAAACACGAGGGTAAGAATTCAACAGATACATCATTGGAATTGCAAAATTGGTAAATAGAGATAAGGTTTTTGTGCATGTGAGGAACACATAGTGTATTATGTAATTGGAATGTACGTGTGGGAGTGTGGAGAGATGCAGAACCAGAGTGTGTGATTGGAAGACCAGAACCATCGCCAATAACAACATCATCAGGACCTGTATACGGAGTATGGAGTGATAGATTATTTAGGTCTGCCGTGATGTGGTGGGAAGCACCACTGTCAAGAAGCCAAGTAGGAGTAGGAGCAGGTGCAGGTGAGGCATAGTGTGCTCGGGGTTGCCATGGGGAGGGAGAGCGAGGTGAGGGTGGTCGTGTGGTTGGTAGGTGATGCGATGGCTGTGGAGTACTGACAATATGGTAGGTTGGGCAACGTTTAGCAGTGTGACCTTGGATGCCACAGGCTTGACAGAAACCTTGATAGGATCGCGAGGGTGGTCGATCAGGTTTAATGGGGTTGGATTGATGTGGAGAGACATGGTGGGAGGATGTAGGAGGACGCCAAGGTGAGAAAGAGGGACGCCAGTTGGACTGTGGGCGATGGTTTGCAGGGTTAGCAGAGATGGGGAGGGAAGTTGGAGAGGTATGTGATTGTAGGAGGGAGGCTTCCTTGTTGAGCAATTTTTCATGGAGTTCTTCAAAAGATATAAGTGTTTCACGGGCATTAACGGCTTCAATGATGCCTTTGTATTCTTCTCCAAGGCCATCAAGTATTTGGTCAATAAGATCTTCAGTATCAAGAGGACGACCAAGGAGAGCAAGTTCATCTGTTCGGTGTTTGATGAATTGGATGTATTCTGATATGGTTTTTGTTCCTTTAACAAGTTTGCGTAATTGATCCTTGATTTGTTTAATGTGACCACGAGTTGGTTTGGCATATGTGTTGGTCAGCGTTTTCCAAGCTTCTTGGGAGGTGGTAGTTCGAACAAGAAGAGGTTGGAGAGGGAGTGAGATGGCACCAAGAAGAGCACTGAACAGAAGACGATCTTGACGTTTCCAGGTAAGATAATCAGGGTTAGCAATAACGGTATCATTTCTGGTAATGGTAGGTGATGGGCTGGGTAGGGTTCCATCGATGAAGTGATGAAGATCATACCCTTCTAAGAGACTGCGTATTTGGAGACTCCAAGTAATGTAGTTCGTTGAGGTAAGTTTGGTGATATTATTTGTGTTAATAGTGATGAGAGGATTGGTGGAGTCTTGAGTGTTTTGAATGGTGGTGTGTGTTGTAGAGGACATGGAGTTTTCTGTCGAGGCCATGAATGTAGTGGGGTTAAGAGCTATGGATGATTGTGCGGCTGGATCTATGGAGGCTCTGATACCATGATAAAGTAATATGAAGACTTCACCTTATATTCATCACGTACGAAAATATTTATACATGAGGTATATACGTAACCATAACCCTATAAACTAGGTTAACCTAAAACTTATCTACTTGCTAACAATATACATTCAGATATATACAAATATTTGAATTAACTGGATTACAGGGAATGTATGGATAAGAATATCTCTAATAAAAACATCCATGGGACAATGCATTACATAAAAATTTTAAATTATTTATCATGTTTATAAATAATTATTATTTAAGACTTTTTTTTATCTTGTTATTACATGACAATATGAGAAAAATTTATCTAATTTATAATTTTTTTAGATAAATAAGTCTGAATGATTTAAAGATCTAATAAAAACAATACTAAATTTGAAACTGAAGATGTGTCGAATAATTTTGTACGGGTCTAGTCTAATTAATATGCACACCACGGTACAGAAAGTTAGATAAATAGAGTTTATAAAATAAATAAATAGGTTACCATTTAATACCTGTTGGGTTTGCGGCTTGTTGGTTGGGATTTATTATTCTCAATCAATGGTCACAGGCTCGAACTAGCCAGGCATCTGTGGACAAGCATATATATATATATATATATATATATATATATACATATATTCACACTATGAGGTGTTTCAAAATACCTCTCTTTTTCTTGGAACATGTTAAAATAAATTTTTATTATTTAGAAAATATGTTTTTTTATAAAGTTAAAAAAAATTATTTATTTTTAAATTTAATTGACATAAATATTATTTGATTTTTGAGTTTAATCTTTTATAATTATGATATTAATTTTATTTTATTTAATAATTATAATAAAATCATTTTTAAAATAACAAAAATACTATCGGTTTATCTTTTAAAAACACTAAAAATATCTTTTAGACATTTTCTGTTTTCACTCTATTAAATATTTACAAAAAATATTTTTATTTAAATTATACTAAACACATTTTTAATACTGTTTTTATTTTTAATGAAAATAAAAGTAAAAAAAAAAAAACAAATCAAACAAACTCTAAGGGTTTTAACGAATGGTTGTGTAGAATAACACTTATTTTGGAATGAAAATATTGACAATCTTAACTATAATTCTTGAAATTGAGATGGATGTAAAGAAGTAACAAGGACTCATTAAAATGGGTAAGTGGAATTATGATTAAAATTTTATTTTTACTTTCTATGAATTGACCAATTCTCAAGTTCATCCTTAAGATTTTTTTTTTCTATTTGGGTTTTTCACAAATTAATTGAGCTTTAAGTTTATCTCTAAGAGATTTTTGTTTTCCTTTTGGTTTCTTCCACTCTTAAATATTCATTCCATATCTAGTTTCCTCTGCAAATAAACTATTAACTTTGGTAACAAATTTGGCATGCATGGTTAGAGATGTTAAAATAAACTTGACCTAATCCAACTCTATAAATGGAGGGAATCCAGTCTAGCCCACTGAGAGTTGTGGATTAGGTTAGATTAATTCGGCCGTCTTTTTTTTTAAATACATCTATATAGATTAATATGAAGAGAAATTATTTTACTTTTAACATTCATTACTATATAAGAAAAATTGAAAAATGAGTAAACAAAAATAAAGAAATGACCCTTTCAGGAATATCAATATTTTGTAGGCGGAAAGGTAATTTAAAAGCAAAAATATAAGTAAAAAGTGCTTTTAAAAATATGAGTAAACGGAAAATGATCTTTTAGAAATATAATAGCCTATTTTGTTTACTGAAAATAGAAATATCAAAGTAAAAACAAAGGAGAACTGAGAAGAATGTGAATGCAATTTTAAAAAGAAACAAAAAGTATTCGAGGGTACCTGAGTTCATTCATCAAATATTTGTTACAATAAGACACAAAGAGGCCGTTCTTGGATCTCTATATACAAGGGAGTATAAACCATCAAGAAATGAAAACAACATCTTACTAGGGCTCCTAAATTTAGGAACCCCACATATTCTTTACCTAGAAAGGAGGCAAAGAAAATTCATGGAGGCATATTCATCACAATTCACAAATAATATCCAATTTGTTAGAAAAAAAAAAGATTTAGCCAATTCAGCTAGTCCCAAGGCCATATTGGATAAGGCTAAAAGCCCTAGTCCAAAATAGATTATTTATATACCATTTTATTTATAGGGCAATCTAACACTGTGAACTAAATTTATTTTGACGGCCCTAACTATAATCTTTGGTAGCTTTTGGAGTCTTAACTCTATCTTTATTTCTATAAATTAAAATGTCTATCTCCTTAACTAAAAAGTTAGTTAATAAACCAAAAATTAAAGAATAAATTACTCTAATTCTCTTTATCGATACATTTTTTATATGGTTGTTTTTTCCTCTATTTTTAAAAATATACACACATTTTTTTAAAACTAAAAATATAGAATAAAATACTCTCGTTCCCTTTTATTAATATCTTTATTACACTATTATTCTTTCTATTATGAAAAATATATACACAAATATCTTTTAATAATAAAAAATATAATATAACTTAATCCAAATATGTTAAATACTTTTTATGAAAGAAAAATAAATAAGAAAATCAAATAAAAGAGTACTCTCTTAATTTTTTAATATATTATTTTCTAATACTAATTATTTCTTCTTGAAATAATTTTTAAGTGGTTTGAGTTATTAAATACTAATTTCATTAGCTAAAAAATGAGAATTGAGAAAAAAAAAGAATATTTGAGAGAGTATTTTTTATTTATTTATTTGTTATCTATTTATTTTTCATAAAAGTCATTTAAGATATTTAGATTAAGTTGTAATATATGTTTGTTTTTAATTTTTAAACGAAATTTATGTACATTTTCATAATAAAAATGAGAGCTGCATAATAAGGATATTAATGAAAAAAAAAATATTTTACTATTATTTTTTATAGAGATTCGTATATATTTTTTTAATAGAAAATATGATAATATAATAAAAATATTAATTAAGAAAAAAAAGAATACTTTAATTTTATTTTAAAAAAAATTTGTGTATATTTTTATAATAAAAAATAATTTCTTGTAATAAATATATTAATAAAAAAATATGAGAGTAATTTATTCAAAATTAAATGCTTTTTAGAATTCATTTACATCCCCATAAAAAGTAGCACTATCAAAATGGTTTTAGTTCATACAGTTGGCCCGATATTTGAAGTGGATTGGGTTTTGATATCTAAGACTAATTTTCAGAAAGAGGTTATAGAGAATTGGCCAGGCCAAGTTAGCCCTTTTGAGCTATCTATCATTCTTTTTTCGTGCCGGTCTATAAAAAAAATTCTTCTTTCGTTTTCTTTTATTTCATTTTTGGACAAGTGAAACACCACGTTGTTCTGCTTTTTTTTTTTTACACTAAAACAGCTATTGTGGGGTACTGGGCCTGATTCAATTTCAACGGCAACAGCTCAATTTGATGCCCACTGCCTTTTCCTTTCTCAAATAATTCTACAACCGGTAACAAACTCTTTTTTTTTTTTGACGGATCAACAGATCATAATATTTAATAAATAGGCAAGTCTGAAATTTATAGAAGCTTTAGTAAGACACAATAAATATACAACATATAAAATAAGTCTACACTTCTGAAGAGGATAGAAATCTCAAATTAAAAGGCAACACACCTTCTAATTAGTACTAATCAAAATTATAAAAATTACAATACATTTAATCAGACTACAAACTACTGAATATTACATGAGAAGGTAAAGAAACCATTTAAGAAGAGGCAACATACCTCTCAATCTTCTCTGAAGATTAAGACTTTTTTTTTCTTCATATCTTCTTCCATCTTTGAAATGCTGCAAATCTAGAGGGTAAATTGTAAATTTTACTTTTGACTAGCACTGAATTTCTTCTGAAAAAACATTTCCTAATGAAAGAAAATACTTCCCTAATAGAAGAAAAAACTTTCCTGGTGAAAGGAGAAAACTTTCTTAAAAGAAGAGAAGAAACTTTTATAAAAGAAGAAATTATTTAAAATTTGAGTAAAAAAACAAAACAAGAGGGGGGGGAGGGGGCTGGCTGCAATTTGCTGCGGCTGAGGGCTGGGAAGGTTTGCTAGGGTTGCCTCCCCAGTTTGCTGCTATGTAACAAACTCTTCAACTAATCTTACGTGGCAATCCTATTGTCATCTTATTATATACCTCTACCTCTAACAACAAATAATGCCTTGTTAAAAAAAAAAAAAGGCGTATTCGGGTTGGCCTAGTCCCCATGTCCACATATGGACTATCTAAAAGCCCTTTTTTAAAAAATAAGTTCATGAATTAAATTAAATTAAAAATTAATTCTAAAACATAACAACGAAAGAAACGATACATCTTCTTTCTCCGAGTCAATGAAAAAAAAAATCTCTGAAGATGACAGGAAAGGACACTTGTCTCCTAAAGCAAGGCATGCTTTTTGTCTAAAGACCAGAGTAGGGTTATGTAAAACAAAGTCAAAATAGTATATTCATCTCTTAAATAATATTTAAAAAAAAATTTAAATGATTCTCCCTCCAAATATTCCATGAATATTGAAGTTGAAAAATATCAATTACTTGGAACTACTTTAAAAAAATTAAATCAAATTAATTGACAAAATAAAGTTGAATATAATTATTGTGACAAGAAATTAACATATAAAAGCACAGATAACACAACGCATTACATAATAATTTTAAATAATTTATATATAATTATTATTTAAGACTTTTTTTATTATATGACAATATGAGAAAATTTTATCTATTTTTAGATGAATTTTACATTTGTTACCTGCTTGCGTTTGAAAATAAAAGATGTGCCGGAAAGATAAATCAATAGATATTATAAAAGGTTCCTACTTAACGCCAGTTAGGTTTGTGGCTGCCCGGTTGGGGGAATATTTCTCTCAATCAAGGGTCACAAGCTCGAACTAGCGAGGCAGTTTGGCAAATGCTCGTATTCATACTATTATGAGGTGTTTCAAAACACCTCTCTTTCTTCCAACATGTTAAAATAAATTTTTATTATTTAAAAAATATGTTTATTTTGTAAAATTAAAAAAAGTTTATATTTATTTTTAAATTTAATTAAAATAAACTATTATAAATATTATTTGGTTGTTGAATTTAATATTTTATAATTATGATATTAATTTAATTTAATTTAATAATTATAATAGATTCATTTTTAAAATAATAAAAATACTATTGGTTTTTATTTTGAAAATAGTTTTCAGACATTTTTTGTTTTCAATGTTTTAAGAAATCTTTTCAAAAAATATTTTTGTCTAAACTTTACTAAATATATTTTTAATCGTATTTTTTGTTTTCAATAAAAATTAAGACAAAAATCAAATAAACCAAGCAAACTCTAAGAATTTTAAGGAATGCTTGTGTACAATAACATTTATTATACCATAAAAATATCGACAATTTTAACTATAATTCTTGAAATTGAGATGAATGTAGGGAGATAATAAGAATTCATTAAATTGCATAAGTGAAATTATGATTACAATTTTATTTTGAGTTTCTATAAATTGACCAATTCTCTACTTCATCCTTAAGATTTTTTTTTTCACTTGACTTTTTATAATAAGATATTTTTATTTTCGTTCTAGTTTCTTCTACTTTTAAGAGTATATTTGATAAGATAAATAAGTTAACTTATAACGTATTTGACTAATTTATAAATTTATTTGACTAAATTAGAAGTATTTGATAAATAAATTTATTTAAATAATTTAAATTAACTGAAAACTTATAAATTATACCCTATTTGAAGTAGCGTATAACTTATAAATTTTTAGTTAATTAATAAGTTTTAAACTAATTTATAAACTAATTTTATCAAATATAGCTTAAGTATTCATTTCATATATAGAAAGTTGACTTAATCCAACCCTATAAGCAGGGGAAGAGTCTACATTTATTTATTTATTTAGCTTGTTGAAGAACCATTTTTATTTATTTATTTTGGAACTAGAACTGGAGCGTCTATATAAAAGGACTCTTAGCCCTTGCAGGATATGTTAGCTGGGGTAGGCTGCCTCACGGGTTTTTTCTCCGATAAACATGATTCAATTTGCACTATCATTAACTATTTTAAAATTTAATAAAATGTTATTTTTTTTTTTATAAATGTGATTCTTCACTACTATTCATGTTAAAATTCTATCTGTTATTGCATCAAGGTTTTTAGCTTACTCTATGTATATATACTATATAAATGGAAAAAATTACATAAATACCAAAGTTAAATAAGTTGTTTTAAAAAAATAGAAATAGAGTTCACCTAGCTCAAACAAGTCCACCAAGTTCGAAGCCCTTATTTTGACAATATTGTTATATTGGACGTGATGTTTATGTTCGTTATCTTTATTAAATGAAAAAATATCTAAAGGATGAACTTTAAAATTGATAAATTGATAAAATAAGATTTTAGTAGAGAAATTACATTTATTTTGATATGTTTTCGTTTCATTATGTTACCTAAAAATATCTTAAATTAAATTTAAAATCAATTCTAAAAATAACAACAAATATATTTTCTTTTTCGAAATCAATAAAAAAAATCCCACAAGATGACGGGAAAGGACACTTGTCTCCTAAAGCAAGTCATGTTTTTTGTCCTTTCTTTTAACAATGAAATATCACTGTTCATACATTAATACAAATATAAAATAAATAAATTATATATTTTTTAAATATAAAATATATATATAAATAAATAAATTAGTACTATAATTAAAAAAATAGAGATAATACATCTCTCAAACTTTAATTTATTAAATATTACATATTAAGATTAAAAAATATAATTATTATAACATACAAAAAAAAGAGATATATAATTAAAAAGACAAAATATTTTTTTTTAAGTTAATTTTTTTAAAAAAAAAAATTATTCATTATAAGAACAATATTATAAATATGATCTTTTACTACTTATATCTAAATTTAATGACGTAGATCTGAAAAAAAATAAATATAATATTTAAATTATTAACCTCTTTTAAAAACAAATTTTATTATAAAAATAAAATTTCTCTAATAAAAAACAAAATTTCTCTAATTAAAAAAAAAAAAGAGGACGAAGGAGCTGTCATGACAGTCCTCTCTTATCAAAGCTTTTCTAGGTGAGGGTGTCCTCCGCCACGTTATAAGGGCTAGGCATGCTTTTGTCTGAAGCAATGTTAAAGGAAATAGATTAATTAATGGGCAAACCCTAACCCAATTGGAAAGTAGGGTTATGTAAAACAAAGGCCCGTATTAATGTGTATATAATTGTAAATGAGTTTAAAAAGTACCATCCCTCGTGCTGCGACCTCCAAAGCCAAAAAACACTGTGTGAGGAGGGGCTATGGTTGCAGACCCCTGCTCGTCTCCCTCTTTTTTGTTGTTATGCTATACGATTATTTTGTATTTATTTATTTTTTTTAAATTTCCTCTCATTAAAAGAATTTTTTTTTATTAGAAAAATTTTCTCCTCTTTTATTAAAAGAAATTAAGAGCTTGAATGTTTACAAATTTTATGTCCAGATCTACAGTATTAAATTCATATCTACATACTTAAACTTATATTTAAGTAGAAGAAGACCAAACTTACAGTATTGTTTTTACAAAAGAATAGAAAAATATTAAAAAGTATTAACCTTCAGAGAAGGTTGAAAAATGTGTTGTCTCTCTATTATTATATTTTTTTTTCTATTTTAGTATATTGTAATAATTGTATTTTAAAATATAGAGACATAATATTTGGTAAACTAAATTTTAAGAAGTGCTAGTTTATTTGTATTGTCTTCAGAAACTATAGAATTTATTTATCATATATTTGTCTTCTGCTTGTTAGCCTTAATGCCTTCTTGATGTATGAATAATGATATTTTACCTTTTTCAAAAAAAAAAAGTTTAAAAAGTAGACCAAATATAACAAGACCAGAAAAAGGGTCATAAAATGTTTGTTTTAATTTCTTTCATAACCAATAAATTATATAAGAAAGTTTATCACACTCACGTGCTTATTGACCTTAGTGCTTTCTTGATGTATGAATAATGATATTTCACTTTTTTTTTAAAAGAAAAAAGTTTAGAAAGTAGACCAAATATAATAAGACCCGAAAAAGAGTCATAAAATGTTTGTTTTAATTTCTCTAATAACCAATAAATTATAAGAAAGTTTATCACACTCACCAATAACATCAAAACTTTGAGACACTTACTTAGAATGTTTATAAAGTTAACTATCACTCACTTATCAAGAATGATACAAAATAAATGAAAGAATATGCTAACTTAAATACAAAATAAGTTTCAGAGCATCAAATAAAGCTCCTAAACAGAGCAAATACAACAAAATACTAGGTTTAACAAAGGAGTGATTTCAGAAAACCTGAGCCTAATTTGCCATAAGAGCTCAAGGTTTGAAAATCTTGGAACGATATCATGCAGCCTAGTATGATTTCCAAAGAGATCTCCTTCTAGCTACGGATTTTTATTGCCAAATTTTTTTATTAATGCCAAGTTAACTATCTTAATTGCTCCACATCTTATGTTCCTTGAATCATTCTTGTATTAATTGGAGAAACCTAAAAAACAAATCAAAAGCCTTGATTGAATATATATGGCAACTTAATTTCAAAGGATCCTATCACTTTATATTAAAAAAATGGACTCCTTTAAATGAAAAATTATTATTTAAGGTATAATAAATATAGTTTATTTTTTTATTTTTTATTTTACAATCATCAAAATTTTATTTCATGAAAATTTAAGACTATCGAATTTGGTCTACCAAATATAACATAATATATATATTAAAATTAAATCATATTAAAAAAATATTTGATGTATATGCATGATTATGCACATGAGATAAATACATGTATGTATATATACACACATATGCAAACATCAAATAACACACGTACGAATAGATATAAAATTTATTTAATATATTATTTTTAATAATATATTTTACTATTTCTCTCACTGTATATTTCAAAGTGAGAAGATAGTTACACGTATTTTTCTTTTGATTACAAAATTAGAAAGCAAATATAATATTACATGTTCAAAGCAAAGTCTTTACTCTCTACATGGTTTTTTTTTTCTTTTTTTTAGTACAAGAACCAGATAAATGTTCTCTAATCGATCGCGAGAGACTAATCTTCTTCGAGGTGTAGAGATCACTGAAGTGAGTTATTGTCTCTGTCAATAAAATTTTTTTCATACACATGACTCAGATCAAACCTGAGATAGTATATTTAACGGATCCAACCATCTTACCAATACCAACTGTGTCGGACCTTGTTGATCATGGTTTTTTTTTTTTTAAGACAAGGAATAAAAATGCCTGAGCGGCCAAGCCCATCGTATAAGCTTCTAACCACCACATTGCTTCTCTTTTTCTTTTTTTTTTTCTTTTTTCCAACAACCATACTTGTAATGGATTATATATATGAAAGTCCTTACTCTTTATTTTTTTTTTATAAAGAAATGGATTATATTATTTCGTGTTAACAACTTCATGATAAAAGTCTCTAACTTTTTACAAAAGTCAAAATAGTATTTTCATCTCTTAAATAATTTTTTTTTTAAAAAAATTGAATGATTCTTCCTCCAACTATTCCATTAATATTGAAGTTGCAAAATATTAATTGTTTGGAACTACTTTAAAAAATTAAAGTAAATTAATTAATAAGGTAAAATTTAATATAATTATTGTGGTAAGAAATTAATATATAAAAACAACAATACAACTACGTATTACATAAACATTTTAAATAATTTATGATGTTTATATATAATTATTATTTAAGACTTTTTTTTGGGTCTTGTTATTATACGATGATATAGAAAAATGTATCTATTTTAAAATTTTTTTAAAGATAAATTTTAAACTTGTTAGTTGTTACTTGCTTACGTGTGAAAATAAAAATGTGTCGAATAATTATATACGGGTATAGTCTAAGTAATGTGTTCTCCACCTTACATCTGCCTTCACCTAGAAAGATAGATGGATAATATTATAAAATAAATAAATAGGTTCCTAGTTACCGCCAGCTAGGCTTGTGGCTGGTTAGTTGCGGCATATGTCTCTCAGTCATCGGTTGCAAGCTTAGCGAGGCAGCTGGGAAATGCCTATGTTTAAAACTCTGAGGTGTTTCAAAATACCTCTCTTTTTTCTTATAAAAAAAATGTTTATATTTATTTTTAAATTTAATTGAAATAAATAGTTATAAATACTATTTGATTTTTGAGTTTAATCTTTTATAATTATAATATAATTTTATTTTATTTAATAATTATAATAGATTCATTTTTAAAATAACAAAAATACTATTAATTTATCTCTCGAAAACACTGAAAACATCTTTCAAACATTTTTTGTTTTCACTCTGATTTAAGAATTTTTTTTAAAAAAAATTTGTTCAAATTTTATCAAGCACATTTTTAATTGTGTTTTTTGTTTTTAATAAAAATTAAAGCAAAAACCAAATAAACCAAGCAAACTCTAACAATTTTAAGGAATGCTTGTGTACAATAACACTTGTTTTTTTTTTGGTACATTCATCAGAATCGAACACACGTGAACTTTGATTAAAATTTTATTTTGACTTTTGATAAATTTACCAATTCCCACGTTCATTCTTAATATATTATTTTTACTTGAGTTTTTCACAAGTTAACTAAGTTTTAAATTGATCTTTAAGAGATTTTTGTTTTCGTTCTAATTTCTTTCACTCTTAAATATTCATTCCATATTTAGTCTTTCCGCACTATCTTTGCTAACGAATTCGACATGCATAATTAAATATGTTAAAATAGATTTGACTTAGTCCATATAAAAGAAGGGCTCTTAGCCCTTGCGGGATATGTTGGGTGGGGTGGGCAGCCTTATGGGTTTTGATTTTCTTACAAACAGATTATTTTATTTATTAAATTTGCATTATCATTTACGATTTTAAATTTTAAAAATATGTTATTTTTTTATTATAAATGTAATTGTTCACCTTTCATGTTAAAAGTTTTTTGTTATTGCATTAAGTTTAAAATTTAAATGAAATAGTGTCACCATGTTTCCTTATAAATATTTATATATTGACGTTATTTTTGAATTTTTATTTTAATTGTACTATTATGTTAAAATAATATTAATTTTTATCATGAAAGCATCAAGTTTTTTTTTATTTAACTCTACGTATGTATAATATATAAACGGAAAGAATTATATAAATATCAAAATTAAGTAAATTGTTTATAAAATTTTTTTAAAAAAGGGCTGGCCTATTCCAATCCACGATCCTTCAAAGGCTTTATAAGACTTTTTGATAAGGAAATATTAGCTCGGTCCACCCTTGTTTTGACAATGTTGTTACATTGAGCATGATGTCTATGTTTGTTAAATTTGTCAAGAATATGTTTGAGAAATCAAATAAATTAGTTTATAGTTTATTTGATTAATTTATAAATTTATTTGATTAAATTAAACGTATTTGATAAATAAATTTATTTGAATAACTTATAATTTTTTATCATATGCTACTTTAAGTAGCGTATAATTTTTAACTGATAATTTTTATAATTTTATTTATTTTTTATTTTTATTATTTTATTTAAATTTCAACACTATCCTACTCATAAGATGACATTTTTTTTACTATACTCGAGTGACATTTAAATTACATACTCGACGATAACTTTCAGATATTATTAATAGTGACACAAAGAATAAAAATTTAGAAATATCTACTGAGATGAAATAGATTTGTAATAATATTACTAATTTATTGTAGGACTTTAGATGATATGTTTATTTTATATTTTTTGAGATTACATAATAAAATGTAATTACTAACAAAAAATAATAAATTTTATATAAGTATGTTTGTTTATATCATTTTATATTTATCAGCTAATTCAATAACTAATTTTACCAAATAATTTTTATTCAATAAATTAACTTAACAGCTTTCAGCTTTTAATTAAAAATTTATTTTTTAATTTTCAGCTACTTTATCAGTTATTTTTATCAAATATAACTTAAATAAAAAATATTTTAAGGATAAAGTTGATAAATAGATTAAAATAAGATATTAGTGGAGGAATTATATTTATTTTGATATATTTTAATTTGTCCATAAATATATATGTTACCTAAAAAAATCTTCAATTTGGCATAAGATTAATAATCTATCAGTTGCTTGAATTCCAAATTCTCAGCTACCCTTTTGGACTTGTTTTTATGGATCAAAAACCTAAGGACAATTGTGCAACTGTGCTAAAAAACCAACAGAATTAATTGGCTGATGAAAAAGGTCTATGGTTATACATTTTTTTATCCAAACACTGCTTTTGCCTTTGTTATTTAGAAGCTAAATATTTTCTTTTGGTATAAAAAAAATTTAGAAAAATGTTATAAATTTTAATAAAAATTTACAGTAATACTTATAAATTACTTATTAAAAATAACTGCTTATGCTAAAAATTAAGTCTAAACATTATAAATAAAATGACTGAATTTTTATTAATTAAACTAACTTCATGATAAAATTTTTCCGCTTTTTACAAAAATCAAAATAGTATTTTCCATCTCTTAAATAATTTTTTAAAAATTTTGAATGATTCTCCCTCCAACTATTCCATTAACATTGAAGTTGAAAAATACAAATTGTTTGGAACTACTTAAGAATATTTATAAAGTAACTTAATTAACAAGATAAAGTTGAATATAATTATTGTGGCAAAAAATTAATATGTAAAAACACTAATAGCACAACGCATTATATAAGAATTTTAAATAATTTATTATGTTTATATATAATTATTATTTAAGACTTTTTTTGTCTTATTATTATATGACAATTGACAACGTGAGAAAAATTTATCTATTTTAAATTTTATTTTAGATAAATTTATAAATTTGTTACTTGCTCTTGCGTGAAACTAAAGATGGGTCGAATAATTTTTGTACGGGTTTAGCCTAACTTATGTGTAGCCCACCGGACATTTACGTTCTCCATCATTACACTTTATAAAATAAATGAATAGGCCCCCGATTCACGCCAGTTTAGCTTGCGGCTTGTTGGTTGTGGTGTGTTCCTTTCAACCAAGAGGTCAAGAGTTCAAACTAGCAGGCGAGCCAGAGAAAGAGATATACATCATACTATGAGGTGTTTCAAAATACCTCTCTTTTACTTGGAAGATGGACTCCAGGGAAAATATTTTCAATTTGTATTTTTAATTTTTAAAAAATATTTTTATTTGTAAGTTTATATTATTTTAAAAAATATTTTTATTTTTAAAATTTAAAAATTTATTTATATTTATTATAAATATTATTTAATTTTTGAGTTTGATCTTTTATAATTATAATATTACTTTAATTTTATTTAAGAATTATGATATACTCACTTTTAAAATAACGAAAATATCATTAACTATTTTTTGAAAACACAAAATATCTTTTAAATATTTTCTATATTCACTCTATTTTTTAAAAAAATTTCAAAAAATATTTTTACTTAAACACTATCAAATACATTTTAAATGAATTTATGATTAAAATTTTATTTCGACTTTCTACTAAATACATCTTCAGTTATATTGTTTATTTTCAATAAAACTAAAAATGAAAAATAAATAAATCAAACACACATTAAGAATATATTTGACAAGTCAAATAAGCTAACTTATAGCGTATTTGACTAGTTTATAAGTTTGTTTGACCAAATTAGAAGTGTTTGGTAAATAAACTTATTTGAATAGCTTATAACGTATTTTCATACGCTACTTTAAGTAGCATATAACTTTTAACTAATAGCTTTTATAATTTTATTCATTTTTTATCCTTATTATTTCATTCAAATTTTAATCTCTTAAATAATTTTTTTAAAATTTTGAATGATTCTCCCTCCAAATATTCCATTAATATTGAAGGTGAAAAATATCAATTACTTGGAACTACTTTAAAAAAATTAAAGCAAAATAATTAATAAAATAAAGTTGAATATAATTATTGTGACAAGAAATTAACATATAAAAGTACAGATAACACAACGCATTACATAATAATTTTAAATAATTTATATATAATTATTATTTAAGACTTTTTTTATTATATGACAATATGAGAAAATTTTATCTATTTTTAGATGAATTTTACATTTGTTACCTGCTTGCGTTTGAAAATAAAAGATGTGCCGGAAAGATAAATCAATAGATATTATAAAAGGTTCCTACTTAACGCCAGTTAGGTTTGTGGCTGGTGGTTGGGGAATATTTCTCTCAATCAACGGTCACAAGCTCGAACTAGCGAGGCAGTTTGGCAAATGCTCGTATTCATACTATTATGAGGTGTTTCAAAACACCTCTCTTTCTTCCAACATGTTAAAATAAATTTTTATTATGTAAAAAATATGTTTATTTTGTAAAATTAAAAAAAGTTTATATTTATTTTTAAATTTAATTAAAATAAACTATTATAAATATTATTTGGTTGTTGAATTTAATATTTTATAATTATGATATTAATTTAATTTAATTTAATAATTATAATAGATTCATTTTTAAAATAATAAAAATACTATTGGTTTTTATTTTGAAAATAGTTTTCAGACATTTTTTGTTTTCAATGTTTTAAGAAATCTTTTCAAAAAATATTTTTGTCTAAACTTTACTAAATATATTTTTAATCGTATTTTTTGTTTTCAATAAAAATTAAGACAAAAATCAAATAAACCAAGCAAACTCTAAGAATTTTAAGGAATGCTTGTGTACAATAACATTTATTATACCATAAAAATATCGACAATTTTAACTATAATTCTTGAAATTGAGATGAATGTAGGGAGATAATAAGAATTCATTAAATTGCATAAGTGAAATTATGATTACAATTTTATTTTGACTTTCTATAAATTGACCAATTCTCCACTTCATCCTTAAGATTTGTGTTTTTTTTTCACTTGACTTTCTATAATAAGATATTTTTGTTTTCGTTCTGGTTTCTTCCACTTTTAAGAGTATATTTGGTAAGACAAATAAGTTAACTTATAACGTATTTAATTAATTTATAAATTTATTTGATTAAATTAGAAGTGTTTGATAAATAAATTTATTTAAATAATTTAAATTAACTGAAAGTTTATAAACTATACCCTACTTAAAATAGCGTATAACTTATAAACTTTTAGTTAATTTATAAATTTTAAATTAATTTATAAATTAATTTTATCAAATATAGCTTAACTATTCATTCCATATATAAAAAGTTGACTTAATCCAACCCTATAAACAGGGGAAGAGCCCACGTTTATTTATTTATTTAGCTTGTTGAAGAACCATTTTTATTTATTTATTTTGGAACTAGAACTGGAGCGTCTATATAAAAGGACTCTTAGCCCTTGCAGGATATGTTAGCTGGGGTAGGCTGCCTCACGGGTTTTTTCTCCGATAAACATTATTCAATTTGCACTATCATTAACTATTTTAAAATTTAATAAAATGTTATTTTTTTTATTATAAATGTGATTCTTCACTACTATTCATGTTAAAATTCTATCTGTTATTGCATCAAGGTTTTTAGCTTACTCTATGTATATATACTATATAAATGGAAAAAATTACATAAATACCAGAGTTAAATAAGTTGTTTTAAAAAAATAGAAATAGAGTTAGCCTAAGCTCAAACGAGTCCACCAAGTTTCGAAGCCCTTATTTTGACAATATTGTTATATTGGGCATGATGTTTATGTTCGTTATCTTTATTCAATGAAAAAATATCTAAAGGATGAACTTAAAAATTGATAAATTGATAAAATAAGATTTTAGTAGAGAAATTACATTTATTTTGATATGTTTTCGTTTCATTATGTTACCTAAAAATATCTTAAATTAAATTTAAAATTAATTCTAAAAATAACAACAAATATATTTTCTCTCTCGAAATCAATAAAAAAATTCCCGCAAGATGACGGGAAAGGACACTTGTCTCCTAAAGCAAGTCATGTTTTTTGTCCTTTCTTTTAACAATGAAATATCACTGTTCATACATTAATACAAATACAAAATAAATAAATTATATATTTTTTAAATATAAAATATATAAATAAATAAATTAGTATTATAATTAAAAAAATAGAGATAATACATCTCTCAAACTTTAATTTATTAAATATTATATATTAAAATTAAAAAATATAATTATTATAACATACAAAAAAAAGAGATATATAATTAAAAAGACAAAACACTTTTTTTTCAAGTTAATTTTTTTTTTAAAAAAATTATATTATAAATCTGATCTTTTACTACTTATATCTAAATTTAATGACGTAGATTTGAAAAAAAAATATATAATATTTAAACTATTAACCTCTTTTAAAAAAAATTTATTATAAAAATAAAATTTCTCTAATTAAAAAAAAAATTTCTAATAAAAAAAAAAAAGAGGACAAAGGAGCTGTCATGACAGTCCTCTCTTATCAAAGCTTTTCTAGGTGAGGGTGTCCTCCGCCACGTTATAAGGGCTAGGCATGCTTTTGTCTGAAGCAATGTTAAAGGAAATAGATTAATTAATGGGCAAACCCTAACCCAATTGGAAAGTAGGGTTATGTAAAACAAAGGCCCGTATTAATGTGTATATAATTGTAAATGAGTTTAAAAAGTACCATCCCTCGTGCTGCGACCAAGGAACTAAATTTTCTTTTTTTTCCATCAAAATAATTGAAACGTTTCCGTTTCCTGAATCACTGATGCGAAACGGAGTTATCGAAACGAAACGAAGTGTTTGTTAAGGAATTATGCTATTTCAATTAAAATTGCTATGTTTTGAAATATTTCGGTAGAAATATTCTTATTTCAATGGAAATTTTGGTGAAAATACTCATATTTCGAGTTGTTTCAATAGAAATACTCTTGTTTCAAGTTATTTCGATAAAAATACTCTTGTTTCGAGTTATTTCGATGGAAATACTCTTGTTTCGAATTATTTCAATGGAAATTTTGATAAAAATACTCTTATTTCGAGTTGTTTCAATAGAAATACTCTTGTTTCGAGTTATTTTGATGGAAATACTCTTGTTTCGAATTATTTCGATGAAAATACTCTTGTTTCGATGAAAAAGTACTAAATTAATTTGAAAAATAAAAAAAATTGACAATATAAAAGTAGATGAAAATAGGATTATATTATATCTAACACTAAGTTATTTTCTCTCACAAGTTACAACATTTTTATTAACTTCATACTCTCCCTCTTTATTCTTATGACATTATTTTCCTTTATTATCTTTATTTTAAAGAGGAAACTACAAAAATGATACAAAGAGATATTGAAAGGCAAAGAGAGAGAAATATACCTAAAGATAGAGATAGAATTATGGTCGACAGAGAAAGAGACTTAAATATAAATGTCACGAAAGAGTTAAGAAGAAGATAGAGAGATAGATGCAATAGAGAGATTGTTGCTGAATACTATTAGAATTTGAGTTGAAGTTCCTACTGTAGTAGTATGTTTACTTACTATTTAATTATAGACATTAATTCAAATTAATTTTAATATAATTTTATATATCTATATCATTAATATTATGTTAAAATCTTTTAAAATTAAAAAAAATATTATTTGAAATTATTTGAAACGTTTCTTAAAAAAATTTTCGTTTCCTCGAAATTTTCGAAACGTTTCGAAATGTTTCCGTTTTTAGAGTCACCGAAACGGTACCTCGAAACGAAATTTAGTACCTTAGCTGCGACCTCCAAAGCCAAAAAACACTGTGTGAGGAGGGGCTATGGTTGCAGACCCCTGCTCGTCTCCCTCTTTTTTGTTGTTATGCTATACGATTATTTTGTATTTATTTTTTTTAAAAAAATTTCCTCTCATTAAAAGAATTTTTTTTTATTAGAAAAATTTTCTCCTCTTTTATTAAAAGAAATTAAGAGCTTGAATGTTTACAAATTTTATGTCCAGATCTACAATATTAAGTTCATATCTACATACTTAAACTTATATTTAAGTAGAAGAAGACCAGACTTACAGCATTGTTCTTACAAAAGAATAAAAAAATATTAAAAAGTATTAATCTTCAGAGAAGGTTGAAAAATGTGTTGCCTCTCCATTATTTTTTTTTTCTATTTTAGTATATTATAATAATTGTATTTTAAAATATAGAAACATAATATTTGGTAGACTAAATTTTAAGAAGTGTATCGTCTTTGTATTTTTTAGTCATAGTACTAGTTTATTTGTATTGTCTTCAGAAACTATAGAATTTATTTATCTTATCTTTGTCTTCTGCTTGTTAGCCTTAATGCCTTCTTGATGTATGAATAATGATATTTTACCTTTTTCAAAAAAAAAAAAGTTTAAAAAGTAGACCAAATATAATAAGACCAGAAAAAGGGTCATAAAATGTTTGTTTTAATTTCTTTCATAACCAATAAATTATATAAGAAAGTTTATCACACTCACGTGCTTGTTGACCTTAGTGCTTTCTTGGTGCATGAATAATGATATTTCACTTTTTTTTTTAAAAAAAAAAGTTTAGAAAGTAGACCAAATATAATAAGACCCGAAAAAGAGTCATAAAATGTTTGTTTTAATTTCTCTAATAACCAATAAATTATAAGAAAGTTTATCACACTCACCAATAACATCAAAACTTTGAGACACTTACTTAGAATGTTTATAAAGTTAACTATCACTCACTTATCAAGAATGATACAAAATAAATGAAAGAATATGCTAACTTAAATACAAAATAAGTTTCAGAGCATCAAATAAAGCTCCTAAACAGAGCAAATACAACAAAATACTAGGTTTAACAAAGGAGTGATTTTAGAAAACCTGAGCCTAATTTGCCATAAGAGCTCAAGGTTTGAAAATCTTGGAACGATATCATGCAGCCTAGTATGATTTCCAAAGAGATCTCCTTCTAGCTACGGATTTTTATTGCCAAATTTTTTTATTAATGCCAAGTTAACTATCTTAATTACTCCACATCTTATGTTCCTTGAATCATTCTTGTATTAATTGGAGAAACCTAAAAAACAAATCAAAAGCCTTGATTGAATATATATGGCAACTTAATTTCAAAGGATCCTATCACTTTATATTAAAAAAATGGACTCCTTTAAATGAAAAATTATTATTTAAGGTATAATAAATATTTAGTTTATTTTTTTTATTTTTTATTTTACAATCATCAAAATTTTATTTCATGAAAATTTAAGACTATCGAATTTGGTCTACCAAATATAACATAATATATATATTAAAATTAAATCATATTAAAAAAATATTTGATGTATATGCATAATTACGCACGAGATAAATACATGTATATATATATACACACATATGCAAACATCAAATAACACATGTACGAATAGATATAAAATTTATTTAATATATTATTTTTAATAATATATTTTACTATTTCTCTCCTGTATATTTCAAAGTGAGAAGATAGTTACACGTATTTTTCTTTTGATTACAAAATTAGAAAGCAAATATAATGTTACATGTTCAAAGCAAAGTCTTTACTCTCTACATGGTTTCTTTTTTCTTTTTTTTAGTACAAGAACCAGATAAACGTCCTCTAACCGATCGCGAGAGACTAATCTTCTCCGAGGTGTAGAGATCACTGAAGTGAGTTATTGTCTCTGTCAATAAAATTTTTTTCATACACATGACTTAGATCAAACCTGAGATAGCATATTTAAGGGATCCAACCATCTTACCATGGTATAAGCTTCTAACCACCACATTGCTTCTCTTTTTCTTTTTTTTTTTCTTTTTTCCAACAACCATACTTGTAATGGATTATATATATGAAAGTCCTTACTCTTTATTTTTTTTTTATAAAGAAATGGATTATATTATTTCGTGTTAACAACTTCATGATAAAAGTCTCTAACTTTTTACAAAAGTCAAAATAGTATTTTCATCTCTTAAATAATTTTTTTTTTAAAAAAATTGAATGATTCTTCCTCCAACTATTCCATTAATATTGAAGTTGCAAAATATTAATTGTTTGGAACTACTTTAAAAAATTAAAGTAAATTAATTAATAAGGTAAAATTTAATATAATTATTGTGGTAAGAAATTAATATATAAAAACAACAATACAACTACGTATTACATAAACATTTTAAATAATTTATGATGTTTATATATAATTATTATTTAAGACTTTTTTTTGGGTCTTGTTATTATACGATGATATAGAAAAATGTATCTATTTTAAAATTTTTTTAAAGATAAATTTTAAACTTGTTAGTTGTTACTTGCTTACGTGTGAAAATAAAAATGTGTCGAATAATTATATACGGGTATAGTCTAAGTAATGTGTTCTCCACCTTACATCTGCCTTCACCTAGAAAGATAGATGGATAATATTATAAAATAAATAAATAGGTTCCTAGTTACCGCCAGCTAGGCTTGTGGCTGGTTAGTTGCGGCATATGTCTCTCAGTCATCGGTTGCAAGCTTAGCGAGGCAGCTGGGAAATGCCTATGTTTAAAACTCTGAGGTGTTTCAAAATACCTCTCTTTTTTCTTATAAAAAAAATGTTTATATTTATTTTTAAATTTAATTGAAATAAATAGTTATAAATACTATTTGATTTTTGAGTTTAATCTTTTATAATTATAATATAATTTTATTTTATTTAATAATTATAATAGATTCATTTTTAAAATAACAAAAATACTATTAATTTATCTCTCGAAAACACTGAAAACATCTTTCAAACATTTTTTGTTTTCACTCTGATTTAAGAATTTTTTTTAAAAAAAATTTGTTCAAATTTTATCAAGCACATTTTTAATTGTGTTTTTTGTTTTTAATAAAAATTAAAGCAAAAACCAAATAAACCAAGCAAACTCTAACAATTTTAAGGAATGCTTGTGTACAATAACACTTGTTTTTTTTTTGGTACATTCATCAGAATCGAACACACGTGAACTTTGATTAAAATTTTATTTTGACTTTTGATAAATTTACCAATTCCCACGTTCATTCTTAATATATTATTTTTACTTGAGTTTTTCACAAGTTAACTAAGTTTTAAATTGATCTTTAAGAGATTTTTGTTTTCGTTCTAATTTCTTTCACTCTTAAATATTCATTCCATATTTAGTCTTTCCGCACTATCTTTGCTAACGAATTCGACATGCATAATTAAATATGTTAAAATAGATTTGACTTAGTCCATATAAAAGAAGGGCTCTTAGCCCTTGCGGGATATGTTGGGTGGGGTGGGCAGCCTTATGGGTTTTGATTTTCTTACAAACAGATTATTTTATTTATTAAATTTGCATTATCATTTACGATTTTAAATTTTAAAAATATGTTATTTTTTTATTATAAATGTAATTGTTCACCTTTCATGTTAAAAGTTTTTTGTTATTGCATTAAGTTTAAAATTTAAATGAAATAGTGTCACCATGTTTCCTTATAAATATTTATATATTGACGTTATTTTTGAATTTTTATTTTAATTGTACTATTATGTTAAAATAATATTAATTTTTATCATGAAAGCATCAAGTTTTTTTTTATTTAACTCTACGTATGTATAATATATAAACGGAAAGAATTATATAAATATCAAAATTAAGTAAATTGTTTATAAAATTTTTTTAAAAAAGGGCTGGCCTATTCCAATCCACGATCCTTCAAAGGCTTTATAAGACTTTTTGATAAGGAAATATTAGCTCGGTCCACCCTTGTTTTGACAATGTTGTTACATTGAGCATGATGTCTATGTTTGTTAAATTTGTCAAGAATATGTTTGAGAAATCAAATAAATTAGTTTATAGTTTATTTGATTAATTTATAAATTTATTTGATTAAATTAAACGTATTTGATAAATAAATTTATTTGAATAACTTATAATTTTTTATCATATGCTACTTTAAGTAGCGTATAATTTTTAACTGATAATTTTTATAATTTTATTTATTTTTTATTTTTATTATTTTATTTAAATTTCAACACTATCCTACTCATAAGATGACATTTTTTTTACTATACTCGAGTGACATTTAAATTACATACTCGACGATAACTTTCAGATATTATTAATAGTGACACAAAGAATAAAAATTTAGAAATATCTACTGAGATGAAATAGATTTGTAATAATATTACTAATTTATTGTAGGACTTTAGATGATATGTTTATTTTATATTTTTTGAGATTACATAATAAAATGTAATTACTAACAAAAAATAATAAATTTTATATAAGTATGTTTATTTATATCATTTTATATTTATCAGCTAATTCAATAACTAATTTTACCAAACACTTTTTATTCAATAAATTAGCTTAACAGCTTTCAGCTTTCAGTTAAAAATTTATTTTTCAACTTTCAGCTAACTTATCAGTTATTTTTATCAAATATAACTTAAATAAAAAATATTTTAAGGATAAAGTTGATAAATAGATTAAAATAAGATATTAGTGGAGGAATTATATTTATTTTGATATATTTTAATTTGTCCATAAATATTTATGTTACCTAAAAAAATCTTCAATTTGGCATAAGATTAATAATCTATCAGTTGCTTGAATTCCAAATTCTCATCTACCCTTTTGGACTTGTTTTTATGGATCAAAAACCTAAGGACAATTGTGCAACTGTGCTTAAAAACCAACAGAATTAATTGGCTGATGAAAAAGGTATATGGTTATACATTTTTATCCAAACACTGCTTTTGCCTTTGTTATTTAGAAGTTAAATATTTTCTTTTGGTATAAAAAAATTTATACAAATGTTATAAATTTTAATAAAAATTTACAGTAATACTTATAAATTAACTATTAAAAATAACTGCTTATGCTAAAAATTAAGTTTAAACATTATAAATAAAATGATTGAATTTTTATTAACTAAACTAACTTCATGATAAAAGTTTTTCGCTTTTTACAAAAAGCAAAATAGTATTTTCGTCTCTTAAATAATTTTTTAAAAATTTTGAATGATTCTCCCTCCAACTATTCCATTAATATTGAAGTTGAAAAATACAAATTGTTTGGAACTACTTAAGAATATTTATAAAGTAACTTAATTAACAAGATAAAGTTGAATATAATTATTGTGGCAAAAAATTAATATGTAAAAACACTAATAGCACAACGCATTATATAAGAATTTTAAATAATTTATTATGTTTATATATAATTATTATTTAAGACTTTTTTTGTCTTATTATTATATGACAATTGACAACGTGAGAAAAATTTATCTATTTTAAATTTTATTTTAGATAAATTTATAAATTTGTTACTTGCTCTTGCGTGAAACTAAAGATGGGTCGAATAATTTTTGTACGGGTTTAGCCTAACTTAGGTGTAGCCCACCGGACATTTACGTTCTCCATCATTACACTTTATAAAATAAATGAATAGGCCCCCGATTCACGCCAGTTTAGCTTGCGGCTTGTTGGTTGTGGTGTGTTCCTTTCAACCAACAGGTCAAGAGTTCAAACTAGCAAGCGAGCCAGAGAAAGAGATATTACATATTATGAGGTGTTTCAAAATACCTCTCTTTTACTTGGAAGGTGGACTCCAGGGAAAATATTTTCAATTTTTATTTTTAATTTTTAAAAAATATTTTTATTTTTTAAATTTAAAAATTTATTTATATTTATTATAAATATTATTTGATTTTTGAGTTTGATCTTTTATAATTATAATATTACTTTAATTTTATTTAAGAATTATGATATACTCACTTTTAAAATAAATAAAATATTATTAATTATTTTCTGAAAACACAAAATATCTTTTAAATATTTTCTATATTCACTCTATTTTTTAAAAAAATTTCAAAAAATATTTTTACCTAAACACTATCAAATACATTTTAAATGAATTTATGATTAAAATTTTATTTCGACTTTCTACTAAATACATCTTCAGTTATATTGTTTATTTTCAATAAAACTAAAAATGAAAAATAAACAAATCAAACACACATTAAGAGTTTTAATAAATGATTATAGAAAATAACACTTATTTTGTCACGTAAATATTAGCAATCTTAACTATAATTCTTGAAGTCGAAATGAATAATATAAAAATAAAATAAAAATTCATTAAAATAGATCAATGAAATTATGATTAAAATGTTATTTGGACTTTCTACTAAATACAAGCTATTTTGTTTATTCAATTTGCACTGTCATTTACGATTTTAAATTTTAATAAAATGTTATTTTTTTAATTATAAATGTGACTCCTCACTACCATTCATTTTATTATTTTATTTTTAATTGCATTAAGTTTAAAATTTAAATAAAATATTGTCATCATGTTTCCTTATAAATACTATATATATTGACTTTATTTTTATTTTACTATTATGTTAAAATAATATTAATTTTTATCTTAAAAGTATCAATTTTTTTATTATTATCTTACTCTATGTATGAATATTATATGAATGAAACGGATAATATAAATATAAAAAATAGGTAGATTGTTTACCAAAAAAAAAAAAAAGAGGATTGGCCGAACCCAAATTACAACCATTCCCGAGTTGAATTAGACTAATTTTTTAAGAATTAAAATAATAATTTAATCATTTTTTATAAGGTTTAAAAAGGTTGTTGGTTCATTGAATTTTCTATTCAACTCATATATTATAAAAATTTGTAACTGAATTTCTATAATTTAAAATTTTGAAATTGGGTCTCTTCCATTATATCTTTATTTGAGGGCTATGAAAAAATACTACATACTTTGCAATCAATAATGTGTCAATTTAGCAAATTCACAGCTGATCTTAAATTTAATTATTT
This sequence comes from Gleditsia sinensis, assembly GCA_037074535.1. Classification (NCBI taxonomy): domain Eukaryota; kingdom Viridiplantae; phylum Streptophyta; class Magnoliopsida; order Fabales; family Fabaceae; genus Gleditsia; species Gleditsia sinensis. The sequence goes on from CM073470.1 coordinate 18,103,962, forward strand.
AAATCACGAGATGTCACTTATAAATTTAAATAGCAAAATTGATTTGAATTGAAGGTAATTTATATAGAATGTCAAGTTATCAGAGTTTATATATAAAAATAGGATCCAATTAAACAAAAATTATAAAATTATAAAAATTAAATTGAAAAATTAGCAAAATTCTATGGATCAACAAAACAATTAAACTCTATTATAATTTTTAACAAAATGACGGTAATACCAAAATTCTATGAATCAACAAAATTAGCATATTTGTTTTCAATATTTTTTAAACTCAAAAATTTTTTTCTCTTATTTAATGTATATGAAAAAAAAATTATGTTTTATTATTTAAATTTTAAAACAAAGAGTTGAATAATCATATAATTAGGTTATTTTGTATTCTAATTATGTCAATTTTTTTAGAATCTTCTAATATTGACGTGAATATTTTCTCATTGATCTACATTTTGAAAGGAATATAATAGCATGTCGGATAATATTAATTTTATGTTTGTTAATTTTCCTGCTTTTAATGTTATTATTAATAATATATTAATTATTAGTCTAAAAAGATAAGTATGCGTGAAATATTAAAAATACAAAACATATAATATAACATATAAAATATGCATATATAGTATATCACTAATTATTAATATATACAAAGAATTAAAAAATAATAATAAATTATAAAATAAACATAGAGATATTTTTTTTTATAAAAAAAAAATTAAGTTGAGAGGAGAATTGATGTAGTCTAGAGTGAAGACAAGCCCTTGAGTTTAGCGATTATTTATAAAAATAATTATAAATAACTTATTATTAGTGGCTGGACTCAAATTTACAATTGTTAAATTATAAATTTAATCATTTATCACTTGACCCGTCCATTTAGGTCTAGCAATGACATAATACTTTTGGGTTGTTATTTTTGAAATTGACGTTCACACTTTTTTTTTTAAGTTTAATGTGTACAACATTTTTTTAATAAAATTATTAATAAAAATTATACTTTATATATTTTCTCCTTAAATTTATAAATATATAATTTCATTTCATACAATACAGATTATCAACAAAACAATTTAAATGTTTTAAAAATATTTTATCTCAATTTAGAACTAAAAAAATATAAACGTAATTTTTATAAATCTTAAAAGAATTGAACATAATTTTGTAATTTTGGTGATTTCGTTTAACCAAAGAATGATTGAACATAGACCTGGATATTCATCAACAGCTAAACTGCTTTCCATCATCTTTCTTTAAAATATCCTTCCTCATAATATACTAAGTAAAATGTTATCATAATAAAATTATTTATAAATTTTTATTTAATAAATTAAAATTTTAAATTATTATTTTTTATATTGTATTAAATCTTGTAATTTTTGACATTTTAAAATTAAATGATTTTTTTTATGAAAGAACGTATTAAAAATTATAATAAAATTATTCATAAATTTTTAATTAATAGTTTAAATTTTTATTAAGTTAAAAATAATTTTTGATATGTAATTTCTCTTCTCTATAATCATTATTCCTGAAAAATATATAATTATATCTCACTGCATGCCGAATCCCTTGGCATGATAAATTGTTGAAATTGCTCTTTCTGAGTAGAAAATGAACCCAACAATGAATAGAAGCAAAAAAAAAAAAAAAAAAAAAACTCAAGAAGATACGAGAAGCAAACTTCACTGTCACTGCTCGGTGCTCACAGGTGGAACTTAGGGGATACAGCCAAACATTGAAAGAGAATCCGCATAACCACAAAGAAAAAATATGGCTATGTGGCTTCATTTCCTCCAAACTGAGTTGTGGTCGACACGCTATTATCTCTTTATCTTTCCTATTGCTTTCTCAGCCTCAAACTTTCCTGTTTCCAAACTTGTAATGGGAAGTCCCTATTTTTTTATGTACTTACTTTTAATCTACATTAAAATAATAATTTAATTCTTAAATTTATGAACTACCTATTTTAAATTTTGTTGAGTAAAAAAAAATTAATATATAATAAATTTAATATTCTTAACAACTATCAAAATAATTAATATATAATGAATTAATAATTTTAGAATTAATTTATATATTAAAAAAATTCAAAAATTATTAAAAGGTCTTAAGTTCAAATTTGATTCTTGAGGTAATCTTTTATTGATAAATATGCAGCAAATGTTATACACTCCATTTTGTTGAACAAATAATTTAACTCTTAAATTTTTCACTTACTTACCAAAAAGGGGGGGGGGGACTGATTAATGTCCCTAATTTTGAAAAAGTACTTGAAATTAATAAACTTCCAAAGTTGTACAAGATAAAGAGTAGGATAATAATGAGTGGATATATCAATTTAAAGAAATATTATTTATTCTAGTTCCAAATACAATTGGTTTTATTTATACTTTGTTTTGTTAAATTCATAATTTTGTGAAATAATAATAGTATTTACTCTAAATTTTTACTATGTCATATTCAACCAAAAGACTCAATAACAAATTTATATGGTTATGACTTCAAAAATTATATACAAGAATTATTTATCAGTTTGTTTTCGATGCTAATAAAAAATAATAAAATTTATAAATTTATGACTAAAATAATAAATAAATTTAAATTTAATAATTATAAGATTTTACAATATGAAAATACGAATGTACAATAAAATGCTTTATAAAAAATTCAAGCAATATTAATTTTATAAAAATATAGAAATACTCAGACAGATTTATAATAATAATATCAAGTGGAAAATAAAAAATTCAGACAACTGATAAAATATATGAGTAAGAGACTAAACTAAACCCATTTGATGCGTCATTTTATTGCAAATAAAGGCAGAGTGGAGTGTTCCCCTTTCAGCCATCCTTAGCCGCAAGGTGCCCAGTTTTGCCTTCCTTATCTGCCACGTGTGACAGCAGTAGGACTGGGCCCCATCTTGGATTTTGATTGGTTCTCCCGCGCTCTTGATTAACAAATAACGAATTTCACTGTGGTGTTTCTTTATGTATAAAAGGTTGCATCAGAGTAATATGAGAAGGCAAGCCTCTTCCCTCTGCCAATTTCCACCAAACCCAGTGAAGATTCTCTCTCCCAGGTAAAACCCACTTACTCTCTTTCTCAGTTGCTTCAAATTCATATAACTTTCTATCTTATTTGTGTATCTCTGTGCTCCAAGATTGGTTTTTTGACTGCTTCGATTGAATTTGTGAAGAATCTCCAATCTCCTGCTTTTATCTTATTCCGTTTCCAATGAAAACGGTTTTGAAAGTAGCAAAGTAAAATGGGGAGATTCATAAGATAAAAACAGCTGTTTCCTCTTGTTCTGACCATCATAATATTGTGCTTTGTATAGTTGATGTAAAGTTGCGGACCAATATAGGTTTCTGGGTAAGGTTCTGTTGTTCAACTATGATTTTCAGTTCCAGATATCTCTAAATCATTCTTAATAGTTACTCAATCAATAAAATATTTTAGTCCTTTTCTACGATTTCCCCTTTTGGTCATGTTACAATATAAATGCTTTGGAATCCTCGGAACTCATTTTCAGTAGTAGTGTAGTACTGAAAAAATAGGTACTTCTTCCATCTGCCATTTATACTTTGCCATGTAGTCTATTTTTAAATCATGGATGAATTAGATGCTAAAATTTAGGAAACAATTGCTTAGTTGTCAAAATGTTTATGGGAGTAGTACTCAAATTTTCAACCCTATAGGAGTACTAGAAATATTTCTAAATCTCGGGTAATTTTTTTTTTACTACATCATTCACTTTTCTGTGCCTAAGTGCATCTATAGATGTGCCAAAGCTAGACAAGCACACCCATGTACAGACCAAGCAAATTATAACTGATGGTTTTGAAAGAGAAAATAAATCAAATTATTGCTAAAGGCCCCTTACCTTGATGTTTTGTTTGTGTGTCTATGATGTTATTAAGACCATCAAAATATGTGATTTTAATCTCAGAGTCTTCAGCTTAAATCTCCTAACCTGGGCATTAATTTTTTCTGTTTACGTTTAGTAGCATTTACATGGGATTTTTCAAATTTTAATGTCACAGTAACTCATAATTTTAGGTACCAAATGGTGAGAAAATGAACTTAAATTTCAATTTCAATTTGTCATTTGCATAGTTGCATATTTTTGTTTCAAAAATTTCCTATAGATGTAGTAATAAAACAAAATTTCATTACTATAAGCATGAAATTTACAACCAACAATTTAAAACGTTGTTAAGATTGACTTTATAGTGTAATTATATATAGGTGATTCATTGGTGGGAAAGGCCAAGAATTGCTTGAAGTCAAAGAGGTTGAAATTTCAAGCAGAAAAAGATGGATTATGTTTATGGACCAGGGAGGAACCATCTCTTTGTTCCGGGGCCAGTTAACATCCCTGAACCAGTCATTCGGGCAATGAACCGAAACAATGAGGACTACAGATCTCCAGCAATTCCAGCATTGACAAAAACCTTGCTTGAGGATGTCAAAAAGATTTTCAAGACTACTACCGGAACTCCATTTCTTATCCCGACCACTGGTAGATACACAGACAGGCCAAGCTATTCATGTTTACTTTTAGATTTTTGGTCACATAAATCTATTGTATTGCCTTGCCTTGTCATCAAGAATCAAGATGGTTATTGCTTAACTAGAATATTTACCTTGCTTACATCTATAAATCATATGCATCCAAGTGACTGCTTAAACATCTCTCTTAATCATTCATGCTCAATTTGTCTTATTAAATTACAATACACTTTTAGGACTGAGATTTGAAGAATATAAACTTTTGAACAAAATGAAACATGACCGCAGCAAAATGCCTAGATTATGTTCTAGAATACTAATAGCATTGAGTATTCTTTTATGTCTTTCTATTCCTTCATTTTCTGCATTTTTGGATGTTAACAGCCATTGATGCCAAGGTTTGGACAAAAGGAAAATTCATCTGTTTTTACATGGTTATTTTGTTGTCCTTTTCTTATGAAGTAATGCTTCAACTTTTGCTTCAGGTACTGGCGCATGGGAGAGTGCACTAACAAACACATTGTCTCCTGGGGATCGTATTGTATCTTTCCTGATTGGACAATTCAGCTTGCTTTGGATCGATCAACAGCAACGCCTTAACTTCAATGTTGATGTTGTGGAAAGTGAATGGGGCCAGGGTGCCAACCTTGACATTCTGGCATCAAAACTTGCTTCAGATACTGCACACACTATAAAGGCAATTTGCATTGTTCACAATGAGACAGCAACTGGGGTCACTAATAACTTGGCCAAAGTGAGAAAAATTCTTGGTGAGCATGTCATCTTATGGTCTTCAATGATACCTTTCAAATGGGGTCACTCATAACTGTTTTTCTTTTTAACCACACTAGGGGTTCAAAAAAAAAAAATATAATAGTACTGTTTTTTAAATCAGTTCTTGATCTTTTACTTCTAGAAGTATTATCTTCTGCTGTAACTTTGTTCTCTAGCCATTGATTAGATGTAAGATGTCTATTCTTATATCTTCTTGTTAAAGCGTCATACCTTTAAATGTTGATGTCTTGATAATTGTTTATATGCTATTTGATCAAAGGTTGTAGTATCAATTTCATTAAATAATCCTGATTCATCTGCAAAAGGTCCTTTTAGAACTAGTACTATTAGAACAATAGCATAAGAAGGGGCATTATCAAAGCTCTTGTCTTTGATCTTCCCAATTTGCTCTAAATTTTGAAAGAGGAACCTGCATGCTACTACATAGATGATGAGCTACTTTATTTATTCGTATGGTTTAGTATGCTTCTGAAACTTGGGCAGAATATTACATTCAACATGATCAATGGAATCAAGTACTAAGATTTGTTTCATCTAAAGTGAACCCTGCGTTTTAAAGAGTAAAGAGCCGGTGGTTATGTTCAAATTTTGAAAAACTAGAAGCAACCTGATCATGGATGTGTGAAATTCAGTTTCTTTAATTTTCTCATCAAAGGTTACCCATTTGCACTTTACTCTCTAAAGTGCAAGGTGCACTTTAGAGGGGCCACATCACAAATACTATATCTTTCTGTACTGCATAAATTATGTTTGCCTTAATAATGATTATCTAGATGCTTCCTTTTAGATCTGCAAATTCATCATTTCATTTGCAATTGCTAGTGTTTAAAGCCTGATGAGTTTCCTGAGTTATTTCCTGTTTCTGTTTTTTTTTTCTTTCCATTCTTCCTTAAAATGATTCTCACATTTTGTGTCAAATGCTCAGATGATTACCAGCATCCAGCCCTCTTCCTTGTTGATGGAGTCTCTTCCATTTGTGCACTTGATTTTCGCATGGATGAATGGGGGATCGATGTGGCCCTAACTGGCTCCCAGAAAGCTCTTTCCCTTCCCACTGGGATAGGAATTGTATGTGCAAGCCCCAAAGCCCTTGAGGCTTCAAAAACTGCTAGATCAGTCAGAGTTTTCTTTGACTGGAATGACTACTTGAAATTCTACAAGTTGGGAACCTATTGGCCATACACTCCTTCCATTCAGTTGCTGTATGGTCTGAGAGCGGCTCTTGATCTCATTTTTGAGGAAGGACTTGAAAACGTGCTTGCAAGGCACAGCCGTTTAGGTAAAGCAACCAGGTGAGGCATTCAAACTCATTACCAAGGACTTTAACAAGTTTAAGATACTCATCTTTTACTAGTGAGTTAAGGGGTCTGAAAATTGTAAATAGTTATTATTTGTTGCTATAAGTTTTTTTTAAGACAACGAATTTGATAAGTACTTATCATGCTTGTCAATAGACTTGATCACGAGCCACACCGAGTTTGGTTATATTCCTACTAGTTTTTTTTTTTTCCAAAAAAAGGGCCCATCCTGAAGATCAATAAAAATATTATTTATTTATTCAAATTAATTCTGAAAATTTATAGAAGATAAAAAAATTGATGTTTTTATAATACTTTTATAAAATAATGCACAAAAACTTCTTAGGTTATTTATATATATATATATATATATATATATATATATATATATATATATATATAATAGTAATTTTAAAAAATATATAACTTATAAATCCAATCCTGGCCCAAATTTAATTTAAGCTTCAAATTTGCAGCCCAAATCCAACTTTTTTGGCTTGAATGGGCTACTTAACTCGGCATCAAGTAGAATTATTTTAATTTAAAAATTTAAACTATTAAATAAATATCAATAATTATTTTATCAATACCCCTTGCATAAAAGTTTCTTAGACTTGAAGTGTAGATAAAGCATAAGTCCACTATACTTTATGCTTAAAACTTAATTTTAATTAAGAGATCAAATTCTAGACCATTTAATTATAGAGACTCTAATATTATGTTAAAAATTATTTCAATTCAAAAGTTTAAACTATTAAGTAAATACGAATGATTGATTTTATTAATATCTTTAACAATACTAAATACAGGCTTGCAGTAGAGGCATGGGGTTTGAAGAATTGTACCCAAAAGGAGGAGTGGTACAGTGACACCGTGACTGCAGTTGTAGTTCCTCCTTACATTGATAGTTCTGAAATAGTTAGAAGGGCATGGAAGAGATACAACCTGAGCTTAGGTCTTGGACTAAACAAAATTGCTGGGAAGGTTTTCAGAATAGGTCATCTTGGCAACTTAAATGAGGTAATGTTAATTTTCCAAACTCCCTCCAGCATTTTGCGCTTCATTACTATCATCAAAAACACATTCTTTTGGCTCACCTTCTATTATCTGCATTTCGTATAGACATTCAGCCAAGTTAATCATTGATCAATATAGTAAGCAGGTTGTTAGCCCTAGGCAGTGTTGTTGCTAATCTTTTATAGCCTCCTATACCAAAGAAATTCTTAAGTACATATAATGTATCAGCTGGCTATGTAATAAGTGAACAAAAACTCACTAAATTGAGTATTTACAGTGGTAAGATTCATTGATACGTCAGAACTTATTGGCTCTCTACACTACTTAGTTGTACACTATATGATTCTTAAAAAAATTTCTCAGTACCATATTGTTGTATTCTTATAAATTAGAATAAAATATTGTTTTGATCTTTGAAATATACCAATTCCCTTAATGTGGTCCTTCATTTTTAGATATTATCAATTTAATGTTTAACTTATTCATTCTTCTCCAATTTAGTCATTTGTTGACTTAAATCATGCTTTTTTAGGTCAAACTATTGACATGATCTCTTTTTATAGACATGTGTACAATTCTATATTTTGTTCATCTTTGTCAGTAATTTAGCTAAAGGACATAATTCAAGTTAATGTAAAGATTAAATTGGCTAAGTTGAGAGGAATTAGAAACAATAGATCAAATTGAGAAAACTTGCACCTTTCAGGGACTAAAACATTAATTTACTCTATAATTTTGTGAATAGAAAAGTTACTCTTACACCAATAGTTTAATCAAACAAATTTGTTGCTTCCTATACCCTTTTTGCATCTTTTCTCTTTCCTTCTTTGTTCTACACCTAGAGTTTGTGGTAAAAACTTAGCATAAATTATCATGCATTGTACTGCTACACTTCCATTGATAAAACTAGACAAAAGTTCATAAATACTCGAGTTCTTGTTAATACTAGGAATCTTGTACTGAACAGATTAAAAGATATTTTCTCAAAATTGGAAAATTCTCCACCTTCCTCTTTCTTTTGTTTTCTGTCAGAGTTCCACCAGTTCTTTGTAATCAAAAGGTGAATGAATATTCTATCATCTTGTTGAGAAAAGGACCAACAAGATCTTTATTAAGAGTGTAATACAAAAGTAACAAGGGTTACATCTTTTCTAGTGTGGTAAATAATGTTTAACCTACCATTTAATTATCTAATAAATTACATTTGTCTACATGGTATTTTTTAAAACTTACATCCAGACATTTTTCAGTTTCAAATTACACTAGAACTTCCACTTAAAGTTTATAAAACTTACATTCATACTCTTCTCTTCTAGTTCTAATAAAATTTATTAACCTTCCTTATCTTAAGTTTTAATCAATATTAACTTAATTCTTTAGTGATTTGTGTTATATTGAATTAAGTTATTGGAAGCTTCTTAGAAAGAAAAGTGTTGATAAAGGGAGAATTTTTATATAAATTGAAGCCAGACAGTGTGAGAACCTCAAGAGAAATAAATATAATTTATTTTGATAATAAATTACAAATACCAAATCATAGTCATTGAATACCGAGCTGTCAGGTCTGATAAAGTTATTTCTTCAAATGTTTTCACCAGTTACAACTCTTGGGTTGTCTAGCTGGTGTGGAGATGCTACTCAAAGATGTGGGGTACCCTGTAAAGTTTGGGAGTGGAGTTGCAGCAGCTAGTGCATACTTGCAGAACAGTATCCCTCTGATTCCTTCCAGGATTTGAGTCATGAGCCATTCCTGTAATTACCCTTCTAGTTTTCCTGTGCTGTTCTTTCAAGGGTTTTCTGTAAAATATACATACTTACACTCCTTTGAGGCTGAACATGTTACCTGCTCTTAAATGCATTGCTTCTTTCATTGCCCTGTACAATAAATACTACTGCTAGTCTATTGACCTTTTTTTTTTGTGTTTATGTGTTATGGACATTAAATTCATTATCAAGTCACTAGATTATAATAAAAATATTCACTTACTCTCATTTGATAGTTCAAATTTTTTTGAAGTAATTTTTGACATAATATTAATATTTTTATGAGTTTGATTCATTTTCTTAACTAAAATTTAATTGCAACACAAGATATAATAAGCATGTGCTCAATTGATTCAAGCTTAAAAGCTTTTCATGTAAAGAAACATATTAAAAATTATAATAAAATTATTCATTACTCTCGTATTTAAACTTTTAAATTAAAATAAATTTTAATATAATATTAGAGTCTTTATAATAAAAAAAAATAGATCTCTCCTTTAATCATTTAAACTTTTAAATTGAAATAAATTTTAATATAATATTAGAGTATCTATAATAAAAAAGTCAATAGATCCCTTCTAAAAAATGGAGTAGCCACTTACTTTAACTACTGGTTATTTAACATTTAAATTAAAAAAATTCTATGATATCTTAAAATATTTGCATTCATGATATCATATACTTTGTTCTTCCATCCCAGAAAAGCATCTGCAAAAAAGTATTTTTGAAGCATTTCATATTTTTCTGTTTCCCTACAAAATAGTGTGAAGGGATTTTTAAGGCTTTATTTTTGAAGCATTTCATATTTTTATGTTTCCCTACAAAATAGTGTGAAGGGATTTTTAAGGCTTTTAGGAGAAAAGTTGCAGTCTCCTCCATTAATTCAAAAATCATTAATTTTATTTTGCTTTTCCTGATTTTGAAAATTTTCTGTTCCACTAAAACTTGAAAAATTTTTGCCATCTGAAAAATGTAAAAAAAAAAAATCCTTTATGCTGATGAAACTCTTCAATAGGAAGATAGCATATTAAATTAAAAAGTGATTCTAATTATAAGATGCCATACTTCAGCAGGTATTAGTTTACCTTTGAAGTTTAAATTTTAACTATGTTATAGTTTAATTAATTAAATTAAACTAACTACTTACAAAAAGTAATTAACATAAATAATTAAATTTTATTTAATTATAAATTATTGTTTAATATATTTGTGAGGAGAAACAACATCAATATTGAGATTAGAGTATAAAATATTCGTGTCAACATTAAAATAAAATTATTTGATACCATCGTAAGATTTTTTATTTTTTAAAAACTAACAAACATATTAGATATTAATGGTCATAAAATTTTAAAATAAAGATGTCAATATACTAAATATGTTTATTGTAAAATTATATATAATTAATTAACTTATAAATTTATAATTTAAATAATAAATAAAATTAAAATAGATAATATTAAATATTCAAATTTAATAAAAAATATTTATATAAATTTTTTTTTAAAATGTGTTTGACAAGTCAAATAAATTAGTTTATAGTTTATTCGATTAATTTATAAGTTTGTTTGACTAAATCAGAAATGTTTGGTAAATAAATTTATTTGAATAGTTTATAACTTTTTATCATATGCTATTTTAAGTAGTATATAATTTTTAACTTATAATTTTTATAATTTTTTATAATTTTTATTATTTTATTTCAACACTATTTTACTTATAAAATGACATTATTTTATTATGTTCGAATAATATTTAAATTATATACCTTATGATGAATTTTTAAATATTATTGATAGTGACATAAGAAATAAAAATTTAAAGACATTTATTAAAATAAAAAAAATTTACAATAATATTGTTAACTTACTATGAGACGTTATATAATATATTTATTTTATATTTTTTAAAATTATATAATAAAATATAATTATTAAAATAATAATAAATTTTATATAAATATATTTTTTTATATCATTTTAGATTTATAATAATTAATTTTATTAAATATTTATAATTTAATAAATTAATTTAACAATTTTCAATTTTTAACTAATAATTTTTAATTAAAAATTAAATTTTAAATTTTTAGTTAATTTTTAAATTTTTAATTAATTTATTAATTATTTTTATCAAATATAATTTTATTATAAAATTAATTTTATATTTTAAAAATATAATTAAATAATATACAAATTTATTACCATCTCAGGTGGCATCGACCCCACCGAATCTGCTAAAGTATATTGAACATGCAGCCAGACAATTTTTTTTAACTCTTTCAAAGAAATAAGAATATGATAATCTAGGACAATAATTATATAACCATTCCGCCCATTTTTCGCGAGTAGGAGGACTACTCACCCATCCCCTCTATCTTTGCGTATCAAACCCAATATAATATATAGAAACAATTACACTATTTTTACTTAATATTGGTTAAATAACCAATTTTTTAATATTATTTTCAAATATTATAAAGTACCTATATTATTCTCAAAAAGTATTTTTTTTAATAAAAATTTTAAGTGAAGAAAATAACTTTAAATAAATTTAAAAATTAAATATTAATTTATTCAAAAAATAAAAAGGGTATCATATCTTTTCCTCCATCGTTCATTCCGGAAAAGTATCTCTGCAACGGAGAAGGCAAAAGTTATTCTTTGACCGTAGGAAACTAACTACCTCTTCCTAACACTCTACCCTTAAAAAATGTGTGCCACCTTTCAACTCTAACCCTACCAAAACCGTGTGAGCCCACAACCCACACGGACTGAACTCTCACACTCACCCATCATCATCCTCTTCCTTCCCTTCTTCAAAATCCCTTCTCCCGTCTTCTTCTTCTCCAATGGATTCTGCAGATCAAGAACCACCAATGGCTCCTTTTGATCACATACCCGACCATCTTCTCCTCCTCATCTTCAACAAGCTCTTCGACGCCAAGTCCCTCGTTCGCTGCCTCTCTGTTTCCAAGCGTTTTGCCTCCTTCATCCCGTTAACCGACGCCGTTTTCCTCCCCCTCTTTCTCCCTCCTTGCCCTCCCAGCAGACCCTCACCCACCACCGCCAGCGGTGGCTTCCCTGTGAATTTCCTGAAATCTCTAATCAATTTCGTATTCATCAAACCTCTTCACCTCATTCGCTGCCATTACCGTCCTCTTCCCACCTCTGAATCACCCAGCCAGTGCCCTCCTTTGCTCCTCAACACCTTCAGCCAGATCAAGTTCCTCCACTTCGAGCTCCACAGCTATGGCGGCTCCATTGACGCCGACTTCCTCAAATGGAAGGTCACTTTCGGTACTCAGCTCAAGCGCTGCGTTGTAGTCTGTGCGACATCGTTTCACCAGGGGATATACGTGGGAGGAGATCAAGAAACAACGAAGTCGTATTTGTCCGGCCGGTCGCTGGCGAGCGATGAGGTGAAGTCGCGGATCATGTGGGCGATTTCTAGCTTAATAGCTGCATCGGCCAGGCATTTCTTGCTGAAGCAGATGCTGGCGAAGTTTCCGACCCTGAAGAGGATAGTGATTACGGATTCGATCAAGCAGGGGATGTTCAGAATGGAAGAAGAGGAGCTTGGGGAACTTAGGGATTCGTTGAAGGAAGATGATGCGGCGTCGCTGTTGCCGGAGCGGCATGAGGTGCCGGATTTGAGGATGAAGATGTGGTATGAGCCGGAGCTGAAGTTGCCGGAATCAGGATGCGTGATGAAGGGGGCAACGATGCTTGTGATCAGTCCCACCGGTGAGATGGTGGCGGCGGAGAACGAAAGAGACGTTGGTTTTGATGGGGATGAAGCAGAGAAGGCGGTGTTTGGGGAGGCAGAGCGGGAGATTGCGAAGAAGAAGAACAGTCATGTCGCGGAAATGACGTCGTTTTAAGTGGCAAATGAAGTATTTTATTTAATTGATAAAAAATATAAATTTTATTAATAAAAAATATTTTTGTATAAATTATATTTAAAAAATGTATGAGTGACTTTTAAAACATAATTTACTCAATATTTTTTTTTTAAACTATCAATTTTCTGTGCATTGTAAATAATAATTTTATGTGCAACAAAATATGACTGTCCTACGTCGTATATGTAATAATTAATGCATAAAAATTTAGCCGACATTGGGCCTTCTTTGGGCCAGAGTGGAGCTGTTTCATTGGGTAGACTTACACGAGGCCCAAGGCTCACATAACCAATTATCACATAAGGACAAATCCCATCCACTTAGAAAAAATTTTAAAAAAAAAATTCCATTCATCATTCGAGCAACACTGTCTATACTCTGAAGAGTATCCATATGGAGGACCCACTTGACAGGTTGGATCTTTGATGCTTCCTTGATAGAAAAACAAGTTTCAAGAGCAGGTCCAAAGTTTAGGTTAGTGATTAAAGATTTTTTATTTATTTTGATTATTAGATTTTAAATCTTGAAATTAACATTTAAAAAATAGTAAAATATTTTAACATTTCCTGAATTTTGTACGGTTATTTTTTTTATTTTTTTTAAAATATAGAATTTTTTAATATTTTAAAAATACTATAGTAAAATATTTTAATTTTTTAAATTTAGTATGAGCTATACATTTCCTTTTTTATTTAAAATATATAGATAAATCTCTATTATATTTTAAAATATATTACTATTTAGTCTTTTTTTAAAATATAATCACATATTAATTAATATATTAACAGTTAATCAAAATATTAGATTTAACTGTGATTAAAATAATATTGGTTAATAAAATTTGAAACTTTGATAAATTGTTTTTAAATTTAAAATTTTTTATTTTTTTAAATAAATATAAGTAATATTTAAAGTTATTATATACAATAAGTAAAAGGAGATATAATTATTTGAATATTAAACTTTAGTATTTGACAAACACTTAATTATATTTGATCATAAGATGAACTTAAAAAAATTAAAGATAGCGAGTCCAATCTGATTTAATTAAATTTGAAGTTAAATCTAATGAATATTATTTATTTCATCAAAATTAAATATTTAAATTAGAAAAAGAAAAAAGGTAAGACTTTTATAAAATAATACATACTTCTAGGCACAATTTTTCAAAAAACTACTAAATTATATAAATTTTTTATAATAAAAATGAATTAAATTAATATATATAATTAATTTTAAAAAATAAGTTATTTACACATGTTTTATTTTAAAAAAGAGAGAGATAAATGTTTAATATAAAATACATAAAAAATTGAAGTATTTTACTTTAAAAAATTTATTTTTTTAAATATACCAACTCAATATAACAAAAAAAAAAACAAAAAAAGTTAATTAAATAGACTAATTCATACGTAGGTTCACTTATAAATTATTTAACTCAAAATTTTAAATTATATTTTTATACCTTATAATATTTTTTTGTTATTACATATTTAATTATTGGGTTTTGGTTTAATTTATGAATGAATTTCTAATCATATTCTCTCTCTTTTTTAACTCTAAACTGAAACAACCGAATAAAACATGACAATGAATTTTCATTTTTATCGGATAGTTTAGGATGGAACAGACAACCCTGCTTTGATATTAGCCATCATTATTTGCTTTATTTTTTTTCTCATTAAAAATAAATGTAACTGTTAAAAATTTAATGCCAAAGTTTTGAAATTTTTTAAATCCAAAACCAAAAGTGTATAATTTTTTCAATTTTCCTACAGCATAGATTCTAAGGTGGGGGAATCCCGCACCATACCAAATCCCTCCCAGACATAAGATTTCACGGATCAATTTGGTTCATAAATAATAATAACAACTGGAGGTGCTCACAAATAATTTGCTGTGCTGGATGGACACCTTGTCTTTTTCAGCTTTCCATCGCCCAGAAGCCACAACAAAATCACGAATTGAGCAAGGATGATCTGCAAAATCCTGTTTCCTTTGGAACTTATCGATGAAGAGAAGAAGAAGATTGAAATTAGACAAAAGTGACGATTTTTCGACATGGGTATCTCTAAGGAGAATCTGAAGGGTGTCATTTTAGCATTGCTGTCAAGTGGGTTCATTGGGGCAAGTTTTATCATCAAGAAGAAAGGCCTCAGAAGAGCAGCTGCAGCTTCTGGTGTCAGGGCTGGTGAATATCTATTAATTTCTCCTTTTCTTCTTTAAAACTTATAATTGGGTGCTTATTATGGTTATGTACGATTTTGTTCCTGATTTTGTAGGTGTTGGTGGTTATCATTATCTCTTGGAGCCACTCTGGTGGTTTGGGATGATCACAAGTAAGCCTCTAATATTATTTCAATGCTTTTATTCTTTTCCAATCAAATTTATTTTGGCTAAAATTTCTTACACGTAAATGGGTTTTGCCTTCATAATTGGTTTTGATATGATCCAATCATTGTTAAAAAAAAGACCTAATTGGATTTTGTTGATGTTAATCCTCGAAATCAGGTTGAATTATTTTGTTTCCTAGTGTTTACTAGAATCTGGATTTAGTGCTTCATGTCAGACTCTGATGATTGTCTATGTCATTTTGCTTTTGATTCCTTTAGCTCTAATTGGAGACTCTTTATTGAGCAAGTTTATTTATTTCTCTCAGTCGTAGTGCTATTCCCAGTTTACTAGAATCTGCAAATTGTAATTTATCATGGGAATTTTGGTCTTTATCTGATTTCTTGCAGAATCTTTGTTGTTGTGTGGTTTATGATTTAGTGATTGTTGGAGAGGTCGCAAACTTTGTTGCATATGCATTTGCCCCAGCAGTTCTAGTTACCCCTCTTGGAGCTTTAAGTATTATTGTGAGGTATTCCCCTTACTTTTGTTCTGTAACATGAGTCGAGACAATATTTTCTTCTAACATTGGAAGCATGGCTGCTTCTTCATGATTTATGAATGTGTATCCTCTAGTGCTGTTTTGGCCCACCTTATTCTGAAGGAGAAGCTACACCAGCTAGGGATTTTGGGCTGTGTAATGTGCATCGCAGGTTCTGTCATTATTGTTATTCATGCACCTAAGGAGCATCCTATTAAATCTGTTCAGGAATTATGGAGTATGGCTACTCAACCAGGTAAGAAGGCACAATTTTTTATTTTATAAATGTTCTGTTATAGTTCCCTAATAACCAAGGCATGCCACTTGCATTGCAGCATTTCTAGTATACGTGTGCTCAGTAGTAGTTTTGGTGTTCATTCTGGTCTTCCATTTTGCACCACGATGCGGACATACCAATGTGCTAGTTTTTACTGGCGTTTGTTCATTGATGGGTTCTCTCTCTGTAAGTAACTTTGTAGTCTCTCTCTCCTCCATCCTCTCACTAATCTGAATTGAAAATTTTGTTTTCTCAAATTATTTTATTTAGAAACATACCACCTGAGGAACATGATTTTATGTTGGAAGTGAATGGATTTTCATTAACATTATATTGTGAAAGTATGATAATAAATTTTGTAAAAAACAATTTGGCTTCCATGTTACTTTACATATGCATGACTCTTTGATATGTACATGGAGGTTTTAGATTTGTCTTATTTGTATACTCCTTGAATACTCTCCAGCCCAATAACTGATATCTGCTGTCAAATGCTTCCTCTGTAGTTTTTTACTACTCACACTAAACTTCTGGAATGATGAATTGTGTCTGTAACCCTTTCTTTGCCTCTCCTAATTTATGTGATATTGCAATAACTGATACATATGGAAATTATTATAATTTTGCAGGTGATGAGTGTTAAAGCCCTTGGAACTGCATTGAAATTAACTTTTGAAGGGAAGAATCAGTTAATCTACCCAGAGACATGGTCTTTTATGTTGGTTGTGGCTTTATGTGTCATCACTCAGATGAATTATCTCAATAAGGTTGGTACTGCATGTGCCTTATAATTAGCCCAGGGGCATAATTTCAAGTTTGAGTAATTTTTATTTGCAGTTTTCCTTTCCACTGTAATTAGTTATATGAAACAAAAATATCTTCTTTCTCTTTTTCACTTCTTGCATTTCGTTCTATCTTGATTAGTAGATCCCATAGGAATGGGTATTATGCAAAAGAGTTATTTGTTCCGATGGAAAAAATTGCTTCCAAAAGTGCGGCATTAAAATTGTTCTTTTCTTCTCAAGGGTACAGTTGTACTTAGCAGAGTTCAAGATAATTCAGAATCAGCATCTAATTTTGTTAGTCTTGTTTACCAAGAATTACTTTGTTATTAGAGCAAGCAAGAAATTCTATATATTTTCATGTATCAGCACAAAAGTAGTGTATAGTTTAAAAGGGGCGTCTCAGTACACGAGGCTCCCACCTGGTGGGGTCTGAGGAGGGTAAATGTACGCAGCCTTATTTCTGCAAACAGAGAGGCTGTTTCCAGGATTCGAACCCGTGACCTTTAAGTCACAAAGCAGCAACCTTACAGTGTGTAGTTTAGTGCATAAATTTTTTTTTTATAGCCCTTATTTTTTAAATAATACATCCCTTTAATATGTAACTAAGATGTTGTTTTGTGCATAATAGTATTTGCAAGAATTTGGGGGAACCAATTATGTAGTGAATCTGTCTGTGTAGGCTCAGGATATCAGGTTTGAGAAATGGTCATGATTATTAGTGTATTCACTTGGAACTAGGGTATAATAGATTGACAAAGGTAGATTAGGAATTAAACTAGGCAAAGATACTGATAGGAACCAATTATTGGTTCATGGGGGTGATAAGCCAAAACCTTAGCTTGTCTACTCTATGAGGAACAAGAAACCTGACCAGGCATGATGTTTTTGGGATCATGTTATGTTAATCAGTTTTTGCTTTAGGTTTTATGTGTGGCAATTATATTGGTGTGTTAGTTATGTTTTAGAGTAGTGGCTTTGGTGTGGGGGATTAAAAAAGAGAGTCAACAGTTAGTGGGGAGTGTGTTGTTTTTTTTTCTGTCTTGGGTGTAAGGTCTGGGAAGCTTTTCTCAAAACAAGCTTCAGCTTTTGAGGCTAGTTGTGGAGTTTCTCAACCAGATTGTATTGTTTTCATGTGATTTGATTGTGAAATTCTAGCTTATATTGTGTGATTTTTTTGTCAACTTCTTTGAAATCCCTATCATTGGTCTGACCTGCTAGATACGAGTGGGGACAAGAAATTTGGGAAGGCATGCTAAAGATGTCAGATAGGGTAGATGTTTTGGAGGAATGAATGGCACTGTAAGAGAGTTAATATGGAAGAACTGAGATTCACTATGCAAAAAATGGTGGTTGAAAATGGGAAAAAAAAGGGAAACAAGCCCAACTAGGGAAGCATCTTCTTCGGAAGCACATTCTATCCAACCTAGGATGATAGAAATCTGTGGGGAACATGGAGAAGAGTACATGTTGTCTATCAAGAGAGTTGAACTGTCCATTTTTGAAGGGCTAGATCTTGTGGCTTGGATTACGAAGGCTGAACTCTTCTTTGAAGTTCAGAATGTCCCTGATGAAATCAAAGTAAAGCTGACGTAAGTTAGTATGGAGCGTGCATTCATCTATTGATTTAATCTCCTTAAGGAGACGGAAGACCACTTAACATGGGAGAAGTTGAAGAGAGCCCTCATATCTAGGTATGGGGGATGCACACATGAAAACCTTTTTAAAGAACTAGCAGCGTTAAAGCAGGCGGGGGATGTGAAAGAGTACATAGAAGCCTTTAGGCTAATTTCCTCTGAAGTGCCAAGACTCCTTGAGGAGCAGTATTTGGGTTACTTCTTGAGTGGGTTGTAGCCTACAATTCGATGTCGGGTCAAGACCTTTAATCTCCAAACACAAGGCCAGGTGATGCGCATAGCCAAGGATGTTGAGGAAGAATTGAGAGGCGCTGAAGAGCACGAACAGAAACCAGGAGGAAAGGGACGAATCATGGATGGTTATAACTAAGGGGGTGGTAGTTCGGGTGGGTATTGGCCCAACTCAAGACCCATTTTGGCTCTCAAAGAATTGGGTCAGCCACTCTCAGTGGGCCGAACCGTGACCTCATTTGCATAGGGTCCCAGTAGAAGCCAAGAAGGAAGCAGCATGGGGAATGCACCGAACAAAGTCCCTGCTTCTTAGGTGGAGTCCACGACATGGAAAACTAATTGGGAGAGAAAGACAAATGCCAATAAGCACAGGGGTTTGCATTCCATGACTTACTCGGAGCTTATGGGAAGGAGAGTTAAGGGGTTATGTTTCAAATGTAGAGAAAAATTTCATCCCTTTTATTAGTGTGCAGAGAGGCAATTAAAACTGTTAGTACTTGGGGAAGATGAAACTTTGAATCCAGAAGGAGAGATAGTGTGCTTGGAGGCCAAAGGTGGTGAAAGAGAGGAGTTGGAGTGTCAAATTATAGTGTTATAGGGTATGAATTATATAGAGGAGGATGAGAATAGAACCATGAAAATTAAAGGCAAGTTGCTGAGAATTAACATTGTAGTGTTGATAGATAGTGGAGCTAGCTACAATTTTATTTCTTCACATTTACTAGTGGCTCTAGGATTACCAGTGCAACCTACAAAGAAGCTGAGAATTACATTGGGCGATGGACACAGAGTGTTTACCCAAGGGAAGTGTACAGGGCTGTGTATACAATTGGAGAATTTTGAATTGAAAACAAAGGCCTATGTCCTAGAATTGGGGGGATTAAATATGGTATTGGGTGTGTTTTGGTTGAAGACCTTGGAAAAAATTGTTACAGATTAGAAGGAGATGACCATGAAAGAGAATTCTCTCAGGGAAATCTTGTGGTTACTTTACAAGGAAGAGTTGAAAAAGTTAAAAAAATTCATCAGGCAACATTATGGGGGCTGACCTTTGCTCCTTGGATTGCCTTTTGGAAGGGCACCCTCATAGTATGGATAGATTGTTGTGGGCAACTGAAGCCATTCCCTACCAAACAACAATTCCACCTGAGTTGAATGGATTACAACAAAAAGAATTATCACAGCTGTTGGAGGCATTTTCTACTGTTTTCAAAGAAAGGGCTGAATTACCACCAATGAGGAATCGACAACATGCTATAGTGTTGTAGAAGGGACAAGGATCCATTAGTGTGCGGCCTTACTATTATCCACACCACCAAAAAGAGAAAATTGAGATGCAAGTTCAGAAAATGCTTCAATCAAGAGTGATTCGATAGTTCTTTTTCTAGCCTAGTTTTATTGGTTAAAAAGAAAGATTCTTCATGGAGAATGTATGTTAATTATATAGCTTTAAATAAGATTGCCATCCCGAATAAATATCTCATACCAGCGTTTGATAAGTTACTTGATGAGTTATTTGGAACCAAATATTTTCTAAAATATATTTGAAATTAGGCTATCACCAAATTAGAGTAAGAGAGGAAGATATTCTAAAGACTGTATTTCGCACTCATAATGGGCATTATGAATTTTTAATTATGACTTTTAGGCTAACTAATGACCCACAACGTTCCAAGCAGCCATGAATGATTTATTTAGGCCATTTCTTCGTAAGTTTGTGCTGATTTTTTTTAATAATATTTTGATATATAATTTAGATTGGTCTACACATTTATCTCATCTCTTTAAGGTGTTGGAAGTTCTTCTTGGCAATTAGTTTGTGGCTAAAGAAGTGTAGATTTGGTCAGATTGCTCTGAATTATTTGGGTCATATAATCTCTGGATAGAAGGTTTCAGTTGTACCTAAGAATGTTAAGGGAGGCAGGAGATTTTTCGGTCTCACAGGTTACTACTGAAATTTTTTGAAGAACTACGATAAGGTGGCCAAATCTCTGACAAAATTGACAAATAAGGATAATTTTTATTGGAGTCCTGCTTCTTTGAAGTCTTTCTTGGCATTGAGAGAATCATGACCAATCCCCCAGTTTTAACTTTTCCTAATTTTTTCAAACCCTTTGAGATAGAATGTGATACTTCAAGTAAGGGCATTGGAACTGTTTTAATGCAGGAGAAAATGCACATCGCTTATTTTAGTAAGGCCTTGTCTGAGAAGACTTTGTCTAAATCAGTTTATGAGAAAAAATTGATGGCTTTAGTTTTATCTGTGCAACATTGGCGGCTTTATCTCATGGAGAGATCATTTATTATGTACACTGATCAGAAGAGTCTTAGGCAATTACTACAGTAATGGATTACTATTACAGATCAACAATGTTGGATGGCTAATATGTTTGGTTATCAATTTGATATCATCTACAAGCCAAGTTTGGAAAACAAGCAGCGGATTCGTTATGATAGCTACATGAAGAAAACAAATACCGAGCATTGATATCTTATCTTACTTGGGGTGATGGAGAGACCCTCATTGAGGAAGCTCACAAAGATCCTAAATTGCAGAAAATACAGGTTGATTTGATCACTCATCCAATTTCTCATCCGGGAGTTCTATTTTATAAGGGGCTCTTAGTTATATCTGCCATGTCTCCTTCGATACAATTGCCCCTCAAAAAATTTCATTCTACCCCTTTAGGAGGACATTCTAGGTTCTTGAAAACTTATAAACGGTTAACTGGCAATCTCTATTGGATTGGAATGAAGCATAGTGTACAGGAGTTTGTACAATCTTGTAATGTGTGTTAGAGACATAAGTATGTTGCCACAACTCGAGGGGAACTACTATAACCTTTATCTATACCGGATCTCACTTGGGATGATATCTCTTTAGCTTTCATCATAAGTCTCTCAAAATCTAAAGGGTATGAAGTTGTTTGTTGTAGTGGATAGACTATTCAAATATGGTCACTTCATTTTGCTAAAACACCCCTACACAACTAAGACCATTGCTAAATTGTTTGCTCGAGAGATCATTTGGCTTCACGGAGTCGCCAAATCCATTATTAGTGGCTGAGATCCATTATTCATGAGTAACTTTTGGAGGGAACTCTTTCGATTGCAGGGTACTATGCTGAAGATGAGTTCTTCCTACCACCTTGAGACAAATGGCCAAATCGAGGTGTTGAATAGATGTTTGGAGGACTACTTGCGTTGTTTTGCTTCTGAACAACCCCGGACTTGAGCTAATTGAATACCTTGGGCAAACTATTGGTATAATACCTCTTTTTAGGTCTCTATTGGCAAAACTCCTTTTGAGATAGTTTATGGACGGCAACCACCCACTCTAACTCGCTTCTTGTGAAATGAAACTAAAGTTGAGGTGGTGACAAGAGAGTAGATCGATAGAGATGAGCTGAAATACAATCTCTCTCAGGTATAGGAGTAAATGAAAAGATATCCTGACAAGAAAAGGAAACCTCTGCAATTCCAAGTAGGGAAATGGAAATTCCTTAAATTATGTTCCCATAGACAGCAATCAGTTTCTAAAAAGATTAATCCAACATTAGCAGCTTGGTATTATAGCCCTTTCAAAATCATTGCTAAATATGAAAAAATTGCCTACAAGTTTCAACTTCCCCTTCATTCTCGGGTTTATCCAATTTTTCATGTTTCCTTATTGAAGAAGGCTGTGGGAGACTACCAGGTACAAGCTGAACAACTTAGGCCCAGTTTGGGTATACAGCTTATTTAAGTACTTATAAAATAAGGCCTTATATAAAAAGCGCTTATAAAATAAGGACTTTTAAATTAAGTTATTTAGCGTTTGGATACATATTTGAAAAAGTGCTTTTCAAATTTATAATTTTTTTTAAAAACATTTGGATATAATTTTGATGGACGGAGAGAGGTAAATTGTATAATTTTGATAAAATTTTAACTTGTAAAAGTATAAAATAACTTTCTGATAATGTGAATTTGAGTTTTCACAGAGACTTTTTTCAATAAGCTTAAAAAATTGGCTTATAAAATAAGCTAAAATTAGCTTATTGAAGATTGATAAGTTACTTATTTAAACTTATCCAAACACTATTTTTTTAACATAAAAGCACTTATACTGATAGATAAGCTCTAATAAGCTGTAAGTTGTGCTATCCAAACGGGCCCTTAGTGGGATGGAGGTGTCATTGGAGGATGAAATTGAACTAGAATCAATGCTAACTAGTAGAGACATTGTCCAAGATGGCGAGGTGGTTCGCCAATAGCTAGTTAAATAGAAGGGAAAAAGTCTATTGGACACTACTTGGGAGGATGATTTTACTCTTAAAACTCAATTTCTCAATTTCAGCCTTGAGGACAAAGCTAGAGATACAGACGATGGCAGTGATAGGAACCAAGTATTGGTTCATGGAGGTGACAAGCCAAAACCTTGGCTTGTCTACTCTAGGAGGAACAAGAAACCTGACCAAGCTTGATGTTTGTGGGATCATGTTATGTTAATCAGTTTTTTCTTTAGGTTTAATGTGTGGCAATTATGTGTGTGTGTTAGTTATGTTTTAGAGTAGTGGCTTTGGTGTGGGGGTTAAAAAAGAGAGTTAGCAGTTAGTGGGGAGTGTGTTGTTTTTTTTTCTGTCTTGGGTGTAAGGCTTGGGAAGCTTTTCTCAGAACAGGCTACGGCTTTAGGGGCTGGTTGTGGAGTTTCTCAACCAGATTATACTGTTTTCATGTGGTTTGATTGTGAAATTCTAACTTATACTGTGTGATTTTTCTGTCAACTTCTTTGGAATCCCTATCCGATACTGAGATTTAAGATTGTTCTTTTAATGAGTGATTGGTATGTGAGGAACAATGTTCTTGACAATTTCTTACTATGGGTGTTTTGGTGGAAATAGAGGTGGGCTTCGTGGGAAACGATTCCAGTGAATTGTGGCTGCAGGCATTTTTGGCACAACTGGATATACAATTGAAGGGCGAAATAGGCTAAAATCAGAAGAGAAGGAACAAGAGTGACAAAGACAAGTAACTAAAAAATTGTAATGTCTACTCAGCCTTCTAGGAGTTATTCGATTGAAAAGAAGCTAAAGGAAGCTGGCTGGCGGGATTCTGCTAGACTTCTTTGCTCCATAATTTTGTTCATTAACCAAAGCTCTCTAATTCTTTTATAATCTTGCTTTATTGTAGCTTAGTCTTAGCACACTATATATAATGACCCTTTTCAAAGAGTTGTTATTCTTAAACCCAAGTAAAACTACTTTTTAATAGCCAAATATAGAAGGAACTGTTAAGTTGTTCATTAAAATAAATTGTATCTTTACGCTTTCATAAAATACACTGAATCTCCATATACCTGGCTGGCAGCCACTGTCTTGTCAATGTGTTAGACGAGATGAGAGTACTGCATACTTCTGAGATACACTACTTGTTTTTCATACAAATAATCATATTTCTATCTATCTTGACTTAAATTTAGTCATGTGACCTCATCTGGGGTTCAATCTCGGTTGCTCTATTTATGATTGTCTGCAAAAGATTGGCATATTTGCAGAAAAAGAGCGTTTGTTAAGCCTGACTATCTGGTCACTTTAATGTTCATTTGCTTTAGTCTGTTTCTTCTTGATCCATTTGATGCAACTCCATCCCTGGATATAATTACATGATTTTCAAAAGTTTAGTAGGACAATGAGTTGATATTGCAAAGATTACTTATTGAAAACTCCTCTCAGTGACATATAATCTTTATAGTAAGTTGTGATTTTTTTTTTCCATTTTGTTAAAAGTGATGTTTCACTTTTATCCAGTGGAAAAATAAAATAATCCTTTACTATAGATTTGTGTTTTAAATTTTTTGTAAGTTCTTAGATTCAACACAGTACATTCTCTAACATTTTTCTAATATTTCAGGCTCTTGACACCTTCAACACTGCAGTGGTCTCGCCTATATATTACGTCATGTTCACTACGCTTACAATTCTAGCCAGTGTAATAATGTTTAAGGTATCATCACCTGGTTATGGCATCTAATTTAGGATGTATTAGAAACTTCTGTTGTTTATTCAGTGCTATAAAATGAGCCTTATTACATGCCAAACTTATGCTTACAGGATTGGGATGGTCAAAGTGTTGGAAACATAGTGTCAGGAATCTGTGGATTTATTGTTGTGCTCTCTGGCACAATATTCTTACATGCAACCAAGGACTTAGAGAGAAGCCCTTCGTTTAGAGGTGTGCAAAATTTGCTTGTACTATTTAATTTTGGTGTCATTTATGAAACACTGATACTTCAGAAAAAAGTTGTGTATGTCTAACACTTATGACAGATATGACACAACATTTCAAAATTCATTTGAACACTATGTATTTTATCGTGTTACAGTGTGTGTACTGTGTCATGTCTTCTATTAATATATGTGCTTCTTAGGGTGCCACTTGCTATAGTTGTCTGTGAAATTTGACTGATTTCTTCTTTCATATTACTTGTTTCAAAATAGTTGCAGGCAGCAATTGCACACCTTCATCGCCTTCCTTGTCTACCAGACTTTGTAGCGTAAATGGGGAGTTACTCAAGTATGATGAAGAAAATGTGTCACCATCTGAGAGTGTGAGCTTAAGAAGACAAGAATTATATTAGACGGTTTATTAGCAGCCAAAAAAAAATTTCTTATTTCATTGGATCATGGGAGAAGACAATTAGGCAAAGCCCGGATTCTTTATGTCCTGAGAAATGGCCATCAGATGATAATATCCATCTATTCATGTGCAAATGAAACCATAGAAAGAAAAGAAATTTCTGAAGCCATTACATGTTAAAATGAGTATCTCAGGAATTTAGTCATGTAGATTCCTAGTTTGGAAGATGGTTCGAGATTGGGTACCAGGTGCATACTTGTACAGTGTGTCCAGAGTTGCTGGCTTCTGAAAATGGTTATTGAGTTGGTGTAAAGATCTTCAGCTTCAATGTGTGGATCTCTCTGAAAGAAGAAAGTGAGCAGGGACAGAGAATTGTTTGTCAAAACCATTTGCACTGTGATCTTGTTTTATTTCATTTATTTTTTGGGGGAGCATACCCTATTCATTTGTGGTTTGTTTGTAAGTATTGAGATGTACAGGGAATGAAGCAACTTTTATTAGTTTTCTGAAACATTTTCTTATACTGTATTATAGCATTTCTTATTGGTAATGGTAGTCTTGCAAGTGGATTGAGTTTTAGCTAGATTTCCTTCAAGGAAGATGAAATTACATGCTCTACAATATAGGGACTTGGATTCTCTGCGGTGCGAGGGTCACAGCACGCGATGCTGTGGCCCTCGCGCAGTCACATCAGTCGACTGATGTGATTAAAAAAATGGACACAGTACGCGATGTTGTATCCGTACGCGCCGCAGAGGATCCATTTCCACAATATAGGCACTTTGATGTACACACAAGCATTTAAAAATATTAAACTTGTTATATATTAATTTTTCTATCTAATTCTAAAAATTAATATGCAATAAATTTAATATTTTAAAATTTTTAAAAAAATTAACATATAGAAAACTTAATATTTTAAAGACTAGTGCACTCAAATAGAATTAAGGGATTAAAAATTAATAAATTCACAAATTCAAAGAACCAATTGTTAGTTTACTCTTATAATTTATCAACAAACGTCAACTATTAGCATGCCCTTCATATATATGTTAAAATTACAATTACTAATGTGATTGTGAAAGTTTTTATTTTTTTTTAAAACAAAGCTTAAATAAAAATCTTTAAATTCCTACATAGTCCTACTTAAAGTTATTGACCTGAGAAATATGTTACACAGCAAAAACATTTCACAATCCTCACAACTAATAAGTGACTATAACTTCATCTGATCCTACTTAACCCTTAATCAGGTAGACTCATGAGGATTCAGATGCAGATACAACATAGATTCTACTCGGAGTTCTACGATACAAAAATTCAAAGCCAGAGCCAGTGTTATGAAAACATAAATTTATGGACAAAATTTAACAAAATTTGTGGATGCAAGAACCAGATGGCATATTGCTACAATAGCATATAACTGCTTCACTTTCTCCTCCGCTTTCTCTGTCTTCTGTCATTGTCACTTTCATCAGAACTTGAAGATTCTGACTCTGACTCGGAACTAGCTGATCCTGAATCTGATGAATCAGAACTTTCTGACTCATCATCTGATTCTGAATCAGAGACTGGTTTCTGTTGTTGCATGATGAGCCGTGGCATATTCTTCAAATAATCACGGAGGTTCTCAGTAAGGCCACCAAGTCCAATGGATGTGAAGAAGTTAATGGAGAACCGTGTATTCTTAGGATTATCTCTTGGAAATATGGATTCAAAAGAGTCCCGCATTGTTGGATCATTCAATCGCTCATTCAGCAGCCGGATGCCAAGATGTTCTGACAATTCCTGCAGCAGAAGCAATGACAAGGTGAAATCAATAGCTCATCCAACAGCTACTACTATACTACAAAGTAGAAAGCTCCCCACAACAATATATAACCTAACATAAATATATCTTATGAAGCATGTTGCCATGGGTTCATCAGAGAATGTTGGAAGTGACAGACCAAAATGACGTCCAACACAAGCATCCAAAACTTTCTTATAAATTAAAAATAAAGGAACTGATATATAACCATAGGTAAGAAGGAAAATCCAAAATATAAGACTTCGAAGAAAAATTATTCTGCAGATTTTATGACATTACATAAGCTAACATCACATCCTCCAGGAATCACTAACACCTTTTTATTTTTATTTAAAAAAAAAGTCCCTGCAATTATCAACACTTTTAGGTAGACTAAAGTTTAAATCATTTGAGCTCAATTACCTACTTTAGATAGCTCATTCTATAATTTTTCTTTCTTTTTTTAAGCAACATAAAGACGATTACACAGCATACAAATTTAAGAGCAAGAGCTAGATTGGGTGCATATTTTTGTTCTTTTCAGAAACTAAATTCTTTCCACCACATTTTGAACAATCAAGAGGACAAAACCCCAAATTTTGTGCTCGTCACAAAAGTAAGAATTTCATGTTTCTAAACTTACTGACTCAAACATATTTAAGTTTGCTTCATTGTACCTGGAAGAGAATCTTAATAAATATACGGGAAGAAGAAGTTGTGTCTTCCTCCGTTACGCGTATATATGATAAAACATGCCAAGGTAGAGCATCCGTGCCGAGTAAATGAGCAAAAAACTTTCCCACATTGCGCAATTTATTTGTTTCGAGCCGGTGAATCATTGAATACTGCTGTACAAAGCACTTATCAAAATTTTCTTGATAGACTTTGTTTATCATGCAGAAACGCTGCCCCAGAAGACCATAATATCGGAGGTAAGTTCTCTCTTGACTGCAACATTCCAAAAGCATAATGCACAATTCCATCTGCCAAAATCCAACACAAGAAAATTGTAACTTTATCATATAGTATAAAGTCAAATGAAGGACAAATTGAAGAATGGTTTATCTGATGCTGGAAATGATTGTTGAATCTGAGTAGCTACTTAGAGGATGCAGTTTTTAACTGTTGAAATTTATGGTTAAAACGAAGATATCCTGAACAGGAAGGCTTGCTCACTTGTACACTTACACACACAGTGGCAGCCACCTCAGCTTCTAATATTTACACTGAACTGGATAAATCTGAATAAAAAGGACAATCCTTCAAGTGGCAGGCAAGTCCTAAATTTAATGATAAAGGATAACTACAAGATTCCAAGATAATGATAAACACCCAACCTATATAGATAAAATGTAAGAGATTAATTTTCAAACACTATCTTTAATGCTTTGAAACTCCCTCTTAATTTATAAGACAAATCCTCTAATAATTGAAAGGATTTTTAATAGGAACAGGATATAACTAGAAACCTACATAAACAGCGTATCAACCCCAGAAGGGTACGCAAGCACAAGAAGCCAATAACCTAGCTAAATCTCAACCAGATAAAATTCAGTCAAAACTTAATATAGAAACAAGTCAACTCTAGGACAAAAACTACTTCAGGTAATAGAATATACTTTTAGAGCCACATTAATGACTGCACACCAGGAAGAAACAAGAAAGAGAGAAAGCATTCAGCTTCTCAGTACGATTACATCAAAAGTTTGTTTGTTTGTTTGTTTTTAATTTTATGTAATGGACTAAGGTTAAGAAAGATTTAACAATTAATAATCTATCTATTGATCTCATTTATAATAGACTGCTGTGTCATCATTTGATTCATATAGCCGACCCACCTAGTGGAAAAAGACTTTATTATTATTGTTGTTATTTTATGTAATCGGCTAAGGGCAGACCGCAGGTAACTTTAACAACACAGCAGTAAAAGCCAGTAGAGATTCCAAACTTACCTCTTGACCTGGCTCTAGCTTGATTTTCAGAAGTTTGTGACCAGCTTCCTCAAAATCAACACTGGACATAATTGTTAAGTAGATTGTTCTTCGAAGATTGATGAGATTTGTCTCAGTTTCATCTTTTATTTTCATTTGTTCCTCTTCCTCTTCATCATCGTCGTCGTCGTCGTCATCATCATTATCGTCGTCATCGTCGTCATCGGACTCTGCATCAGAGCCTTCTTCATCCTCAGATTCCTCACCCAGTATGGTTTTCTTCAATTCTTCATAGCGCTTCTCACTCTCGAGGAAATTAGGATCTGGCTTAAAGATATCTGGAAAAAAAAGGGAAAAGAAAAATTAAGTCACAGATAACTACAACTGGATCAAACTAGATTCATGAATCAATTTTAACTCTCAGTGTACCAAGGGAAATCTCTGGATCTATCTCCTCATCCAAGGAGACTTCATGCGTTAACTGATCTTCCTGCTCCACAAGGTCTAGTTCAGGACGAACAGCTGGATAGCCCTGTAAATGGAAGCATCACATAGCTCATCAGTTTCTAGCTCAAGTTTAAAACTAACATGCAAATTAGTTGACATTTTGTGCTAATGTGCTATATTCTGCAAAAACAAAAACAGCATACCTGAAACTTGGCCTTTCTTATTGCAAATAGGCCTTCAATCAGGAACTGAACTCGTTTGTCAATTTCTCCCTCATGAAGAATTCCACGAAATCGCTCAAAGATACCTGCAAAAGTGCAAATTTAACTAGAATCTTGAAAAAAAAAATATACAGTGCAGAGATTGGTATGACGTCTTAAGCATTATTTGCACATATGCATGTGTCTTACTCTCTTGTACGTGCATATGTCTGCAAGCACAAGGGCATACATACTCTATAAACCAGCAAAGGACCTAAGACCTCACTTGGTGCACCATATAGGATAAGGCATGATAGTATAAGTAAAATTGGATAACATTATATAAGGTATCCATCATATAAGCCTTAATAGTATGAGGTGTTTGTTAAATTAATGTGTAATGTACAACACGTAGGCTGATATAATATCTATATATATATATATATATATATATATATTCATGTCCGGCCATAGTGATCATGTGTACAAAATTTCTTACCAAGGCTTCCTTGTATGTATAGTGTTAAACGCCGTATAAACATATACAATCCCTTGTGTGAACCAAAACTGTATAAGGCTGAATTACATTAGCTTATACTATCCTATCTAGCCTTAACGGGCGCACCAAACAGCACTTAAAAGCAAATAGATACAATGAATTACATGTAATTGTTTTTGTTTGGAAAAAATTACTTTTAACCTTAAATGTCAACTTACTAAAAAATGCTATGAAAGTACTTATATTTGATCAGACATTCAATAATAAATGATAATAGATAACTTTTGATATTTTTCATAATACATAGGGCCATTGATGTAACTTCATTCCCAAGATTCTCAAATGAAGCACTCCAATGGACACCTAAGCATACACTAAAGCCTTAACCAGATCCGTTTACTAGACCATGCGTTACTTGAAATTTAAACTTTCAAAACTCAAAATATTTTTGCTAAAATCTACCCTA